>JAMPIV010011946.1:0-663313 GCA_024509875.1 Oreohelix idahoensis
TGCCTAGCGCCCTGCCTTCTCACAAGCGAATTTCTCCATTACCTTGCCCTCCCTCCCCTTCCGAACATATACCACACTCAATCCGTTCCTCAGCTACTCCCCCCCGCCGACACATTATTCCCAAGCCTGTAATCAACTCCCCCATCACTAATCACCCTATCCACCTCCACACTGACACAGTCTTGCCCGACCCCCCCCTTCCTATGCACCCCCACGAGTCAACCTCCCTGACCCCCATCCCTCCCCAAACCCCCCCCACCCCATCTCCCTCCGCCCGCTCCATCCACGCTGGTCCGCCCCATCTTGTTTTTTTGTGCAAAACTAGCGACCCGGCCTAGATGTCATTACTAGCCTATGTCGATGATTTGTATAACTACACTGTTTTTGTCATTATCCTCTGCCAAGATTATCTGATCCGTCTGTATAAAATTTCGAAACCATATTTAATTCCCCCCATCAGAATAGGCCATCCGGCCAACTCTAATTTTTATTATTCCCTAAACCATTATTATTAAGAAAAAAGTACTTTTTATATTTTTGTAATATTTCCTATACATCTGCGGTTTAGCCGCTGAATTCAATTTCAAGAGGCTTGGTCCTTTATCGCAAAAAAGCGTTCCAATAATGCGGGGACTGTTTGGCGCGTAAATCATAATCTTTGTTTCCCTTCTGTAGTCGAGTTCGCTTACCTGTTTTTTATGTGCAACTTGGGAAACGGGTCTTTTCTGCGTTTCCCGCCCCCCCCTCCCCGGTGCGCACGTCGAGTGAGACCACGCTCCCCACCCTGCCCCTACCACTGCTACCTCCATCCCCGCCCAACCTCCTCCCTTCCCGCTTCCTCACCCTACTCAGCCCCCTGACCCCTCCCCCCCCCCCATCTCCCCCCCCCAATTGCGTCTCCTTAGCCTTTCTAGTCTCACGCAATCTTTCCAGGCATATTTTTCCTTTTTGATCCTCCGTTCCCCTCCTGTCTAGCAAGTCAATTTTTATGGAGGGTGATGACCCGCGGTCTAGGCGATCATGTACATCAGCAGCCTACGCATTATGTTTTTTATCCTTATATGTTATCCTTGGAGGTATTTTACCGTTGTATCTCTGTCAATTTCACTACATCATGGTTAGTCCCAACTTAGCTAGTTAAAGCATGCATATATTAAAATGCATTTTGCAAACTAACTAATTATTAGATAGATTAATACAGAATAATTCACAGAATAGTTCCCACGTTAAATGACCAAAATCGTCCCATAAATAAGGAAGATAGCTCTAATTGAAAAACTAGTTTTTGCTCATTGAACAGATAGGAAAATTATGCCTCAGTTTGAGATTTTTTAACACCACTTTTACCCCTGTCATCCGAGAGGGAGGATGCGGTGGTATATAAGACCTTGCCCTTGGCTAAATTGGGGCCACAAAATTCAAAAACGTCAAGCTGTACAGAAGAATCGGTAACCGTGTAATCGTCATGTACCTTTGCCATCCGCAACTGTAGCGCAGACATTAGATGCCATTAACAGCTTGTATGTTTTGCCTGAGGGTAAGAATGACTATATATATATATATATATATATATATATATATATATATATATATATATATATATATATATATATATATATATATATATATATATATATATATATATATGTATTTTTGCTGTGATTAATCCATTGGTGTGTTAGGAAGTGCACAGCATGTGTTAGGATATTACAGGACGAATGTGCTGTCGGCTGAAACGCAAGCATGTGTTCAGTTTCAGAGACGAAAGCCAGCATTGTAGAATAATTAAGAATGATGGCAAAAATACGACTGTAAGTTTGATAATGTATTTGAAAGAGTATTTCTTAAAGGAATGACATTTATCAGGAACCTAAGGAAGGACTGACAGGAATTGTTTTAATGAATCGATCAAGATATTACTTAGTACTTTTATACTATACCCAATCATTGTATGGAAGCAGATCATGGACAAAGGAATCTAACTTAGGATTTATAAGGAAATTGTAGTCACAGTGAACTGGCTGTGATTGGTGGTGAGGTAAATTGTCCTGTGCATATGTTAGCACAATGTCTGACACTGTTTGTTATGTCCATTGTATGTAAGAACAGAATAGTGCTGGACCATACAGAGGTTGTGATTATTTGTATTCCAGGTTTTATCTTACAAACTACTGGAAGTATTTTCAACTAACTCTATTGGACTCTGAGGTGCAAGTGCTTGTGAAGTCATTGTAGCCAGCTACCCCTGTTCCACTGCCTGAAATTTCACCGACATGTTAGTCTATGGCGGGAGGAGTTTGAAGTCGACAACCACCAGTTAAGTGGCGATATATAGCCACTGGTCAGCCTATTCAGTATATAACATAAAATATAAACAGAAATAAAAACACAGTGAAGGATGATTTCTTATGGACAGAATGTATCTATTACTACCTTCACAGTTAAACTTAGTGAAAAACTATAGTGAATTATAATAATTAATCAGTGTAGAGAAAAATAGAACTTTCAAGACAGGATTCTGTTTGATAATTAAAGTTTCTATGTTTATTTATTTTATGCTGTAAATATCTTTGAATTTCTTTAAATTACCTAACCGAAAAGAGAACCGGTATAGGTTAAATAAAATTGTAAATATGTACTATCAGACTTGCTGACATTATTTACATTGAGTTACAAGTTCTGTTTGATACATATTATAGTTATAGAGATAGATCATAAATTAATACCCCTAGCAAAATTAGCCAACATCATCATATAATAATACATAATATCTTAGGCGGATCTTGAAAGGGAGCAAATAGACTTTCAGGACATTCACTCTCATCACACCTGGAGGTTTATGTAGCTGATCCTAACCTTTGATGTCAATACACCCTTATTCTTTCAGAAAAGGGGGTATTTCTTGTAAGACCAGTCTCTTACCTGGCACTATCCTGGTATCACCTGATACATCTTTTTGTCCAGGATTGTCGCAAAATTGGTTTCAAGTCATTGCAAACGGGATCAGTTAGATTTATAAACCCATCTACGATCGAGTGACCGCTTTCAAAATGGCGGCGTATCAGCGAAATGTGTATCGGACAGAGGAAATCGCCAACGATAAAATAAAACGAAGGGAATCCGTATGAAAAGGATTCTACATTTCAGTACAGGGAAGGATGGTGTATAACTGCATATAAGATGGAACGGTAGGAAGTTCTCATTTACGGAGATATATGCGTATTTCGGCTGCCCACAGTTACGCTAAAAGCATGTAAACCCACTTCTGTTCTAAATATTAAAATCAACAAATAACAGTTTGGGAATTTACATGGATAGGAAGATAGAGTTTTATCAGCTGTATAAAACTAGATAAGATGGAACAATATGGATATTATATATGCCGAGAATGATAAAGGCAAAATTTCAGTCGACGCACAGATCGGCCGAAATCACTGTTCGGGAAGGATTTTTCAGGTTAGGTTTAGGCTGTGACGTCGGTACTCTCCGATACGTCCGCGCTTTGCGTATAAGTAGCGGATCGGTAAACTGAGAGAGATACACAACGAAAGAGGTTTGAGCCAGACTGGAGACAGAGTTTCGCCACTATCCATGAATTGTGAGCGGATCGCCAGAAACATTTTTAAGTCCAGTATCTGAAGTCTGAGGGTAAGCGAAATTATGATAACTACCGTGTATAATATTTGTTATTTCAGGTTCATACAGAATTCACAAAATATGCCTGTATAATATTCATTGATATAACGTATTATTATTTTAATATGATCTATTCATGTGCATTATGGATGAGTGTTGCTTGTACAAAAAGTAATCACAAATAGCCCCACGGCCTAATGAAGTTATATTTATCATATTGCTTTATCGCTTACGAAGATAAAGGCAGTCCCATGGCAGAGATTGTCATAGGGAAATGAAGTGTTAGAAACTTCATCATGGAAGATCCCAGTTTACGAGTTTAAGGTGACTAGTCCCCTTCCTCGCTGCCTTTGCCTTCCCTAGTTCGAGCGCACAACTTTGTACCCATTTACAGCTGGTAAACTGGAGGGTTCTACAGCCAGTTTCAGTAGAAAGCAACCTGATCACATGGTCACTCACTTTATTTATTTTATGTATTAATTTTGGGTAGTTGCTAAGATAGCATCAGTATTTGAATTTGTACTTGATATGAATGATTTGGAAGGATCAAGTTATAGCATATGAAGGGATGTATAGGAGCGGAATAAACCAGATGATGTTTATTACTGATATGTTAATATTAATTCTATATCATTGAATTGATGTTACTTGCTATGACTGTAGAACTTTGACACCTGATGACTGACTTGTCTGACTTATGAGCTAGTCAGTTACACTTAATTGAAATGTTAATATTAATGCTATATCACTGAAATGATGTCCTTACTTACTATGATTGTATAACGGTGACATCTGATGACTGACTGGTCTGACATCTGTGCTAGTCAGCTACAAGTCTAGCCAGATACTAGCCAAGGCTGATATGTTGCAGGTTCCATGAAATAACTCAAACCAGACTGTCCAGTATCAGAAGCCGGTGTAGTTCATCCGAGGCAATCCCACCAAAGTGCAGGACCCCAAAGAGTGAACTTCAACTGGTCATTGGCATCCCTACTGTTGGGCCTACCAAGTCTGATATCAGCAAAGGACAGTTTCAGCAGTATCAAGTTGGAAAGATAAGTGTCCTGTTTGACACTGACCACCTATACATGTGAAACAGCCAATAGTTCAAAACAATAATTAACCATACAGAAACTCAGTCAACTGATGACAGTTATCCTTAAATTCAAAGGACTAATAACAGTGATTTCAGTAACTTTATTATTTAAGATCTTGAAGTCTAAACAGACAATAATAGTAATTGTGTGAATATTTTTATATATATGTGTATACTCTTTTCCAACTAGTAGAAATAGAATATTAGTGTAATTATTAAACTATTTTAACTGTACCTGAGGATTTATTCACTTCTTCCATTTGTGGTTTCAGTGAATGTTCATTTTATTATCCCCTAGAATATAAGTAATCATAAGATAGTCATAGGGAGGAGACACCTTAAATCCTGGTACTACTTCTTACCAACTGGGCCAGGGTTTTTACAGTCTGACTATTTTTATGATAACAATACACCAGTGCTTATTTCTAAGACTGGGGTATTACTTGTAAGGTCAGAACTCTTTACTGGCATACTCTTACATAATAAATAATTTTAAATAACCTCCCGCTACAGTGGGGGCTCGTCTGCGGGATATATCTTTGATATTCCTGAGCCATCTTTCTATTTCTGCTGTGTAGGAAATTTTCTTTTTTGAACAAATTTTTTTTTGGAAAGAGTAAACATAATAGGAAATAATTATATTTTTTGTAGGAGTACCATTGAGTACAGATAAGACAGCTGTTTTCATATATGGTGAAGTCAGTTTAATTAACTTTAATTTTAAATAAGTTAATTATATTGTAGTAAATTAGTTTGAGTAAGATCGCTTGCCCTACTAGACTACAGATACATCATGGCTGACTTGGTCAAATTTAGGTCTGCTACACTGCAGGTGGGAAAAGAGCTTGGCATGGATGGTGACGCTCTGATCCGGTATGTCACGACGGAATGTGAAAAGTACACCGAGAGAGAAGCAAAGCAATTGGAAGCAGAAAGAGAAGCCAAGAAATTGGAAGCAGAAAGAGAAGCCAAGAAATTGGAAGCAGAAAGAGAAGCCAAGAAATTGGAAGCAGAAAGAGAAGCCAAGAAATTAGAAGCAGAGAGAGAAGCCAAGAAATTAGAAGCAGAGAGAGAAGCCAAGAAATTAGAATTAGAAGCAGAGAGAGAAGCCAAGAAATTAGAAGCTGAGAGAGAAGAAAGGAGGTTACAAGCAGAGAGAGACCATGAGCTGAAAATGAGACAGCTTGATCTTGAACTTCAGGCTGGGACTATCACCCATGGTAATAGCTCACCTCATTCTGCGAATAGCTCTTTTCAGAACACAGCAAATGGGGCCATGAACTTCCACCTAGATCCATTTGTTGAAAAGGAGAACGCAATTGAGTCGTACCTGGATAGGTATGAAAGGCTAGCCTCTACATATGGACTGGAAAAGGAAAAATGGAGTCTAAAGTTATCCCAGGGATTGAGAGGTATTGCATATGATGTGTTTCTGAAACTCCCCAAAGAAGATCAGGAAAATTATGAAATACTAAAGCAAGCCTTACTGATCCGGTATGAAAAGAACTCTGAGGCATACAGGAAGAAATTTAGAACTTCTAAACCTCTACCTGGAGAAACATATAACCAGTTCTCAGCTAGGCTAGAAACGTATTTGTTGAAATGGAGTAGTTTAGGTAAGTATCAGAAAACATACGAGGATCTGAAAGAAATGGTTATGTTAGAGCAAGTGAAAGATTCCATGTCTCAAGAAATGAGGAAATTCCTTATGGAACAAGGAGCAGAGAGGCTGGAAGACATTTTGAAATGTGCAGAGAGATACCAAGCAGCTCAAGCTGAATTGGTAGGAACAAAAAGGAAGCAGGTAGAAGGATATAAGCCACCACCGCAGAATACCAGTTTGACCAGAAGGATCATCCATACAGAAATAAGCCAAGATTTGATAATAAGGACAAGAACCCTCAGACTCAGGAAAATAAACCCTACAAACAGGGAGATAAGTGGTGCAAATTTTGTAAGATGAGCAACCACAACACTGATGAATGTGGGAGGAAAAAAAACCCCTTCATCATGCTGCATGTTTACAGGTGAGGACTTCTGTTAGGAAGGAACTGACTGTGAGTCAGAATAGCCTCCATCACCCACCTACCCAGGAGATAGTGACTGTGAATGGCAAACAAGTCACAGGAATGTATGACACAGGTTTGTCCTATGACGCAGTCGTGTGTGCATCTCTGGTGTGCCCTGAACAAATCACCACAGAAACAGTAGAGATTCAAGGGCCACTAAAAGGAACATCACCCCTTACATTACCCATAGCAAAGATTCATGTCAGTTGTCGCTATGTGGAAGGGGAGATAAATGCAGCTGTGATAGATGATCCCTTTTACCCCCTAATGTTGGGGCGTAAATATGTTTTCTTAGGAGACCCTGTAAAACCTATGGTTATGGCAGGAATCCAGACCAAGGCTGACTCCAGGAACATAGAGAGGGACACCAACGTAAAATTTCATTCAACTGAAATGAAACGGGCTCAAGAAGCAGACAGCACGTTGAAGCCTTGTTTTGGCAAATTGTCAAAGACACATAACACACCAAGGAAAGGACACTTCTATAGGGAACATGGACTCTTGTACAGGAAAGCTGGCAGAGGGACGAAAAGTCATGGTCAAATTGTTGTACCATCCACCTATAGGAATAAGGTTATAGGCTGGGGACACATATCAACTTTGAGTGAACACCTGGGTAATGGTGCCACAAAACAAAGAATAGCCACCCAGTTCTACTGGCCAGGTATTACGGAAGACATAAATCAGTATGTAAATTCCTGTCCAGAGTGCACCTATGTAGATTCAGAAAGTCGACGGAAGAGTCTTCATCAAAAATCTACAAGCAAACCAGCAATCAGGGGTACTCCCGAGATTTGCACGGGAGGGGAAAGGAAACATCCCACACAGGTTCAATTGCAGTCTGAACCCCATGCGCTGGAAAAAAGGAACAAATCACGTAGCGAAAATCAAACACCTACGGATTTGCGAGGGAAAACCACATCCAACTATCAACGAAAAGAGGGCGGTAAACTTCATGGGAAACCTACCGACCCCGTTTCACCAGCAGTAAGAGCCTGGATGAAAAGCCGAACAGGAAGAAGAGCGATAGTAAAGGATGAATATATTCTTGGGAAAACAGAATGTGGGCGCAGATTTTCTCAGTCGCCATCCCACAGAGCTTGAGGAGGATAGAAGGAAGGAAAACTAACCTCGGAATGGTCGATTTGCAATTGTCTTGTACCCAATAGTTAAGCTAGATATCATCCAGCTTAAAATATGGGGGAGCTATGTCGCAAAATTGGTTTCAAGTCATTGCAAATGGGTTCAGTTAGATTTATAAACCCATCTACGATCGAGTGACCGCTTTCAAAATGGCGGGCGTATCAGCGAAATGTGTATCGGACAGAGGAAATCGCCAACGATAAAATAAAACGAAGGGAATCCGTATGAAAAGGATTTTACATTTCAGTACAGGGAAGGATGGTGTATAACTGCATATAAGATGGAACGGTAGGAAGTTCTCATTTACGGAGATATCTGCATATTTCGGCTGCCCACAGTTACGCTAAAAGCATGTAAACCCACTTCTGTTCTAAATATTAAAATCAACAAATAACAGTTTGGGAATTTACATGGATAGGAAGATAGAGTTTTATCAGCTGTATAAAACTAGATAAGAGGGAACAATATGGATATTATATATGCCGAGAATGATAAAGGCAAAATTTCAGTCGACGCACAGATCGGCCGAAATCACTGTTCGGGAAGGATTTTTCAGGTTAGGTTTAGGCTGTGACGTCGGTACTCTCCGATACGTCCGCGCTTTGCGTATAAGTAGCGGATCGGTAAACTGAGAGAGATACACAACGAAAGAGGTTTGAGCCAGACTGGAGACAGAGTTTCGCCACTATCCATGAATTGTGAGCGGATCGCCAGAAACAATTTTAAGTCCAGTATCTGAAGTCTGAGGGTAAGCGAAATTATGATAACTACCGTGTATAATATTTGTTATTTCAGGTTCATACAGAATTCACAAAATATGCCTGTATAATATTCATTGATATAACGTATTATTATTTTAATATGATTTATTCATGTGCATTATGGATGAGTGTTGCTTGTACAAAAAGTAATCACAAATAGCCCCACGGCCTAATGAAGTTATATTTATCATATTGCTTTATCGCTTACGAAGATAAAGGCAGTCCCATGGCAGAGATTGTCATAGGGAAATGAAGTGTTAGAAACTTCATCATGGAAGATCCCAGTTTACGAGGTTAAGGTGACTAGTCCCCTTCCTCGCTGCCTTTGCCTTCCCTAGTTCGAGCGCACAACTTCGTACCCATTTACAGCTGGTAAACTGGAGGGTTCTACAGCCAGTTTCAGTAGAAAGCAACCTGATCACATGGTCACTCACTTTATTTATTTTATGTATTAATTTTGGGTAGTTGCTAAGATAGCATCAGTATTTGAATTTGTACTTGATATGAATGATTTGGAAGGATCAAGTTATAGCATATGAAGGGATGTATAGGAGCGGAATAAACCAGATGATGTTTATTACTGATATGTTAATATTAATTCTATATCATTGAATTGATGTTACTTGCTATGACTGTAGAACTTTGACACCTGATGACTGACTTGTCTGACTTATGAGCTAGTCAGTTACACTTAATTGAAATGTTAATATTAATGCTATATCACTGAAATGATGTCCTTACTTACTATGATTGTATAACGGTGACATCTGATGACTGACTGGTCTGACATCTGTGCTAGTCAGCTACAAGTCTAGCCAGATACTAGCCAAGGCTGATATGTTGCAGGTTCCATGAAATAACTCAAACCAGACTGTCCAGTATCAGAAGCCGGTGTAGTTCATCCGAGGCAATCCCACCAAAGTGCAGGACCCCAAAGAGTGAACTTCAACTGGTCATTGGCATCCCTACTGTTGGGCCTACCTAGTCTGATATCAGCAAAGGACAGTTTCAGCAGTATCAAGTTGGAAAGATAAGTGTCCTGTTTGACACTGACCACCTATACATGTGAAACAGCCAATAGTTCAAAACAATAATTAACCATACAGAAACTCAGTCAACTGATGACAGTTATCCTTAAATTCAAAGGACTAATAACAGTGATTTCAGTAACTTTATTATTTAAGATCTTGAAGTCTAAACAGACAATAATAGAAATTGTGTGAATATTTTTATATATATGTGTATACTCTTTTCCAACTAGTAGAAATAGAATAAGTGTAATTATTAAACTATTTTAACTGTACCTGAGGATTTATTCACTTCTTCCATTTGTGGTTTCAGTGAATGTTCATTTTATTATCCCCTAGAATATAAGTAATCATAAGATAGTCATAGGGAGGAGACACCTTAAATCCTGGTACTACTTCTTACCAACTGGACCAGGGTTTTTACAGTCTGACTATTTTTATGATAACAATACACCAGTGCTTATTTCTAAGACTGGGGTATTACTTGTAAGGTCAGAACTCTTTACTGGCATACTCTTACATAATAAATAATTTTAAATAACCTCCCGCTACAAGGATAACCTTATTCTTAAATAACAACAACCCTTTCATGACACAGAGAAACCTGAGCAATACAGCGTCATCTGGTGTGAAACGGATCCATACACATTAGCTTGATCCAACCAAATTACGCGGAGATTTACTTGGAGATTTGTTCTATCAGACTTTGCCTTTTGATTTGCTTCCCAGATCATGGTGGCATGCTCTAGACACCCTGGGGTGCCTGGGATACCTCCTTTCTGGATGGTAGTGTTAATGTACCCATTCTTCAGGAGGTACCTAGTGACTTGCACTATGCTTTCTGGACAGTGCTTTCTATTTCTTGAATTGTTGGGGGCTTGGTGTTGAATTCAGCTCCTGGCTTATTAGACCGTATAAGGCCTGCCATGCTGGTGAGAGGCTCATCTTTTCGACCGTCTGAATAGGTAATTCTAAGGTGTTCTTCCAGATCTTCTTTCCTGGTGTTTATTGTTCCGGACCGTGGCTGTTCAAGCAGTTCTTTGGCAAACTTGAAGGGCTCCCTGAAGAATCTTTCCCTATCCCTCCGTGTTTTCCTTCTTTTCCTGCACAACCTTTCTGCTCTACAAAGAGGATTATGTTGGCCTTTCAGGTGCTCCCAAACCTGTCGTAATCCCTCCTTTTCTGTGTCCACCGCGTTCTTGAACTGTTTTCAGGCATGCTTCTTCTGCTCGCATCTATTCTCATTTGTTTTCTACTTTTTTTGTGGTTGGTTACTTTCCATTGCCTCCCTGACTCCAAACTCTTTGCATCATCATCATCATCATTCCTTTTCGTTCCCTGTGGAACATAGGGCAGTTGCTCTCCATCGATTTCTATTCTGGGCTGTCTTTTTCAGCTTTGCCCAAGTCATTCCAATTTCCCTAGCCTCCTCTTCAACAGTTCTTCTCCAAGTTCTCTTTGGCCTCCCCACTCTTCTTTTCCTCTGTGGGTTCCAGTCAAGTGCAATTATGGCTATGCTTGATTTTTCTCTTCTGAGTGTGTGTCCTATCCATCCCCACTTTCTTACCTTAATTTCTGTTTGTATTAGCTGATGCCAGCATCTTTTCCTTAACTCTATATTTGTTATTACATCTGGCCATCTTACACGGAGGATCCGTCGGAGACATCTATTTACAAATGTCTGTAGCTTGGAGGTGATACTCTTTGAGACATGCCCTGTCTCTGAGCCATACAGCAAGACTGACTTCACATTTAAGTTAAAGATTCTAATTTTGTTCTCTGTGGATACAGCTGAGGAGTTCCATGTTGGTCGAAGGGCATTAAAGGCGCATCTGGCTTTATTTATCTTTGAGGAGACGTCATCAGCTGTTCCCCCTCCATTGTCACTGTTACTCCCCAGATATGTAAAGCTGTCTACTTCTTCAATGACTTGATCATTGATCTTCATCGAGTCCACCTGACTATTATTTATTCTCATTTCCTTTGTTTTATTTACATTTTTGTGTAGTCCCATCTTTTCTGCTTCTGTTACTTATCTAATTGTTTTCTCCTGCATATCTTGCTGTCTATGTGATAGAAGGCACAAATCATCTGCAAAGTCTAGATCCTCCAGTTGTTTGTTAAATGTCCACTGTATTCCAGTTTTCTCTCCCTCTGGTTGTCTGTCTCATTACCCAGTCTATGACCATGAGAAAAATTGTTGGTGATAGCAGACATCCCTGTCTGACCCCACTGTGTACTGTGAAGGGCTCTGATAGTTTTCCTTTTTGTATTACTTTGCATGAGGCCTCATGGTAAAAATCGTGGATGATTTTAATGGATTTCTCTGGGATTCCGTAATGCCTCAGGATTTTCCATATCATAGTACGGTCTATAGTGTCGAAAGCTTTTTCGAAGTCCAAATAATTTATATACAAGGGGTCTGCCACTCATTTAATTGTTCTATGATGATTCTGAGTGTTACTGTCTGGTCTGTGCATGATCTTCCCGCACGAAATCCTGCCTGTTCCTCTCTGAGTTTGTCATCCACCGCCTTCTTAATGCGGTCAAACAAAACTCTGGTCAAAATTTGTCCAGCCACTGCTAGTAGTGTTATACCCCTACAGTTGCTACAAACAGTCAGGTTTCCTTTCTTTGGGATCTTGATAATGTGGTCTTCCTTCCAGCTCTTTGGGATGGCCTCTTTTCCCTAGATTGTCTTGAAGAGCTGGTGTAGCAACTCTGTATTGTATGGTATATGTGTGTTCAGGGCTTCTGGTGGTATTCCATCTGGTCCTGCGGCCTTTCCATTTTTCAGCTGTTTTATTGCCCGAGAGATCTCTTGTTTAGTGGGTGGGTTCATGTTGCACTGTTGTGGCTCTTCTGCTGGTTCTATGATGGTTTGATGTATTGGTTGGTTTCGGTTTAGGATTTCATTAAAATATTCAGCCCATCTGGCCCTTTGTTTCTCTTCATTGCTAATGCATTGTCATTCTCTGCTCTTCACTGTTGTATTGTGGTTTAGCTGTTTGTTAGATAAAGTTCTAGTAATATTATATAATGTTTTCAAGTCTCCTTTTTGTTTTTGCAGTTTTTCAGTAAATTCTCTTTTATCTTGCCTCGCACTCTTTTTCACTTTCCCGTTTAGCTACCAATATATTGTGAGCAGTTGTAAATACTGTTCTGCATCTTTAAAATTGTTTACTTGCTGTTTGATGTATCTTCTTTCTCTCATGAGGTTCCATGTGTTGTCTGTGAGCCATTCCTTCTGTTGTTTATTTCTTTTGCCAAGAACTTCTTCACATGTATTCCTGTATGCTTCCTGAATTGTGCACCAATGGTTATCTACACTTTTCTCTTCCAGGTTCTCCAGTGCTTCAAATCTATTTCTCAACTTTAGGTTGAACTAAACACTTGTGTCTTTGTTCATAAGGTTCTGGGTATTATACTTCGGGCTTGATCTTTCTGCTCTGTCTTTGTGCGCCCTCAATTTTATCCTCAGTGATGCCAGGAGTAGGTGGTGGTCTGACGCTACGTCAGCTCCTCTCTTGTAGGCAGCGTCTCCATTTTCTTTCTATGTTGAAGTGGTCTATCTGATTTTGCGTGTACCCATCTGAGGAGTTCCATGTAGTCTTGTGTATGTCTTTGTGTGGGAAGATAGCCCCTTCGATGACCAGATCATTCATATAACAACAGTTTACAAAATGCTCTCCATTTTCATTTCTGTTTCCTATGCCATTCTTTCCCACAGTTTTTGTTGTCTACTCCTGCTTTTGCATTTAGATCTCCCATTGTCACGGATTGTCTCCCCTTAGCTCTGCAGTAGTGGTCCACCAGTGGCCAACACTCAAGAGTATCTAATTTGGGTCTTCAAATGTGTCTACCTTCGCACAAGATTACTCTTGGCAGAGCTGTAGATAGAAGGATAATGACACTTCTATCTCAAGGGAGATTTCACAAGATGTTTTCAGAAGTCAAGAACAACGCTGCATAGAGCAGAGCACTATTAACTTATATGTGATCCGTCGCCTTATGTGAAGAATTAAGCAATTGTTTTAGCCCGTACAAGCCCCCAGCTGGTGTAGTCCAGCGAAATTCTTTTATAAGTATTTGCTCTATAGACGTAAATATATGTCTAGATGTATATATATTTTAAAGAGTCTTGCTCATACGTTTGCTTTCATTCCTATAATTAATAACTGAATCGAGTTAGATTTTTTAGTTTTAAAATAACATGTAATAAATTTAATAATCAATTAGTTTTAACAGGTTAAAATAACGATGGAATGATGGTGAATTTTAGATGTAAACAAAGTTGTTTTCACTGAGACTTGGTTTGAGGATTTAAAAAAAAAACAATTGTACTTTTGCTGTTTCCTTAATAAACTTAGCTGGTCTAAGTGAACCCTGCTGCCGTGGTTTCGTCAATTCTTTTGTGATGAGGGCACTTCTTCACACAACTTGTCCAATGTGGTGGTTAGTGTTGATTCCCTGCTTTTAACTCACAATTAGTGACGTCGAAACTTTAGTCTTGCAGCTTCGTACCATGAACAGTATGATAGCTTCGTTCCACGAACCTTAGACAAAATAAAAAGAACAAAAGCCTCTGCTAATTACATGTGGTTGGAAGATTAACAGGCACATTGTCTCGCTGTTCACCCACCAATGTTAGCCTCTCTGAATAATTAAATTCTAGAGTATACACGGTGTAACTCAGGGACGATGATTAGAAATCACCAATATTCTTCTGGGTATTAAACTGGGAAAATATATGCTTGGGCAGCGCGAGGGCAATGGCGTGCCTGAATTACAATTAACAAGGTACATATATCTCACAAAATGATACTATACACTTGATACACATGGGATGTAATCATCACGACTCCATTCGGAGTCTGGGGTTGCTGCTGCTTTCGCGTTTCTGGGCGAGTTAGCATAAAACAAACACCAGCGCTTGCTGTAGTGGTTTATGAATATACTTTTTCATATAACCACTTAGCAAGGAAAACATGTCACATGGTAAAATAAATGTTTACACTTACCCCAAAGTAACTTTTGGGAACACAGTCTCCAGCCACAGTTTAGAATGGTTATAGCACTTAGATTAGATGCTTTCGAATCACTTGGTCTGGGAAATTTTAGTATTTCTCTAATGATGGGTGATCTGATTCTTTAGGTCTCCAGTCTTTGTATTTAAAAATGCGGGATTACTTTTAAGTTTCAAAGTTGCCCAAATACTCTGTCCTGGTCCTTTAAGTTTCCAGTCTTTGTATTTAAAAATGCGGGTTTACTTTTAAGTTTCAAAGTTGTCCATATACTTCGATCTGTCACTAATAATTTTGGAATTCTTACGATGTCTCTCTGGCTCTTGGGAGTAGCTAATTTGACGTTGCGATGAAGTCTGATATGTGACTCCGATTTCGCTAGATTATATTTCCATTTCTCGGGTCAAGTCCCAGATTGTACTTTTAAGACCAACTTGCCAATGAAAGTTAAAGTTTATTCCGGCTCTCAAATTAAGCCAATGGTAAGCTCTTTAGAACTATATGGGTCGGGGTGTTTAATTTAACCCCCCCCCCCCCCCCCCCCCACGTGTTTCAAAATATCAAATTTTAAAATTACAACGCGTGACCTCTTTCTAATAAGGCGGTAATACTTCCGATTCCATCTTTATGCAAACTCACAAACAAATCTGTGATCTTATTTCCTGTCTTGATGCTTTCCCACAATATAATCTCCCCAGACAGATTATTTGTAATAATTACACAGAGATGGTCCAGCGGAAGCGATTACGTATCATCACCCGTGTTTGCGAAAATCCCCCAGACGGATTTCTCAGACAGACAATATGGCCCTCCTTTCATCGATCGTGCGCTACCATCGTACGTCCACACACATCGACTCTATCAAAGGTGGCTAGACGGCTTACGTGATAAACGTATTATCCTCTGACCTGTTCAATTAGCCTGGTATTATTACGATTCACCTGACGAAACGTAAACAAGTCTGGGAGCGGCTGGACAAAAATGAAGGGCATAAAATATGCCAAATAAAGGACGATGGGTGAGGAAAATGAAGAAAAGAAGTGATACTGTCGGAGAGGATGAAAGTTATAAAAGGGCACAACTGATTTGTCACACCCATTACTATCTTAATGTCTCTCCTGTGTGTTTTGTCCGGTGTTCCTTGGAGTTCATCATAGAAATCTTGCTTCTTACCATCATCTGAATGATGGAGATTTATCTTCCTTTTCCCTGAAATCTTGCCGTTATTATCCTGGGTGATTGTTGTATCTGCAAGTTCTGTTGTAACTGTTGTAGATACAAATAATCCAGATGTTGGAGCCTCACTAGATATTGCAAACTCCCAACATCACGGACTGCTACATTGATGTAACGGACTGACACCACAGGCAAGGACGACGTCTGCAAACGTCGGGCTTAGAGTCTATCTATTGCCGACTTGCAATATTTAACGCGAATGTTATAATAGTGGGATGTCGATGAGTCAGTGGCAAACTGGAACAAACGTCCACTGTGTTGGTGGCAAGTAAGGTAACCGGACCCATGTCTTGATTATAAATTGACAACTGTTTATTTTTTTACGATAACGAGGACGTAGATATTATAGTAAATAGTCATCAATCATACAAATGGCTGTGTCGAATCATACAGATAATTTCATAGTAGGTATGGCGTAGTTAATATAGGAAATCAGTCAATAACTTGATCGACTTATACAATTGCCGACCGTTCAAGGACATCTAAATTTGATAGACCTCCTAAACGAAACTTATGGCTAGAAGATCCCTTTACAAATCATCTGTATATACATGAGACGCCGGATAATTCACTGGCAAAAACTTCAGTGTATTTTAAAACCAAATATATACCAGCAGAGGATCAGTTCTCACTTGCAGCAGGTTCTCAATGACCAAGTGGAAGCCCTAACTAGATCATACTGGTAGCACGTATCAATATTTGATACTTACATAAATATTTACTGCTAAAACTTCCTCCTGGAAGGTAGCTAAATCACTATCATAATAATATTCCCACAATATGGGGCTCTTGGACCAGACCAACGTCTGTCCTATTCAACCGGCATTTTGTCTCTGTTTTTTTCTGCGTCATGCAGTGATTAGCAACAACCTCAATTCCAACGCACCAAATATGTGCTCTTCCGTGCGCCACTAATTCAAACATTATTACTTACACATAAACCATTATAACTTACACAGATGCGTACCCTTTTAACAAAAGTTAGACTTATGTCAACTTCAATACTGTTAAGTCCCACACCCTTAAACACCCAGGGTGAAAAAGGACGTAACAGTGATATTGGTCCCCATTTTATTAATGCTTTTCTGGCTTCATGGGACATCATAATAGCAACCCCTTCTGTGTGTGTGTGTTTGGTCTTCATCTTCGTGTCCTGAATATATGACATTTTCCCCCGTATTGGTCTTGAATTCACCAGTTCCATTTATTCTCGTTTCTGCTAGTCCTAAGAGTTTTATTTCGTATCGTCTCATCTCTCCAGCTATCTGTGCTATCCTTTCGGCTTCCTGCATTGTTAGAATGTTCCAAGTACCTATTCTAGTATTTGCCATCGTCGTTAGAAGAGGTGTCTCAAAATTTCATCACGGCACTCAAGCCGACCCACCATTTCAAGGTGAGGCACTTAAGTCAGAAACTCTTTGCAACAGTGAAGATATATTAATTATGTCGCCGAATATGTCCAGTTTTTTCCCCAAGGGTATTTGTCTCAGGTTGTTATCCAACTCTTTCGACAAGACTTCGTTCAGCTGTTCCCAAAGCCCTTTTGCACTGGCAGGTGGAAACTTGATGGTCTAAGAAATGTGTGAAATCATCATCAGGCAGATCAACTTGAATATTCTCCGCGCTGTAGACTGACTCTTGGCCGAGATCTTCTCTTATCTGTCGAAACAGAGCGCTATTGATCTACCAATGTTGATTATATTTAAACATAAAAGGCAATTCCTACGTGTGTGATCTTTATTCGGTTAGCTCGCTTTGATCTTTTATCGTTGCGTTTGACAGAGTTACTCCTTAGGATCTTACAGGTAACATTACAAAGTTATCTTATAGGAACAAGTTTTAGTTGTGACAGAAAAAAATTATTTAAAATATTTCTATTATATTCCTATAACCGGGTGCTAAGAAGCTGAGGGGACTGCAGTAAGACGTGGAAAAAAATAGAAAACGATATTGCATCGTACTAGGACATACACACAAAAAAGAAAGAAAATTGCCTACTCTGCGGTCACCGAGCCTTCGTCAAGGAAAGGAAAGAACATAAGAGCTGTGTAAAACTAAGAGACGTAGGAAAATTAAAAAAAAAGTATATCACCTGGTCGAAATAGCCACCATGTTTTGTATATCAACAATTTTGACAAATTTCGGACACTCAGGTCCAATAAATATTTGGGAGAAAAACAATAAAAAGCTTGCGTGAAGATATTCTTAGACAAGCTCGTACAGATGATCCGACGGTGGATTTACATTTCTCTTCTGAGATTTTTAATCAAGCCCCTATACTGCTAGAAGATAAATGCATATACATGAACGGCAGAACTCGTAAACAACTGGGTCTAGAAGCTCCAGTACGACCTGTTCCTGAGATACGAGGTAGAGACATTATGTGGGATACAAACTACGACATTGATCAGTTGGAAACATTTGTTAAAACAATTGAACCTCTATTAGCTGATGGTCAAAGATCACCATGCAACCTCATCATAAATGAAAATGGACTATTCTTTCTTGATGCGCCTGGTGGAACAGGAAAAAAAAACATTTCTTATTAATTTGCTTCTTGCTAAAATTCGGAAGCAAATGAAATTGCTCTTGTGGTTGAATAATCTGGAGTAACAACATCTTATGCGGCTTGCATTGGCAGTGACTACAAACAAGGCACAAGAACAGTCACCTAAAGTAGCAGACAAAAGCTTCGAAAATCCATACTTTTCACACGTACAGCTATATGTTACTTGCTCCAGATTGGGCACACTAAGAAATTTATTCATTTTTACCCCAGATGGAACACCAGAAATGTGCTTATCAAGAAGTACATGAATAATGTTGCAAAAATAAATGTAAAAAAATAACGAGACGTTAATATGACACGATGTAATCAGTTATATTAATTATAATGTATGTGAATTAAAAGAACAAAGAATATAAATTTATCATAATATCATAGTTTGGTTTTTACATTTTCGGACATTTCATGAACCGTTACTAAAAGCCGGGTACTTACAGCTAGTTGCTTATAAATCAGCAAGTTGTGTGACTCAAAATACGCAAGGAAACGAGAAAGATTATGAGAAGAAATGCAGCAAATGATAGCAAGATTCAATCAGTCGATACCCATTAGCTCCCCGAGGAGCATAGGCCTTCAACAAACATATGCCAAGTCTTCCTGTCCTGTGCCATCCGCTGAAGTTCTTTCCATGTTGTCCTCATCATTTTCACCTCTGTATCCAGTTCTCTTCTCCATGTGATTTTTTATCTACCTCTGCTTCTCTTTCCCTGTGGATTCCAGAACAAGGACTGCCTTGTAATGCTATCAACAGGTCTCAGTGTGTGTCCTATCCATCACCAGCGTCTTCTTCTCAACTCTTGTTCCACTGGCACATGTCTGGTTCTTGTCATCAATTCCTCATTTGTGACTGTATCATACCATTTCAGTCCTTTTATTCTACGCAAGCACCCGTTTATAAAAGTCTAGCGTTTTGGTTATTGTTTTTGTTGCTCTCCATGTCTCAGAACCAAACAATAGGACTGACTTGACATTTGAGTTACTTACTTAGTCGTTCACCTTGTACCGTGAGAGGTGTAGAGGTAACGTTTGAGTTGAAGATTCTTATTTTCGTGTTGGACTTGATTTCTCTTGTTCTCCATATGTTTCCCAATGCAATGAAAGCTCCTCTTGCTTTTTGTATTATTATTTTGATATCATTGTTTGTCCCTCCAACTTTGTCTATATTACTGCCAAGATAAGTGTAAGATTCTGCATCTTTTAGTGGTGTTTCTTCAAGTTCAATCTTGTTATCATTTCTTGCATTTATTCTCATAATCTTTGTCTTTTCCCTGTGTATTTTCAGGCCCACTTGTTGTGACCTCTCGAGAATTTTCATTTTCTCTTACACCTGATTATAGTTATGGGACAGAAGAGCCAAGTCATCTGCAAAATCCAGATCATCAAGCTGTTTAGTCAGATTCCACTGGATTCCATTTCTGTTGTGTGATGTCGATGATCTCATAACCCAGTCTATTGCTAGTAAGAAAAGAAATGGAGACAAGAGGCATCCCTGTCTCTCTCCTGTTTTAGGATTAGAACGGGGGGATTGCAAGATTGCACTTGGATAAATATCTCAACAAGATGTTGATTCATACACATATCTTGACTGCAGTATAGGCAAAATGGGAGGATATATAGTAATATCAACATAAGAATTAATATTTTAAAAAAAGGCAAGAGGAACTTTCACTGCGTTAACAAACATATGGAAGTGAAAAGAAATTAAGTCCAACATAAAATTCTGAATCTTCACCTCAAATGTCAGGGCAACCGTCCTATGGTTTACGCATACTTACATATTTGAAAGAATGTCGAATACATTAGCTTATGAATCGAAGCAGTGGATCAGTGATATGAATACATTATGAAAGGAATTGGAGGGACTAGGTATTGCACTCGAGGTTTCATTTGAGTAACGTATAACCTATTTCACATGATTACTTTGAAACCTGCTCAGCATAACCCGCTTAACTGCAATTATAGTACAGCTGTGGATCATATTAAAGGGGGTCATGTCCAAAGGTCAAGTGGGGTCGTCTCATGATCGACTTTAGATGTAGGAGTCGTCCCCATATATGACGTCACGCAGTGAGGGAAGGGGTCAAAATTTTGTGGCGATTTGGGGGTTTGGGAAAATGTGACGTCACATAAAAAAATAAGAGCCACACTCGCTTCTTACATAAATTAAGTTTCTACTTTTATCCGCAAAAGTTAACTTTTATCCGCAATAGTTTACTTTTATCCGCATTTGTTAACTTGTATCTGCAGTAGTTAACTTTTTACCGTAATAGATAACACCTATCTCGTGGACGACTTATCAATCAATCAATACCCTTTAGCTCCCCAAGGAGCATAGGACTTCAACAAACACATGCCAAGTCTTCCTGTCCTGTTCCATCCGCTCGTTCTTTCCATGTTTCCTCATCATTTTCACCTCTGTTTCCAGTTCTCTTCTCCGTGTGTTTTTTGGTCTACACTGCCTCTTTTTCCCTGTGGATTCCAGAACAAGGACTGCCTTGTAATGCTATCAACAGGTTTCCTCAATGTGTGTCCTATCCATCGCCAGCGTCTTCTTCTCAACTCTTGTTCCACTGGCACTTGTCTGGTTCTTGTGGGAGAGAGAGGAAATACCAGCAGAATGGAAGGAAGGTTATCTGGTCAAGTTGCCTAAGAAGGGAAATTTACAAGTGAGGACGACTTATATCCCCTATATATTTAATTCTTTCAGTGCAGTCGAGTCACGGACGTCAATCACAAACTTTTCCCCACCAAATTTGGAGTCTGGAAATTATATAAATGTCGAGCTCTTCTGGCCTTTGCACTAAACTTCACTACGCTTAATGTAACGTGCATCTTTTCCCCTACAAAAGTTGCAGTTATATTTTAAATACTAAATAGACAACACAGAGTAAAGTGTCAAAAATCTAAAGTATATTTTATTGTTATTACTGTTTTGCCGTTTGAATATTTCCCTTTGACATTAATTACATCCCTTAAAAATACAGCCGACAATTAAAAAAAAAAAAACAACTTTACAAGCATTGGTAAAATAACTTTATTCTGAGTCACTTAAATGAGTTAACCCAGTCTTCTAAATGTGCTACAGATTCTGAAAGGTTAAGACGCTAGCTTTAGTTCTTTCCTCGTCATTATTTTGACGGGTGTATTTACTAGTTGCCATTATTATTTTGCCTTTTGGTCGTTTCCTTTTGACAGGGAATTTAAATTACATCCCTTGAAAAAAATACCAAGATAATTTTTTTTTCAGAACTTTACAAAAATAGGGAAAATACCTTCATTCAGAATCAACAAAATAAGCTTCCCAATCTTCTAAATGTGCTGCACATACTGAAAGGTTAAGACTTAGCTTTAGTTTTTTCCCCATCATTATTTTGACGGGTATATTTACTAATTAATATTATAATCTCAGCTAAAATATCGGATATTTATAATAACATTTAACTGGTTTAAATTGTTTTTAATTATATATTTCTTTTTTAAATAGTATAATACACATTAGAAAACAAAATGCAGACTAACTAGATTGTGCTGTTTAAAATTAGATTTTAAAGAAAAACAGTAACTGGTTATCACCATCGCAACAACAGTCTGATGAGATCAAAGGAATGTGTCGAGATTAAAAGATCTCCAACATAAACATCAGAATCAACTCAAATACCAAGTTAGTCCTAATGTATGGCCATGAGCATGGCTTGGCTAACATGAAAAACAACAACCAAAAAGCGTCAGATTTCCACAAACGGTTAAAAAAGGTAGACTCATAGCAGATACTGCTTAGGGGAGTGAAGTATTAGAATTAGAGACTTCACAATACTTTATCAAGCTTCGAGAGGTGGATAAACCACTTCCCGTCCTCGCTGCCTTTGCCTTTCTGACCCAAGAGTAGAGTCAGGTATCCATTTACAGCTGATATACTGTAGCGGGACACCACCGTGTTTTCAAACCGCTACCTTTGCCGCGAGAGGCCTGCGCTGTAACTACTGACGCTCTCATTAATGGCTGCTTGTCTAAATAGAAAGTCTGTAGTTGTATGACAAGACCACTAATATGGAACTGATGACACGAACAAGACAAGTGCCAGCAGAACCAGACATGAGAAGAAGACGCTGAGCAACCCTGCTGATTGGTTCATCAGACAATCCTTATTCTGGAATCCCCAGGGTAAGAGAGGCAGGGGAACACCAGGGAACACATGGAGAAGGGAACTGTAGACAGACATGATGGGGATGATGACGATATGGAATGACCTTGAGCTGATGGCACGTGACAGGAAGACTTGGCATAAAGCGTGTACTCCTTAGGAAGTTGAAAGTGGATGATGAAGATGATGACAAGGTAACTAATAGACATTCCATTACGTTGTTGCTTCTCATTAGTACCAACAAATAGAAAAACGGGGGAGGGAGGGGGTTAAGAGATTTGTGACATCATATTGGGGGATCTGGGTTTTGTGACAAAATATTATACTGGCCCAATGACTCAACACTAAACTCAAAGCTATATGGAGTTAAAGAGGAACTTCAAACAACAGTCGAATTCATCATGAAAACTCGTCTGACGGTGTAATCATCAAAGATGCGATCGCAAGAAGAAGAAGAAGAAGTGACAAAATATGACATTGGGGAGGAGGCTAAAAATGGCGTGATGTCATATGTGAAACGACACCATACAGCTATACAGACATGCTTTAGCTCCATGATTATTTTTTACATAAGCTAAGTTCGTTGAGAGTTTGTATATTTTGTTCATAAACGGTTTTTGTTTTCTTGCTTATTTTGCACTGACGAAGCCGATGAGTTTGATCCAATGTTTTTGTTTTTCTGTACATTTTACCATAGTTTTATTTAGTGCGATTGTTTCTTATTTTTGCACCAGGTTGTTATCAGTCTCTTATACCTTGATCATGTTGGGGAGCCGCGCTAGCGTAGTGGTTACAACACCGCTCTGGCGACCGGGTGATACAGGATCAAACCCGGGCGACGGCATTTGAGGATTTTTCGTCGACCGGGATTTGGACTGGATTAACTCGAGACCTGGCGAGGACATTTGAAGGAGTGTTGTCTTCCAGGGACTGGCGGCTCCTGAGCCGACCCAGCTGCAATGGGTACCTCCGAAATCGGCGAGTATTTGCCTGAATGGCGAGGGACACCTGTCTCTGTACAAGAAATAAAGGGATACTCACGTAAAATCAATGTCAGGTTAGACATAAAATAATAACCTGAGATTTCGCCTCGAGTATTAGCGGGCGAACAAAAAAAAAAAAAAAAAAAAAAAATCATGTTAATGCTTACTTAGGGGTCTTTCTTCTTCTACCTTGAGGTGTAGAGGTTTTGGAAGAGAGAATGCCATACTATTCTATCAGCTGTCTTCCTCCTGGCCTGGTTCCATTCTAGTGATCGGTCCTTCAGAGATTGGACTATGTTAATGCCAGTAATAACAGTCATGTGATATATATATTGTATATGTGTGTGTCCGATCGTGTGCATGCATGCTTGTGTATGTGTGTGTATGTGTGTCCGTCTTACTTTATGGCTCCGAATCATGGAGAACAACAAAGCTGACACCCAGAAAGATGCACATTTTCATAAATTGATGCTTGCACAAATGAGAAGGACTCAAATGGTATGACGAAATTGCCAGTGTGGAACTGATGGATAGAGTCAGACAAACCAACGGTGCAGGCGGTGAGGAGAAGACCTTGGTGCTGGATAAGGTACACGTTTAGAAAGTCAGTTGATAGCCTTACAAAGCAGTCCCTTTGTGGAATACAAACGGATGGTCGGGTGGCCAGACGCTAATAACGCTGATGTTGAGATAATTTTGCTCGACGTTGGAAAAAAAAAACGCCATTTTGCTATAAGAAAAATAGAGAGACAAAAAAACACACTGTTACGTACATTTATTACCTAAGGGGGTAGTCTTCGGTCCTGCCAAATGTACGCACCAGTCTCAATATAGTTATATTATTTGTGCGGTCGAATGATTCGCGCACTGACGTGCACAAAGCAGGGTGAGTTGCTTTGGGACGCACGGGTAACCTAGTTGAGTAGTTTCTGACGTCATGATTTGGAGGGGCAACATGGACCTTGTTTATGTCCGTGAGTGATATATTATTATTGTATTTCATGGCACGTTTATGGAAGCCATTTATTCTAGTGATCTGTATTGGTCTTCAGGTCGAAACCAATAGCAGTAATGTCACGTAAGTTATCGCCCCACTTCTTTGTATGCTGTATTGTAAGGCCGCTCTTATACTTGTCTAGCGGGAATATGTTATTCTTAGAATGGACCTACAGAGTCGTTAGCCTTTAGGATTCGTATCGTAGAAGAAGGATTCCTACGAGTGGAAAGAAGTTAATTTGATTGCAGTATTCATATGTGTAAACGCCTTTATAGTACTGCCAAAGTCGTGGCATGGATACCGAGAGGTTAGCCAACATGAAATACTAACCTAGATGTATCTCTATGTATGTACCCTTAATATGATGTTGAACAGACGGAATGAGAATTGAAGTCTTGGATCAAGACAGTTTTATTGCATGAATGCAGGATTCAGTGGGTTTGAGATTTGTGTACCCAATTGGATGTCCTTCGTAAAGGTCAACGGACATTCCCTTGCTGTTAAAACCTAGTATGAATATTATTGGATTCTTATTACTTACGTGAGAGAGGATTTTTGATATGAATGACCAGAGATGTATCGTTTTATCGGAACTGTCACTACTATGTATAAATTGTTCATCGTACCTGTCAAGGAACATTGTACCGTCTTGTCAAACGTCTTCGTACCACGTAATAAATTATAATAACTTTACCGACGAGTTGAGTATGATCATGTTGGCCTGATTTGCCTTCCACTCGTTGAAGTTCTGTTAGATAGCTCTTCATCTAATTTTCATTCTACATTCGCGTCAAGATGCTAGTACATTGGTACATTTGCTACTAGCTATCATGTTACCCAAAAAGAGCGCTCAACACACACACAATGAGAAGAGAGTTGGAGACAGCCGTTAAAGGGATAATGTAGTCATGGAATGACCTCGAGCGGATGGCACAGGGCAGAATACTTGGCATATGTTGAAGATCTGAGCTTGATGAGGAGCTGAATGGTGTGGATGTTGATGAGGAGGAGATAAATATGCACATGTATGTGTGTGCGTGCGCACGTTCGTATGTTATTTATTGTCAACAAATGCCGCGAGATTAAATGCTAACTTGCATCCTTGTAAATTTCTTTGCCGCCAGGTACGTTGTGACCAAGTTAGATTTGTGTAAACAGGTATCCCGAATAGAAGTGCTTGATTGATTGTTTTTAATATCTGCCTTGATGTTTACGCGTGTGTTTGTATGGGATTCTTTTATGTACTTTGAATTCTTCTCCCATACTCGCGGTGTAGCTACGGCGTTTTGGCATTAAACATGGAAGAATGCCTCAGTGCTCAAGCATGAATCTGTAATGTCAGACGGAAAGAAATGCTAATGTTTAGTTTTGGTATTTTGTATTTGGTTTTTTTTTTTTTTTTTTTGGTCTCATTATTCGAGTTTTATGATCTAGATATTCATGAAATAAATTTGAAATGTGCTAACTGGGAATTGAATTCTGTTCATGCGTGGAAAGTGTGAAGGGTCTATATAAATATCTTATTGGTTACCGTTCTTCCATTGAGACTGCAAGCTGTATGTTCTACTTTTGAACTGTGAGAAGGGTAACTGTACAGTGAAATGACTACAGTAAATATAACACAAACGACAAGCATATTTTTTTTATTGAAAGTAGTACTCCCTCTTTAATTTGGATCCACCACCTGATGCATTCCAAGACCCAACGTTTTAGTGCATAAAGTAGACGCTCTGTGAAAGCATGTCTTTATAGGCAACTGACGAGAGCTGTACATGAGAGTAGTGTCTTCATTACGTAATACAATTAGCTTCAGAAACCAAGACTGCAAGAGGTTTCCTGCAGAAGGACCAACTGCCAGATATTCCATTCTTCGCAAAGAGCGAAAATTGAACAGAAAAATAATCAAAATTTGCTGAGGAAACGATATTTTGGAGTAAATTCAGTACACCCAATATAGTTTGCCAGATGATTTGCAATTTGTCCGCCAAATCGCCACTGACATTTTGCCAGAAGGTCTCCAAAAAAGTATGACACCCAAATAAAGTAGTAAAGTAAACATGTACTCCATATGTGATACAAAGTCATCATATAGGGCTACACGTATGTCCACCCTGAAGAGTTTTAAATAAAAATGAGTTGCTTACAGATAGTGAAAAAGAGTCACAAATTACCTGTTAAACCAGGCAAATCCGAAAGTAAACGTTTGTTCTTTGGGCTAACCTCCCAGCACTGGGAATATAATTGATGGAAATTTTTTTCCAACCCAATGGTTCCTAATGATGCCACAATTCACCGCGCCCTCCCCCTTGATCTCCTGGGTAGTGAGATCGGATGCCTAGCCTTTTCGGATAAAAGCGAAAAAAGGAGATCCCGTGTGCAAGTTGCGCACATTAAAAATCCCTAGACATTTGGAAATCGTAAAGAGTAAGCCATAGAGCCCGCTGCCTTGGCACAGTTGAAACATTAGGAAACCTACCCACCACAAAAATATTGATAGAATGTGAGATTCCTGTATACACACATTGATTCAGTGAATCGGAGTTCGTGCACTGTGCTGATATCATCCTTGTGTGAGCACTTATGGAGTTGTCCGTGTGCAATAAAGATTATCCTTTAAACCAAACCAAACCCCACCATTATTATACTGCTGCATGCACATTATTATACTGCTGCATGCACATTACTATACTGCTGCATGCACATTATTATACTGCTGCATGCACATTATTATACTGCTGCATGCACATTACTATACTGCTGCATGCACATTACTATACTGCTGCATGCACATTATAATACTGCTGCATGCACATTACTATACTGCTGCATGCACATTATTATACTGCTGCATGCACATTATTATACTGCTGCATGCACATTACTATACTGCTGCATGCACATTACTATACTGCTGCATGCACATTATTATACTGCTGCATGCACATTACTATACTGCTGCATGCACATTATTATACTGCTGCATGCACATTATTATACTGCTGCATGCACATTACTATACTGCTGCATGCACATTATTATACTGCTGCATGCACATTATTATACTGCTGCATGCACATTACTATACTGCTGCATGCACATTACTATACTGCTGCATGCACATTATTATACTGCTGCATGCACATTACTATACTGCTGCATGCACATTACTATACTGCTGCATGCACATTACTATACTGCTGCATGCACATTACTATACTGCTGCATGCACATTACTATACTGCTGCATGCACATTACTATACTGCTGCATGCACATTACTATACTGCTGCATGCACATTACTATACTGCTGCATGCACATTACTATACTGCTGCATGCACATTATTATACTGCTGCATGCACATTATTATACTGCTGCATGCACATTATTATACTGCTGCATGCACATTATTATACTGCTGCATGCACATTACTATACTGCTGCATGCACATTATTATACTGCTGCATGCACATTACTATACTGCTGCATGCACATTATTATACTGCTGCATGCACATTACTATACTGCTGCATGCACATTACTATACTGCTGCATGCACATTATTATACTGCTGCATGCACATTACTATACTGCTGCATGCACGTTATTATACTGCTGCATGCACATTACTATACTGCTGCATGCACATTATTATACTGCTGCATGCACATTACTATACTGCTGCATGCACATTATTATACTGCTGCATGCACATTATTATACTGCTGCATGCACATTATTATACTGCTGCATGCACATTATTATACTGCTGCATGCACATTACTATACTGCTGCATGCACATTACTATACTGCTGCATGCACATTATTATACTGCTGCATGCACATTACTATACTGCTGCATGCACATTATTATACTGCTGCATGCACATTATTATACTGCTGCATGCACATTATTATACTGCTGCATGCACATTATTATACTGCTGCATGCACATTATTATACTGCTGCATGCACATTACTATACTGCTGCATGCACATTACTATACTGCTGCATGCACATTATTATACTGCTGCATGCACATTACTATACTGCTGCATGCACATTATTATACTGCTGCATGCAATTTATTATACTGCTGCATGCACATTACTATACTGCTGCATGCACATTACTATACTGCTGCATGCACATTATTATACTGCTGCATGCACATTATTATACTGCTGCATGCACATTATTATACTGCTGCATGCAATTTATTATACTGCTGCATGCACATTACTATACTGCTGCATGCACATTACTATACTGCTGCATGCACATTATTATACTGCTGTGTCGCGAGGAGTTTTGAGGAGATAGGACAGCTTGAATGGAATGGAAGAATAAAGATAATAATGTCTTATTGATAGCTTCCGAGTTTGAAGAAAACTGCCTCTCCTCGGGAAATAGTGTACTAGAAATTACTTAAAAGAGAATTCTGGTACCTAAACAAGATATTTTCTGGACGATAAATTCTTCCTCAGGAATCCTACAAAAGGACTGTGTAAAGCACATAAGGTTGAGAAAGAGATTTGGTGTCCAGCCACATTTAAAATATCCCGACCCAATAGAAGTTAATTGAATTATGGCTGAGCCCCCAGGGTGTAGATTTATATTTAAAACAAAATACAACCCAAATAAAGTTAACAAGAAAAATAACAACAGACTCTGTTATGTAAAGTTTGATAAAAGGGTATGGAATCTTACATTTTTATATACACATATAAATATGAAAAAAAGTTTAGCTCTACTGTTTATAAAAAAAAATCAACTAGTGTGGTCATCACTTGGACCAGAGATCTTTTCTATGGTAGTGTTGCTGGTAGGTGTTAATACTCATCTCCTCAAGGACTGTAGTAGCTGCGGAGATGATTTTGGTTCGAACTCTCTTGGTTTGGTCTGCCCCAGTAGGTTGGTCTTATAACAGTTAATGGGTTCAGAGGGTGTCAGAGTCTGCTTCCCTGGACTCAGTGCACATCACAGATAAGGATGGGGTAAGTCACCTCTGCTGAATGCCTCTTCTGTTTATGGGATGTGTGGGATGGTTACTGGGTGATAGGATAAGGTTGGGTAAGGGTAATCTTGGTACCATGGACTTGTACCCTGGACCTGGTTTAGGTATCTGGTAACCGCAACCTGGTTTAGTATCTGGTAACCGCAACCTGGGTTAGTATCTGGTAACCGCAACCTGGTTTAGTATCTTTGTAACCGCAACCTGGGTGGACTGGAAACAATTGAAATCCCATTAGTGGTTTCAAGAGCAGTCATCTCCTAAGTCTGATGGCCGGTAAGCGTCCATCAGAAATTAAATTAACACAAGGTTAACTACTATTTAGTAACTGTGTTATCTATTAGATATGAACTACCACTTCTTAACTGACATTATAGTGTATCTTGAGTTCTCAGTCTCTATCTGGCTGTCTGCTTATTTACAGCAGTGGTTTTCCCCATGTGGCAATGAGTTTCACAAACTGTGAGGTAGGGGCTGGGGTCATCAAATGGTTGAGAACCACTGGTTCACCTAGTGCCCATAGAGCAGTATTTTAATTCCGGGGTCACTGTCAACAATGGTTTGAGAACCACTGGGTAATAGTTTCCTATGCTGCTTTAACTTGGTGGGGTGTCATTGCTGCCAAGGTCTGAGAACCAATGATTTACATTCTTGCTTACTCGAGCAGTAAATCATTTGAAGGGTCGTCATGGTCTCAAGGCTTGAGAACTGCTGACTTACATTTTGTCAGTCAAGTGGTAAATTCATTAAATAGCTAAATAATTGCAAGCATTCTTAAAGTCCTGGTCCCTGTTGAAAATGACAATCATATAACTGATAATAAAATAGTTCTTCAATCATACATAAAATAGTTCTTCAATCATACAACATGGTATATGCATAGGATTGCATTAAATACATGTAAAGAACCTTCCATAATGAAAAACACATTAATGTCCCTTATGTGACAAAGTGAGAAGAAGTGATTGAGAACACTGTTATCAAGTTTGTAGTCTTGACAGAGAACACAGAAGCCTTATAAGAAATAGAAAATAGAAGCACCACTAAGACACTTCTGTTTTGCTTGGATCAATATGCAAATCTCAAAGTAACAACAATAATATACATCAATTATTTTAACCCTGTCTTATTTCTGCCAGGCTGTGAGATAAAGATCAGGAGTTAATTAGGTTTAGGAACTTTGCAAACTCATACATTAGTTTGAGTGATCTGTAAATATGCAAATAACAGTTATTGTCACTGAAAATGAAATGCATTTAAACTTTAACAAAAAGTTACTGCAATAGCAAGCTGTTGATAAACATATGATTATTCATGTTATAAAATCAGCAGTATTAGATCTACTTACTTCGCTCAACGAATTCACTAAGGATATTTTGCAACAAGTACAAAGTAGCCTCGACCGAGGCCCATAAAATCACATCTGCTACGAACGATGGTTACCAGAAGAATGCAGAAAATTCCCTCCAATATTCCAGGATCTGTTCCGGGCAGGGGTGGGTTGTGTGCAAATTCTGTTCTGGTCCCAGGGGTATAAAGTTACCTTCATTTCAACTCGCACTAGCGTCCATCGTTTCCGGCTGTTTTACATGCGTCCAGTTCGTGAACAACAAAGACGGTCGACTTCCTGTTCGAATCGTTGTACCGTGTTCCACCTTCGACTTTCGCTGGCGAAGTGAATAATTTATTAACTTATGGCCGTGAATCCTGAGCTAGTAAAATACTGTTAAATCTAAGACTAGCGAGAGAGAGAGAGAGACTTTAGGTTTCTTGTCAAATGATAGGAGAAATTCGTAGAGGGAAAAAAATAATAGACAGAAGAAAGAAGTCGGGGAGAGTCATTCCACGACATAAGCCCCCTTTTGAAAGTTCGGCCAACGGCCAACTAAGTTCGAGCCGACTCGTTCTCTTATGTCGGACACTACATTCATGTATCGTGTCCTCCATTTTTCAATCCAAATATTTCCTATTTTTCCTCTGTCAAACGGTATGCCTGTAATCCACACATGGCTATCCGTTTCCTCTTCAATAAGTAGTTGAGGAGGGTTGAGCAAGCCTGCTCGCAAAAATATCCCCCTCTTCTTTTCTCCCTTATGGATCCTCCATTGAAGCTTGCCTCCTGGCAAAGAGCTTGCCCTAAAGCCTACACTCTGCTTACAATTGGAACTATAGCAAATAGTTTTGCGTGATGAGGTTGCCAGCCTCATACACAACCTTATTTTAGTCATATTGCTTGACCTGTCTAAGGACACATATCTATCTCCCCAGGTATGAGAGCGTGTATGTTCTTCTATCACTGTTTCTCCAGTGACAGAGAAAGATAAGTCTATCATTTGTTCCTGCCCACCAGGTACCAAGGAAATTTGGACCTTCTTCACTTTCTGATCCCAGAGAGTGGGTGAGGTTATCGGAATTGACTGAAGACTAAGTGCTTGAGGCTCATTTTCCTCTTTAGCCGTTTCTCCCGTGTTAAAGGAAGATATTCCTGAAACATGTTCCATCCCACCAGGTACCAAAGAAATTTGGACCCGCTTCACTTTCTGATCCCAGAGAGTGGGTGAGGTTATCGGAACTGAGTGAAGTCTTAGTGCTTGAGAGTCCTGTTCCTCTACAGCCGCTTCTCCCATGTTAAAGGAAGATATTTCTGAAACATGTTTCATCTCACCAGGTACCAAGAAATTCTGGCCCGGCTTCACTTTCTGCATGCAGATAGTGGGTGAGACTATCAAAACTTGTTCAGAATTAAGTGCACTGGGGTGGTCAATCCCTTTGCACTCTTCCAACTTTTCAGTGAAAATGTTGGAAGATGAGTTAGGCATTGGAGTCTCCATAGCCTGTTCAGTCACGCCGTCTCTGGGTCGTGCTGAGTCTCGTAAGATGATATATTTCCCTCCTTGAGGTATCGGGTAAATTCGTTCATCTAATATTGCGGCCTTTACTTTGCCGTTTACAAAGTTCGACCTAACTTCTACATAAGCTAAAGGCAAAATCATCCTTCTGTTGATTATCATGGGGGCTGTTACCTCGACATCCTCTTCGGTGACTTGATCAAGGTCGATAACAGAGGCTGAAACAAGGGCATCACACCCAAGACCTTGATAATACAAACAGGTGATTTCTTCTCCATTTACTGTGGCAGTCTCCACATTTTGAGAATCCCTGTATCCACTCCGGGCCTTCGTCAAGTTCCCATCCATGGTAGGGACCTTAGCTTTGTATGAAGTCTGTAGGATTGGGTCTCGGCGCATACAGTCTAACTGATGTAAGTTGGCCGACAGGTGATGTTCAAGAACATCCCTTCCCTTCCCATAGGGTTGCGTAATCCTTTTCTGTTGAGTGATCCTATTTGGTTGAGCGATCCTATTTACCAGGTTGTTGGTGCGGTTGTTGTTGGTATGCCTGTTGTGAGTTTTTGCTGAGGATGAGGAAGGTCTCTTCAGATTATCAGCACTCCTGTGCTTAATCTTATTTTCAGGATAGTCTAGATGTCTCTGTTTGGATATCCATACCTCTGCTCTGTCTGAGCCTGAATTCTGAGACATAGACTTGGCTTCATGTGGTGCAGTCATATTTACCACTGAAGATGGTGATGCAACTGGCAAAGGAGTGGCATGATGAGTATTCCTAGATTCAAGTTTATCCCTGGATTCCATATTTGTAGGTTGAAACTTAGTTTCCAGTTCTTCCTTACACTGGAGGGATTTTTCTTGTCTTTGTCTCTCATGTTCCACATTCTCTTCCGTGTATTTTGCTCTCCATTTCTTCCTTTCTGCTTCTCTCATCCTGCATTTTTCCATCTTTTGTGAAACAAAAGTATCCAGTTCTTCTCCGGAGAGTTCACACTCAATGGCTAACTCTGTCCAGAATGTTCTCCACTCATTCAACTCTACAGATTCCTCCATTATATCCGTAGTGGTTCGTTGAGCGAGTATGAGATCTCTAACTCACAAACAATAATTAAGGCAAAAATACTTTCTATAGTCTTAACTATACTAAAGTATTACAAAACCATATATTAAATCAAACCAGCATTTATAACCATCAAATTAAAAATTAGTTAACAATAGGTAACTAATTTCCAGCAGTACCACCAAGAAGAGTTCTCATAACAAAACTTAAAATCTGTTTTTCTTGCAAAAATTTATATGTATTTTAGTCTAGGGTAATTTATATGTCCCCTCTTTAATCTAATCCTAGACTTGGACACCAATAAGTGACAAGTACCTACAGCAGTAGTGGTCTAGGAAAGATAAAGAGTTTTCATATCTCAGACAAGTGTCTAAATATGAAATAAGAGTTAATCCCGGACACGAGCGTCCCAGTTTTTCACGAGGGCGTTTTGAGGGGAGAAGGTGTACGTATGACAGACTTGATGGAAGAATAAAAGATAATCTTTAGAGGAAACTCTTCCAGATTGCAAGTTGAATGCACAGTCTCTATCTGGCTGTCTGCTTATTTACAGCAGTGGTTTTCCCCATGTGGCAATGAGTTTCACAAACTGTGAGGTAGGGGCTGGGGTCATCAAATGGTTGAGAACCACTGGTTCACCTAGTGCCCATAGAGCAGTATTTTAATTCCGGGGTCACTGTCAACAATGGTTTGAGAACCACTGGGTAATAGTTTCCTATGCTGCTTTAACTTGGTGGGGTGTCATTGCTGCCAAGGTCTGAGAACCAATGATTTACATTCTTGCTTACTCGAGCAGTAAATCATTTGAAGGGTCGTCATGGTCTCAAGGCTTGAGAACTGCTGACTTACATTTTGTCAGTCAAGTGGTAAATTCATTAAATAGCTAAATAATTGCAAGCATTCTTAAAGTCCTGGTCCCTGTTGAAAATGACAATCATATAACTGATAATAAAATAGTTCTTCAATCATACATAAAATAGTTCTTCAATCATACAACATGGTATATGCATAGGATTGCATTAAATACATGTAAAGAACCTTCCATAATGAAAAACACATTAATGTCCCTTATGTGACAAAGTGAGAAGAAGTGATTGAGAACACTGTTATCAAGTTTGTAGTCTTGACAGAGAACACAGAAGCCTTATAAGAAATAGAAAATAGAAGCACCACTAAGACACTTCTGTTTTGCTTGGATCAATATGCAAATCTCAAAGTAACAACAATAATATACATCAATTATTTTAACCCTGTCTTATTTCTGCCAGGCTGTGAGATAAAGATCAGGAGTTAATTAGGTTTAGGAACTTTGCAAACTCATACATTAGTTTGAGTGATCTGTAAATATGCAAATAACAGTTATTGTCACTGAAAATGAAATGCATTTAAACTTTAACAAAAAGTTACTGCAATAGCAAGCTGTTGATAAACATATGATTATTCATGTTATAAAATCAGCAGTATTAGATCTACTTACTTCGCTCAACGAATTCACTAAGGATATTTTGCAACAAGTACAAAGTAGCCTCGACCGAGGCCCATAAAATCACATCTGCTACGAACGATGGTTACCAGAAGAATGCAGAAAATTCCCTCCAATATTCCAGGATCTGTTCCGGGCAGGGGTGGGTTGTGTGCAAATTCTGTTCTGGTCCCAGGGGTATAAAGTTACCTTCATTTCAACTCGCACTAGCGTCCATCGTTTCCGGCTGTTTTACATGCGTCCAGTTCGTGAACAACAAAGACGGTCGACTTCCTGTTCGAATCGTTGTACCGTGTTCCACCTTCGACTTTCGCTGGCGAAGTGAATAATTTATTACCTTATGGCCGTGAATCCTGAGCTAGTAAAATACTGTTAAATCTAAGACTAGCGAGAGAGAGAGACTTTAGGTTTCTTGTCAAATGATAGGAGAAATTCGTAGAGGGAAAAAAAAATAATAGACTGCATGCACATTATTATACTGCTGTGTGGTGAAGTGGGATGTTATAAATATTTATAGGGGACTTAGTGTACTGACTGAGATCAGCTGTGAAGGTATCTATATCTAATAAGAGTGGGGTATTATAGATAACCTTACTTGCTGCCACATATATATATATCTCAGTCAGAATTATTCTGGAATAGTGTGATGACTACGTTGTATGTCTAGGGTATGTGTATGATGAAGTGTAAGTCATAACAACAACAGACAGATAAACAATTTAATTTATTCCACCACACTTGACAACACTGTGACACTCACATACATAAAACACTCTACAAGGATATTTTAAAGGAGTCACTGATAACTTTTCAAATAACAATATGTATTCATTGCTGTCATGAATGAATATGTGTCCTGATTCAAATACAAAGGGAACCAGGAATCACAATCAATTTTACTTACAAGTTATATGTACAGAATTTATCAATATGAATATTGTAGTGACATATATTATTAAAAGTATCCTATGTGTGTCAGTTGTGTAGTAGTAATATGAGGTAATACTGGTTTTGTTTTGTTCAAGCTCTGTTGGTATTTGTCATCATGACTTCAATAGTTTGTCTTTATTGGAACTAGTATTGGAGATGTTCTCAGTTCCTGATATTAAAACAATTTACTTCCCCTCTTAAGTTTATGTTACAATGTTATTTTAAGATGGGGGTACATAATTTTGAGCTCAGCTGGCCACATCAGCTTATCTTGCGTGATGGCGGCAGGAAAAGACTCCTCTGCTCGATTTCTCCCCTGGGCTCTGGAGACACCTCACTGATAGCTAAATGGACCAAGGAGTATGCTGTCCGACTCTGGATTCAGCAAAGCTCTGACCAGGTGCTGCTCAATACCATCAAGACCACGGTCCCTGAAAACAAGAAGGATGTACCTTCTACGTCATAACTAATTTATACTCTCTTTTTACACTGAGCACAATACATCACAAACATTGAGTTCAGAGCGTTAGGCCAACTGTCAGCTTCATCTGAAATACTTTATACCAGTATTAACCTCCTTAATGGTTACTACGCCTCTGCACTTCCAGCATTATTTCTTTCTAGTCAATCATCTAGGTGTCAGTGTACTGTTTGGCCATTCCATGCCGTTTTACTTTCCTCTGACACCTTCTGTTCAGGCTGGAGCATTATAGGCTTTACATCATGTTTGCTACTGAACTACACATATATACAGGCATAAATTAACAATTCACATTCAATTTTCATTAAAAGATACTGAATGTTTCAAGCTTACCACAATTCATAGAATAAACACAGATACGTTGACTAGCAATGAATTCTGGCACAAACACTGGCACAAATTCCCATCTGCTTATGTTCCAGGCTTTATTTAGCAAAATATGAGCTGGCTTCAACGCACTGTTGCTTTATCAAGCTTATTTGAACTAGTGGTCTCGAACTAACGCTCCTAAGTGATTATATCAGCGAGTCTGGCCAATGGAGCCACGTTTCGACAAGTGTTTGAAAAAATTTTACCTTCCTACGTCTCCCCTAACAACCAAAGATAGTATTTATAGTCCGACCAATCGTGTTTAGTCTTATATTTGTTGCGCTCCAATCAATTTGGAGTTTACATGGTAGGCTATTTCCGTACGCACGGTTTTTTTAAACACGTTATAAAAAAATTTTATGAGCAGAAATGATTTCATGCTGTCAGGCATCCCCACTATTTTATTTTGGTTATAACTTGTTAATTCCTAGACTATTTGCGTAACGTTTTACATATTCTTTGTCAGCAAACCCTAAGGAACCCAAATATACAAATTTAATAGAGCTAATATGCTGCGTTCAAAATATGCAATTCCTTCTACCTCCTGTTTCGAAGATGTGCTGTCTGGGTACTGTAATGTTTTCAAACGTAAACCCATCTAATGTTATCTTTTCTAATAAGAGTTTTTCAGGATTTAAAAACCTAACTCTGGGAAGGGTAGTGAATTTATCACTGTCCGTCCGAAAAGTTAGTGCATGTGGCCTTACACGCGTGATAGTAGTAATTGTGTATCGCGCGACGCGTGTTTAGTGTTGCACGTGTTCGGCTTTATGCCTCTCCCTTCTCTCTATCCTTTAGTCCATCTGTCTTTAGTTACGCCGTGTATAAAATGGAATGAATGAAATATTAAAATTAGGTCATTGTTCAGCTTGCGTATCTCACTGTTTTTCCAAGAAATACAGCACACGTTTCATTGAAGAAAGCGGGTAATAATACAGTAGGCTTTTACTATCAACGTGAAGGCGTTACAATTTGCCGACGAAGTAGAAAACAAGGGGGATTTCGAGTACAGTCATTGTGACAGCACTGTTCTTTACCATTCTTCTTCCTTTTATTAAATTTATTTGTTAGGCTTTGCATTTACCTTTTAATTTAGATATGTGGATTAGAATATTTCACGACACCTCCCCTCTTAAAACAGACATCCCATGTCAGTCCTTTATTCTATATACACATAGATAAATGTAAGTCAACTTGACTTTACTCTGCTGTGGTGCTATCATGGTTTTATGTAGTTGGGTCCATTCAGAGTAGGCACTACTCATGAAATCTGCCTCAGATTTCTACAACCAATAATATATTTCGGTTATGTTACTGAACAGCCGCAAGTGTGAGTGCTTGTCTTAATGCTGCTTCGCAACCCGTATTCACCATTTCTCTTCTCTGAGTCTGCGCAATGACATGTCCAGAGAACATTATATTTCCCTCAAAATGTAAGTTATGAGGAGATAACATATACCTGGTGATAGCAGAGTTTTCGTAGTGGATCCCATAATCTTCTTATTATCCTGTATGAAACATTCGGAATATCCTCAATCAAAGAGGCAACTCAGGGATTCATTACGTTCCTCCGAAATGTTTACATCCAACAATTTTGTCTGATCTCAGGTTGTACTGGAATCTGATATTATCCTTTACTCAGATCCACCCTTGAGAAATATTTAGCTTTATTTAGTCTGGCAAACAGCTGATTTGTATCCGGCAATGGATCCACCTGTCCTTCTGTAATAGCATTCAGTCTCCTGTAATCTATACAGAGTCTATGTTCTCCAGAGGGCTTCCTTAAGAGTACAACACCGGAACTATATGAGGATTCACTGTGTGAAATAATTCCCTCCTTCAATAGATAGTCTATCTCTTCCTTCAAAGCTTTCTCCTTAGTAAACGGAATCGAATATGGTTTCATACAGACAGGTGTGGGGTCTATCAGTTTCATATCATATTCCAATAGGTTTGTATGCCCTGGTCGGTCTGTTAACACCTCTGCATGATTATTTAGAACCTGTTGCACTCTCTCTTTCTGAGTTTTCGTTAAATGTGTACTGATTTTCACCTGTGCTGCTGTCTCACAGGGGTGTAATGGATACTCAAATGATGAAAGTGGTTCCTTTTTCATCTCCATGGCGATGGACAAGGTCAACAAGTGTGTCTCCTCCTGATGTTCTCTTTCCAAATATTTCTTCAGGAGATTCACATGATAGATTTTTTCTTTCCCCTTCTTATCTATCTTATAATTTGTTCTAGATACCTTCTCTAAAACTGTATATGGACCCTGCCATCCAATTTGTAACTTATTCTGACTCCCGGGCAAAAGAAGCAGTACTTTCTCTCCCACAGCCAAATTTCTGTCTTTCGCCTTCCTGTTATAATAGGCAGCATGTTTCTTCCTGGCTTGTTTCAAATTTTCATTGGCAAGTTTCCAGCCAGTTTTTAAACGAGTGGTCAGCTCATTCACATATTGGTATGAAGATGTAATGTTTTCCTCTGCCTTTTCATCAGTCCACGTTCTTAACAAAGCTACATGTGGACCTTTAATTGTGTGGACCTATTTGTCCATGCACCGGTATGGTCTCTTCCACTCGAAGCTCTATAGTGATGATTTTTCTTCCCAGAATTATCATGCATAAAACGACCGCTACCAATTCTTCTTTTGGGGCTTTCTCCCCACTTAAAATTCTTGATGAGAGATTTCCTCTCTACATCCTCTTCCTCCAGTTTGTTTAAGTCCGATTGAGGGATTTTCGGCTTATCCTGGGGTAAGACATCTTTTTGCACTCTCCGCATAGTGGCCATTGTAAAACAGTTAAGTGAAGCTTGTCCGTGAAAAGGGGCTTCCCATTCCATTTGGTCCACTTTATCAAATCTATTTTTCTTTTTATTTTCAGGCCTAATTTTGCCCCGTGGCGTGTCCAGGTCCTGATCAATGTTCCCACTTGTGGGTGTTCCCTCATGTGCTATGCTACACCTTTCTACAAAATTCTCAATGTCCCATCTTGCTTTGGGCCAATAATAATTGTGAGCCACCTTTTGAATGATGGTACCTATCTTCTCATGGTCCCCATCTGGTTTCACATGTAGGCTCCTTATTAAGTCTGCCCTATATCTTTTAGGAAGTACCAGTTGTCCCTGACCTTTGGATCTAGCTCCAGTCTTCCTATACATCAACTTGTTTTTCATGTAAAAAATCTCCCTTGCCTGGAGTTGTATGACAAGTTGACAATTTTCTGAAACAAGGCTTGAGTGTTTTATCCCCAGCCTGTGCCTTCCTCATCTCTTCTGGAGTGGTATCTAACATAATATCCTCCTCCTGTCTTGAGGTCGACCTGACCTGAAGGGTTGCCATATACACAGGTTTCCTTCTGCAACGGTCAGTGTCATGATTGTCCATCTGACAATTTTTACACCACCTTTTTCCTTGGTTGAAAGATTTTCTTTCATCATATTTCCTTTCATCGAATTGTGGGAATTTATTTTTATTTTCATACCGTGGCCTATCAAACTGGTGCTTACCTTTGTTTTGATCCCTAGGATCAAATTTATTAAAGTTCTGTGGTGCCCTAAAGTTATCCACTTGTTTCTTTTTATTACCTGTTACCTCTGCTTGAGCTGCTTGATACCTTTCAGCAACATTTAGCAACTCACCCAGCCTCTCTGCACCTTGTTCCATGAGAAACTTTCTCAGGTCTGGAGCCATGGACTCTCTTAATTGCTCTATAAGGACCATTTCCTTAAGATCTTGGGTTTTCCCCAGAGAAGTCCATTTCTCCAAGTATGTCTCTATTCGTGCAGAGAACTGGTGATAGGTTTCACCTGACAGTAGTTTAGCATTCCTAAATTTTTTCCTATAGAATTCTGCATTCTTTTCATATCTTAACAAAAGAGCCTGCTTTAGCATGTCATAATTTTCCTGATCACCTCTGCTCATTTTTGCAAAAACTTCATAAGCTGCCCCACGAAGTCCTTGAGATAACTTTAAGCTCCACCTTTCTCTCTCTAACCCATACGTGGTAGCTAATAGTTCATACCTATTTAGGTAGCTCTCTATATCATCGTCTTTCTCAACAAAATGATCTAAATGAAAATTCATAGCTGAGGTTGAGGCTCCTTGGCTAGCAGTGGCATCAGAGGCAAAGGGACTGGCACCATTTTCAGGAGCATGGCCCTGAAACTCAAACTCCCTTAGTCGTAACTCATGTTCCCTTTGTAATCTCTTCTCCTCCTTTTCTGCTTCCCTCTCTGCAGTCAATCTTCTTTCTTCTGCTTCCCTCTCTGCAGTCAATCTTCTTTCTTCTGCTTCCCTTTCTGCAGCTAATTTCTTCTCTTCCCTTTCTGCAGCTAATTTCTTCTCTTCCCTTTCTGCAGCCAATTTCTTCTCTTCCCTTTCTGCAGCCAATCTTTTGTCTTCTCTTTCTGCCTCCAATTTCTTAGCCTCAGCCTCAATCTGCAACCTCTTAGTCTCAGCCTCAGCCTCAAATTGTAACTTCTTAATTTCCCTTTCAGCCTCTAACTTTCTTTCGGCCTCTTTTTCTAATCTTCTTTCTTCGCGTTCAATAAATTTGTCACATTCCGTAGTGACATAGGCAACCATAACTTGCCCATCTAATCCTAACTCTTTTGCAGTCTGAACAGCAGCAGATCGAAACTTGGCCAGGTCCGCCATTGTCTATCAGGTAAATTTATACAATGTCTAACCAACAATTCAATTTCTAAATATATATCTAATGGACAACACAGGCACCGTGAGCTCAACCTTATTTAATTCCACCCAAGGATACCTTTTAATTCTTATATTCCCTGAAGTGAATTACCCCCAATATTTTTAATAGGGAAAGATTCAAAATCCCGGACGAGCCCCCAATATATGTGGTGAAGTGGGATGTTATAAATATTTATAGGGGACTTAGTGTACTGACTGAGATCAGCTGTGAAGGTATCTATATCTAATAAGAGTGGTGTATTATAGATAACCTTACTTGCTGCCACATATATATATATCTCAGTCAGAATTATTCTGGAATAGTGTGATGACTACGTTGTATGTCTAGGGTATGTGTATGATGAAGTGTAAGTCATAACAACAACAGACAGATAAACAATTTAATTTATTCCACCACACTTGACAACACTGTGACACTCACATACATAAAACACTCTACAAGGATATCTTAAAGGAGTCACTGATAACTTTTCAAATAAAAATATGTATTCATTGCTGTCATGAATGAATATGTGTCCTGATTCAAATACAAAGGGAACCAGGAATCACAATCAATTTTACTTACAAGTTATATGTACAGAATTTATCAATATGAATATTGTAGTGACATATATTATTAAAAGTATCCTATGTGTGTCAGTTGTGTAGTAGTAATATGAGGTAATACTGGTTTTGTTTTGTTCAAGCTCTGTTGGTATTTGTCATCATGACTTCAATAGTTTGTCTTTATTGGAACTAGTATTGGAGATGTTCTCAGTTCCTGATATTAAAACAATTTACTTCCCCTCTTAAGTTTATGTTACAATGTTATTTTAAGATGGGGGTACATAATTTTGAGCTCAGCTGGCCACATCAGCTTATCTTGCGTGATGGCGGCAGGAAAAGACTCCTCTGCTCGATTTCTCCCCTGGGCTCTGGAGACACCTCACTGATAGCTAAATGGACCAAGGAGTATGCTGTCCGACTCTGGATTCAGCAAAGCTCTGACCAGGTGCTGCTCAATACCATCAAGACCACGGTCCCTGAAAACAAGAAGGATGTACCTTCTACGTCATAACTAATTTATACTCTCTTTTTACACTGAGCACAATACATCACAAACATTGAGTTCAGAGCGTTAGGCCAACTGTCAGCTTCATCTGAAATACTTTATACCAGTATTAACCTCCTTAATGGTTACTACGCCTCTGCACTTCCAGCATTATTTCTTTCTAGTCAATCATCTAGGTGTCAGTGTACTGTTTGGCCATTCCATGCCGTTTTACTTTCCTCCGACACCTTCTGTTCAGGCTGGAGCATTATAGGCTTTACATCATGTTTGCTACTGAACTACACATATATACAGGCATAAATTAACAATTCACATTCAATTTTCATTAAAAGATACTGAATGTTTCAAGCTTACCACAATTCATAGAATAAACACAGATACGTTGACTAGCAATGAATTCTGGCACAAACACTGGCACAAATTCCCATCTGCTTATGTTCCAGGCTTTATTTAGCAAAAATATGAGCTGGCTTCAACGCACTGTTGCTTTATCAAGCTTATTTGAACTAGTGGTCTCGAACTAACGCTCCTAAGTGATTATATCAGCGAGTCTGGCCAATGGAGCCACGTTTCGACAAGTGTTTGAAAAAATTTTACCTTCCTACGTCTCCCCTAACAACCAAAGATAGTATTTATAGTCCGACCAATCGTGTTTAGTCTTATATTTGTTGCGCTCCAATCAATTTGGAGTTTACATGGTAGGCTATTTCCGTACGCACGGTTTTTTTAAACACGTTATAAAAAAATTTTATGAGCAGAAATGATTTCATGCTGTCAGGCATCCCCACTATTTTATTTTGGTTATAACTTGTTAATTCCTAGACTATTTGCGTAACGTTTTACATATTCTTTGTCAGCAAACCCTAAGGAACCCAAATATACAAATTTAATAGAGCTAATATGCTGCGTTCAAAATATGCAATTCCTTCTACCTCCTGTTTCGAAGATGTGCTGTCTGGGTACTGTAATGTTTTCAAACGTAAACCCATCTAATGTTATCTTTTCTAATAAGAGTTTTTCAGGATTTAAAAACCTAACTCTGGGAAGGGTAGTGAATTTATCACTGTCCGTCCGAAAAAGTTAGTGCATGTGGCCTTACACGCGTGATAGTAGTAATTGTGTATCGCGCGACGCGTGTTTAGTGTTGCACGTGTTCGGCTTTATGCCTCTCCCTTCTCTCTATCCTTTAGTCCATCTGTCTTTAGTTACGCCGTGTATAAAATGGAATGAATGAAATATTAAAATTAGGTCATTGTTCAGCTTGCGTATCTCACTGTTTTTCCAAGAAATACAGCACACGTTTCATTGAAGAAAGCGGGTAATAATACAGTAGGCTTTTACTATCAACGTGAAGGCGTTACAATTTGCCGACGAAGTAGAAAACAAGGGGGATTTCGAGTACAGTCATTGTGACAGCACTGTTCTTTACCATTCTTCTTCCTTTTATTAAATTTATTTGTTAGGCTTTGCATTTACCTTTTAATTTAGATATGTGGATTAGAATATTTCACGACATGCTGCATGCAATTTATTATACTGCTGCATGCACATTACTATACTGCTGCATGCACATTACTATACTGCTGCATGCACATTATTATACTGCTGCATGCTCATTATTATACTGCTGCATGCACATATATCAGACATTCCGACCTAAAATTGGCTGACATTGCCAGTTTGTACATAAAAATATTGTAGCGTATTCTATTACACGTCATATAGCCATGAACAGGTAAAAAACCGTTTCAGTTTCTGTTTGCTGCATCCGATTTGTAAGTTTTGTCTTTACGTTACTGATTTATAGACAGATCTTTCAACAACCACGTTACGACAAGGTAGAGTAACAAGATACGACAGCAAGTGTTACATCAGAAGGAAATCATGCTCATCTCAAGCGTCCGTGTTTGTTTCGTTTTTTTTTTCCTACGTCGAGCAAAATTATCTCAACATCAGCGTTATTAGCGTCTGGCCACCCGATCACCCGTTTGTCTGATAACCATTTGACCGGTTGGTAGGTGTTATTTTTTTTAAGCTTCATCTAGCACTGTGTAGAAATCTAAACGTGCACAATAAGAGGCACGTCCCGATATAACTGAAGGACACTGGTCTGTGATTGAAAGATGTGTGCATTAAAATAAATAATTACACTGCCGTTGTAACACGTCACGGATTGCCTCCCCTGCTTTGCAGTGGTGGTCCAACAGTGTCCAAAACTCAAGGGTATCTAATATGGGCCTTCAAAGGTGTCTACCTTCGCACAAGATTACTCTTGGCAGAGTTGTAGATAGAATGATAATGATGCTTCTATCTCAAGGTAGTATTTATAAGATATTTCCGAAGTCAAGAACAATGCTGCATTGGCAGGACAATTGTTAACTTTATATCGGTCCGCCGCCTTTTATGAAGATTTAAGCAATTATTAATTTCAGCTCGTCACGCCCTCTCCCTGATTTACTCAGTGGAATTCTTATTATTACGGTATAGCTCTGTTTAGAGTGTATTTAGTAAATTGACTGAGACAAACAAAAACTATATCAGCAGGGATGGCAGGTAAACAGACAAGATGAATTATTACTGAAAGAAGTGTAAGAATGAAAATGTAAAATATCTGCTCCAAAGCAAAGAAAGAAAAAATTGCTGACCGTGGAAAAGCACGCAATTAGTCAGTACAACAAATGTAACTGATTACTGCCGTAGTGAAAGAGAGATCGAGAAGGGGTTGCCCCAAATCCATCCCGTGACACACTTACAGGTTTCCTTTATTGCGAAGCTAGAAAGTAACGGAGACATTAGATAACTATTAATTAACTAAACCGCACGTATTTTCACACACAGTTGTATTAATGCACAGCTTAGCCAGATGACATACTGATCTAATGACACTATAGAGAATTCAGATCCATGATCAGCCAGTATAGTTTCATACTTACTTACTTAGTCTTACTTAGTCGTTCCCCTTCTACCGTGAGGTGTAGAGGTTTGGAAGAGAGAGCGCTAGACCATTCTATCAGCTGTCTTCTTCCTGGCCTGGTTCCATTCTAGTCATCGGTCCTTCAAAGATTGTCTAATGTTGTCTTCCCAGCGGACTCTGGGTCGTCCTGGAGGTCTGGATCCCTGGCTCTTTGTTTCCCACGCTTGTCGTGGTAGCCGATCTTCTCCCATTCTGCAGACATGGCCAAACCATCTTAGTTGGGACTGTTCTATTTGGGTCTGCAGCGGATGGGATTTTAGGCCTTGACGGATCGTCTGGTTGCGGACCATGTCTCTTCTTGTTACTTCAACCACTTTCCTCAGATACCTCATTTCTGAGGTTTGGATCTGGCTTTTGTGGGTTGTAGTCATTGCCCACGACTCGCATCCATATGTTAAGACTGGGACATAGGTGGAGCGGTATACAACCATCTTCGTTTTCTTATCAACCTCTTTCTTGCTGAGGAATCCACGATTTATGGCCTGAAAAAGTCTCCCAGCCGCTGCTTTTCGAGTGGCCAACTCTTCTTTGATGCCTCCCTTTCGGTCTATAATAGCTCCGAGATATTTAAAGTGGTCGACCTGCTCCAGGACCTGTTCTCCCAACTTAAGCTGATGTTTTCTTTCTTCTCGTGATATCACCATGGATTTTGTTTTAGAGCTGCTTATGACCATCCCTCTCTTCTCCAGCTCTTCCTTCCAGACTTGCAGGTTGGATTGGAGATGTGCCTCTGATTTAGCAATCAGGGCAACATCATCAGCAAATGCCAGCTCCGAAATAAAGACCTGTCTCATCTTCCAGTACCCCAGTGAACACTTTCTTGTTCTCTCCTTACATGCCTTGATGACATCGTCCATAAGGAGTATGAAGAGGTAAGGTGATAGGATATCACCTTGTCTTACACAAGTGGTGGTCCTGAACTCTTCTGACTTATGGTTTGCTGTCCTCACATAATTTCTGCAAGACTTGTAGAAGCTCTGTATAGCATGAATCAGAGGTGCTGGAATATTCTTCCTTGCCAAACAGTCCCAAAGTTTGCTCCAGGGGACCCTGTCAAACGCCTTTTCCAGATGTATAGTTTCATATAAAATATAAATATAATTAGGGCTGTTTTTTTTTAGATGTGCTTTATTAATTTTCGTTTGATTTATATTTGTTTGGAAATTTATTTGTCAGTAATTGGAGACAAGATGTCAAAAAGCCAGTGTATTGACCTACCAATGTTACCACTGCTCAAACATCGGAATATCAGTATGGAAACTAAACAGTAGCTGATGAATAGTATATTCTGATCAGCTCTTTGCTGTCAGTGTCAAACGTGGTCTCTTACCAAAGTGCAATATAGGATAATCATATCCTATGAGATGAGATGTTTAAGAACCGCCTTAATGTTACCAGGAGAGACAGAATGAGAAATGATGACATCAGAAAAATTGTAGGAACTACATCCTGCATCAAGTATATAGAGAGACAGAAAATTAAGTGGTTTGGCCATCTCATGAGAATGGAGCCCGATAAATAACCATTACACGCCAGAACACTAGAAGATCTGGTTTCAGGGAACAGGGAAGACTAAGAGGCAGAGGGATAGACAACATCACACACAGCCGACGACAACACGGGCTCACATCAGTCAGTGGACACATCGGGCTCAAGTACGCAAACTTCAGCTCACCACTACGCTTCAAGGCATCTTACTTTACTTTACTTTTTCCTTCCACCATCGCTGTGAAGCGTAGTGGGGAACATCAGTGGAACGAAAAAGTAATGTAAAAGTAAGTTGAGGCAGTCAAATTTTGCAGATGGCCCAGAAGACTGTCTTGAAACTAAAATGCGTCTCATTAAACACGTAAAAAGCAGTGGGAAATGCTTTGAATCCGTCTAAACCTTAGTTTTAAAAATAAAACTGAAAATTAAAACAAGATGTGTATGCACACATGAGAATTATTCTTTTTTTTTTTTCACATTGATCATTTAGTTCTTAATATTTTAGGGGTGACCAGTGTTGCCACCCTGAATTTTGAAGAAGAAAAAAAACACATACGAGTAGTTACAGCTAGATTTTGAATTCTTTGCTATTTTTGGGGGCAACTTGGGCTACTTTAGGCGGTTGCCTTTTTTTTTTTTTTTTTTTTTTTTTGCTACATTTGGTGAAAAACTGAAAACCGAAAGTTGATCTAGGTGGCGTTATTCAACTAATGAAGGAAAATGACACCTACACGGGACCAGAAAAAAAAGCAACCTAGATCTTGGTGAATCCACCTTAAAGTGGCAACGCTGGAGGTGACAATACACCGCACCTATCTTGAGCAAGCGAGATAAGATCGTGCTAGAACTTCGCCCGCTTTTATCTGCTACCACTCCCTGTCATTCAGTAGTTGTTTGCTCACGGCAGGTCTAAGTGTGGAGTTTTTGGTCAGTGTTTTGTGATCTACAACAATGGTGCTCAATCTTTTTTACGAACACTACCCAAATCCCAAGCCACGTCTGGACCCATGCATACACAGATGGCTCAGCGACTACTTGCAACAAGGAATGGAGGGGAACTAATTTTTCTTTTAGTTTTAACAACCGTGCAAAAAAAGATTTGTCAGTGGCAACAGGAAAATTCTCAAGTAACCAGAGCAGAAGCCTTGAAAACTGCAGCCAAAGTCTTAATGGCAGAGGACAGCATAGGGAGACAAGTAGCTTTTTTCACAGATGCACTGTCAGTAGTTACAGCACCAATGAGTAAAAATTGCAGACCTTAGTGCCATAAGTGCAGTACTCTGCCGGCTGTCAGCGGTTCAATAGAGTTGTGATACAGTTGATTACGTCACATTTGCAACATCCATAGGTATGAAGAGGCCGATCCATTGGCAAAGGAAGATGGAAAGCTACTTCAGCCTTGATAAATGCATAACTTATGAAGAGGCCAAGAGTTTTATCAGAAGCAGATACAGAAACAAGTGGGAAGCAGAGCATGCAGGCCACCTGAAGAACGATGTATATTACCAGCTTAACAGAAGTGAACAAGTGGTAGTCTTCACTCAGACTCCACACAGACCACAACAGACTGAGATATCATCTACCCAGCAAGCTTAAGATAGGAACTATCGATGGATGTAGCTATGGCACCGATTAAAAAGACAGCTGAACATCTGCTGCTAAAGTACCCAGCTTATGATTAACAGAGAAAGCACATACAGCCGTCAACTGTTCCACTCCTGGACAAACAATATGGAGATACCAAAAACCTCAGACTAACCACCGCTTTCTTTAAACATATTCTATTCGACGTCTGAAAGTGTACGAAGAAGAAGAAAGATGACTACCCAAATGTCACAGTTGGTGAAGTTGGCAACCGATGCACTAAATATAGAAATTCAGCCATAGGCAGGCCGCTTAAATCTTCGTGTAATGTAAAGGTATGCGACGCGACGTGTCGCACTGTTTTCTGCAACTCAGTTTTGGGTCACGACTCACAGGTTTTAGAATCACTGATCTAATAGAGTTTGAGAAAAAAAAAAGAAATGCACTATACCTTCACTTGTAATAGGCATGGTATTCTGGACCAAGTACGGTGCATTCGCCTGGAGAAGGTGCGGCAATTTGGACTAAGCACTAACGGCACACACAACTAAATACGTGTATGTCGTTCGCATTCTCCACGCGTAAACATAAGCATATCTGACAAACATATTAAATATTATGCACCATTAATATCTAGTCCACGAGGCTTTAGTATGGGAACTCATAAACGACATGTTGGCTTTAGAAAGGAGAATGGCATTTTGAATTATTTACAGCTTACTCACTTGGAGTGGGAACACATTTGTTACCTAAGTACAGAAAATCACTTGGAAATTAGGGCACGATATTTTGGGCCTAGGACGTCAATGAGAATGTAATGGCTATATGTCTGAGTACACCCTAAAGCTGTGGTTCTCAAACGTATCTGCTGGCGACCCAATGTTTTTATTTTTGTTATTATGTTTATTTATTTATTATTATTATTATTATTATTACTTTTTTTTAACTCTTCACAACCCTTAGAGAATGGTATTTTCTTTTCTTTTTTTAATTCCTTTTTTCCCCCCGAAACCTCCCGGCAGCCCTACTGATGACCTTCGCGACCCTTATTAGGGTTTGGCAACCGCTGTCCTAAAGGAATGTCAGTGCTATTTTGGATCGAGTCCCTCGTGTGGATCTTGTGGCTCAGTGTTTGGGACTAAAGAATAGGGCCACTTTGCCCAATCAAAAAGCCGTACAGGACGACTAAGGAAGGTTGTGAAAGAACTAGAAGCCTCATCATGTTATAGAGATTTCTCAAGACACACCCCTGCGTGAGCTTATGACGCGTTTGACGGAAGTTTCATTCAAAGGGACCTACTGCTGTGGTGCCCCATGCTCCTTCAAGGGCAAAAAATAAATAAATAAAGGACAAGTAGCATTTTAATGTGATTACAATCAATTCCATGGAAATAACTTAAATACGGCATGTCCACTGGGAACTAGAATGATGTATAATTAGTGTTCTGTGACACATGGCACTGAGCACACATGTAGGACAAATTTCACAGATCACACTTAGCATTGGCCACTGTTAAGATAGAAATATATGTATTGTTTATTTGTGGTCAAAGGGAAACCATTAATTGTATATTTTTTAGTTCAGGATGAGATTTAGCGGTTATCTCCCTTGTCTGGACGATGTCAATTATTCTGTATGTCTATATTAGGATATCGATCATTCAGCTGGCCTTATATGGAGCGGTCTTGCGCTGATTTCATGGAAAGGTCTAGATTGTTCCGTGGCTAGCTCTACTTTGGACTTACACATGCGCAGTAAACTTGCGCAAGGAATTGAAGACTGGCTTTCCGGGGAGTCGAGGTAAAATCACTGAGCTGACAAGAAGTCAGCGCTCGTCTCTGTCGATAATTCTGGGGAATGGAGCCTTTGTTAGGTGTTAAATGATATTGAATTTTCCCCCTATGATTATTCTGGCTGGTGATTGTATAGCCATGGATGTGAAGAAATGTGTTGTGTATTATTTCTAAATGGCAGACAGGTAAAGAGACTTTTTGAATCTTATATTATTGCCAAGAACAGTATTAAGATGGCTTTCTCCTAATGCGGAGATATACTGAGTAAAGGAGACAGATGTTAGCCATTTCTTTGAAGGAACCTTAACGCTTATACGGCTTATTCCTTGTAGGTTAGACCTACATGACCTGTCTGGTCAAGAGGAGTCAAGTACTTCATTAAGGTGGGTTTCTCCTAATGCGGAGATATTAAATGGGAGAGACTGATATTGACCATTTTGAAAATCATGCTGCTTGTACGGCTCAGGTGGAGCCCAGAACTTTATTGCTGAAAATCACGCTGCTTGTACGGCTCATGTGGAGCCCAGAACTTTATTGCTAAGGTAGCTTTCTCCGAGTGAGGAGTTATATTATACAGAAGAGACTGAGTTAGATATTTTGAAGCAGTCCGCCATTCGTGCGGCTGATGTGGTAGCCGAGATCTACATGACCTGCTTGGTCATGAGGAACCAAGAACAGTAGTCGTATGAAGCGCGCCAGTTGCGTGGCTTATTTGTTGCAGCCAAGGTTTACATGCAAAGTCTCCATGATGTTGAATATTATGAATTGATGCTTTCTACATGATTATATGTGCTTACATGACAGTGAATCGTTCGATGTCAGCGTATGTTACTGTTGTTCATAATAAATGACTGAAACGTCAACAGTCGTTTTCAATGCTTCATGACTTCTGAGTGTGGTATGAACGGCATGGTATCATCAAGCAACCACCTACACTTCTACAGTATAACCAGCCCTATTGTACACACTTGCAACAGTACCACACTGTCAACAGTGTTAATAGTCAAACAGCAACAGTAGTGGTTAGTAACAGTGGTGGTTTCCAGTCATTGAAATATGTTGTTTGTAAGCTGTGCCTCTGTATTGTGATCTAATTGAGCTTTCCTCAGAGCGTTATATTCCTTGTTTATGATACATGTTTTTTGTATTTATATGTTATATTTATATTGATATTTCGCGGGCAAGGTTGGGCGGTGACTCTAGTAGGGTATCCCACTTAACCGAGGGCCTACTGTGAGCGTTCTTTAGGGAAATCGCTAGCGACTTTTGGTTACTATTTTTGTTTAGTTGTGACGAGATGTGTTAGTGTTGTTTTCGTCTCTTTTTCTCCGTTTTTAGTTTTGAGTCGTTTTGTTTGTATTAGTCTTCCTTCTCTTTTTATCATTTATTTCTATACACCTTTTTGTTTATACACTGTATTGTCATTGTTTCATCGTACTATTCGCAGTTGTCATTACATTTTTTGTAACATTCTCTTTTCTTCTTCTTCTTCGATCCTTAACCACCGACCGTCAAAGCAGTCAGTGGCCATCACGCCTAGTGGCGTCTTGTAGGGCAACAACAAATTGATTCCACTTTGCACGGTTGGTGGCCATCCTTCGTACAGTGCCCCAACTCTGGTTCATTCTTTGCATCTCAGCCTCCACAGTCCTCCGCCAAGTTGTTTTTGGTCGGCCTCTCTTTCGCTTTCCTTCAGGGGTCCAACGCATAGCTGTTCTTGTGATGGCATCGGGGTCTCTTCTGAGGACATGACCAACCCAGCTCCAGCGTCTGCCAGCTATGATGGTATGCATGTCCTCTCGCTTGCTACGAGCAAGCAGACCCCGGCTGGCGATGGCATTCGGCCAAAAGATTCGGTGAATTCCTCCTAGGCATGTTGTGCGAAAAGAGGACAACTTTGACATCTCCCTCTCTGCGACTCTCCAGCACCCTGCACCACAGAGAAGCACAGAAAGCACGCAACTCTGGTACAATCTTAACCTTGCGCCTGTGCTGTATCGGGAGGACCTCCAGATGTTATTTAGGCTAAAGAAGGCTGTTCCTGCCTCATTCACTCTGACGCTGATGTCTCCGCCCGCCCCACCGTCCGATGTCACCATGCCCCCTAGGCATGTGAAGGTATCCGTCTGCACCAGCCGCCGACTCCCTACTGACATGGGCTCAGGGTTGCTCACACCGAGCGTCATGACCTCAGACTTCCCTAAACTGATGTCCAAGCCCACCTGCCGGCTAAATTTATTAAGTCTATCCGTTTTTTCCTGGATGTGTTGATGTGAATGTGCCAGCAGCACAATGCCGACTGCATATTCCAGATCCCCCAATGTTGAAAATGCAGTCCATCCCATTCCTCCTGGACCGCCCTCTGCCGCCTGGCGCACCACCCATTCTCTTTTAGTTCTGCTTTATTGTTCTTTTGATTTCTGCGAACGTTTTCATTTGTGATTTATATCATGTTCCTGTTATGTTTGTGTGTACTGTATATGCTATTATATACTGTCAATATTATTATGCACATTATGTATACAATTGAGTAATTATATTAGTGACAAGTAAGGTAATTATACAAGTTCTGGTATAAAGGCTTGTCACCCACTAAGTTGGGACAGTGGATAAATATTTATTCAAGGTGTTATATCATATTATTAGACATAATGTCTACCCTGGACTATTTCATTGAGCAAGGGAAAGCTTTTGACAAGACTGGAGAAAAGTTAGAAGAATTTGCATTTGCTGAATATGGCAAGGCGCAGAAGGCTGAAGGGAAGAGACAGAAAATGGAATTTGAAAGACAAAAGATGGAAGCTGAGGAGAGAAAATTCAAAATGGAAGCTGAACAAAAGAGATTAGAAAGAGAGGCTGAAGCTGAACAAAAGAAATTAGACAGAGAAGCTGAAAATAAAAAAATCAGAGAGGCTGAAGATAGGAAAATACAATTACAATTGGAAATGGAGCAGAGGAAATCAGCCGCAGAAGCTGAAGAGAGAAAACAAAAGTTAGAAGCTGAAGAGAGAAAACAGAAGTTAGAAGCTGAAGAGAGAAAACAGAAGTTAGACGCTGAAGAGAGAAAACAGAAGCTAGAAGCTGACAAACAGAGAATGGAACACGAGGAAAAAATGTTAGCTTTGGAGTTGGAAAAGATAAAGTTGGTGAATAAGGGTAATTCACAAAATGATTCAAATAACCAAACATCTTCTAGTAAGATGAATGCTGGTACTTATAAGGTTAAATTACCTGCTTTCAACTCTACCTGTGATGATATAACGTTCTACCTGAATAGATTTGAACTTTCATGCGAAACTCATAAGGTAGACAAATCGCAATATGTTGCACAACTGATGGAAATACTTAAAGGTGATGCATTAAATACTATAAGTATGGTGGAAGGGCCTGCCAAGTTTAACTATGATGTTGCCAAAAGATATGGAACAATATTGTTGCCAGTATGTCACGGCACTCCCAGAGGTAACTGTTAGTAATTCTAAAGTCAAAGAAGGTTTACCTGTGGCGTCAGCAGCACCATATGGTCCTAATTTTCGTCGTAAATATCAAGGTGCTCAACGCAATTTTGACAGAAGGAGTAATCGTGATTCTGGACAGAACCAATGGGGTCCATCACGGAATGATTCTTCTTCAAGGAACTGGAGGCAATCTAATGGTCCTCAACAATTTAATTCCAACAATTATAGAAATTTTCGTAGGGGCAGCTTCAATCGACCCTATAATAATTTCCCTCGAAGGCAACAAAACCCATCTAGCAGATATGGTGATCAAAGGGGAAATGACAATCGCAACTATGGAAACGGGTATTCAAACCAGAATAATAATTGCAATAGAGGAAATAACGATGATCGCAATAGGAATAATAGAGGCGATAGATCGCAAAATAACAATAGATCTACGAATAATAGATCGTGTTGCCATGCTAATTGTGCTCAACATGAGCCACAGGGAGTGAATAATCAAAGTAAAAATAATAATAATGTCGCTAATGCTAGTGCTTGCGTAGCTTTTGATTTTGAGAGGGCATCTCAATGCCCTCAATGCGCAACTTTGTTCCAGCCTACATCTATAACTACTTTAAGTTGCGGTCATCCTCTACCCGCTATTCCTGCTGCAGCGGCGCATGACGGAAGAGGGTCTCTTATTCTACATAAAGGTTTAGTGAACAATAATCCAGTCTCAGTTCTCTTTGATTCTGGATGCACTAATATTGGAGTTAGACAATCTCTCATAAATCCTTCCTGTGCCACTGGGAAAGTAGTAAAATGTGTGACATTTGGTGGGACAGTTGAGACTTTTCCGACTGCCATAGTCCACATTGCCACACCGTTTTTCACTGGCTATATACACGCATGTTTGCTCAGAGCACCTATTGCCGACCTTACTGTCGGACAGATACATGGTGTAAAGGTTTGTACACCGGTACAAATTGCTGCTTGGGAACGGCAACGTAATCTTACTACCGCCACTATGCCAAAATCTTATCACCAAGTACATTCTGCTAATGTGATAAATTCTGCCAATTTCGTGCAATCTTGCAATATGGACAATAGTGTTGTTCATCATGCTAATTTTGGTGCTTCTTTAAGCACAGTTCGACATACCTCAGTACGTCGCAACTCTAACCTTGACTCTTCTTTAACCACTATCGTAGAAGAAGATCCTCCGATTTTGTCTGACTCAGACACTAACTGTATCGCTACGACTGAGTCTACATCCAGTCACATTTATTGCAACGTCTTTACCAAGACTAGCGTTTTATTTGCCACATGTGCGAACTTAATTGTTAATACATATTTATACCTTCTGAGTTTCTTTACTTTTCTCACTGAACGCGCCAAACCTCTTACTGATTTCTCAACACCTAGTGGGCTGTTCCAGTGGAACTTCATGCCTTTCGGCCTTATGAATACCCCAGCTACTTTCGTACGCATGATGCATAGTATTCTCTCTCATCGTCCTGATGTCATTGCGTACTTGGACGATATTTGTCTCTTTAGTGATTCCTGGGAAGATCACTATCGAGGTCTTGTTGACCTATTGTCTATCCAACGCTCGCATAATTTGAAGGCCAAACCATCAAAAGCCTTTGTGGGCTTTAGCGAGATTTCTTTTTTGGGTCATCGTGTTGGTCATGGTCTCCTGCGGATGGAGGACAACAAAACCACTAAAATTCTCAATATTACTACTCCCAAAACAAAGAAGCAAGTTCGTAGCCTATTAGGCTTAATACAATTTTATGGTAGGTTCATCCATAATCTATCATCTATTACAGCACCTCTCTCTACACTATTGAAGAAGGGGTCACCTAATATTGTACGTTGGTCTCAAGAATGCCAATCCTCACTAGATAGGATTAAGGGTCTGTTTTCTTCTCCACCTATCCTAAGACTACCCACTGCGGATAATACTTTTGTTCTTCGCAGTGATGCATCATCCATAGGAATCAGAGCCACATTGATGCAAGAGTATTCTGAAACTCTGCATCCGGTGATGTATGTCTCTAGGAAGCTAAATGCGGCAGAACGGAATTACTCTGTACTAGACCGAGAGTTATTAGCTATAGTCTGGGCGATTCTTAAACTTCAGAGATTCCTTCTTGGTGCGCATTTTATTGTAGAAAATGACCAAAAGGCTCTAACAGCTATTCAAAGTAAGGATCTGAAGAGCTCAAGGTCCACTAGATATGCTATTGCTCTTCAACCTTTTCACTTCTCGATACGAGCTATCCGTGGGTCGGATAATGTAATGGCAGATATACTGTCTCGATGCCCACATAATTCTACGTGACTATCTTTATAAATTTCAGGGTTAACTAGATACCTGTGGTTATAGATTAACACTCAGATAGTACATGTAAATGATCCTGTTAAGTTAAGACTCTAGAATAGTCTTTTCATCTTTCTCTGTAACAGAGGAAGGTTTGATTATATCCATACATGGGCCAAAAGTTTACATAGCCATATTCTATAGATAAAAATGTAGGATTGAATGTTATATATTATAAAATCCTACGGTTATCAAACAGAGTGTATCATTTGTATTTTCTCACAGCAAATCAGGATGTGATATGGAGAGTGTCAACAGCTTACCAGCTGTTTTAAGATGTGACGTCCTTGCTTTTCATTTAGCGTTGGATGCTTCTATTGATGTCTATGGCTCTCATTACAGTACACCATGCTTTAGAACTCCTGACTACATCGAGGATTCCTGCTTGTTAATTAAATTTGTGTACATTGTCACATGATATTGTGTTAAATATATGTTACTTTGTAATCATAACCTTTGGAGGATATATACAGGTGTCCCTATATTGTAGTATATTAATGTTAAGAGGATGATATCGTTGTGGTAAGTTGGGATATCATAAATATTTATAGGGGACTTAGTGTACTGACTGAGATCAGCTGTGAAGGTATCTGTATCTAATAAGTGTGGTGTGTTACAGATGACCTTACTTTGCTACCACATTTAGATCTCAATCAGACTTATTCTGGAATATTGTGATGACTACGTTGAATGTCTAGGGTTATGATAGTGATGAAGTGTATGTTCACAACAACCAACAGGCAGATAAACACTTTAATTAAAATCCACAATACTTTACAACACTGTGACATGCACATACAGAGAACACTCTATAAGACTATCTTAAATAAGTCAAGTGTTAACTTTTAAAATATGTATTAATTCCTTTCAATAATAGATATCCTGATTCAACTACAGAGTGAATCAGGAATCACAATCAAATGTAATCACAAGTTGTATGTACACAATTTATACATAGGATCTTTGTACTGACATATAATATTATTACAATATGTGTGTAAGTTGTGATGTAGTACTATGAGGTAATACTGGCTTTTAAAGCTAGGTTGTTGTTTGTCATCATGACATCATGTGTTTGTTACTGGTGGAAATAATATTGGAAAGGTTCACAGTTTCTTTTTATTTGAAAACAAATAACTGTCCCTCTTGATTTAATGTACAGTCAATTTTAGAGGGGGGTATGCAAGATTGAGCTGCTCTGGCCAACGAAATCTTATCTTCTGTGTGGGCGGCAGGAAAACTGTCTCCTCTGCTTGCTTGCTTCTCAGTTATCTTGAAAAACAACACCGGTCGATATCTTGAACAAGGACTATGCTACCAGCCTCTGGATTCAGCACAACTCAGACCCGGTGCTGCTCTAATAATTCAGTACCACGGTCCCTGAAATAAGAAGGTTGTACCTCCTACTTCAGAACTAATTTATAATCTATTTCCACACTGAAGCACAAGACATAACAAACACAGAGTTCAGCGCTGTAGGCCAACTGTTAGCTTCTCATGTAACAATATACACCAGTATTTCTCTCCCTAATGGTTACAACGCCTCTGCAATTCCAGCATTAATTCCTTCTATACAATAAGATAGGTGTCATAGTACTATTTGGCAATCCCATATATGCCTATGCAGTTATACTCCTCTCCGACAAGTTTTTTACATGGTGGAGCAATATCTAGGCTTTGCCTCATGTTTGCTACTGAACTACACACAGACAGACATAATTTATCAATTCACATTCAATTTTCATCTAAAAGATATCAAATATGTCTAGCTTACCACAATTCAAGGAAATATTAAACAAGTACGTTGACTGGCGATGAGTTATGGCACAATTCCGATCTGCCTCTGTCCCAGGCTTTTATTAGAAAAATATGAGCTGGTTCTCAACGCACTTGCTTCTCACAAAGTTTATTTTCAAAAAGTGGCCCTGAACTGACGCTTCTAATTGACTATATCAAATGGTCTAACCAATGAGACCATGTTTACAAAAGCCTTTGAAAAAATTTACCCTTCCTACCGTTTCCATTAACAACCAAAAATAGTATCTGCAGTCGACTAATCATGTTTCGCCTTACATATTATTCTAGCCAATCAAATCGGATCTAACGTGTTGGCCTCATTTCCCCTAAAGCAGTGTCCAAACTTGCCATTATGAGCAAATATGATCGTGTGCTGTCAGACAACACCACTATAATATTTTGGCTATAATTTGTTAATTCCTAGACTATTGGCGTAACACCTAACATATTCTTTGTCAGCAAGTCCTAAGGCACCCAAATATATAAGTTTAATGGGGCCAAGTGGCTTCGTTACAAATATGTATTTTCTTCTAGGATAGTCGTGTATTTGTTTTTTTATTTATTGTTTTAGAACCGCCACCTGTTCTGCCTTTTCGACTGTTCTGTCAGTATAAAGTCAGGATTTCAGACGTAAAACAGTATTGTGTCATGTTTCCTAATAAGCATTAACTATGTTTTTTAAAACCTTACCTCGTATTGGTAGTGTTTTTTGTCACTGTTTATTTGAAAAAAAGCAAGCCTGCATGCCTTTCGCGTGGGGTGGCATTAATTTTCAATCGCGAGACGACGTGGTAGTATTGCATGCGTTCCTCCGTACATCGCTCTCTCTCTCTCTTCTAAGCCCGTCTGTCTTTTAGTTACGTAGTGTATATAATGAGATTAATGTAATATTAAATCTAGGTCATTACGCAGTGTGTCTATCAAGGTCGTATAAGAAATATAGTACCAGTTTTATTTTTAGAAACGCGTGTAGTTTATGCAGACGGAGCATAAAAAGGGGTTTTCTTGTTTAGCTAGTATGACGTTCTATAACACAGGCGTACGCTATTGTGACCGCACTGTTCTTTTACCATTCTTCTTTCCTTTTATTGAATTACTTCGTTAGGCTTTACATTTAATTTTTAATTTAGATATGTGGATTAGAATTTCTCACGACAAATTCTCCCCACTTAAAACAGACATCACATGTCAGTGTATAATTCTATGTACACATAGAGAAATTTAATATTATTCCTGGGGCTTACGGTGATTTTCATCACACGGATGGCGGCTTAGAAAATCCGCACCCAGGTTAGTTTTTCCAGAAATATATTCTATTGATGAAAGTGGTTCCTTTTTCATCTCCATTGCAATAGACAAGGTCAACAAGTGTGTCTCTTCCTGATTTTCTCTTTCCAAATATTTCTTCAGGAGATTCACATGATAGATTTTTTCTTTCCCCTTCTTATCTATCTTATAATTTGTTCTAGATACCTTCTCTAGAACTGTATATGGACCTTGCCATCCGATTTGTAATTTATTATGACTACCAGGTAGAAGAAGCAGTACATTCTCTCCCACAGCCAAATCTCTGTCTTTAGCTTTCTTGTTGTAATAGGCAGCATGTTTTTTTCCTGGCTTGTCTCAAATTTTCATTGGCAAGTTTCCAGCCAGTTTTTAAACGAGTGGTCAGCTCATTCACATATTGGTATGAGGATGTAATATTTTCCTCTGCCTTTTCATCAGTCCACGTTCTTAACAGAGCTTCTAGTGGACCTTTTATTGGCCTTCCAAATAATAATGTTGCTGGGGCCATACCGGTTGAACTATGGGGTACCTCCCGATAAGCAAAGAGGGCGGCGTGAAGGTACTGGTCCCATGTATCTGGTTTTTCATGTGCCAACTTTCTCAGGATCGACATCAACGTACCATTAAATCTTTTCACTTGGCCGTTCCCTTGGGGATGGTACAGACTACAATGGAAGTGTTTGGCCTGAAAGATCCTGAAAACTTCTTCTGTTAGTTTCCCCTTGAACTGAGAGCCATTATCAGTCAAGATTTGGTTGGGAAAGCCTAACCTTGTGAAAATTGTGAGTAATGCCTCTGCCACATGTTTAGAGTCAATGGATGACAGGGCTACCGCCTCTCCCCACATAGAACAGGTGTCCACCAGAGTCAGAATGTAGCTGTTCCTCCTCTTGGTTCGAGTGAGAGGTCCCACAATGTCCACGGCAACTCTCTCAAAGGGTGTTCCCACTATGGGCATTTCCCCTAGAGTTGCTGGTGCAGTCCAATGCTTAGGTGCTACTCGTTGGCACTCTGGACAGGATTTTACATATCGTTTGATATCTTCAGTTATCCCTGGCCAGAAATAGTGACAAGCTATACGCTGTCCTGTTGCGCTGATCCCCATATGACCACTGAAGGGAATCGCATGCCCTAGTTCCAACACTTTAGTCCTATATGAAGTGGGAAGGACCAGCTGTCCGTGACCATTGGATTCAGATCCAGCCTTCCTATAAATCAACTTGTTCTTCATATAAAATTCTCCCTTGCCTGGAGGTGTATGACATTTGGGCAACTTCTTGAAACACGGCTTGAGTGTTTTGTCCTCCGCCTGTGCCTTCCTCATCTCATCTGGATGAGTATTTATTGGATTTTCCTCCTCCTTTTTAGACTGTGATCTGGTCTGCACCGTTGCCAATATCACAGGTCTCTTGGGATTCCCCAGGAAGACATATCTACACCCCAATATCAGAGGGTAGATTGGTTCATTTATCACTGCTGCTTTGATTATTCCCTCCACATATCGCGTTTTCACATGTATCTTAGCGATAGGGAGTGTCATGGTCGCTACTTCCTTGGTTGCAGCTTGAATCTCCACTGTTTCTGTGGTGTATTGATCTGCTTGCACCAGGTGAGAACTCACAACTGAATCATAATCTAAACCTGTATCATATAAGCACCTTATGGTGACACCATTACAGATTACATCTTCACACACTGGGGGGTGGTACGGTTCCTGTAGTTCCTCAGGTTTGACCTTTGTTCCCTTCTTCCCAGATTTCATAGCAGCAAAACGAGGAGTTTTATTCCTACAATTTTCAGTGGTATGATTGTTCATCTTACACTTTGTACACCACTTCCTTCCTTGGTTGAAAGATTTTCTTTCATCAAATTTCCTTTCATCGAATTGTGGGGTTTTATTTTTATTGTCATACCGTGGCCTATCAAACTGGTGCTTACCTTTGTTCTGATCTCTAGGATCAAATTTATTAAAGTTCTGTGGTGCCTTAAAATTATCTACCTGTTTCTTTTTATTACCTGTTACCTCTGCCTGAGCTGCCTGATACCTTTCAGCGACATTTAGTAACTCACCCAGCCTCTCTGCACCTTGTTCCATGAGAAACTTTCTCAGGTCTGGAGCCATGGACTCTCTTAATTGTTCTATAAGGATCATTTCCTTAAGATCTTGGGTTTTCCCCAGAGCCGTCCATTTCTCCAAGTATGTCTCTAACCGTGCAGAGAACTGGTGATATGTCTCACCTGACAGTAGTTTAGCATTCCTAAATTTTTTTCTATAAAATTCTCCATTCTTTTCATATCTTAACAAAAGAGCCTGCTTTAGCATGTCATAATTGTCTTGATCATACCTGCCCATTTTGGCAAAAACATCATAAGCTGTACCACGAAGCCCTTGTGATAACTTTATGCTCCACCTTTCTCTCTCTAACCCATACGTGGTAGCTAATAGTTCATATCTATTTAGATAGCTCTCGATATCATCTTCTTTCTCAACAAAATGATCTAAATGAAAGTTCATAGCTGAGGTTGAGGCTCCCTGACTAGCAGTGGCATCAGAGGTAAAGGGACTGGCACCATTTTCATGAGCATGGCCTTGAAATTCTAACTCCCTTAGTCGTAACTCGTGCTCCCTTTGTAATCTCATATCTTCTGCTTCTCTCTGTAATCTCTTATCTTCTGCTTCCCTCTGTAATCTCTTATCTTCTGCTTCCCTCTGTAATCTCTTATCTTCTACTTCCCTCTCTGCAGCCTGCCTTCTTTCTTCTGCTTCCCTTTCTGCAGTCAATCTTTTTCCTTCTGCTTCCCTTTCTGCAGCCAATATTCTTTCTTCTGCCTCCAATGCCCTAGCCTCCTTGTCAGCCTCAATCTGCAACCTCTTAATTTCTTTTTCAGCCTCTAACTTTCTTTCAGCCTCTTTTTCTAATCTTTTTTCTTCGCGTTCAATAAATTTGTCACATTCAGTAGTGACATAAGCAATCATAACTTGCCCGTCCATTCCTAACTCTTTAGCAGCCTGCATAGCAGCAGATCGAAATTTTGCCAGGTCGGCCATTTTCTAACAGGCAAATTTATACAATGTCTAACTAAACAATTCAATCTATAACTAATTATCTAAGGACAACCACAAGCACTGAGAGCTCAACCTTATTTATTTTCCACCCAAGGATACCTTTTAATTTTTTATTATTCCCTGAAGTGAATTACCCCCAATATATATAATAGGAGAAGATTCAAAATCCCGGACAGGACCCCAATATATGTGGTAAGTTGGGATATTATAAATATTTATAGGGGACTTAGTGTACTGACTGAGATCAGCTGTGAAGGTATCTGTATCTAATAAGTGTGGTGTGTTACAGATGACCTTACTTTGCTACCACATTTAGATCTCAATCAGACTTATTCTGGAATATTGTGATGACTACGTTGAATGTCTAGGGTTATGATAGTGATGAAGTGTATGTTCACAACAACCAACAGACAGATAAACACTTTAATTAAAATCCACAATACTTTACAACACTGTGACACACACATACAGAGAACACTCTATAAGACTATCTTAAATAAGTCAAGTGTTAACTTTAAAAATATGTATTAATTCCTTTCAATAATAGATATCCTGATTCAACTACAGAGTGAATCAGGAATCACAATCAAATGTAATCACAAGTTGTATGTACACAATTTATACATAGGATCTTTGTACTGACATATAATATTATTACAATATGTGTGTAAGTTGTGATGTAGTACTATGAGGTAATACTGGCTTTTAAAGCTAGGTTGTTGTTTGTCATCATGACTTCATGTGTTTGTTACTGGTGGAAATAATATTGGAAAGGTTCACAGTTTCTTTTTATTTGAAAACAAATAACTGTCCCTCTTGATTTAATGTACAGTCAATTTTAGAGGGGGGTATACAAGATTGAGCTGCTCTGGCCAACGAAATCTTATCTTCTGTGTGGGCGGCAGGAAAACTGTCTCCTCTGCTCGCTTGCTTCTCAGTTATCTTGAAAAACAACACTGGTCGATATCTTGAACAAGGAGTATGCTACCAGCCTCTGGATTCAGCAAAACTCAGACCAGGTGCTGCTCTAATACTTCAGTACCACGGTCCCTGAAATAAGAAGGTTGTACCTCCTACTTCAGAACTAATTTATAATCTATTTCCACACTGAAGCACAATACATCACAAACACAGAGTTCAGCGCTGTAGGCCAACTGTTAGCTTCTCATGTAACAATATACACCAGTATTTCTCTCCCTAATGGTTACAACGCCACTGCAATTCCAGCATTAATTCCTTCTATACAATAAGATAGGTGTCATAGTACTATTTGGCAATCCCATATATGCCTATGCAGTTATACTCCTCTCCGACAAGTTTTTTACATGGTGGAGCAATATCTAGGCTTTGCCTCATGTTTGCTACTGAACTACACACAGACAGACATAATTTATCAATTCACATTCAATTTTCATCTAAAAGATATCAAATATGTCTAGCTTACCACAATTCAAGGAAATATTAAACAAGTACGTTGACTGGCGATGAGTTATGGCACAATTCCGATCTGCCTCTGTCCCAGGCTTTTATTAGAAAAAATATGAGCTGGTTCTCAACGCACTTGCTTCTCACAAAGTTTATTTTCAAAAAGTGGCCCTGAACTGACGCTTCTAATTGACTATATCAAATGGTCTAACCAATGAGACCATGTTTACAAAAGCCTTTGAAAAAATTTACCCTTCCTACCGTTTCCATTAACAACCAAAAATAGTATCTGCAGTCGACTAATCATGTTTCGCCTTACATATTATTCTAGCCAATCAAATCGGATCTAACGTGTTGGCCTCATTTCCCTAAAGCAGTGTCCAAACTTGCCATTATGAGCAAATATGATCGTGTGCTGTCAGACAACACCACTATAATATTTTGGCTATAATTTGTTAATTCCTAGACTATTGGCGTAAACCTAACATATTCTTTGTCAGCAAGTCCTAAGGCACCCAAATATATAAGTTTAATGGGGCCAAGTGGCTTCGTTACAAATATGTATTTTCTTCTAGGATAGTCGTGTATTTGTTTTTTTATTTATTGTTTTAGAACCGCCACCTGTTCTGCCTTTTCGACTGTTCTGTCAGTATAAAGTCAGGATTTCAGACGTAAAACAGTATTGTGTCATGTTTCCTAATAAGCATTAACCATGTTTTTTAAAACCTTACCTCGTATTGGTAGTGTTTTTTGTCACTGTTTATTTGAAAAAAAGCAAGCCTGCATGCCTTTCGCGTGGGGTGGCATTAATTTTCAATCGCGAGACGACGTGGTAGTATTGCATGCGTTCCTCCGTACATCTCTCTCTCTCTCTCTTCTAAGCCCGTCTGTCTTTTAGTTACGTAGTGTATATAATGAGATTAATGTAATATTAAATCTAGGTCATTACGCAGTGTGTCTATCAAGGTCGTATAAGAAATATAGTACCAATTTTATTTTTAGAAACGCGTGTAATTTATGCAGATGGAGCATAGAAAGGGGTTTTCTTGTTTAGCTAGTATGACGTTCTATAACACAGGCGTACGCTATTGTGACCGCACTGTTCTTTTACCATTCTTCTTTCCTTTTATTGAATTACTTCGTTAGGCTTTACATTTAATTTTTAATTTAGATATGTGGATTAGAATTTCTCACGACAATCGTAATGACACCTCTATTTTTTTGTAATTTATTATTGAGAAATATGTCGATATTGTTTTTTTTTTTTTGGGGGGGGGGGGATATTTGGAAGTAATATGTATGTTTTTTCCCAGCACTTCATAGTGCGATTGTGAGAACATAGTTTCTCTAAAGTTGTGAGATAATTTCTGTTCTCACCCGACGCTCCATTGTGCGTCATTTTGGCTTTATGTTTTGACGATGAATGTGTTGATGCTGTCTAGCTACGCGTCATTTATATGCGGTAGGCTGGTTGGCTAGCGTATCATGCTCGCTTTTTTATTTTTTGTTTTGTTTTGGTCTTTATGTTTTTTAGGGTTTATCATGTACACGGTTATATATTATTATGATATGCATTGAAGTCATGCATTGTTTATTGTATCTGATTACCGTGTCATAATCCTAGTCTTTTCTTTTTCTCCTTCTTTACATATCTCATCTTGCCTTTGTTTACTCATCGTCCTTCTCTGCTTTTGTCTCGCTACTATTTATACCTCTGTGTGTATGACTTTATATTTTGAGTATACTTGAAGGTAGATATGTGTATGCTTCCGCCCTCCTTTGTTTTCAGTCTTTGTAATTTTGGAGAAAAAAAATGATGTTAGCATTTTTTTTCCCGGGGGGTGCGGTAAACTGTTAAGATAGGAATATATGTATTGTTTATTTTGTGGTCAAAGGGAAACCATTAATTGTATATTTTTTAGTTCAGGATGAGATTTAGCCGTTATCTCCCTTGTCTGGACGATGTCAATTATTCTGCATGTCTATATTAGGATATCGATCATTCAGCTGGCCTTATATGGAGCGGTCTTGCGCTGATTTCATGGAAAGGTCTAGATTTTTCTGTGGCTAGCTCTACTTTGGGCTTACACATGCGCTGGGAATTGAAGACTGGCTTTCCGGGGAGTCGAGGTAAAATCACTGAGCTGACAAGAAGTCAGCGCTCGTCTCTGTCGATAATTCTGGGGAATGGAGCCTTTGTTAGGTGTTAAATGATATTGAATTTTCCCCCTATGATTATTCTGGCTGGTGATTGTATAGCCATGGATGTGAAGAAATGTGTTGTGTATTATTTCTAAATGGCAGACAGGTAAAGAGACTTTTTGAATCTTATATTATTGCCAAGAACAGTATTAAGATGGCTTTCTCCTAATGCGGAGATATACTGAGTAAAGGAGACAGATGTTAGCCATTTCTTTGAAGGAACCTTGCCGCTTATACGGCTTATTCCTTGTAGGTTAGACCTACATGACCTGTCTGGTCAAGAGGAGTCAAGTACTTCATTAAGGTGGGTTTCTCCTAATGCGGAGATATTAAATGGGAGAGACTGATATTGACCATTTTGAAAATCACGCTGCTTGTACGGCTCAGGTGGAGCCCAGAACTTTATTGCTGAAAATCACGCTGCTTGTACGGCTCATGTGGAGCCCAGAACTTTATTACTAAGGTAGCTTTCTCCGGGTGAGGAGTTATATTATACAGAAGAGACTGAGCTAGATGATTTGAAGCAGTCCATCATTCGTGTGGCTGATGTGGTAGCCGAGATCTACATGACCTGCTTGGTCATGAGGAACCAAGAACAGTAGTCATATGAAGCGCGCCAGTTGTGCGGCTTATTTGTTGCAGCCAAGGTTTACATGCAAAGTCTCCATGATGTTGAATATTATGAATTGATGCTTTCTACATGATTATATATGCTTACATGACAGTGAATCGTTCGATGTCAGCGTATGTTACTGTTGTTCGTAATAAATGTCTGAAACGTCAACAGTCGTTTTCAATGCTTCATGACTTCTGAGTGTGGTATGAACGGCATGGTATCATCAAGCAACCACCTACACTTCTACAGTATAACCAGGCCTATTGTACACACTTGCAACAGTACCACACTCTCAACAGTGTTAATAGTCAAACAGCGACAGTGTGTAGCAACAGCCACACATGTGCTAAAATAGCAAACCCCGACATGCCGGTAAACAGCAGGCCCCACATGCACTACAAATAGCAGAACCTTACATGCACGACAAATAGCACAACCCCACATACACAACAAATAGCAGAACCCCACATGCACTACAGGTAGCAGAACCTCACATGCACTACAGAACCCCACATTCACTATTTTGATATGGTGGTACTATTCTGTCGTCGTCTTTTGCCTTTTTCATCATCGTTTTCATTTTTATTTCTTCTATCTTTGCTTTAGCAGTATTATTTAAGTAAACCGTGTAGATTTCTCATCTTAAACGCTTGGTAAAACTTTATCGGTTAAGACGCCTGTGTCATTAGACAGCTATTGTCTAACGCAGCCCATCAGCGTATGGTTCGTTAGACAGCTATTGTCCAGCGCGGGCCACAGCAACATTGGCGATCAGAGTATTCGTTTGATAGCTTAATGCCCTGTGTAATTAAGAGAGTGTCGCCGTATTGGTATACGATATGGGCCAGCTTGGAGCGAGTGAAAACAAAGGACTTGCGAGCCTAAGCATATGGAAGAGATACGCAGAGGAGTGTGTTACCAGATTGTATGTTTATGACGGCGATTAGGAACTTATGTGTTTTCTACGTGGCGGGACAATGAAGGAAGAGATTAAAGGAGACCGTCCGTGGGCCAGATGACAATGAAACAATAGACGGAGTGCCAAGAAGTCTGAAGGGAAATTTACTCCAAGTCGCAAAGAAAACAAAGGAGTACATACATTCTCGTTCCGGACGGCCAATCGCAAGCCATGGTTCTTACAGGCTTTTATTAAGCCTTTTTGTCAATTTGATGTTACATTTTTTTTCATGTAGAATCAGCGTTCCAGGCTTTTTGTCAATTTGATGTTACATTTTTTTTTACTGCCAGCTATAAACTCCTTGAAAAATTATTTGTGGCTTTTTAGTGCATTAAAAGCCTGTGTTTAAAATATTTTTTATTCGTATCACCAGACATGCAGCATGAAACCGAAGAGTTTATTACGAAAGCCCACCCACTTTTAGCGATTGATGGGCACTGAACTAGCAAGCGAGCATTCAGATGTGGCCTCTCAAAATAGAAGGAAGGTTAGTGGTTCAGAGGGCGTAGCTATGTGACACAGCCCAAGAATTATCACATACTGGCCATCAAAAAATATAACCTGATACGCCACTTATCTTCGAAAGCTTCTTACTGTCCAGCTAAACCCAGATAAACGTTCTTCGGATTTTGTCCCTCTTGCCAGGTCTTCTAGACTCAAAATCTCTAATACGAAGAGGTTTTAACTTATATGCTCCTGTTCTCTGGAACTAACAGCCTTAGTATATTAACTCTCTGGGAATCGACATCACAATTATTGTGATTTCATAATTAGATTTTTAAGTATAGGTAGGTGACTAAAAATGTAAGCTTATATGTTTAATTAAGACCATGTGGAGTAGGCGTCCACAAAGGGGGAGGGATCAATCAAAAGTGGACATGGGGGAGGGGATTGTAAAAAAATGCCAGAATTTTGTGGACGTCTTTTATGGATGGCCCCTAAGACAGTTGGTGCCCCGCCCAGTATAACTACGACAATTACAAAGAGCAGACCTCCACATACACTACAAATAACAGACCCCAAATGCACTACAAATAACAGACCTCCATAACACAACAAATAGGAGACCTCCACATACACTATAAATAGCAAACCCCCACATACACAACAAATAGCAGACCTCCACATACACTACAAATAGCAGACCTCCACATACACAACAAATAGCAGACCTCAACATAACTACAAATAGCAGACCTCCACATACACTATAAATAGCAGACCTCCACATACACAACAAATAGCAGACCTCCACATAACTACAAATAGTAGACCTCCACATACACTACAAATAGCAAACCCCCACATAAACAACAAATAGCAGACTTCCACATAACGCTACAAATAGCAGACCTCCACATACACAACAAATAGCAGACTTCCACATAACACTACAAATAGCAGACCTCCACATACCTAACAAATAGCAGACTTCCACAGAACACTACAAATAGCAGGCCTCCACATGCACTACATATAGCACTAAGTATACCCACACTCAAACAGCGCACACCTATAAAATAACTAGTACTCGTCATTCGTCTACATATAGTAGCTACAAATATTGAACCTCACAATTACTACAGACAGTAGCATTACAATAATTAGCTACAAATTAGAATAACATACAATTACAATAATACATATACTGAACCTGGCATTTACTACAGACATCAATAACCACGCCTGTATTACAATAATCTATATGATAAATGGGCGTATTGCTCAGCGGGTGAACAAGTATCGTTCAAAAGAAGTATGACTTTGTATTCGCAGTTGCTAAGAGGTATGGCGTCCACCTCGAGTTCTAGAGGGACTGGGTTCGATTTCCAGTTGAGGGAATATAATTTATAGCAAATTTTTTTCAGAACCAGTGGTCCCAGTGCTGTCATACTCCCCCTTGGTCTCCTGGGTAGTGAGATCGGATGCCTAGCCTTCTCGAACAAGGACGAAAAAAATAGGAGGTCCTGTGTGCAAGTTGCGCACGTTAAAAATCCCACGGCAGTTCGAAATCGTAAAGAGTAGGCCTATCAGGCCGCTGCCCTGGCAAAATTTAAAAATTAGAAACCTACCCACAACAAAAATAGTTATAGAATGTGCGACTCCTATTTACACACATTGTGGCCGTGGCTGATGATAGTTTGCCTACTATTTCATATTTCTATTTTTTCCTCTGTATTGATCGTATGTTAGTTTCGTATTTCTACCCTATCAGTAGGCAGTTAATTTGGTGGTAATAAAGCTTCTCTCTTTCTTAGACGATAACAGTTTCTCATACCAACAGATGTTGATTTATTACACGCTGGCAGCGGTAAACCTTTAACTTTGAACTTTATTTACATGATTCAGCAAAATATGAATAAAATGATATGCCCAACTTTCAACTGAGGTTGGCAGACTTGTAAAATTCATTAGATGATAATACTCTCTCTCTCTCTCTCTCTCTCTCTCTCTCTCTCTCTCTCTCTACTGGTTATTGTGGTCATAGCTTCTTCTTCTTCTTCCTCGTTCGCCCTGAAAAGGACGGTGGTTGCGTTGTGTCTGTTTGCGCCTAAGCTGTGATATCTGCACCTTTCGGTCGACACATCCGACTTCTGCACGGCATTTTTTAGGGACCGGGTTTGCCTTCCCATTTCGATCCGTACTCGCTCAGCCAGACTGCACTGCTGCAGACTGTTTCCAGGACCACCACATGGAGGTGGAGTACGGTCTTGACCAGCTCTGGTTCGCTGATCCTGATGCAAGCAGTCAAGCTATGGGTCGCTGACTGCATTCACTATTGCTGCATCTTGAGGTCCCGGTCATAGCTTGAGAACCACTGTTGCTACAAATTTTATTTGACATATAATTCTTCGTATGTAATCATTGCTTCACTTATGTTCAGACATATTTCTTCTTTGCTACTTATATTCTGCTGTCTCTGCTTGGTGTATCTTATTGAAACTGGCCTGACCGCCAGGGATGTAATTTTACCAAGTCTATCCTGCTTGCTAGCCCTTCAACTTGGCTACTACACTTTCCTGTTTCCTATGAGACTTAAAATGTTCAACGTACCTAGGTTTTCGAAATGCACACATTTTCTCTCAACTGGGAGAAAACCCAAAACTGAACTTAACGCTATCGCATCACGGATCTGACTGACTTAATTTAAAACTTCGATTTACAACGATAACTATTTCCGAACCTTCCAGAACATTTAGTCACCCAAACACGTGAATTTACAGTCACGTAGCCGAGCTCACCCAAAGAACAAAACTCCAAACATAAACAGCTGGAATCCCCCCCCCCCTTACCCCCCCACCCCCACTAACGACATACGCCACCGGCAACCTCACCCGTGCGATGCTATTTACGTTATGTAAAACACACACGGCCGTCGGTTGACAAGAATGCATGGGACAACTTGCACACACGGCGGTCGGTTGACAAGATTGCATGGGCAACTTGCACACACGACCGTCGGTTGACAAGATTGCGTGGGACAACTTGGATACAACAAAAAATGAAGTCAAGCAAGTCCCTGATCGAGTCTTTCATCGTCTAAGTACATCTTGGTGAAAGAGTTTCGACTGGGCACAGTGGCTAGAGCGCTTGCTTCTAGAGGTAAAGTTACCGAATTCGAAACCTTGTAGCGTCACGCTCCGTTCTACCGAGCTGTAAATAAGTATGTGACTCTGCTCTTGAGTTACGGAAGGCGAAGGTGGCGAAGACAGGTACCTCCCCCCCCCCCCCCCCCCCACACACACACACACACGCGTGTTAAAGCTCAGATCTAGTATGTTTAAGTGTCTGTCACTTCATTCCTCTTCGGCAGCATCTACTGTGTGACTACCGTTTTTTTTTTAAACACGTTTTATTAACTTGACATGCCCGTTGTTTGGATGTTTCATATCTTTGACGCTCAAAATCACTACGTTCTACTCATCATAGACAGCTGAAACTTTACGTGCTGCTAATTTTTGTTGGTACATTTTAATTTTTGAAGTTTTGATTAACACTAGGCCATGCGATTTTATATAATAATGAACACAATATAAAAGGTGGAAATAACTCTATTTGCGCTAGAGTTTTATGATATGGGAAATACGGAGTTGCGAACACAGATTGTGTTTATATGGGCGAGCTTGGGATGGTAATATGTAATATGCTGTTATATAACTATTTCGTTTAAACAATTAGATCAGTGAATATTAGTTTTAAATATAGCTTTAACAGTGACCAACTTTCACGTGAGCTTTACATTAGGCCAGCGGTTCTCAAAGTGTGGCCTGCTGACCCCTGGATGTCCCCGAGACCCTGTCAGGGTGTCCGCGAGGTCAAAACTATTTTCATAATAATATAAGACGTTGTTTCCGTTGTCACTCTCATTCTCTTGCGAGTGTACAGAAGCAGATACGAGAATCCATCTGCCTTCTATTAAGCAAAAATGTAAAACAATGCCAGACTTCCCACTACTTTTTTTAGTGTTGAAAATATAGTTATTTTCCCATTAGAAATATGTTATTTGCGTTTACATGTAATGGGTTTGTTACTGTCATTTTAAAATGAATTAATAAATAAATATTTAAAAATTTCTCAGTTTTAATTTTTAATACGGTTAATATCGATGGATATAATCCACATAAACAAAAGCTCTTTGGGGTCCTCAATAATTCTTAAGAGTGTGAAGGAGTCCTGAGTCTAACAAGTTTGAGAAACGCTGCTTTAGGTGTTTAAACTTATCAAAATATGTTTAATGCGTCTAACTATAGTAATAAAAGTGGTTCTAAAACGTTAATTTTGCAATTACGTGTTTAACATGCAGGTGAAGGACACATCGCGCGCTCATGATCTGCACCGTGGAACACGAAAACCCAAATACCTGCGTCACCACAAGTAATTATGGTAAACCTGCCGTGGTGAGGTACTGGACATGTTTGTTTTTAGTTATGGAAATCCATGAGGCGTTATTGATCTGTGGCTTCTGTGATCCTTGAAAAGAAGCATCAGTATTTGAATTTTGCATTCACGAGTGTTTGTAAAGTTGTTGTTGTGACTGGTGGTTGATTGTCTAGAGGTTTTGCGTCATTTCTAGTTATTGGTGTGGGTGTTGCTTCACATTTGTTGTCATTCTGAAGGTATCCTTGTTAGTGAGAGTTGGTGTACCAGAAACATGTCCTCAATAACGTCACGCATAAGAAACGATAAACATTTCGCCGATGTTGAACTTATTTGTGCCGCTTTTAATGTACACCTATCTAATAGTTTTTCTGTCTTTCATTTTTTTTTTTTTTTTGCTGGGGGTATAACTTGTTTTGCCTTTTAAACATGTTTATATGTTTGTTTAGTTAATTATGTTTGCGTCTGGGAGTAAGAGAGGTGATAGAAAAAAAGATAGAATGAAGAAAAAGAGAGATCTGGAAATGAAAAGATGAAGAGTATTTTCTTGTTTAAATTATAGATCTTTCACTACAGATTATCTGAAGATAATCCAGAAGATTATGTGAAGATAATCCAGAAGATTATCTGAAGATAATCCACAAGCCTGCAAAAAGCAGTCGAATTCTCTTGCAGCATTGGTTTCTGATGAGGTTGCTAGTGTCATGCACAGCTTCATATTAGTCGCCTTGTACGACATGCGTGAGCGTGCAGTAGGCTTATTCTTTCATTGTCTCTTCAGAGACCCGCGGGAACCACACAGGACATTAGTAGCCCCTTCAGTTATAAATGGGAATGTCCTCTTGATGTGATAGACCTCAGCTGCCTTCTGCCCCGGTGTCCCTTTTGGCATGTTCTTTTCTCTTCTGCTTGTTGTGAGAGCTTCTTTTCTCTTCTGCTTGTTGTGAGTGCTTCTTTTCTCTTCTGCTTGATGTGAGAGCTTCTTTTCGCCAAATTTGAGGTGGCGCCGTTGAGAGCATCGCCATTTGGTGCGATCGGCAGCTTCTTTCTCCCAGGCTGCTGGATTTATGTCCAGTGCCTTCATTTATGATGTAGACTCTCTAGAATGTTGGGAGAAGTATAGCGGCCCCCACTGGAGTATAATACGAGGGGCGTTCAGAAAGTAATGCACCACATCGTTTTTCTCAGGAGCTGTTTATTAAAAGCATGAAATTTATACACAATATACATGGATATGTCATGTAAACATCGGTATTATTCAACATAATCCCCATCAACTTGTACGGCTTTATGCCAGCGCGATACAAGTGCATGTATTCCTAGCCCGTACCAGATTTTGTCTTGATCATGTAGCCATTTCTTCGCTGCATGAATCACTCCTTCATCATCTTCAAACCTTGTCCCACGGAGTGCATCTTTAAGTGGACCAAGTAGATGAAAATCAGAGGGTGCCAAATCGGGATTATAGGGTGGATGGGGTAGTACAGTCCAACCCAATTTGGTGATTGCTTCCCGTGTTGCCAGACTTGTGTGAGGTCGCGAATTGTCGTGAAGGAGAAGCAGGTCTGCTGGATTCTTGTGCGGCCGAACTCTGCGAAAACGTTGATTGAGTTTTTTCAATGTCTTAATGTAAGCTTGCGAATTGATTGTCTCTCCTCTTGGCATAACGTCCACAAGAACCACACCTTCAATGTCCCAAAAGACAGTGATCATGACCTTTTCAGCTGAAGGAATTGTCTTGAATTTCTTTCTTCGTGGTGATTGCGGATGATGCCACTCCATTGACTGTCTTTTTGTCTCAGGTTCAAAATGATGTGCCAAGGTTTCGTCACCTGTAACGATCTTAGCCAAAATGTTCTCTTCATCAGCATTTAAACGCTCCAACAATTCAGAAGAAATTGCTTTCCTTTGCAATCGGTGGTCGTTTGTGAGACTTCGAGGAACCCATCTTGCGCAAACCTTAGAAAATCCGAGAGTTTTTATAACTGCATTTGCACTACCAATGCTGACTGACAGCTGTAAGGCTAATTGTTGAGTAGTGAGAATAATCAGTAAGAATAATGCCCTCAGCGCATTTCAACATTTCTGCGTTGGTGGCTGTGACAGGACGTCCACAGCGCGGCCGATCAAGCAGCTCCGTTTCTCCACTTCCTGATTCTTTGATTCTCTGAACCCAGCGACTGACTGTACTGTCAACTGCAAAACTTCCATACACATCACATAGACGCTTGTGAATATTCACGACAGTTTCCTTCTCTGCAACGAGAAATTCTATCACAATTCGCTGTTTATAACGCAAGTTGCTAACACGCTCCATTTCAACGGTTTAGGGCAGCCGTATTATTTGGCCGGTTGTGGGTTGTGGTGCAATTTGGTGCACACAATTGGCACATGCCATATTTGAAGTGTGCAAAATTTCATGCTTCTATCTTCATTATTAGCTGAGAAAAACGATGGTGTGCATTACTTTCTGAACGCCCTATCGTAATAAGCTCGCATTATCATGTATGTGTGTGTGTGTGTATAAATGTATCTTACTTAACATTTGTTATTCTGCACTGACTATTCTTGAATTGTATGCATCCTTGCATGTTCACGCCTGGTGTGGCTTTATCACGGCCTTGGTAATTCACGCAGTCTCTGATTGACTGAATGCCCCAGGTATATATAATCACAAGAGCGCCATTGGGCTATTTACATACGCAGCTTGTTCAGTTGTGGCTTTCAGGCTCACTTGTGCAATATATTCTGGTCCATTCAGTCTGTGCAGCAGAAATGTTGTTGGCGTGTCTCAAGCACGGCCTGTGGCATTCAGTCAGCTGAAATCAGCAGGTTGTGTGCTGCTGCCAAGTCGTGCACTTTGGAACAACCGTAGTTGTTTAACGTACAGTTGTTATATATATATATATATATATATATATATATATATATATATATATATATATATATATATATATATATATATATATATATATATATATATATATATATATATGTTAGACTTTTGTTAATGTTTCTTTATAACTGTAAGGCAAAGAGCTAGAGATTTAATCGGAACAGCCGTATTTAGATGTGCGAGTTGCTTTTATATTTATATAGAATTTGTATGTAAATTATTGTGAATGTCAAAATGTGAGATAGATTACATTATTAGATGGGAAGTGGTTTACTTACATGCAAGTTCCGTGTAATATATAAAGTGTGTGGACTTCTTTAATTACATAATTTCCATAAGTTTGAAATTTTGATTGAAACACTCGTTTTCTTATAATCAAGTTCCGTGTGTAGTAGCTCTGGCTCTGTGAATTATTTACAGATGTCAACTTTTGTGACCGACATCAGCGATATAAATAATGGTAAGACAAGCAGACTATGAGCACTCGGGAAAAGCATTGCGCAGTTATGGCAAGAGGAAGAGAATAATATAAAGTAAAAATAGTAAATGTACTTCATAGAGACTAAATAATTAACGGAAATAGACAAATGGTAGGTAACCATAACAAAGTAAGAAAGAGGACATTGGTCAACAGAAACATGCATTCCTATTAGACGACTAAGAAGGGTCGGCTACCTCCCATCCCCGCCCTAATCCTGTAGAAAAGTTTAACAAACAAAATGAACAGCAATGTGGACAAGTAAAGATGGTTTAAAATGTGTGACTATATTTAATTTCACTTGGTGTATGCTGTTCTTCTGATAACCAGTGCCTTATGGCTATACCTACTGTTTGATCTACGTGCTAAATAATATTACAGTAACAATTCTCAAGCGGTAAACATGTTAAAATTGGGATAGTCATGAATTAAGATGTTATAGTTTCTACAATACTCAGAAATTAAGACAGACGATCTCTAGACAGCACATATGAATTAAGGTTAACGGTTTCTGTATATATCAATAGGATTTATAAGATAATAAATAATATAAAATCCCGACATTACGCTGCTTAAGGGCGCCTGAATAGTCATATCGGTAAACGCCGATGATTGACTTTTCATATTTTTAATAAACGCTGTCTCAAAGAAGATGAGAATCGTTTGCACAATCAATTTTTTATTACATTATTATATTTTTAAAAATATAAATAGAGAAAACAGTAGTAAAATGTACATAATTGTATAAAATCATTAACGTATTCTTTTGATGTGATTGTTTCCCTTGAAAAGACAAAAAAAAAAAAAAAAAGAAGAATTTTATTCCTTGTAAAGAGCAAGGCAAAAAGTAATTTTTTTTTTCAAAGAAAATTATTTCCCTTGAAAAGAAATGCAAAAGTTAACATTCGTTTTCAAAACTGTACAGATGTATAAAGTAACTTCGTTCAGACAAAACAGTATGAGTTCCAAGCAAGATCTTTAGTCTTCTGGATGTGCTGTTGACGCTGAAAGGTTAAGACGTTGGCTTCCGTTTTTCCCCCCCCCCCCCGGCTTTGTTTTAACGAGGATACTTGCTTGTTAATTCATAAACAGCTTACTAATTGTGGCGAACAGTTCAACTGGTGACAGTTCACGTTTCGAATATCCACAACACGTGTGATCAGATCTTAGAACTTGTGTGTTTCTTGCTGGCATAACTCCGAAAAAGAATGTCATTGCCCGAGGATAGGGCTGCTGTTAGGGTTAACAGTGTACCCATCAAGATCAAATCTAAGTTCAGGACAATGTGAGTATAACAGGGATGTTATTTCGTGTGTCATCATTTCTGCATGTTCTTGGTCACTTTAAAGTAAGGGTCAGTATAAAAGTAGATCCCAATCTGCCGGTAACTCACGGGGATGATTTAATAGATCTCCAGTTGACGGAGTGGGAAAATAGAGTACATTTTAAAGCTGGTGAAAAGGCGGACTATCGATCCCACGCCGGCACTGAAAAGCTCGGTATCCCCAGGATTAAAAGTAGTTTCCCGCGTTCCCAGTGAAAACTCACGACCTAGCTTACAAAGGATCCCGTTACACGCCCATCGAGGCATATTGGGAACGAGCGAACGAACGAACTTTATTTTCAAATGGTTAAGAATTGGGCACGCAGGCCCGTCTGACATTCTGCCCTTCCTCTCTCTCTCGTCATGTATACTATATCCTTTCATCCTCACATTTACTTTAAGCATAATTAAGGCATTTATCATTATAAAAGTAATATTACATTTGCAATAATCATCATAATTAAAGTACGTTTTTAAAATAAAATTTTAAAATAAAATAAAAAAATAATAATAATAATAATAATAATAATGAATTTAAAAATAAAGTAAATAAAAATAAACATTAAAAAAAAAACAACAACAACAAGACATAAAAATCGAATTCTTCGTACAGTAAATTAGTGATTTGAGACATATTCAGAAGTATGTTATAAGAACTCGTGAAATTTTCAAACGGTATGCAACTGAATGACTCAGGGACTTTTTTTAGGTTCATCAAGATGAGGTGGGGTAAACAATTACTTTCCTCGTTGTCTTTGCGTCTCGAACGAACGAACGAACGAACTTTATTTTCAAAGGGTTAAGAATTGGGCACGCAGGCCCGTCTTATATTCTGCCCTTCTTCTCTCTGTCATCTTACATACCGTATCCTTTCAAAAGCACATGTATTTTTAGCATTATTTAAGCATACAACATTATCGAGGTAAAATAATAACATACATTTGTAACATCCAGATATAATCAAATTTAAAAGGGAGGGGGAGGGGAATTATTAATTAAAATAAATTAACAAAAATTAATACCTTAAAAAAAAATTTTAAAAAAAAATAAAAACTAACAAACACAATCTAAACCATTCATACAGTAAATAAGACATAATTTGAAACGTAATCAGATAATGGTGGCATATAATAAGAACTCGGGACATATTGGAAATCTGCTGCTGAATGACTTGGGACTTCATGTGTTGTCAGCGCATGCGGAAAATGTTCCCACAGGTGAGCAACTTTGAGTCCCAAGCAGATACTGCCACAGGGAGTGAATTGTTGACGCCTCTACTACACGAGATCCAGTTTTATGACCTATGCTCCTTAGGGAGGTAAAGGGTATTGACTGATAGATGAGAATCGTACATATAGGTCCGTCTTGCATTTTGCCCTTCCTCTTACTCATCTTTATTGCTAGGTATCCAGACATTCTGCAACATACTTAAGGTATTAGTTCAATGGCGATGCAACATTATAAGTAGTATAAAAGCATACATTTACAGTATCTGATTACAATTAAGAAGTAAGGTATATTAAAATGAAAAACTAGATCATCAGACCCTCCATACAGTATATTAGATAATAAATATGGTGTTAGGCCCATATTTTCTTGACCATCGGCACACTAAGGGTGATGTGGTCAGCATCACGCCGGCTGCCTTAACCTTCCCAGAGTTGCTCTGGTACCCAATTCTAGCTTACAAAAGTCAACATTAATCTTGAACAACATGAGATAGAAAAGTGATCTGCTCTCTTAAGTGAAGTTTACATTCGGTAAAATATAATTTACTTTGAATTTTCCACCGCTCTGTTGATGGACATGCAGGAGAATATCGTCCGGCATAGATAAACGAAACATATAGACTTCACTTATTCCAGATACTCAGAAACCTGGAATCAGTTACGATTTTATCAAATTAGATCGTTTGAGAGCACAATGTTTTTAAAGTAGATTCCCTAACCTCGTAGGTTGCCTGTCGCTGCTTTAAAGGATATCATCTACCTGACATCCATCCTAGCTCTGATTGTGTTGTCGAATGGTAAATTGTATGAATGCGATCTTTCAATGAAAATTGGAATTGAACTCATCACTTTTACAATTAATAATACAATTGTGAAAATGCATTAGAAAGTTTAGATAGAGAATTTCTGTGGAAACTGTTGAGGCCAGTGTTGCCACTCAAGTTCTAGAGATAAACACAGATGCTCTTCTAAAAAAAACCCAGAAATACCCAGAATATTTTACGCCTCAAATACACGGGATAGACGATGCTTACATAATCTTTTATGTGCATCTTTAGCACAAATAATCTGTGTGCTACCAATTTTTATGTATTTCTTCATTTTTTTTTTTTAAATTACCAAAAATTCACAATTAAATAAAAATGATTTTAATAACACCCCAATATATGAACTCTTGAAAATGAGATATTTTATCAGTAATATACTTACTTTAGTTACATTAACAAAATGTTCCTCAAATTAAATAAAATGTTAGTTGTAACTTGTTACTGTTGAAAAATGTCACTTGTCAGAGACTCGGCATCCATGTCGACGACTTCTCCTTCGTCAAGATCATATGCATGAATTGACAACGTGGAATCTTGATTGTGAAGTTCCAAAATCTTTGCATATCTCTGCCGACAACGTCCTTCACGCACATCTTCAACCACGCTTTTACTAGGATTAAACTTATGACAAACTCCGTCTTTGGCAACTGCTTGCTTGGCTAGTATTCGATTGGAAACTGTTTCACACAAAAGCTTGTTGGTTTGTTTAGTTTTAACTAAGTTAACCTTCGAAAACACTCTTTCGACGCATGCTGAGGAGTGAGGTAGTGCCATAAGCGTGCACATGAGGTCAGCCAAAACATCAAATTTCTTCTGGTTATTAGCATCTGTTACTTGTTGCAGTCCCAGCCAGAATGCGGGCGGATCCTCATCCACTAGATGTCCAAGATCTTTTCGGTACGATGCCAGTTCTCGCCATTGATCAGACAGACGATCAAGGCTCTCTTCTGAAACAACTGTTGGGAACTGCGCTGCTAATGGAATGACAGAAGGTTTGTTGATATCGAGAGCTTGCTTTAAATCCAACAGCTGCATTTGCGCCAGAACACTGTTTTGTTCAAGTGGGAACCTGCGTCGTATTTGAGTACAAAGTTCAATCAGGTATGCCAATGCATCCTTGCGAAACTGGACTTCTTTATCTCGTAACGGTTGTCGCATTAACTGCGCTTCACATCATCCACCCAGCTCAATGTAATTCAGTTTCTTGTGCACCTGTACATCTGAAGGATCAATGTCGGCAAGAGTGCGATGCTCATGCTGCAATACTTCCTGCCTGATAAACATACTGAGAAGAAAATGATACTCTCTTGTTACACTCGTGTACACTTTGTGAAGACGGAAGTTCTCGGACTGGAATTCCATGTTCATGACGTTAACTTTACCCAGTAAGTAGCCGACAAATAGAAGCATGTGCTTCATGCCAGCAGTGTTCATCGTCTGCAGGATTTGCCCCGCACCCTCGACATTGTCCACTGAAGCTTCGGATTGGAAATACAAGTGCAGAGCATCCCATTGCTCAAGGATCCTCTCAATGACTGCTTCACGGGACAGCCAGCGTGTTTCACACAGCTTCAACAATGTATGTTTCTGGGCCTGAACTACATCTTGTATTAACTGGAACTGGAGATTTCTTTTACTACTACGCGAAAAATAGAAGCAGACATTCTTTATGAAAATTTCAAGCCAAGACGGTAGGTGGTTGCTGGCAGCATTTGCACAATGACAAACACAGCCGAGAACAAAGACATGTGGAATCTCTTTCTTCAGATGTACCTGTAAACCACTTGCAGTCCCCATCATAGCGGCACAGTTGTCTGCAGCAAAACCAATGACGTTACTAAGCGGGATTTCATGCGTGCTCAACAATTTCTTAACAGCTGTAAACATGCCAAGACCAGTCCCATCCTCCACCTCAATGAGGTCTAACAGTGAATTAACTACTTTTTTTGTTTTTGTATCACAGAATCGCACAACGACTGCCAACATCTGGTTCGTAGAAATATCAGTACTCTTATCAACGATTATAGAAAATTTCTGATTTCTGCAAATGTTTATAACTTCAAGCCGCTCAAAATGAGCAATGCCATACTGCATCACATAGGCAGCCTTGGTGCGCTTCAGTGACATATTTTGAGCAATTGTGCTGTCTGGAAATATCTGCTTGCAACATTCAATCAAATGATCAGCTTGCGAAAACGAAGTATTATGTTCTGCCATGAAAGCCGACAACACTATCTCCGCTTTAGCAATTTTGTCTTGGAGACAGGGCTCTTTTGGTTTGATGAAAAACTTGTTAATGTTCAGAGTTTTGCTTTTGGCTTCAAAGTTTTTCATGTGCTTCTGTGTGCTTTTATGTGTCAATGAAGCTGTTTTGTTGGCATTAGTTAATGTACAGAAACAGACCGTACAAATCGCAGCATAGCGGTTACCAGAGTCCAGCTTTATCCAATCCTTCAGTTCGCTGTCTGTTAGCCATTCCGCACAAAAAGCCTGCTGATACCATGGCTTCACTTTTTTACGCGGTGGCGTGTGTGTCGTCATGCTGCTACAACTACCAAGCGTACCTTCATCATCGCTCATTTTATAATCTTATAATAACAAAAAAAAAAACCAATATGCTATTTATCTGCTTAAGTCTAATAATGTAAAAAGAAGACTTTATAACACATCGCAAAAATGACCGAGTATTGCAGATGACAGCCATTAACAGAATAACAGGAAATAGATAGCTGATGTAAACGAGTCAAAAAAACAACGTCATTGATGTGGTTAAAAACAAGAATTAAATTTAAGTGGAATAAAAAATATATAGCACATAATGTTTTACATTTAATTATAATATACATATAATGTATAATGCTCAGTGCACAGAATATACATACATTGTAAATGTCAATTGTCAAATATACCCAGATTAATGCAGATTTTGAAAAAAAATTACCCAGATACCCAGACAGAAGCCCAAAAACCCAGATCTAGTAAGAAATACCCAGCTGTGGCATCACTGGTTGAGGCATTATGGAGTCCGTTTAAACTGACTCATTTAATTCAGGAAACGTATAAAGATATGCGCTGGTCTCTCACGGCATGGGTGCCAGGTTTGAATCACGGTAGCGACACGCTCCAGTCTACCCAGCGGTAAATGGGTACCTGACTCTGCTCATTGAGTTAGGGAAGGAAAAAGCAGCGAGGAAGGGAACTGATCACCCCACCTCTCGATGCTGGACCTAGTATGGTGAAGTCTCTAACACTCCACTCCCCTATGGCAGTATCTGCTATGGGACTAGCTTTAACTTTTTTAAAATAAAGATATGAAATGTCGGATTGTCCACGAAGGACAGCTTACAGGGCGGCAGAGATGCCTCTTGATGACCTTTGTGGAACTGATTGAAAGAGCCGGGGGAACAAGAGGTGGGGAGACGACGCTGGCATCGGATGTGACATATGTTGAGAAAACAAGTTGATACCATTAGCAAACAGTCCCTTTCCTGGTATACTCAGAGTAAGAGTAATAGTGGGTTCCAAAACAAATGGAAAAGAGAAATGTAGATGCATGAGAGGGATAGGATAGACATGGAAAGATCTTGAGCTGATGGCACAGGACAAAACGTCTAGGCGTCTTTTTGTTGAGAATCTGTGCTGCATGGGAAGCTAGAAGATATTGATTGACAGTTTATCGTTGTCATTGTTGTGTATCTAGGGCTTCTAAGCTTCTCGTTGTTTTGCAGCCAATACCTAGCTGAAGAGTCTTTGGTATTATCTACACTGTAGCTCTGGCTTTTCCTAAGGCTTTTCTGCCATTCCCAAGCGTGTAGTTGAAGTCATGCGCTCCAGTTTCTCCAGCATGGTTTGCATTTAAAGGATCATCACATCTGGTCCCAAGGTAGGAGGAAGAAGTGCGCGGCGTTCTGTGCATTCTCCATCATCCAAGGGAGCTCCTCTAATATGCAGAACTAAAATACTGTGCTCTGGTTCTGGGCTCTCCCAAGGAATTGTCACGTCCTACACAGAGCCACTTGTCAGCTCCCCCTGCCTATCACTGGGTTCATAGTGAGATCCTCCTGCATGCAGCCAAACAAGTTAAAAGCCAAAGTTACGTCTCTGACTCAAGTGACTCCTCCAAACTAAGTGTGCAATGCTGGGTTCTGGTATTTTTCACCACAGGAGGAATCCCTGGAAGTGTGTGAATGATTTCAAGAGTCAGTGAGCGTGTAATTAGCCTCACAGACAGAGTTTCACTTCCACATCTGTATACTACAGCATTGTACTTATGTGGTGGTCATATAAGGATGCCTCCAGATGTGCCTTCATGGTGGTCGTAAAGCTTTGCTTCTCATTTTCTTATGACATGATATTTGGAGCATTGTATAGATGGAAATGTTAAGGTATCATTGTTAATACGTAATGCACAATGCCATCTTATGACATAAACCAGGTATTCTTAACCTGCGGGATGTGGAAGTCAAAGAGAGAAGATAGATTGTAGTTTAACGTCATGGCATGAAAATAAGTCAACAACAGAATTTAGAAAATTACTCTAGACGGGAAGTTGTGGAGAGATATGATCGCTGTGCAACCAGGCATGGTGCTTGAAGAAGAAGAATCGCTTTCTCACGCAATACAATTCTAAATCTTAAAGTCAAACTATATAGTTTTCTTTGTAGTAAAGAAAAGCCTGCTCAGCGCCACCTATCAATGACCTGTTTGCGGAATTATCTAGAAATAAAATCCCTGTAGGCCATCGTAATTATGTCTTTATTGGTTCACTGATTAATTTGGGGAAGGACTTCTGGCGTGAAAATTAAGTTCACTCCCAGGGCAGATCGTTGTTATTGTTGATCAGAATCGACATCAGTGCGTTCCGGGAAAACGCACAGGTGCTCAATCTCCCTAAGCAAATGTCGAAGAGTATGAATGTTAATTGTTCCTGTAGCATGCTGGTTGATTATATGCTTATGCATTCTCTCGTACGTCCATCACTGCTAGTTTTACGATAGATCCTAAATTCCACAATCTTAGCCTTGTTGATTCATCTACTGCAATGTCGTTCTGTAACAGGCGATCATCATTTGTACTTAGTATATCTCCCTTGTACAATGGGGGCTGCCAGCCTCGTGTAAAACAAATTGTCACAGAAACTATCGCAGTGTAGCAAGTTTAATTTGCTGGGGAGATTATGATGTTATACCTAAAAGGAATGAAATCTGTGTCTGTGTTAACCGTGTGAGGTCAAGCACATGTAGACCCCTGACTCTAATAGATGATGATGATGTATTTGCAGGGAACCTAACGCTACCTCCCTAGATCTCACACGGTCACTATTTTGGCTCTAGTGTCTGGTGTATGATGTACCTAATGTCTAGGGGAGAAATGAAAATGATGGTACATAAACACAAAACACTTTAACTCACTATAAGGAACTGAAGAAAACAGTGGTTAAGGTTTTTCTTTAAAATGAATATTTTCTTTTTACAATTTAATCTGCCTGGCCCTCCATCTCTTTTGGACAGGTCTTTGAAAATGAGGAAAAGATAGTTTACATAAAATGGATTAACTAAAATGTGTGGACACTTTGTCCAATAAGTATAAAGGCACTCTATCTCTCCTGTTGGTGTATTCACAGATTACAACTTTATTATCTAATAGTGTTTGTCACTTGTTAGGAGGGGCTGTAGTTTCATCACGCCCCATAAAATCCTGGGTATGATTGAAAATATCAAAGTTTATTATAACTGAAGTGTCAGATATACCCAGATGCTAACACATCACCTGGGATTCTTTGTAGAAGGATAATTCAGTATGTCGTTGCAGAAAATATAGATATCTCAACACGCACAAGCTCCTCCAGCTATCTGCTGACAGCATAAACGTTTTACCGGAGACTTGTTGGCGTTACACTCACTCATCAGGTTTCCTGTCACCGGCTGGTAACAGGAAATAAAACCTCTGCAATAAAAAGACACCCTGGCCTTTTTATATCTGATCACACTTTATTATTATTATTTACCTATGGTGGTATGGGGTCAACCTCGCGTGCATACAGGTGCACTCGCCCCTAATTTTATATGACTCACGCCTTGCTGTGACCACACCCCAGGTCCCTATGGCAGATACGCTACTGTACTTTTACATAGTTTTCCTCAATACAATAACGTGGAGTAACCACATTTCCTTTTGTATGATTTGCTCTTCTTTTTTTAAATTATAAACGCTCCAGGCATGTTGAACAGTGTTCATGGAACACGGAGGCTTACTAACATATTCTAATACAATAATATTAAAACAAAATCATGACAATATACAACAGTTAGATACAGTTCAATGTGAGGACTCAACAATGTCTGCTCCCGGCATGTCCTTCACTTTTCCCAATAGCAGTATCTAACTTTGGCAGTTGTAATAAACAGATTAATACATAAAGCATTCTTACCACAATTTCAAGAAATAGTAACAAATAACGCTGACTTGCAAAGAATGGCCTCAGTTTTTCTCTGCCCTGCCCAGACTGCGAATTAATTCTTTATTTTATAAATTAACACAGCTGATCTCAGCGTATTTGATAGAAAAAGTTTTTGTCAACTGGCGATGAGCAGTGAAAGCTTTTTGCTAATATCTATTAGTACTGGCCAATGGAAAACTTGCGACTACCAGAATTCAAATGTAGTTTTTTTAAAAACAAAAAAAAATTCCAAACAAACTCTGTGTCTGGTAGTCGATTGATCAGTCTGCGTTAGTTATGCCAATACAAAAAGATGTTTAGTTTTGGTTAACATTTACCTACCGCTCCCCTTTCCTCCTATACTCTTTTTACCCAATCGGATTTGAATTTACTCCAATGCCTCTTTCTAAGCTGGCGTCCCCACTAACGTTATGAAAAAAACAAGCAGGAACCACAGTCTGTCCGTCTTAGTGTTACTAGACATATAGTATTATCTCAATAACTTGGCTAATACTTGGACTACCATATTTTTTAAAACACATTTTTGCTCAGGGGACTCTAAGCTATACTACCATATGATTTTTATGGTCAGTTTCAGTATGGTTTAGATTTTCAATTTTGTCACTGTCAATCGTCAAATAAACATTTTTACACAAGTCGGCCATCTTCCACCCTCATCTCTCTCTAGCATTTTTTTTCTTCAAATAACTAACTTGTTTGAGTGACGTAAGAAATACATTACTCGGCGAGAATTTAAACTGTCTGTGTGTATATATCATCGGGCCAATCCCACCGCGTGTCAAGCGAAGCGGGGTTTTGCGCGGCGGGTGTTAGAATTGGCGTTAATTATTACTGTTGTCTCGTGTTACACTACCAAAAAATGTAAGGATTACTACTATTAGAGGCGTTAAAGTTAAAGTATTACGTTAATTCAGACAGTAACTTGGCGGCACATTTCTGGAAGATCGTTAATTATAAGTCTTGCCGCAGTCTCTATCAGATCGGGCAAAATGTTAAAAATGTTTAAAGTACGTCACAAGGAAAGCGAGTAGGTTTATACGGCGGGATCGTTTCTAAGCATTACCATGGCACAAAATTCAGCACGATGCTGGCGTGTGAGATGCTTATAGTCAGACACATACGGGCGGGGTTATTTATTATCATAGGACTAAAATCTTACTGAAATGAGCGATTATCTCGCAGATTTTACTACACACCTCCCGTCCTAAAACATGCATTCATTTGCAGGTTATAATCTGCGAGATAACTTAGCTCAAATGAAGTCTTACGCGTTTTTCTGATCTTCATCATAAGGATGTCTACTCAAAAAGTCTGCACCGACGTTCTGAGGGCCGGGAATATATTCAATCACAAATGAGTATGGCTGTAATAATAATGACCATCTCAATAATCTGGAATTTTCATGCTTGGCTTGTGACAGGAATACGAGAGGTGAATGATCCGTTTGGACCACAAATGTCCTGCCATATAGATAAATCTGGAATTTTTTTTATAGCCCATATCAAAGCTAGACATTCCTTTTCACTTGTTGAATAATTTTTTTCCGCCTTGTTCAACTTGCGGCTTGCATAAGCGACTGGGTTCAATTCTCCATCTTGTGAGGAGGACCTTTGCAACAATGTAGCGCCCAGGCCCACATTGCTTGCGTCACTTCTCACGATAAATTATTGATTCAAGTCAGGCAATTGCAATACTGGCCTGCTTGTGAGTTTTTCTTTTAACTCCTGGTAAGCCAATTCACACTGTGCGGACCAATTTATTGTATCAGGTTGACCTTTGCGAGTTAAATCCGTCAGAGGAGCACATATAGAGTTAAAATGTTTAATGTACTTTTGGTAGAACCCACACAACGACACGAAAGATCGCACATCTTTCTTTGTTTGTGGTCTAGGTGCTCTTTTCAATTTTTCCAGATTCTTGGGATCAGGGGTCATGCTACCCTGATGTACGGTATGTCCCAAAAATTCCAACTCTTTACAACCAATACAACATTTTGTTGGTCTAGCGGTCAAGTTAGCCTCTCTGAGTCTATCAAACAGCATATTCAAAGAGGTAACGTGTTCCTCAAATGTTTCCGTAGCAATGAGGATATCATCCATAAAATTCGAAATACATGGATTTTTCAGGGGATCCAACAATTTTCGCATCATCCTAGAAAACACACTCGGGGCATTTTTCAACCCAAACGGTAACATGTTGAACTCATAATGACCTTCCGAGGTGCTAAAGGCTAAATAAGGTCGAACCTCAGGCTTTACTGGAATTTGGTAATAGCCTTTGCTAAGATCCACCATAGAAAAATATTTCGCCCTGTTCAGCCTGGCAAATAGTTGAGTAGTATCAGGTAATGGATCCACCTGACCTTCTGTGACAGCATTCAGTTTCCTGTAATCTATGCACAGTCTATGTTCTCCCGATGGTTTCCGCAACAAAACCACACAGGAACTATAAGGAGACTCACTGTGAGAAATAATCCCTTCTTGTAACAAATAATCTATCTCCTCTTTCAAAGCTTTTTCCTTAGCGAAAGGAATAGAATAGGGCCTCATACAGATAGGTGCTGGGTCTAGTAGTTTCATATCATATTCCAACAAATTTGTGTGCCCCGGTTTATCCGTTAACACATCTGTATGTTTCTCAAGGACCTGTTGAACCTTCTCCCTCTGTCCTTTTGTCAGGTGATTACTGATCTTCACCTGTGCAAACGTTTCACTGGTTTTCAGTGGATATTCAAATGAGGTGAGAGGGTCATTTTTCATTTCGGTTGCGATAGACAAGGCCATGAGGTGTGTTCCTTCCTGGCTTTGTCTGTCCAGATATTTCTTCAAAAGGTTCACATGATAGACTTTTTCCTTTCCCTTTTTGTCTATCTTATAATTTGTTCTGGATACCTTTTCCAAAACTGTATATGGACCTTGCCATCCGATCTGAAGTTTATTGTTGCTGCCGGGCAATAGAAGAAGTACCTTCTCCCCTACAGCAAGCTCCCTATCCTTCGCTTTCTTATTATAATAAGCAGCATGCTTTTTCCTGGCTTGTCTCAAATTATCATTTGCCAGTTTCCAACTAGTTTTTAAACGAGTGGTCAGTTCGTTCACATATTGATAGGATGAGGTAACAGTCTCCTCTGCCTTCTCATCGGTCCAAGTCCTTAACAATGTTACATATGGACTTTTAATTTTTCTGACATATTTTTCATAACATTAGAAGCATTGTGGTGAGGACGTTTCTTCCTTTTGTCATCACACAAGAATCTACCACTACCGATTCTTTTCCTGGGGTTTTCTCCCCACCTTAGGTTCATTGTGAGAGGCGATCTCTCTCTTTTCGTTTCCTCCAGTCTATATAATTCTGACCGAGGGATTGTCAGCTTAGTCTGGGGTAAAACTACTCGTCGCATAGTGGCCATTCTAATACATTCAAGTGAAGACTGTGTGTGAAAAGGGGGCTCCCATTCCACGTTGTCTACTTTATTACAATTATTTTTATTTCCAGGCCAAGTTTGTCCCGTGGCATGTCTAGGTCCTGCACATTTTTCCCACTCGTGGGTGTTCCCTCATGAAATATGCCGCAGGCTTCTACGAAATTCTCAATAACTATCTTTACATCTGGCCAGTAATATTTTTGCGAAACTTTTTGGCAGATGGTACCTACTTTCTCGTGGTCCCCATCTTTCCCAACATGTAAACTCCTTATTACGTCTGCCCTAAACATCTTGGGAAGTACCAGTTGTCCGTGACCCTTTGAGCCACTTCCGGCCTTCCTATATAACAATTTATTCTTCATATAAAATTCTCCTTTATTAGAAGGAGTATGGCAGGTACGCAATTTTTGAAAGCACTGCTTCAGTGACCTATCTTGAGCCAGTGCCTTCCTCATCTCCTCTGGATGAGTATTTATAGGTTCATCTTCTTCCTTTCTGGATTGTGATCGGGTCTGGACGGCTGCCAAGACCACAGGTCTCTTGGTATTCCCCAAGTAGACGTAACGACACCCCAATATCAGAGGGTAGATGGGTGCGTCGATCACTGCTGCTCTGATTACACCTCCCACATAGCGAGTTTTCACATTTATTCTTGCAATGGGAAGTGTCATGAGTGGTATGTCCTTGGTCGCCCCTTGTATCTCCACTGTTTCTGTAGTATACTGATCTGGGTTCACCAAGTGCGAGCTCACGACAGAATCAAAATCTAAACCGGTATCATAGAGGCAACTTATGGTGACATCATTGCATACAACATCCTCACAAACTGGGGGGTGATAAGGTTCCTGCTGTCCAGCAGGTTTGTCCTTTACTTCCTTGTTCCCCATTTTCATAGCAGCAAATCCAGCAGGTTTACTTTTACAAAATTTAATGTCATGTCCATCCCTCTTACAATATCTACAATATAATCTACCTTGATGAAAAGGTTTTCTTTCATCATTCTTTCTGTCATTGAAATGTGAGGTTTTATTTTTATAATCATTTCGAGGCCTATCAAAGTTTTGCTTACCTCTATTGTCAAATATATTATAGTTTTGTGGGGCCTTATAATGATCTACTGGTTTCTTTTTGGTGCCAGCTACCTCTGCCTGGGCTGCCTGATACCTCTCAGCGACATTAATTATCTCACCCAGCCTCTCCGCGCCCTGTTCCATGAGAAACTTTCTCATGTCTGGAGCCATGGACTCTCTCATCTGTTGTATGAGTATCATCTCTTTGAGATCTTGGGTTTTCCCCAAAGTAGCCCATTTCTCCATATACGTTTCTAACCGGGCGGAGAACTGGTGATAGGTCTCACCCGACAGTAGCCTGGCATTCCTAAATTTCTTTCTATAAAACTCTCCGTTCTTTTCGTATCTTAACAGAAGAGCCTGCTTCAACATGTCATAGTTGTCTTGGTCATCCCTGCTCATTTTGGAAAAAAACTTCATAAGCTGTTCCCCGAAGACCTTGAGACAACTTTACACCCCATCTTTCTCTTTCTAACCCATAAGTAGTGGCTAATACTTCATATCTGCTCAAATATGACTCAATGTCATCATCCTTTTCTACAAATATATATAAGTGAAAGTAATTGAAGTGCCATTGTTGGAATCTCGTGAAAAGAAAATCATATAAATCAATGCTTTGTGTAATTGCAGACTTTGGTATGTGATATAAAGAATATAATGAAGTCCGCCAAATCCAGTCTTCACATGCTAGGTAGACAAGCCCTGTTTTTCACCAAGGGTTTGAATCCCCCTCGGCTACCCTCACCTGGTTTAGCCCGCCAGTCGAGGCGGTGTACCAGGGTGTGGCCGCTGTGCATGCACCAGCTACTTGGAGCCACAGGTGAGAGCTGAGAGGTAGGTGGGGACCAATTGTGAAAGAGCCACTTCCGAAGGAAGTGCGACTGCCCCTTCACCAGAGGTACTACCCCTCCCTGACCTCTCCATACACCCCTGTGGACGAAGCCACCAGCTGGCTCAACGGATATGAAGGCAACTGCCAGCAGCGCGGAGTGGAACGCAAAGAGCACGGCGAGACACTTAGAACGCCCTGGTCATCCACTGCATCCTGTGTTGTCTCCAGTCGTCTCGATAATATCTTGCCACTGGACCAGATAATTCAGGACGAGAGAGTGAGGATGACGCTTAGCGCAACTCTTTCTCACTTAAATCCAATTACAGCGCAAGTCACAGCTTCAGACAGAAACATACAGACACTAAACTCAAAGACCTGTGGCGATGGGGGAGTGGCGAACCAGAAAGTGTGGATACACTCAAGCTGCAGCCACAATCCTGCACACAGGCGGCTCAGGCCATAGGGTCGTTTCTCGCTGAAACTTTGAAGCAGCGGCGAGATCCGACAGCCTCCTAAGCGACTGAGCAGCCCTCTATGATCACTCTGCTCAGCTCCATGGCACGAGGAAGGGGCTAGAAAAGGTGCCCTGAACATAGTCTGCTTCAACCTACTCTGACCAGCTTGACGCGACTGGAGGGTATCCCAATCATGCGTTCGAACAAAAAATAAGAAAAAAATGAAGCTGCTTACCTTCGGCACGTGGAACGTGCGAACATTACTCGACAATACCCTGGCCGACAGACCTGAAAGACGGACTGCACTTGTGGCCAAAGAACTGGCGCGCTATAATGTCAATATAGCAGCCCTAAGCGAGATGCGACTACCAGAAGACGGTCAGATTACTGAAATTGGAGGTGTACACATTTTATTGGAGTGGGCGGGACAGCAAGGAACGGCGAGAGGCTGGCGTTGGATTCGCCATTAAATCTCATATCGTACGTAAACTTGTCAAATCTCCTAAGGGCATTAACGATCGCCTAATGACCCGTCATGTCCCACTAGGAAGCAACAGAAGTGCCACACTGATCAGTGCATATGCCCCAACAATGACAAACCCCGAGGAAACAAAAGAAAAGTTCTATGACGAACTTAACTCTATTATCTCATCAGTTCCTAAATCTGAGAAACTTATTATTCTCGACGACTTCAATGCCAGAGTAGCCACTGACCACAACACCTGGGATGGAATACTTGGAAAACATGGCATAGGCAAACGTAATAGTAATGGGCTCCTATTACTCAGCCTGTGTGCCACACAGGATTTGTCCATCACGAACACCATGTTTCGCCTACCCACTCGAAATAAAACAACATGGATGCACCCCCGCTCCAAACAGTGGCATCTCACTGATTAACGTCGTCACGAGAAGGAGCGACAGACGTGACGTGAGAGTGACCAAGGCCATGTGTGGTGCCGAATGTTGGACCGACCACAGGCTGATTGTATCAAAACTCAACCTTAACATACAGCCCAAGCGAAGACACCAGAGTCAGAAACCCATGAAGAGGCTCAACGTCACAAAACTTAAAAGCGAAGCAATCGCAGATAGCTTCTCAAGGGACTTGGACAGCCGTCTGAGGGACGTTGAGCTCGGTCAATCCACCTTAGAGGAAAAATTGGCCACTCTGAAGAACATTGTGTACTCTGCAGCCTCTAAGAGCCTGGGATATACAACACGCAAGAACCCTGACTGGTTTGATGGGAATGACGAAAGTATTAAAACACTGCTGGCTGAAAAATATCGCTTGCGCAGAGACTATCAAAGCAACCCTTCCTCAACATCCAAAAAGGCAGCCTTTACCAATATACGCAGAGTTGTCCAGAATAAGCTCAGGAAGATGCATGATGCATTGCTCAGCAATAAAGCAGACGAGATACAGATATATGCAGACATAAATGACTCAAAGCGCTTTTATGATGCCCTGAAAGAAATTTATGGCCCTCAATAGAATCAATCATCACCGGTGCTAAATGCTGATGGCATGGCATTGCTCACTGATAAAACGCAGATTTTGGAACGCTGGGCAGAACACTTCAATGCCATCTTAAATTATCCATCAACCGTCAACGACCAGGCCATTGCAAGCAAACCGCAAGTTACAGTCAATGTCAGACTTGACCTTCCACCCAGCGTGGAAGAGGTCAAGAAAGCAGCCAGTCTACTGTCCAGCGGCAAAGCCCCTGGATCAGATGCCATTCCTGCTGAGATTTATAAAGCTGGAGGTAGCATGCTGCTGCAGAGACTAACAGATGAATAACAGATACCACAGGAAGTGAAAGATGCCACCATCGTTCACATATACAAGCGAAAGGGAAATCATCAATCATGTGATAATCATAGTGGAATCTCCCTATTATCTATTGCGGGCAAAATCCAGGCTCGAGTCCTGCTCAACCGCGTGACTGTTCATCTCGAATCGCAGGACTTGCTCCCAGAGAGTCAGTGTGGTTTCCGAGCAGGCCGCGAGACAGTCGACATGATATTTTCCGTACGCCAACTTCATGAGAAATGCCAGGAACAATACAATGACCTATACACAACATTTATTGACTTGACCAAGGCCTTTGACACTGTCAATAGGGATGGACTATGGAAAACTATGGCGAAATTCGGTTGTCCCGATAAGTTCATCTCAATTGTTCGCCAGTTTCATGAAGGTATGATGGCTCGCGTATTGAATGATGGAGAACCTTCTAAACCCTTTCCCGGCACAAACGGTGTCAAACAGGCATATGTGCTCGCCCCGACACTATTCAGTATGATATTTGCTGCCATGCTCTCTAACGTTACGCATGGCAGTAGTGACGGTGTACACATCAGATACAGGACAGATGGGAAGCTATTCAATTTGAGACGATTACAGTCCTTTACGAAGGTGAATGAAACAATGATCTCTGACCTCGTCTTTGCGGACGACTGTGCCCTCAACACCTGCACAGAATTGGACATGCAGAGCAATATGAGGAGACTTTCTGTAGCGTGTGATAACTTTGGTCTTACTATCAATACGAAGAAATCTGAAGTAATGTTGCAACCTGCTCCTGGGAAACCTTACTGCGAACCAAATATCACAGTAAAGAACCAACGTCTCCAAGTGGTGGACAGCTTCGCTTATCTTGGCAGTACCCTTACCAAAGATGCGGATATCGAATCCGAGGTCAACAACAGAATTGCCAAGGCAAGTGCGGCTTTCGGGAGACAAAGAGTAAATGTCTGGGATCGACAAGGAATTAGTGCCGCCACCAAGATAAAAGTATATCATGCAATAGTGCTCACTACCCTCCTGTATGCCTGTGAAACATGGACAGTGTATAGCAGACATGTCAAGAAGCTTAATCATTTCCACATGAGCTGTCTTCGCAGGATTCTCAGGATCAAGTGGCATGATAGAGTATCTAATTCTGAAGTCCTCAGCAGAGCACATATCTCAAGCATCTACACATTGCTGCAGAGGGCCCAAATTGGATGGGCCGGACATGTTGTTCGCATGCCCGAAAAACGCCTCTCAAAGCAGTTGATTTACAGCGAACTCTCCATGGGTAAGCGAACAGTAGGAGGGCAAAAGAAACGCTTCAAAGACACACTTAAGGCATCGTTGAGCAGCTTCAAAATCGATGTCTCCTCCTGGGAGACTATCGCACAGGATCGCTCTGCCTGGCGGACAAACATTACTCAAAGCGCTCGTATTGCAGAACAGAATTTAGCTGATAAGGCAGAAGGCAAGAGTGCTGCAAGAAAGGTCAGAATGCACAGCAACACTATTATCGACTCTAACCATGTGTGCCCCGTATGTGGCAGGGCCTGTAGGGCCAAAATAGGACTAATCATGAGATCACGGCACAGATGTCTCACAACTCAAGTCTGAAGCTGTCGCCATCTTCGCTTGCGATGGGCTACTATTATTATTATTATTACTATTATGAAGACATGTGTAAGAGTACCAATGCGTGACACGTGCAACACTGTTTAACAATGTCAATCCAGGTATTTGACAATAGTTATACTTGTCAGTTGTCAGGCTACAAAAGAACTGTGGTGTTACGTGCAGCTCGTGACCAACAAAGACGACGTATTTCTATCACACTTTTGTGTAACTCGGAGCCGCGGTAGCACAGTGGTTAGTGCACTGGCTTCCTAGCTCAGTGGTCCATGGTTCGATCCCCAGTTGAGGTCGGATTTTTTAGACCGCAAACGGCTCCGGGGTCGACCCAACCTCATGAATTGAGTACCAGGGGAACTCTGTGAAGTTCAAGGCGGCCGGCGTGATGCTGACTACATCACCCCTAGTGTGCCGATGGTCAAAAAAATATGGGCCTAACACCATATTCCCAATATGCCTCAATGGGCGTGTAACGGGATCCTTTACCTCCTTTGTGTAACTCGGCTGTGGTTTTCTCTGTTTGACTATTTCCTCTACTACGGTGAAATGATTTTGTTCTTTTCTTTATCTTTTCATCAGACGCCAGTGATAAGGCTTTGCGTTAAAAGTACTGGTGCACTACCTGTGTACTAAAAGTGTAAATATACTCGACAGTATGGAAAATTTGTATATATATATATATATATATATATATATATATATATATATATATATATATATATATATATATATATATATATATATATATATATATATATATATATATATATATACACACACACACTAGCGGTCATACCCGGCCCAGCCCGGGTCCATGTCGGAATGGCTGCAAGTCGGGTTTGGTACGAATCGTTTTAGGAATGTTTAAAGTGCTATCGAATAATGTTAAAGGCATTAGGATTATTTCCAGTTAGAAAAAAAATAATGTACCCATCACACACACATACACAAAACGTGTCCCTTCTGTGCCGTATGGACGTCTGCCCCGTTCGTCTATCCCGTCCGTGCCTATGGGACGTCTGCCCCGCCCGTATGTCCCGTCTATCTATCTATCTATCTATCTATCTATCTATCTATCTATCTATCTATCTGTCTGTCTGTCTGTCTGTCTGTCTGTCTGTCTGTCTGTCTGTCTGTCTGTCTGTCTGTCTGTCTGTCTGTCTGTCTGTCTGTCTGTCTGTCTGTCTGTCTGTCTGTCTGTCTGTCTGTCTGTCTGTCTGTCTGTCTGTCTGTCTATTTAAATTGCTATCGAATATTGTTAAAGACATTAGGATTATTTCCAGTTGAAAAAAAAAATTCTTTTTTTTTTAAATAATGTTACTCATCGCACACACTTAAAAACGATTTTCAGAATGAATGGAGTTTGGGAATCTTCTAGAACAAACACAAATCTTGTAGCACAAACATTGCTGAGAATTAATCAAAATTTTCTTGTCAGGGATCCCGATTTATAAAATGTTCATTACATAAAGCATTGCACTGTAAATTTAAGGAACAGCTTTACATAGCTGAGTATTATTTAAAGTCTCCTTTGTCAAAAACCCTGGTTTAAAACTTACACAACAGAAAGCAGCGCACCTCTAAATTTAACGAAAAAGAACAAACAATATATATAGTTTGTACATTACGTCCTTTGTCCCTTGAGATTATAGAATGAATGAAGTCCGTTGAGATAAGGATGAATAGAGTGAAGAAAAATTCACTGCTCAGCCTCCATGACGTCGTACCATGAGGATATATACTGTACCTTAAAACCTTCCCTGAGAAATGTCCAATACGCTGGTGAAAACCGCATCAAAATTCGTTCAGCCGTTCTCGAGTTAGATAACAGCGCGGAAGACATTTTTCATTATATATATATATATATATATATATATATATATATATATATATATATATATATATATATATATATATATATATATATATATATATATATATATATATATATATATATATATATATATATATATATATATATATATATATATATATATATATATATATATATACGAGGGGCGGTCGAAAAGTTTTGCACTTTACTAAGAAAGCGTTAACAAAGGCGGGATTGCTGTGTATCATTGTAAAGACACACTATTGGTTTACATTTCCCGCGCGTACATGGCGCGCGCGGGGTGCCGTGTGAAAGAGAAATTGGCGGGAAACTGGTTCAGTTGTGTATGAAGCGGTGTCATGGACAAAAAGGAGCATCGAGCCGAAACATCCGCACAGATGTTGGACATTTGCAATGCTGACGAAGATGATTTTTTTCGTAGACTGGTTACTGTGGACGAGTGTTGGGTGCATTTCTTTGACCCCGAGACTAAAAACCAGAGCAAACAATGGAAACATTCCTGTTCGCAACCACCAAAAAAGGCAAAGACGGTACCCTCTGCGGGAACGGTCATGCTCACCGTCTTTTGGGACTGCCGCGGGGTAATACTCACCGACGACCTTCCTCGTGGCCGTACTATCAACTCCACGTACTACCAAAGCCTTCTCCAGAAGTTACGAGAAGAAATGAAGCGCAAAAGACGCGGGATGCTGTCCAGAGGCGTTCGTCTGCTTCAGGACAATGCGCCGGCTCATACAGCTCATGGCTCCATCGTCCTTGCCCAGCAGTGCGGGTATGAAATCATGCCCCATCCAACATTCTCACAGGACTTGGCACCGAGTGACTTCTTCCTGTTTCCAAACATGAAGAATCCGCTTCGTGGACGTCATTTTTCTAACGACCAGGACTTGATTACTGAACTGGAGACATGGTTCCGGGCCCAGATGGGGGTGTTCTACAATCAGGGCATCAGGAAGGTGAAGAAGAGATGGGAGAAGTGCATTGCCTTGAGGGGTGAATACATAGAGAAGGACTAAAGTTCACACCAATTTCCAGGTACGTGCCTTGACTCCTTCAAACTAAAGTGCAAAACTTTTCGACCGCCCCTCGTATATATATATATATATATATATATATATATATACATATATATATATATATATATATATATATATATATATATATATATATATATATATATATGTTGTTGTTTAATTAAGTCTGCTGAGCTTCTCGCTCTATTGCAGCCAATACCAAGTTGAAGACTCCTTGGTATTATCTACACTGTAGATCTAGGCTTCGCTTGTGGTTTTTCTGCCATTCCGAAACAGGTTGAGTTGAAGTCATGAGCTCCAGTTTATCCAGATTAGCTTGCATTTAAAGGATCATCACATTTGATCCCCAAGGTAAGCGTACAGTATACTGTGCATTCCCTGCCATCCAAGGGAGCTCTCAACTATGCGAGAAGTTGATGTAGTGTATGATCCGAAAATACTTTTTTTTTTAAATTACACTATTCTGTGAGCGCAGAATGGTAAGATCGCGTTTTTCTCGAGTTAAAATTGCCGGCTTTGAAACCTGGTAACTGACGCTTCAGTTTACCCAACTGTAAATGAATACCTAACTTTGCTTTCAAGTCTATTTTATGCCATATTTTTCAACGCTGCTCATCATGGCCCAGTTGCCCTAGCTTCATCTTCTTCTATTTTTTCCTCAGTGTTCTCTTTGGCATCCCCACTGTTTACTACTCTTGTGGGTTTCACTCAAGGGCTTGTCTGGTTAGACCAATTAGTGTTTTTCCTGAGGATACATGTAGAGAATTGAACATTTATTTCATGTCAGTGTTTACTACCATTGCCCATAACACCTTGCTGAATACCATAATATTGGAAAAGTTAAGGCAAACGTGCAAAACGAAGACAGTGCTATAATCAGTCAATACCCTTTACCTCCCCAAGAAGCATAGGCCTTCAATAAACACATGCCAAGTCCTGTCACATGCCAAGTCCTGTCACATGCCAAGTCCTGTCCCATGCCAAGTCCTGTCACATGCCAAGTCCTGTCACATGCCAAGTCCTGTCACGTGCCATCCGCTCAAGTTCTTTCCACATCTTCTTCATCATTTTCACCTCGGTTTCCAATTCTCTTCTCCATGTGTTTTTTTTATCTACCTCTGCCTCTCTTACCCTGGGGATTCCAGAACAAGGACTGCCTTATAATGCTATCAACAGGTTTCCTCAATGTGTGTCCTAATCATCGCCAGCATCTTCTCATCTCTTGTTCCACTGGCACTTGTCTTCCACATTGGTGACCTTGCCATACCACTTCAATCCTTCTTTTCTACACAAGCACCCATTTATGAAAATCTGTAGCTTCTAGGTTGTTGTTTTTGTTGTTCTCCTTGTTTCAGAGCCATACAATAGGACTGACTTGACATTTGCGTTGAAGATTCTTATTTTTGCGTTGGACTTGATTTCTCTAGATCTCCACATGTTTCTCAGTGCAATGAAAGCTCCTCTTGCTTTTTATAGTCTTATTTGGATATCATTATCTGTCCCTCCAACTTCAAGAGATGAACAGGAAACCCCTATCAGAGTGCACCATCAAGACAAGAGACAGAAAATGTTGGAGATCCATTGCAGCTAACCATCAGTTTGAAGATGGCTGCTAATCTAAATATTACCACAATTGCGCAGACATTTTCTACTTTTCTAGAAAATACTCACAATGTCTGAATAACTGAGTACTGGACTGGAACCAGGTCAATAGGAAGACAGCTGATAGGATAGCATGACACTCTCTCTGGCTAACCTGCACACCTCAAGGTAGTAGGGAAACTAGTAAGTAAGTTAGTACTAAAAAATACTGCATTTAGTTTAGGCTTTATCGGTTCAGATAACAAACTTTTTGAGAAGTTTCTAATGTTAAATAATGCTAGCGAGATCAGAGATGGTCTTATGATGTTTTGTATAATATTATTATTTTTGTGTCTCCAGATTTCGGTCCGGATCAGTGGACGGAGATAAAGATCCTTTTGCTCTTGATGTGGATGAATCTAGATCTAGGTCGTTCTCTTTCAACGAGGCAGTTACGCGGAAAGGTGAGTGTCAGACAATTATCATCGTCACCTTTCTGGAGAACATACCTTCAGCAAATACACCTCATGCCTTCAGTAAATACACCTCCTCCCTTCATTAAATACACCTGATCCCTTCAGCAAATATACCTCATCCCTTCTGTCACGAGATGGATTTCGGACGACCCCTTTTCGATCTCTCTTTCAGTCCAGCAGTACTCATTTTAAATTGTACTGACTAATTGCGTGCTTTTCCATGGTCAGTACTTTTTTCTTTCTCTGCTATGTAGCAGATATTTAGTACTTTCATGCTTACACTCCTTTTAGTAACAATTTGTCTAGTCTGTTTACCTGCCCATCTCTGCTGAGATAGTAGACAGGTGATGCAATATTGAAACGACAGTCATGTTGGTAAATTCTCGTGTACCAAACCTTGGCCGCGAAGATTAACACAAAAAATCGTCCAGCGTATAATGTTTAATAGCTGATAAGGCAAAGGGAGCGTCTTCGCCAAGGTGGTAAAGAGACGGGCTGTGTGTGCTCACGTGACAGATAACGATATTACTCGTCTGTGAGACATCTTATGGACAGACATAATCGTTTCCTTTCCGACTTTCACAAAGACGTTACTTTATAGTAATAAGTTGTTACATCTGACACACATTGCCGTATGAGTTTACAAATGTGTTGGTGAGTTTGCAGGCCTGGCAATCGGATGTTTTATTACCATATATGGGAGAGGTAACCTCTGCATCATGCACAGAATTTTTCCATGTCGGAAATAATTTTAAATTTCCCCACACGTCACGCATGTTTGAGTGGACTGACGTAGAACTAGTAACCATCATCAGAGGATCCTAGAAACGTGGTACCAGCTTGGCAGTTACTCCTTGATCTTACTTGGAACGTGCTGCACCCTTAATCTTGATGTTAGACCTCCAATGACCTATCTGCACAGAACCAAACCATCAGTGGGAGCAGAACCTACCATTGGCAGATAAGTGAAACCTATAAGCTGCCACGTGAACTCCTTTATAAACTTTCATCCCTGTCACGAGTGACGATATAGGGTGTCTGCCTAAGACAAGACAAAGGTCTGTGTGACGTCTGAGTGAAGATTTGAAAATAGAGGAAAATCTGAGAAAGTGAATGTGAATGAGTGTGCCAGTCAGGTGTACACAGATGATAAACTCTCTTTTACACTGCCACTCATACGTATTTAAATGTCAACTCCACTCACCCCTCTCTTTCTCACCTATCAACAAATGAATAGATACATGAAGTAAGGGACTGATACACATCAAGTGGTTTCACATTCAACAATCACAGGTGTACAGGTAGAAGAAAATTCTGATCAGCCGCTAATAGTTTATATATATATATATATATATATATATATATATATATATATATATATATATATATATATATATATATATATATATATATATATATATATATATATATATATATATATGCCATCACCGGTGTCAATACCTTGTCGAGGTATGGCGGCTTGCGTAACCTGATTACCCCCAGAGCTATGCCAGTGGGAGTTTTACTCCTGGAAGGTTCTACCAAGCTGGACAGGTTTGCGCAGGCAGGGGTCAGACGAAAGCAGACACCCTGGTCCTCCAGGTTGGGGGTTTTAGCATAGGGCTGACACCCCTGTCTATGTAAAAAAAATTGAAGTTACGGAAACAACAACGAATAAACAAACTTTGCTGCAGGACGGACATCCGGAGTCTGAGGCTCGTATGACTGTCAGTGGTGAAAGCCGAAAGGAAGCCACTGACATGAGAATGGACGTCCTGACCGCAAAACATGATACAAGAATAGGATTTTGGAATAATGTCAGTGTGGTAAGTTGGGATTATATAAATATTTATAGGGGACTTAGTGTACTGACTGAGATCAGCTGTGAAGGTATCTGTATCTAATAGGTGTAGTGTGTTACAGATGACCTTACTTTGCTACCACATTTAGACCTCAGTCAGACTTATTCTGGGCTATTGTGATGACTACGTTGAATGTCTAGGGTTATGATAATGATGAAGTGTAAGTTCACAACAACAACAGACAGATAAATACTTTATTTAAGATTCACAACACTTTATAACACTATGACAAGCACATACATATAACACTCTAGAAGACTAGCTTAAGTAAGTCAAGTGTTAAATTTTAAATTATGTATTAGTTGCTTTCAAGAATAGATATCCTGATCCAACTACAGAGTGAATCAGGAATCACAATCAAAGTAAACACAAGGTGTATGTACAAAAATTATACAAAGGATCTTTGTCCTGACATAGAATATTATTACAATATGTGTGTAGTGTGTGCTCTGGTATTAAGAGGTAATACTGGCTTTTGAAGCTATGTTGTTGTTTGTCATCACGACTTCATGTGTTTGTTAATGGTGGAAATAATCTTGAAGAGATCACAGTTCTTTTATTTGTAATACACTATTTTTCCCTCTTGCTTTATGATTACAGTCAATTTTAAGGAGGGTTATACAAGGGTGAGCTACTCTGGCTGACACAGTCTTAACTTAGGTGTCTGCGGCAGGAAAACTGTCTCTTCTGCTCGCTTGCTTCTCAGTTATCTTGAAATCCACCAATGGTCAATATCTTGGACAAGGAGTCTGCTGCCTGCCCTCTGGATTTAGCAAAACTCAGACCAGGTGCTGCTCTAATACTTCAGTACCACGGTCCCTGAAATAAGAAGGTTGTACCTCCTTCTTCAGAACTAATATATAATATCTATTTCCACACTGAAGTACAGGACATTACAAACACAGAGTTCAGCGCTGTATGCCACTGTTAGCTTCTCATGTGACAATATACCAGTATTCCTCTCCCTAATGGTTACAACGCCTCTGCAAATCCAGCTGTAATTCCTTCTATACAATAAGATAGGTGTCATGTTACTAAATGGCAATCCCATATATGCCAATGCAGTTATACTCCTCTCTGACAAACTTTTACATGGTGGAGCAATATCTAGGCTTTGCCTTCTGTTTGCTACTGAACCACACACATACAGACACAATTTATCAATTCATATTCAATTTTCATAATATATATATATATATATATATATATATATATATATATATATATATATATATATATATATATATATATATATATATATATATATATATATATATATATTGGAAACATGTCTAGCTTACCACAATTCATGGAAATATACACAAGTAACGTTGACTGGCGATGAATCTGGCACAATTTCGATCTGACTTATCCTAGGCTTTTATTAGAATAATATTAGCGTGGTCTCAACGCACTTGCTTCTCACAAAATGTATTTTCAAAACTGGCCCTAAACTGACGCTTCTAATTGACTATATAGAACGCTCTAACCAATGAGACCATGTTTACATGAGCCTTTGAAAAAATGTTACCCATTCTACACGTTGCCATAACAACCATATTTGCATTTGCAGTCCGACTAATCAGGTTTCGTTTTACATATTTCTACAGCCAATCAAACCGTATCTAACTAGTTGGCCTAATTCCCATAAAGCAGTGTTGTTCAAACAACCATTATGAGCAAATATGATCTTGTGCTGTCAGACAACCTCACTATAGTATTTTTGCTATAATTTATTAAGTACTAGACCATTTGCGTAACACATAACATATTCTTTGTCAGCAAGTCTTAAGGTCCAAGAATATATAAGTTTAATGGGGCTAAGTGGCTTCGTTCAAAATATGTATTTTCTTCTACCACCCGTTCACTTCTATACGATGGGATGTCTTCTGTACTGTCAGGCTAATGTCAGGATTTCAGACGTAAAACAGTATTGTGTCATGTTTCCTAATAAGATTTTAAACCTGTTTTCAAAACCTAACCTAGTATTGGTAGTGTTTTTTATTACTGTTTATTTGAAAAAAATCAAGCCTGCATGCCTTTCGCGTGGGGTGGCATTAATTTTTAAATCGCGAGACGACGTGGTAGCATTGCATGCGTTCCTCCGTGCATCTCTCTCTCTCTCTCTCTCTCTCTTCTAAGCCCGTCTGTCTTTTAGGTTACGCAGTGTATATAATGACATTAATGCTAGTATTATATCTAGGTCATTAAGCAGTTTGCGTATCTCAAGGTTTTCTAAGAAACACAGTACCAGTTTTATTTTTAGAAACGCGTGTAGTTGATGCAGTAGGCTTTACTAGCAAACGTGAAAGCGTTACAATTATGCAGACGAAATAGAAAAAGGGGGATCTCGAGTACAGTCATTATGGCGTTCTACAACGCTGGTGTACACTATTGGGAAAAGCACTGGTCTTTTACCATTCTAGTTTCCTTCTATTAAATTACTTCGTTAGGCTTTACATTTATTTTCTCATTTATATATGTGGATTAGAATTTTTCACGAGTCAGTACAATGAATGAGACGGGTAAACTAAAACAGGTCACGGCAGAAATGAGAAACTATAGGTTACACATTCTAGTGATAAGCGAGAGCAGATGGACAGGGGCAGGAAAAGTTAAAACAGCAACAGGAGAAACAGTACTTTACTCTGGAAGAGAGGATGGACAGCACAATGAAGGTGTAGCCATTATTCTACAGAAAGGAATAGAAAGGACATTACTGGAATGGAAACCCATCAACAACAGATTGATAAGATTAAGATTGAGAGGTAGATTCACCAACACTACAATAATACAATGCTACGCACCAACGAATGACAGCGATGAAGAGGTCAAGGATGAATTCTATCAACACCTGCAGAAAGAAATGGAAGACACACCTAGATATGATCTTATTATAGTAATGGGAGACCTCAATGCGAAAGTTGGTACACACAATACATATAATGAAAGAGTAATGGGGAAATGCGGCAGCGGAACAGCAAACGAAAATGGGGATAAATTAATAAGTTTCTGTATTGTCGACGTCTGTGGCCTAATGGATATGAACGCAGTTTCATAATCCAGATATACCTGGTTCGAAACCTGCTGCAGGCGGTTTGGTAGCAGATCGCTTTGTGTGGATTGTTGACAATGGTATAAGCGCCGTACTGTTCAGAAAGCAATGGCAAACTACTGAACGTAAAAATTGCCTAGAAAAATCACAAAACAGCCAATAAAAGCTGGGGTTGATTGCCACGTCTTGTAAAGGATAAGCAACTAACTTAGTATTAACAACCTGGTCATTGGATGAACACTTTTCCCACATAAAGAAATTCACAAATTAACATGGGAATCACCAAATGGTCGGGACAGAAACCAGATAGACCACATCATGATTAACGGTAGATGGAGACATGCATTACAAGATGTGAAGGTAAGAAGAGGTGCAGATGTGGGAAGTGATCACCATTTAGTAGTAGCAAAACTGAAAGTGAAACTAAGAAGGGCTGGACCAACTGTAACTACACAGAAAAGGTTTGACATCAGCAAATTGAAGGACCCCCCTTACCAGAAAAACTTTTGCGGCTGACATAAAGAAACGATATCAATTTGCCAAAATTCAGGAAAAGACATTGACTGATGATATACACCAGAAATTCAACACCATTTCAACAATATATAAGGAAAGCAGCAAATCATGCTTGGGATTCCAGGAAAGGAAGAAGCAAGACTGGATAACACCAGAAACATTAAACACCATAACACTGAGAAAGGAAATGAAAAGAAAGAAAACAGAAGCGAAGTCCCCCAGGTTAAAGCAATTATATAGCGAACAGTACAGTCAGCTGGACAAGGAAGTTAAACGCCAAACCCGAGCCAACAAAAGGAATTTCCTAGACGATCTTGCAAGACAGGCAGAAGAGGCAGCACTAAGAAATGAACAAAGCACAGTATACAAAATAACTAAATTCATCAGCGGAAAACGAGGTGCAAACAATATTACATTAGTAAGAGATAAGCAAGGAAATCTCATCACGACAGCAGAGGGACAGGAAACAAGATGGGCAGAGCACTTCAGAGAAACTCTGAACAAGGAAATACCAGAGACACAATTGAATGTTCCTGAGGCTGAAAACGATCTATAGCACGTTTCACTAGCTTTGCCCAACTTCAAAATGCTATATCTCAGCGAATATATAACGCATATAAGTGAAATTTTGTGTGTGAATTTGAAATGGTATAGACCCTATGAATTAAATTTTTCATTAAAATGCGGCCATTGGTTTCAATTTTCGTTTCTTTGCGATATAATATAAAATCCTACTTGCCAACACACATCACACGCACACATATTGAAATGTCTACAGTAAATTATACGACCTCATTTGCACATTTTTGGTTTATCAAGCAATTGGCATGATTTTTGAGTGAAATTGCGTGAAATCGCACTTCTTGAACATAAAACAGTTTATATCCGGTGCAACGCACACATTGTCAATCAGAGGTATGTCTACAAAAATTATTGTGTGGTTAAGAAGGAAAAATGAGTCTGCGAGTACATTTTATGACATTACAGCAAATCACAAATAGGATTTTTAAGTATTTCTGCAATGAAGCTACTCGAGGAAAACTATATCATTCTATTTCAAACCCACAAAAGAGGACTATTCACGCCTTGGGGATAAGCAAACGATCATTGCACCGCTGGATAGCGACATCTGAAATGTCTAATTCCAGTGTTTTACACACGAAAATTAGGCCAAGAGTGGTGGATAATTTTGACAGAGAATTGATCCGCAGAGAAATTTGCAATATGTTTCACAATAATGAGGCAGTGACTTTAAGGAAATTGAAAATTTGGTTGAGAAAGAATAATGACATTGATATTTCCAAATCTACGCTATGGAGGACCATTAGGAGTTTGGGATTCACTTTTAGAAAATATGTTGGTGGTAGAAACCTTATTTGTGAGAAGCCTCATATAGTTGCAATGAGAAGCAAATATTTACGCGAGGTCAGAGAAATGAGAAGAGATTGTTATGATTTTGTGTATTTAGATGAAACTTGGATCAATGCGCACCACAGTAATGAACGAGAATGGCAATCATCTGATGGAACAACTAAGAGACTAGTACCAAGCAGCAAAGGACAGCGCCTAATAATTGCACATCCAGGAAGCAGCCATCATGGGCTTCTAAATAATACTGAACTCATATTTGTTTCAAAATCCACAGATAATAGGGATTACCATGCAGAAATGAATGGCAAGATATTTCAAGATTGGATTGTGAATCATGTACTTCCTTCCTTGGATAGACCGTGGTGTTTGATAATGGACAATGCCTCATATCACAACGTTGTGGCACCAGAAGATAAAGTTTCTAATTCACCAAGTATTAAAGATGTAATAAAGATTTGGCAGACCATAAACAACATTCCATTCAACGAAATGTCCATGAAACTGAATTACTTGGAATTCTAAAAAAAAAAAGACACAGCATACAAAGATATTTCACATAGACAAGGCAATCCATGAACATGGTCACAGATGTTTAAGATTACCTCCTTACCATTCTCACTTAAACCCAATAGAGTTAGTATGGGCTAAAATTAAGGAACAGGTAGCAACAGAAAATAGAACGTTCAAATTAAAAGATGTTGAAATACTTATAAAAGCCGCCATCTCCAACATAGCCAGGGATTATTGGAAGAAAAGTGAGAACCATGTGTTACAAGAGGAAGAGGAATATTGGAAGAATGATGGTTTGTCCTTCATTCAGCCGAGATTGATTTTCAATTTCTCAGCGACATCTGATTATGATTCGGATGAAGTTTAATTTCTTTAAAGATGACCTTACCGTTATTTACAAGCACATTAGAGGAGCAACGTTCCATTATGATATTTATGAACCACAAAGAGATGATACCCATTGAAATAATTAGATCAAGGAAGGTCCAGTTTGGTAGCGCATTAAATGTCAATGACAAACAATGTCACGAGTATTTCGCATGCAGATCATTTAAGAAATCATCTTCAACACGTATTCAATTGCAAACGTGATGGCCACATTATTGTAATAGTAGACACGCCTATGCCTAATCAGTTCACAGAATCTGTGCATGAAGTGGTAAAATTTCTTTTCTCGATACACAATAATTAGTATGCCGACAAAGATCAAAGGATTTCATCCGTTTATGGGAACTGGACAAGATGCACAGATATAAACTATATATTTGTTGGGTCTAACCCAATATAACATCGTATGCAAAAAATGGCATTAATACGTTAGACGGTTAATCAGATAATTACATTTGTTTGAGGGCAAAGCTAGTGAAACGTGCTATAGATGTAAATACAGACATTCCACGAAAAGAAGAAATCATCACAGCAATCAAAGGGTTAAAGAACGGAAAAGCTCCTGGCCATGATAACTTAAATGCAGAGCTATTTAAGACAGACCCTGAGCTAGCAGGAGAACTATTAGAACCACTATTTGCACAAGTCTGGAAAACGGGGACAACACCATCAGAGTGGAACAAAGGAATAATTGTCAAATTGCCCAAGAAAAGGGAGATCTTGCAGACTGCAATAATTGGAGAGGAATCACTCATCTCTCAGTTCCCAGCAAAATACTAGGCAGGATAATTATACAGAGAATTTCAAAAGCAGTAGACCACAAACTGAGGAAAGAACAAGCAGGATTTAGAAAGAACAGAAGATGTGTAGATCATATATTCACTCTCAGGAACATTATAGAGCAGTGCTCAGAATGGCAAAGACGGCTGTTCATTAATTTCGTTGATTTTGAAAAGGCTTTTGACGGAATACATAGGGACAGTTTATGGAAAATACTGAGGGCTTATGGAATTCCAAGCTGCATAGTGTCAATCATAAAAAGCCTCTATGCCAACTTTACGTGTAGTGTTGGGCAGAGCAACCTAACCTTTGAGGTGAAGACAGGAGTACGACAGGGATGCCCCTCATCAACCACTCTATTTTTAACAGTCATAGATTGGGTGATGCGCCAGACAACAGAAGGCAGTCCAAGAGGAATAAGATGGACTACATTTTCTACATTGGAAGATCTGGAATATGCAGATGACATTGCACTACCAGCACATTCACATCAACACATCCAGGAAAAAACGGATAGACTTAATAAGTTTAGCTAGCAGGTGGGCTTGAACATCAGTTTAAGGAAGTCAGAGGTCATGACTCTCAATGTGAGCAACCCTGAGCCCATATCAGTAAGGAATCAGCAACTGGTACAGACAGATACCTTCACATACTTAGGATGCATAGTAACACCAGACGGCGGGGCAGGCAAAGACATCAACATCAGAATGAATAAGGCAAGAACAGCCTTTTTTAGCCTAAACAACATCTGGAAGTCCTCTCAATGCAGCACAAGCACAAAATTAAGATTATATCAGAGCTGTGTGCTTTCTGTGCTTCTCTATGGTGCGGAATGCTGGAGAGTTACAGAGAAGGAAATGTCGAAATTGTCCTCTTTTCACACAACATGCCTAAGAAAAATTCACCGAATGTTTTGGCCGAATACCATCACCAACCAAGATCTGCTTACTCGGAGCAAGCAAGAGGACATGCACACCATCATAGCTGGCAGACGCTGGAGCTGGGCTGGCCATGTCCTCAGAAGAGACCCCGATGCCATCACAAGAACAGCTATGCTTTGGACCCCTGAAGGAAAACGAAAGAGAGGCCGACCAAAAACAACCTGGCGGAGGACTGTGGAGGCTGAGATGCAAAGAATGAACCAGAGTTGGGGCACTGTACGAAGGATGGCCACCGACCGAGCAAAGTGGAATTAATTTGTTGTTGCCCTACAAGACGCCACTAGGCGTGATGGCCACTGACTGCTTTGACGGTCGGCGGCTAAGGATCAAAGTATATATATATATATATATATATATATATATATATATATATATATATATATATATATATATATATATATATATATATATATATATATATAAGGAACCAAAATGGCTATATCTGCACGATGGCAGGAAAGATAAACATCAATTCAAACAACTGTGTAATTTCACTAGCACTATCCAACCAAAAAAAAAAAAGAAAAAGAAACAAATGTCGTTAACCAATCCCAACCTTAGGTTGGTTACTAATACCAACTGGAAAATTTAGGTTGTACCCAGACAAAAAATAAATCCCAGTCTTAACCCAATAAAACTCGACCCACACTAGGTACTGAAATAATAATCTTGTGACGTGTAATGGAAAAGAGCCTACAGTAATCTGACAGCTTATTGTAACCTTATAGCTGCTCTCTGATTTGCTAGCTAAAACATGCATTATACCAACTGATTTCTACAGCTCACCCTTTTGTCCCCGCCCTCTTTTCTGTAAACACGGGCTAACGCAGTGTTTACAATCTTCGTTGACGTGTCAGTCATAACAGGAAACAAATCACGCTTTGCTTTAACTGCGCTCCACTCACGCGAGCCCATCTGTCAATCATATAATACTTGACAGACAGACAGCACGTGAGAAAAGAGAGAACAAACCCCTTTGAAGTTTGCTCAGGGAAAAATCTAGAAATCCCTAATATCCTTAGATCTTGGAACACGAGCATCCTACAGGGAAACCGCTTGGAGAACAGAAAGTCTTTTGATGTCAGTCACCGCTCCAGACGAGAACCTCTGGAAGACCGAACCGTAAGCCTTTTATCTTGAATCTCTAGCGTCTGATTTTTGTCCCACACAGGAGTGTTCAATAGCGCCATTAGAGATGAAAAGCAACCATCAGTGTCAGTCAGAATTTGAGAAGAAGTCTAGCGCGTAGTCATAAACCATTTCTTTTGGATTATTGTTTTAAAAAGTGATTCGTGGAGATTTTCATTCTGGATTTTCTGGTAAATAGTTCAAAGTGTTAGAAGTATTTTATGGTGATAGCATTTAAAGTTAAACACTTAAATACTTTAACCATACAGTTAAATACTTCACTTAGATCTTTTTTTTTTTTTTTTTTTGCTAGTAAGGCGAATTAAATAAAATAACGCGTAGCAATTTTCAAAACCAGATATTCAATTAAAATGTTAGACTACATCACCGACGCTACATAGCTGAGACGAGACGGTAATTTGTGTTTACAGTGTAGACGGACGCAAACACTTAACTCTCCAGGAGAGAGAGCTAAACAAGACGGTTAACCAGACCGGACTTAGATGAGTTTAACGACTGATAGTGGGAGGAAAGAATACTGTTTATATTTCATTTGTAAGGAACCCATTACACGCCCATTGAGGCATATTGGGAATATGGTGTTAGGCCCTTATTATCTTGACCGTCGGCACACTAGGGGTGATGTGGTCGGCATCACGCCGGCCGCCTTAACCTTCCCAAGGTTGCTCTGGTACCCATTTGGGACTGGGTCGACCCAGGAGCCGTTTGTGGCCTAAAAAATTCCCACCTTATCTGGGGATCGAACCATAGACCACTGCGCTAGGAAGCCAGTGCACTAACCACTATGCTACCGCGGCTCCACATATTTCCTTTGTAATTATTGTTAATTATAGCGTCTATTATTTTTTTTAAATGCCATACGACAAATTTACAAACATCGACAATTCACTAGCTACTAAATGATAAGTGTACGTGGCACATTATGAGAAAAAAATAATAAATAACACACTGTGCGTGTGACCACCAGCCGCGAGAAGGGGCGGGAGAGTCTTCATCGACTCAGTCTGACCCAAATCCGCGACCAGCGATGCCTGTGTGTGTAGGCGTAGGGAAAACACTGGGTATCTTTTAAATTCGTCAGGATTTACAGAGCGGACGATATATATATATATATACGATATATATATATATATATATATATATATATATATATATATATATATATATATATATATATATATATATATATATATATATATATATATATATATATATATATATATATATATATATATATATATATATATATATATATATATATACATATAAATATATATATATAGAGTGGGAATAATTTTATAATTTTTATATATATATATATATATATATATATATATACACATAGAGTGGAATCATTTTCCCACAAATGTTTTCTTGTATTTTTTTCGCAGACCTGAACCGCAGCGGACGGTCAGCGGTCTTTTTATTTTCCATTTCCATGGTTAAGCGTGAATTAGCCGAAGATACTGTATGACTATAAATTATATTACTGGGCTTACCAAAATCCAGGATATTATTTTTATGAGCCAGCAGTGCCGTATACCTGAAACATTATTATTATTTTCCCCAACACCTGACAGTTGTAATCCAAGTGGAGTACTAATCTATACTCTGTGCAGGACTGGCGATCTGGCAAAGAGTCGGCCGATAGAAAATTTATCATCATCATTTGTAACATTTGTAGCAACCGGATTTTTCCAGATTTTCTAGAAGTGTTCCCCTCTCTTAAAACGGTAAACACCAAGGATTCTCACACTATTCAATATTTGTAGTAAATCCTATATCCAGATAGAAGTTGCAGCCCGAGCGGGAAACAAGCCTGTTTTTGCCCCGCCCACCCCCAACATTGCAAGAGTTGTTGCAACGAAGATATTCAGTTGTAGTTCCTGTGTCTAGACTTATATTCCCCTGTGCAACCCATCGAAGGAACAGTGATAGTTTTAGAACAGTGGATACACCCTTTATGATTTATATCGTCACCAGGATTCATCATGGAATTAATTTATCCGGCGTTCACCTCATTAGTTTTTTTTTTGGGGGGGGGTGAACTGGGGCCAATTTGTATCATCGACAGCTGGGGTGATAAACTAATCAACAGTGAATTAGGGATTATGTTCGTGGAATAAATTTCCCAAGGGATACCACAGACCCAAGGGAAGAATACAAAATAGGTAAGAGTGTGAGAGGTGGCCACATTAATGAGAGAGCGTGTGTTGATTTTATTGTTGCTGAAAATTGTCTATTAATGTTTGGTGGTTTGAGTTTGTTTACTTTACTTGGTCATATATTGTACCAATAGTGTTATTCTGTAAACCTAGTGCTAACCTTCAACCTTTGGGTTAATATTTTCTTTGGGTTATTTTCCTTTATACGGTGAGGGCGTACCATTCTTCTTTACTTCATCTATATGTAAATGATTTTCTTGATATCTTTGGGTAATTGATGTTGAAAACAGTTTAGTGATAATAAACAACAAGAAAACTTAACTTTGTGTGTTGGTCAGACCCATACCCATTTATCCTTAGTTTTTGTCACGTTTGTGTGTCTTGTTGTCACATATTGTTGTGTGTGTGTAGAGTAACCTGTTCTTATTTTAGATAGGGAGGCAGAGACTGTCTTGTAACAAAGCACAGTTGTACGGATAGACTGGATAAGAGAAACCTACTCACTCCAGAGACATATCTTTCCCTCAACCTACCACCTGTGAAATCTATTTTTTCTATACATTCTCGTGTATCAGTCAACCTTTACTCTTTACCTAGACTGGGCCCAATAAACCAATTAACCTACCGTATGACAGAATGATGGCTAACCTCCAAGATTGAATCTTAGTCTAAGTCTAGCTAGAGTGTGTTGTACGTTCTGTTGATGTAATAAAAAAATAAAAATAATTTATCCCCTAGGCAACGATTCTTTTTTTTTCTGGGTTCTGACCATACAAAAGAGGAATAACTTGTTTTTCTTTCCACAGCATAATAATAGTTTACTTACAGTTTGATCTTGATGGTGATTTTTTGTTGGTGGTAATGATATATAATATTTTTTTGTACAAAAGATTACTGGGACGTGTGATTGTTTATCAATCAGATTTTTAGTGGAACATTTGAGCGTGAGCCCCGCGAAGGAAGTGCATTGGGCAGTTGCCAAGTTAATCGCCTTCCCATAGCTCGATACTGACTCCAGGTGTGAGGGGAGTGTAGTGAACAAAATAACGGAAAAAATTGTTTTCTTAATTTTAAATTTGTTTCACTTTTTAGTAATAATAGATTTAAAGTTTTTTAGCCTAATCTACCATCCCTATGGATTAAGTCGACTGCGTTAGGAGCCTTTTTGCCAGATAACAGCAGCGATAGATTAGATAACTGAGAAACAGGGAGAAGGAATCAGTAGAAAAAAAAATTTGTATTCTCTTAATTGGTTAGGGAGCAGTGTATCCTTTTCTTCTTTCTTTCTCGGTACTTCGCTGTCAGGTATATTTGCCATGGCAGAGCGAGCAAAGCTTAGAGCGATGCTAAGAGAGGAAGCAAAAGAAATAGGATTACAAGGAGACGAAATGCTAGCTTTTGTGAACGACGAAATAGCAAAATATGAGGCAGAGAAGAAGGAAGCAGAAGCTAAAGAGAAAGAAGTACGGCAATTGGAAAGTAAGAAAATTGAGGCGGAAATGGAAGCTCGCAGGGAGAAGGAATGAGAGAAGGAGAGACAACACGAGGAGAGAGAGAACGACAAACGACGTCAGCATGAATTGGCTCTTAAGACTTTAGAGGTCGAAAGTCGTGGTGCAGCGTCTAGCTCCCGCAATGGGGAGTCTTCCTTACCTCAATCACCCGCAGCTGACAACTCCAGTAGCCAGTCTTCCCAATTAGCTGCTATGTCCTTTGCCCTAGAACCCTTCACAAGCCCCAACGAGAAAATAGATAGCTACCTAGAAAAATTTGAGAGAATGGCAACATTGTACGGTTTTGATAGTTTGAGATGGTGTTTGAAGCTATCCCAGGCCCTTAAAGGCGCTGCGTACGATGTGTACATAAAACTGGGAAGCAGCAATCAGGACAACTACGACATGCTTAAGAAAGTTTTACTTGAACGGTTTGAGATGAACGCTTGGAAGTTCTTACAACTTTTCCAAAACAGCAGAAAGGAGGTAGCCTAGACGTACGCTAAGCTCTCTTCTCCTCTAAAGGGATATTTGACGAAGTGTTTGGAGCTTTCAGAACTCCCTTGCACATTTGAAGGTTTAGAAGAACTTATTCTAACCGAACAAATCAAAAGCACTTTGTCAATTGAAACCCGTAGATTTCTTGCTGAACCGGGAGCTGTGAGACTTGAAGATATTTTGAGTAAATCAGAGCGATATGCAGAGGCACTCGCTGAGCTCCCGGGCTCTAAACGCAAACCTACAGATGTGCCTTCTCTGAACAATAATCTAGAGCTTTCTCCCCAGTCATTTTCTAACCATAACCCTAGAGAAACTGTACCCCAAAACCCTCCCCAAAATAGATCAAAATTCTGTAAACCTAAACACCCCACCGAAACCCGTGATGCAACCCTCATGGCACGGCCAGAAAGGATATGACAAAGGGAAAACCCCTTCGCAAGGTACATCTGATCGGGATAAGTAAACCGGCCCGAAGCGGATTGCATGTTTGCAAACAGCCTCACAGCAAAATAGCAAGGTCAGGGATTCTCAACCTGAGGGCGAGAGGCCTTCTACGCGAGGTATTATTACGTTGAACGGAACTTCCACGGAGTGTTTATTTGACAGCGGATTAAGCTTCGATAGTATAGTCACGAGGCATTTGGTCAAACCAGGTCAAGACACGGAAGAAACCGTCGACATATGTGGAGTTTTTAAAATAGATGAACCCATAGTTGAACAAAGTCTGGAATGGAATTCACCACTTTACATCGGATTTGTAGACTACGAAAAGGCATTTGACATTGTAGACAGAGAAGCACTTTGGAAATTGATGAGGCATTATGGAGTTCCCGTGAAGATCATTAATTTAATAAAGAAAACATATGAAGACATGACATGCAGAGTTCTTCACGAAGGACAGCTTACAGAACCCTTTGGGATAAGAACAGGAGGGCGACAGGGTTGCCTCTTGTCTCCATTTCTTTTCTTACTAGCAATAGACTGGGTTATGAGATCAACAACAACACACAACAGAAATGGAATCCATTTGGATGATCTGGATTTTGCTGATGACTTGGCTCTTCTGTCCCATAACCGTAATCAGATGCAGGACAAATTGAAAACACTCGATGAGAGCAATTGGGTCTGAAAATACACAGGGAAAAGACAAAAATAATGAGAATGCATGCATGTAATGATAACAGGGTTGAAGAAACACCAATACAAGATGTAGAATCGTACACATATCTTGGCAGCAATATAGACAAAGTTGGAGGGACAGACAGTGATTTCAAACTAAGAATACAAAAAGCAAGAGGAGCTTTCATTGCGTTTGGGAAATATATGGAGATCAAGAGAAATCGGATTCAACACGAAAATAAGAATCTTCAACTCAAATGTGAAGTCAGTCCTATTGTATGGCTCTGAGACATGGAGAACAACAAAGACAACAACCAAAAAGCTACAGACTTTCATAAATGGGTGCTTGCATAGAATAGAGGGATTAAAATGGTATAACAAGGTTACCAACGTGGAACTGAGGACAAGAACTAGACAAGTGCCAGTGGAACAAGAGATGAGAAGACGACGATGGCGATGGATAGGACACATACTGAGGAAACCTGTTGATAGTATTACAAGGCAGTCCTTGTTCTAGAACCCCCAGGGCAAGAGAGGCAGAGGTAGACCAAGAAGCACATGGAGAAGAGAGCTGGAAACAGAGGTGAAAATGATGAGGAGAACGTGGAAAGAACTTGAGATGATGGCACGTGACAGGATGTGTTTGTTGAAGGCCTATGCTCCTTTGGGAGTGAAGGGTTATGATTATATGATGATGTCCCCCCAAGTAGCACCCCGGGGACCTCGGAAAACAGGAACCACCATCGAATGCATCAGCCTTTTTTCTCACAGCGTATCATATCCAGTGTCAGTGAGTACTCATCACATCTTGTTCAACTGGTATTTGTCTGGTTCCTTACCTGACTTTCACTTTAGTGATTGTGATATCCAATGCCAGCGAGTACTCATCACATCTTGTTCCACTGGTATTTGTCTGGTTCCTTACCTGACTTTCACATTAGTGATTGTGATATCCAATGCCAGTGAGTACTCATCACATCTTGTTCCACTGGTATTTGTCTGGTTCCTTACCTGACTTTCACTTTAGTGATTGTGATATCCAATGCCAGTGAGTACTATCACATCTTGTTCCACTGGTATTTGTCTGGTTCCTTACCTGACTTTCACTTTAGTGATTGTGATATCCAGTGCCAGTGAGTACTCATCACATCTTGTTCCACTGGTATTTTTCTGGTTTCTTACCTGACTTTCACATTAGTCATTGTGATATCCAATGCCAGTGAGTACTCATCACATCTTGTTCCACTGGAATTTGTCTGGTTCCTTACCTGATGTTCAGTCTTGGTATTTCCTGTATCTGTTTGAAAAATTTCGGTGTATAAATTAAATAGGCAGGGGGACAGCACACAACCTTGTCTGACACCAGTCTTTTTATGTCTTTCACTTTAGTGACTGCCAAGTCCAAATGCCAGGGGGACAGCACACAACCTTGTCTGACACCTCTTTTTATGTCTAGGTAGTGAGTTTGCTGCCCAATAAAGTATGCCAGTGCCAAAATTGCCAGTGAGTACTCATCACATCATTTCCAAAGGTTGTTATTGCCGGGAGTTGTAGTGAGGATAAGCTCTCACTGCAGATAAAATACTTCTATGGCACGCGCCTCAAACAGCCTCTGACAACCAAGTCCAGCTCCCGGCCTTCACATGTGGCTCAATTTGAGCCCGGCGGAACTGTTTCCACTGACGGGAGAAGGGGCAAAGGCGAGCGACTGGCGCCTTAAAACCAGCAGCTTCGGGCAGATAGGGCTCGTGATCCTTGGTTGGTAGCTTATCTAAGAGAAGGAACTCTGAATTCAAACCACCGCTGCCTTGCGGGAATATCCATTTGTGGAATTGGCTTCGGGAGTAAACCCTGAGGATAAATCCGGAGTCGGAGTCCCTAAGGCAGTCTAATGTCGATTCGACATTATTCTGGCAACTCCTGCGACATGGCTGGTACCAAACTGTATCGGCTACTGCCGTTCCTTTGGATCTACCGGCTGTGTGGAGAGGGGGAACATGCTGCATGGGCAACAGCTTGATCTCCATATAACTGTGCCCAAGCTCGCCCCCTGGAGAGGACACTCCAGCTTCACCCTATAGGTGTCGGCAAAACACAGGAAGTAGCAGTTACCGGTTATAAGCATTTTGCCCAATTGGCGTAGGGCTTGGCGCCAGGGGCTACTTCTGACAGTGGGAGAGGTTCTAGGATCTCACTGGACAGCTACCGCCCGCTTCAAGCTGGGCAGCCCCCAGTCAATAAGGTGTTGTCCCGCCACTGTCTACATTCCCCATTGGGTCAAACCCGAACTGTGGACAGAAAATTTTGCACCAAGCAATTATCGAAAAAATAGAAATAAGCAAACTCTCAGATTGGGATGCTGGAACGTCCGGACTATGTTGACTGGACTATCCGAAAACCTACAGGATGTAAACGATGTAAGGAAGACAGCCATAATTAATGATGAGCTTAAACGACTTCAGGTGGATATAGCTGCACTTCAGAAAACGCGCCTGGCGGGCTCTGGAACGGTGAGCGAGAAGGACTACACATTTTATTGGCAAGGGAAAGATCTTAATAAAGCTAGAGAACACGGAGTAGGTTTTGCGGTCAAAAAATCGCTAACTAACATGGTTGAACCAGGCGAGAATGGATCAGAACGCCTGTTAACGCTCCGCCTGCAAACTAGCACAGGTCCCATCACCCTTGTCAGTGTGTATGCTCCTACTCTGTACTCTGCCTCAGAAGCTAAAGATGAGTTCTATGAGAATCTAGCAGCAGTAATCAAAAGCATACCTAGGCAAGAACAGCTTGTTCTCCTTGGTGACTTTAACGCTAGAGTGGGTGCCGATAATGTTTCATGGCCTTCATGTCTGGGCAGGTTTGGTATTGGCAAGATGAATGAAAATGGACAACGGCTCTTAGAGTTGTGCGTCCACCATGACCTCTGCGTGACCAACACCTACTTTCAGACAAAACCCCAGCATAAGGTGTCATGGAGACACCCACGATCCAAGCACTGGCACCAACTTGACCTGATTCTCGTCAGAAGGCCACTCCTCAGGTCTGTGCTCTCCATGCGCTCGTACCATAGTGCAGACTGTGACACAGATCACTCCTTGGTTTGCTGCAAAATCAGAGCACAACCAAGAAAACTCTATCGTGTCAGACATGAAGGGAAACCACGCATTGATACCAGCAAGATGTCAGACCCTTTCATGATCGCTCAATTCACTGCGACCTTCAAGAAAGTGCTCAGTAGCCCTCAGCATGGTGATACTATTACAGAGAACTGGGAGCATCTACGGAACACCATTCAAAGTACTGCACTTGCCACCTTTGGTAAGAAAACAGCAAAGTCAAATGACTGGTTTGACGCTTCATCAGATGTGATGGCACCTGTTATTGAAGCTAAGCGCAGTGCTATGAATGAATACAAACGTTCACCGAGTGCCAGAACCCTACAGATCCTGAGGGCTACGAGAAGCAAAGTTCAACAAACTGCTCGACGCTGTGCAAATGACTATTGGCTCCAGCTCAGTGAGAGCATCCAGATCGCAGCGCAAACAGGCAACATTAGACAAATGTATGACGGTATAAAGAAAGCACTTGGCCCCCATAAAAGTAAGACGGCACCGCTAAAAACCATCAGCGGAGAGAAGCTAACCGATAAGGGTAAGCAGATGGAGAGGTGGGTCGAGCACTACTCTGAGCTTTACGCTAGAGACAATACCGTTACGCCTGCAGCCCTTGATGCTGTCAATAGTCTGCCAACTATGGAGGAGCTGGATGCCGAACCAACATTAGAGGAACTCAGTAAGGCCATTGATAGCTTGGCCTCTGGCAAAGCACCAGGCAGTGATGGGATTCCTCCTGATTTAATCAAATGCTGTAAGAGCACGCTATTACATCCCTGCATAGGATGCTGTGCCAGTGCTGGGAAGAGACAACTATTCCTCAAGACATGCGAGATGCCAAGATTGTAACACTGTATAAAAATAAAGGAGACAGAAGTGATTGCAATAACTACAGAGGCATCTCTCTTCTTAGTATTGTTGGTAAGGTTTTTGCCAAAGTCATCTTAATGCAACTACACAAGTTAGCTGAGCGCATATATCCAGAGGCACAGTGTGGATTCCGAGCTGGCAGATCAACAACAGACATGATCTTCTCTCTCCGCCAGCTTCAGGAAAAATCAAGAGAGCAGAAAAGACCATTATATATCGCCTTTATAGACCTCACAAAAGCATTCGACCTGGTTAGTAGGGATGGACTCTTTAAAATCCTCCTGAAAATAGGCTGCCCTTCTAAAATGCTGGAAATGATAAAGTCATTCCATGACGACATGAAGGGAACAGTCCAATATGCTGGAAGCACGTCACAGCCCTTTGATATACGAAGTGGCGTTAAACAAGGCTGTGTTCTGGCTCCGACCCTCTTCGGAATCTTCTTTGCCTTACTCTTGAAACATGCATTCAGAGATGCAACTGAAGGAATATGCCTTCACACTAGGTTAGATGGCCGTCTGTTTAATCTTTCAAGGCTGAAGGCAAAAACAAAAAATCAGAAGGGTCACTATAAGAGACTTGTTGTTCGCTGATGATGCTGCAGTCGTCACTCAAAGCCAACAGGAGCTTCAGAGCTTGATGAATCGCTTCACTAAAGCATGCAAGGACTTTGGCCTCACAATAAGTCTAAAGAAAACGAATGTGCTGAGTCAGGATGTGGGTGCTGCACCAGTTATCACTATCGATAACTATGAATTGGCAGTGGTGCACCACTTCACATACCTAGGGTCTACCATCAATGACAAACTCTCACTGGATACAGAAATCGACAGCCGCATTGGCAAAGCTGCAGCTACCTTTGCCCGCCTCACATCGCGTGTTTGGGGAAACTCTAAACTCACAATGAAGACCAAAGCTGCGGTATATAATGCCTGCGTCACCAGCACACTCCTATATGGCAGCGAGACCTGGACGACCTATGCTAAGCAAGAAAGAAGGCTCAATACCTTCCATTTGTGGTGTCTACGCCGCATCCTCGGCATCTCGTGGAAAGATAAAGTGACAAATGTCGAGGTGTTGTCACGTGCTGGCCTTCAAAGTATGTATACGCTGCTTAGACAGCGCAGACTTCGCTGGCTTGGCCATGTTCGCCGCATGGAAGATGGTCGCATCCCAAAAGATATCTTCTACGGACAATTAGCAGATGGCAAGAGAACAGTTGGGCGACCACAGCTGAGGTTCAAAGATGTGTGCAAGAGAGATATGAGGGCACTGGACATGGATCCAGCAACATGGGAGGATGAAGCTGCCGATCGCAATAAGTGGCGATGCTATTTACGGCACCACCTTAGATTGGGCGAAGAGAGGCTCACACAAGAAGCAGAGGTGAGGAGAAAACGTCGAAAGGAGCACCAGGAAAATAAGCAGCTGAGGGCTGCCACCTCAGGGGCGCATTCCCATAGTCAGTTATGACTGAAGGGGCTATTATTACTCATCACATCTTGTTCCACTGGTATTTGTCTGGTTCTTTACCTGACTTTCACTTTAGTGACATGCCAAATGTCACATCCAAATTACCTGACTTTCCTTTAGTGTGTTGAGTACTCATCACATCTTGTTCCACTGGTATTTGTCTGGTTCTTTACCTGACTTTCACTTTAGTGATTGTGATATCCAATGCCAGTGAGTACTCATCACATCTTGTTCCACTGGTATTTGTCTGGTTCCTTACCTGACTTTCACTTTAGTGATTGTGATATCCAATGCCAGTGAGTACTCATCACATCTTGTTCCACTGGTATTTTTCTGGTTTCTTACCTGACTTTCACATTAGTCATTGTGATATCCAATGCCAGTGAGTACTCATCACATCTTGTTCCACTGGAATTTGTCTGGTTCCTTACCTGACTTTCACTTTAGTGACTGCCAAGTCTAAATGCCAGTGAGTACTCATCACATCTTGTTCCACTGGTATTTGTCTGGTTCTTTACCTGACTTTCACTTTAGTGACTGCCATGTCCAAATGCCAGTGAGTACTCATCACATCTTGTTCCACTGGTATTTTTCTGGTTTCATACCTGACTTTCACATTAGTCATTGTGATATCCAATGCCAGTGAGTACTCATCACATCTTGTTCCACTGGTATTTGTCTGGTTCCTTACCTGACTTTCACTTTAGTGACTGCCATGTCCAAATGCCAGTGAGTACTCATCACATCTTGTTCCACTGGAATTTGTCTGGTTCTTTATCTGACTTTCACTTTAGTGACTGCCATGTCCAAATGCCAGTGAGTACTCATCACATCTTGTTCCACTGGTATTTGTCTGGTTCTTTACCTGACTTTCACTTTAGTGACTGCCATGTCCAAATGCCAGTGAGTACTCATCACATCTTGTTCCACTGGTATTTGTCTGGTTCTTTACCTGACTTTCACTTTAGTGACTGCCATGTCCAAATGCCAGTGAGTACTCATCACATCTTGTTCCACTGGTATTTGTCTGGTTCTTTACCTGACTTTCACTTTAGTGACTGCCATGTCCAAATGCCAGTGAGTACTCATCACATCTTGTTCCACTGGTATTTGTCTGGTTCTTTACCTGACTTTCACTTTAGTGACTGCCATGTCCAAATGCCAGTGAGTACTCATCACATCTTGTTCCACTGGTATTTGTCTGGTTCTTTACCTGACTTTCACTTTAGTAACTGCCATGTCCAAATGTCAGTGAGTACTCATCACATCTTGTTCCACTGGTATTTGTCTGGTTCCTTACCTGACTTTCACTTTAGTGACTGCCATGTCCAAATGCCAGTGAGTACTCATCACATCTTGTTCCACTGGTATTTGTCTGGTTCCTTACCTGACTTTCACTTTAGTGACTGCCATGTCCAAATGCCAGTGAGTACTCATCACATCTTGTTCCACTGGTATTTGTCTGGTTCCTTACCTGACTTTCACATTAGTGACTGCCATGTCCAAATGCCAGTGAGTACTCATCACATCTTGTTCCACTGGTATTTGTCTGGTTCTTTACTTGACTTGTAGTGATCTTGTCACACCATTTTAATCCTTGTATCCAGCACAAGCATTCTTGATTTGTTTTTTTAATATCTATTTGTTTCTTAAAGCAGTGGAAGCTCCTCTTGTCTTTTGTATTTTGAAGGTGATGTTAAGAAAGCTGGTCTGTATGTGAAGTTAGCCATCGTGGCTCAAAATGATAGCTGACAAAGATCAACACACATAGTAAAATTTTCAGTTCAAACAACTCGTTAGAGGTCAACAATGACCAACTCCTTAACATATACAAGTAATAAAAAAGTTAGTTGCTTATCCTTTACAGGACGTGGCAATCAACCCCAGCTTTTATTGGCTGTTTGTGATTTTTCTAGGCAATTTTTTCATTCTGTAGTTTGCCATTGCTTTCTGAACGGTACGGCGCTTATATTCATTCATTCATTCATAACCCTCCACTCCCAAAGGAGCATAGGCCTTCAACAAACACATGCCAAGTCCTCCTGTCACGTGCCATCATCTCAAGTTCTTTCCATGTTCTCCTCATCATTTTCACCTCTGTTTCCAACTCTCTTCTCCATGTACTTCTTGGTCTTCCTCTGCCTCTCTTGCCCTGGGGGTTCCAGAACAAGGACTGCCTTGTAATGCTATCAACAGGTTTCCTCAGTGTGTGTCCTATCCATCGCCATCGTCTTCTTCTCATCTCTTGTTCCACTGGCACTTGTCCAGTTCTTGTCATCAGTTCCACATTGGTAACCTTGTCATACCATTTTAATCCCTCTATTCTACGCAAGCACCCATTTATGAAAGTCTGTAGCTTTTTGGTTGTTGTCTTTGTTCTCCATGTCTCCGAGCCATACAATAGGACTGACTTCACATTTGAGTTGAAGATTCTTATTTTCGTGTTGGATCCTATTTCTCTTGATCTCCATATATTTCCCAATGCAATGAAAGCTCCTCTTGCTTTTTGTATTCTTATTTTGATATCGCTGTCTGTCCCTCCAACTTTGTCTATATTACTGCCAAGATATGTGTATGATTCTACATCTTGTATTGGCGTTTCTTCAAGTTCAACCCTGTTTTCATTACCTGCATTTATTCGCATTATTTTTGTCTTTTCCCTGTGTATTTTCAGACCCAATTGCTGTGACCTCTCATCGAGTGTTTTCAATTTGTCCTGCATCTGATTACGGTTATGGGACAGGAGAGCCAAATCATCAGCAAAATCCAGATCATCCAACTGCTTAGTCAGAGTCCACTGGATTCCATTTCTGTTGTGTGTTGTCGATGATCTCATAACCCAATCTATTGCCAGCAAGAAAAGAAATGGAGACAAGAGGCATCCCTGTCGCACTCCTGTTCTTATCCCAAATGGTTCTGTAAGCTGTCCTTCATGAAGAACTCTGCACGTCATGTCTTCATAGGTTTTCTTTATTAAATTAATGATTTTCAGGGGAACTCCATAATGCCTCATCAATTTCCAAAGTGATTCTCTGTCCACACTGTCAAATGCTTTTTCGTAGTCCACAAATCCGATGTATAGTGGTGAATTCCATTCCAGACTTTGTTCAACTATTATTCTCAAAGTGGCTATCTGGTCTGTACATGATCTGTTTTGTCGAAAACCTGCTTGTTCATCTCTCAATTTCTTGTCTATGGACTCCTTTAATCTCTCAAGGATAATCCTGTTCAATACCTTTCCTGGCACTGATAGTAACATTATTCCTCTATAATTTGTGCACTCTTGTAGATTTCCCTTCTTAGGCAACTTAACCAGATATCCTTCCTTCCATTCTGCTGGTATCTCTTCTTTTTCCCAGACTTTACCAAGTAATTTATATAACATCTCTGTAGCCGTGTCGATATCTGCTTTGATGGCCTCTGCTGGAATGCTATCAGGTCCAGACGCTTTTCCATCTCTTAGAAGCTTTATGGCTTTCTTTATTTCTTCCTTCGTTGGTCTTTCACCGTTAATTTGTAGCTCTTCTTCTGCTGGCTGGATGTCCGGCGGGTTTTGTGGAGCTGGTCTATTGAGAAGGTCCCCAAAATATTCTGTCCACCTCTTCATTTGCTCTTGTATATTGCTGAGCAGTTTCCCATTCTTATCTTTTATGAGGCAACTTGTTTGCTTGTATTTCCCTGTTAGCTTCTTTGTGCTGCTATACAGTTCTCTCATATTTCCTTTGGCTGCAGCATCTTCTGCCTCTCTTGCCAACTCCTCAATATACTTCCTCTTGTCTCTTTTGATACTTCTTTTTTACTTCTTTGTTTGCTTCTGTGTACACTTCTTGAGCCTTGGCTTTGGAACTTCTGGTTTTGCTTGTGTTTAACTCTGCTTTCTTGTTTTTTCTATCTTTTATCTTATTGATGGTTTCTGTTGTTGTTATCCATGCTTTTTGTTGTCTTTCCCTTTTCCCCAGTATTTCTTCACATGTCTCCTTCCATACCGTTTTGACCTGCTGCCAATAGTCTTCTGTATTCTCTACATCTTCCAACTGTTGGAGCACTTGGAATTTGTTGGATACTGTGACCGCAAATTTGTCTCTTGTTTCTTGATTTCTTAGCTGTCCTACATTATACTGTTGTCTATAATTTTGCATTGTTGCATATCTCTTGAGTTTCATTTTTACTTTGGCTATCAGAAGATGGTGATCTGATGCCACATCTGCTCCTCTATATACCTTTACATCCTGCAATGATGATCTAAACTTCTTCTTTATGCATATATGATCGATCTGATTTTCTGTTCTATGGTCTGGTGATATCCATGTTGCCTTGTGTATTCTCTTATGTGGAAACATGCTTCCTCCTATAGCCAGTTGATTTGAAGCACAGAAGTTTGCGAATAGTTCTCCATTTTCATTCATTACTCCTAGCCCATGTTTTCCCATGACTTCTTCAAATCCGGTATTGACTGTACCTATCTTTGCATTCATGTCACCCATCAAATTTGTGATGTCTCTTCTTTTTACTTTATCCATAATTTCCTGTAGTTTAGTATAAAATGCTTCTTTCACAGACTCTTCTTTGTCATTAGTTGGTGCATAACATTGGATGACATTGACATGAATTTTCTTTTTAGCTGTTTTGAAAATAGCTGTTATTATTCTGGGTCCCACAGCTTCCCATTCAATGAGTGCTTTCTGTGCTTCTTTAGATAACATAAGAGCTACCCCTTCACTGTGGTGTGAACTTTCGTCTTTGTGTCCATAGAACAGCACCAATTCACCTGTGATGAGTTTCTTCCTGTCTACCCCCTTCCACTTTGTTTCACACATTCCCAGAACCTCGATTTTGTATTCCCTCATTTCTGCTGCTACTTGTGCCACTTTCCCTTGTTCGTTCAATGTCCGAACATTCCAGGTGCCAAATCTGGAAGTTCTCCTAGAAGAAAGAAGGTTAGTCAGCAACACAGACTCCTTTCGGCTTTCTCTGTGTTGCATCATACGCCTCCCCGCGAGAGGACCTTCCCCTGTCTTGGATGGCTGTGTTTTATTTTCTTTATTTGACTTGTCCATATTTGTTGAAGTTTTTTGTGGTTTAAATTTTTTTTACAGGATGGGGTAACCGGCCCCATGCCCAACCCTCCTTAGTTGCCTTCTACGACATGCTTGGCAGGGGACAGTGTTACTATTCTTTGCTCCCCTTTCGGGCCCCGGTAACACACGGGTGACGGCGCTTATACCATTGTTAAAAATCCACACAAAGCGATCTGCTACCAAACCACCTGCAGCAGGTTTCGAACCTGGTATATCTGGATTATGAAACTGCGTTCATATCCATTAGGCCACAGACGCCGACTAACATATAATATAGACTTCATTTGTTCCATTCAACAAGCTATAATACATAGACATTTTCACACAGTGTCGTATCAGGAACAGAAGATACAGTTGACAGGGCAATATCCTTTGGTAAAATTCAGTACATTTAATTTTCACATGCAATTCATAAACATAATACTTTTCACGAAGAGACATATTTTTGTGTGTGCATCGTTTATCTTCTAAATCTTCGTATAAGGATATTTCTATACATCTGTTGCTGATTAACACACAGGTTGGTAAATGTAAAATTATTGTAGACTTTTACAACTCTGAGACAATCTCACTATACATTTGTGATACACTTTCCTGATTTTTGAAACATTTACCTATCTCAGTAAAGTACAGTAAAGTCTCTAATACTTTGCTCACCTGACCACAATTTATCTATTATTGTACCTTAGTTTTTCACTGGAGCAGTGGAAAGAGTTTCATTCTTAAATATTTTATTTGATTTTGATAATATGTCCTCTTCTAATTTTTTGCCTCGCCTTCACCTGTTTTAATCTCTGCCTGACTTAGCTGCATGCCAGATGGTCTAGTATATAAAGTATTTGACAGGGATTGGTTTGTGTCTTCATCTAATCAGGTATCCAAACTTCTTCTTTCTATGTCTCTCACTCTCTCTTTCTGTATGTCTATGTGTTTTGTTTTGTTGATCTGTTATCCCGGGTAGTAATTTAAGTACTAGCTTGGTATTTTTTGGCTGTGGTTTTAGCTTTTTTTTTAACAAGGCACGCTCTTTTCTACGAAAGACAAGAATTTTTCATTTATAATTGGAAGTTTTTTTCTTAATTGTTTATTGTATATGAAAGTCGTTGTCCAGATAGTTCTTGGTGTAGTTAGTGTTTGTGTGGTGCTTTATTTCTCCAGTGCTTTATTGGAGGTTGTGTCTTTATCCCACTTTGTCAGTGCATCCTTCTCTGCCTTATCCTTTAGCCTTGCAGTGCATATGGCATATACAATACTTTCTAAGCTCATTCATTCATTCACTCATTGTCCTTCAGGTCCCCAAGTAGCCTTCAACAAACTTTTACCATCTCTGAGATTTGTGCCGTCTGCTAAAATTCTTTCTGTGTCTTCTTCATCCCCTTCATGTCTGTCTCCAGTTCTCTTCTCCGTGTGTTAATTGGTCTCCCTATACCTCTCTTACCCTGGGGATTTCAGAACAAGACCAACTGGTAATAATATCAACAGGTTTTTCAGTGCGTTTGCTGGTAATCTCCTGGTAAACTCCAGCATCTTCTTCTTCTCATCTCTTGTTCCTCTGGCACTTGTCTGGTTCTCGTCATCAGTTCAGCATTTGTGATCTTGTCAACAGTTCCACATTAGTCATTTTGTCATCAGTTCTATATTAGTGATTTTGTCATCGGTTCTACATTAGTGATCTTTTCATCATTTCCACATTAGTGATCTTGTCATCAGTTCCACATTAGTGATTTTGTCATCAGTTCTACATTAGTGATCTTGTCATCATTTCCACATTAGTTATCTTGTCATCAGTTCCACATTAGTGATCTTGTTATCTGTTCCACATTAGTAATCTTGTCATCAGATCCACATTAGTGATCTCTGGAAATAAACCATCTGCTTGATAACACACAATCAGCATTCAGGAAAAACCGCAGCACTGAGGACCATCTAGTATATCTAGTCCAGGAAGTAGAAAATGCCTTTCTGGAGAAGAAAAAAGTACTGGCAGTTTTTGTGGACCTGACAAAGACGTTTCATAAGGTATGGAAAGAAGACTTCCCCTAAGATGCTCAACAACAAAATTGAAGGGAGAATGTCCAACTGGATATGGGACTTTCTCCGATATTGCACAGCAAGAGTAAAACTTGACAGGAAACTGAGCCATCACTTCGCTCTTCAACAGGATGTGCCACAAGGAGGAGTAGATTTCTATAAAAACCTCCGAGTACTGCCCTTAAGAAAGCGCCTTCTGTTTAACAAAGCTAAATTTGTTCACAAAATCCTGTCACACAATGCTCCAGCATATCTGTGGCCAATGTTCAATTACAATGAAAGACGCAGTCTACGCTTTAACAGATTGCAAGTGCCCAAGCCTAGGCTTGACTTATTCAAGAAAAGCTTAGCGTACTCTGCTGCTCATCTTCGGAATTGTCTTCCACATAACCTAAAAAACAACCTGTCCCTATTCATACAATCATAGACTTTTTGAATACTTTCTGAATTCTGATTACATGCCCCCCTAATCGGATTATCTTTTCTTATAACATCAACTGTAGGTTCTAATGATGATGTTTGTACTTTTCAACATATGTTATGTCATGCTTATAAGTAATTAATGTTAATATGAGTGTGCTATATTATTATTTTACTTTACGTTGAATTTCTTGAAATTGATATGTAACATGCATATGAGAATAAATGAATTCAATATGAAAGGTGAGCGAAAGGAAGGGCAGAATGTTAGACGGGCCTGCGTGCCCAATTCTCAACCCTTTGAAAATAAAGTTCGTTCATTCGTTCGTTATCTCCCCCACACTCTTCATCATTTAAATAAATGATATTGCAGAGAAACTGTCCAGGCACATCTCCAGGGCACTGTATTCTGATGATTTTGCTGCCTGGTGTGCCACAGAACATGGGCCTGCTGCACAGTTCAGGATGCAGGCAGCGCTAAATACCATCGGTAAATGGGCATCTGACTGGGGCGTACAGATCAACCACTCCAAGACAGTAGCAACCTGCTTCTCTCTGTCAAATCTCCATGAAATGGTCAAATTGAAACTAAATGGAAGTGAGCTTCCTAATGAGGAAAATCCAACATACCTTGGAGTCAAGTTGGATAAGAGACTCACTTGGAAGTCACACCTGATAGCAGTAGAACAGAGAGCAACAAGGAAGCTCTCCATTATGAAGAAACTGGCTTTCACAAATTGGGGAGCAAATACCAGCATACTTAAAAAAGTCTATACAGGCACAGTCAGGCCTGTAATTGAATATGGCATGTCAGCCTGGGCCACGGCATCAAAAACAAACACAGAACGTCTAAGAAAAGTGAAAAATGCAGGCCTAAGATTAATCACTGTAGGGATGAATACTCCAATCCAGGCAATGGAGAGATACACCAACATACGCTCCCTGGATGACAGACATGAGGAAAAGGTATTTATTCACAGCGAGAAGCTTCTACGAATGCCAAATCATCCTATGCATGCCAAACTCCATAGCTTGACAAAAAAACAGGCTGAAGAGAACCAGCTTCTTAAACATCTCAAAACATCTGCATCAGTGTCATGAAGACCTCCTCCTAAAACAACCTACCGAAATGGAAATGTTAATTGATTATGAGGAGCCAAACTACTGCCATGAAAATATATTTATCATCACAGAAGTCCCTGAAATAAGAAAGATAGGCCACCAGACCCCTCCACAACTAAAAATATTGGCCCAGGAGTACAACCCGAAAGAGTGGACACACGTATACACAGATGGATCCACAGAGGTATTAAGAGTACCAGGTAGTAAAGAATGGCGGAGGAGGCATTTTTATAAGATTCGTAAATGGGAAGATCATTCAAAAGGCTTTCCCAACTGGAAAGATCTCCAATTTCTGGGCAGAAGCTACGGCACTACTACAAGTTCTGAAAACCCTCACCAGATCAGAACAACAACCACCAGCTAAGATAATAATCTTCACTGACTGTAGATCATTACTGGAAGCAGACTACTAGGCCATCTCTATTCCTCAGGCATACAAACGAATGTCCATGTGGAACTGCAGATTCTTACTGCCCAACCCATGATGACTATAAACTGAATGCAGAAAAAGAAGAAGTGATCTCATCATCAGTTCTACATTAGTGATCTTGTCATTCAGTTCCACATTAGTGATCTTGTCATCAGTTCCACATTAGTGATCTTGTCATACCACTTCAATCCTTCTTTTCTACGCAAGCACTCATTTATGAATGTCTGTAGCATTTCGATTGTGTATTTTTTATATATACTTAGTTCAGGTAGTACTTTTATGGGAGTTATGCTTTTATGATTTAAATCCCTTCATCAGTGTATCCCAAAATGTACCCCAGGGTACGTGAAAGAGTATGTGAAAGGGCAGGTGAAAGGGTACATGAAAGGGTACGTGAAAGGGATTCAGGGGTTACACAGCAGAATTTTGTATCTTACTTAATCATATTTTTTTAGCTGTGGGAAAAGATTTTATTACAATTTTATATATGAGAGGAGTACGCCATTAAGATTAAACTCTCATTATATGTAAGTGCTTATGATAATATTGGGAAACTCTGTCCTGCGTGATTTGACTCCTAATTTTTTAAACATCTTCTCTCACTTCAGATGGGTCACCAAAACCTCACAGAAAGCCAGAGATGGAAGCTCTGAAAATGGCCCTGTCACGAACAGCTGCTATGCAGGCCCAGCATTTACATGATGCTGTTTTGTCTTCCACAACACCAACTACCACTCCTCCGTTGGATAAAAAGAGTTACAAGAAGCAGCCTACGGGGACATTTGAGTATACCGTAAGTTTCCCTACTCAGTTCAGAGAAGTCAGCTCTGGGTTCCCAATGAGGCATGAGATAAACATGATTTAAACAGAACATCATAAGACACAACTTGGAACAGCTGTCCCACCATACTTAATAAACATTTGTTAACATAATTATTACACAGCCTAGCCACTTACAACCTATCATCATCATCATTGTCATAATCATCATCATCTATTTCATATCATCATTCCCCTGTTTTTGCTTCCTATGGAGCAAAGATTCTCCATTGCAGCTGCCTTCAGCAGGAAGTCTGCACCAAAACATTCAAGCACTTATGCAGCAGTGATTTTTGTAGCAATTAGTTTTTCATGATGAGGTTGCCAGCTCCATACACAACCTCATATTAGGAGCCTTATATGACATGCTTGAGGTAGCAGTAGACCTTTTCTTTCATTGTTTCCTCAGAGACTCTCAGGAACTACAGGGAGCAATTTCAGCTTGTGACAGCACATTTTTTTGTGAAACACAATCTCAGACACTTATTCATTATTCTTACACAGCCTCAGACAAACCAACCAGACACAGCTTGAGACATCCTTGCATTAGTCAAGGACAGCATTAGAGAGTTCAGCAAGTATAGTCAGCATCAGAAAAACACAGCATCAAATGGCCTCATACCTTCAGGAGCTGGCATAATCTACTGCCAGGGGTATACTCTAGTAAGAGAACTGACAGACTAGCCTTGAGAGCACCCATGGTGGGGACTGGATAAAGGAGAGATACTAATGACACTTAATGAATACCTGTTATAGAACGAAGCTGCCTTCGACTGAATCAACAAGGCTAAGACAAGGGCTCACTTCAGCATTAAACAAAAGACCATCAGTGATAAACATATGAGAGGATGGATCAGGCATATATACATGCAGTGCACTGTAGGAACAATCAGCATAAATATCTTTCTATATTTACAGAGGGAGACTGAGCACCTATGGGTTTGCCAGGAGTGTGATGGTGTCAGTCCTGAACAACATGAAGAATAAAATTAAATGGTCAAGCTAAACACAACATCAAACAGTTAATCATTAGTCAAACATGATCTAAGATTTCCTAACATAGATTCTATACAACCAGCCAACACAACATCAAATAATCGTTAGTAAACATGATCTAAGATTTCCTAACATAGACAGATTCTATACAACCAGCCAACACAATATCAAATAGTTACTCGTTAATCAAACATGATCTAAGATTTCCTAACAGAGACAGATTCTATACAACCAGCCAATACAACATTATGCAACATAACATTAGTCAGACAATGTTTGTCAAGCTAAACCATACACATTTTTTCAGTGCAATATCAACAACCAGACATTACTCAGACAACCCACTAAAAATATATGCAAGACAGGTAAAATTAGTCAAACATAACCAACACCCCCCCCCCCCCCTCCCCCTCACACCACATACATACAGCCTCATGCAACCAATCTTAATTAATCACATATTTTTATCAAAGACATCATCAGAAGGAATAAAAGCGCAGTCTCAGCTCATTATAATTATTATATTTTGTTTTAATTATATTTCTTATCTGTGACCAAATTAGGGGTATTATTTAATATAATTTCTAATGTTGTTGTTGTAGTGTGAATGGGTACACTTACCATTATTTCTAATGTTGTTGTTGTAGTGGGAAGTGCACACTTACCATCATTTCTCATGTTGCTGTTTATGTAATGTTTATGTGTACACTGACTATTATTTGATGTTATTGCACCATGACTTTGTACACTTACCATTGTTTCTGATGATGATGTTATTGTGTGAACATAAACACATACAATTTTTTCTGATGATGATGTTATTGTGTGAACATAAACACATACTAGTGTTTCTGATGATGATGTTATTGTGTGAACATAAACACATACCATTGTTTCTGATGATGATGTTATTGTGGGAACATATATACTTACCATTGTTTCTGATGATGTGACACCCTCTGAGTTGATAAAAATCAACAAGCTGTTATCTAGGACAGTCTTTGTGGGACAGGTAAAGGAATAGGTGGACTTTTATAAGAATACCCATAGAGAGTTAATTCACAGTTATAGGATGTGATGGGAGAAGTATGGTAGTCACGATAGACAATCTCCCTGTATTTAAATCAAAAAAGGTCAAGGTAGTTCCATAGCATAAACTGCCGTAGAGGAGTGAAGTGTTGGAGACTTCACTATGCTAGGTCCAGCTTTGAGAGATGGGATAACTAGTTCCCTTCTTTGCTGCCTTTGCCTTCCCTAACTCAAGAGCAGTATGTACCAATTTACAGCTGGGTAGATTGGAGTGTGACATCACCATGTTTGGAGCCTGATACTTTTGCTGTGAGATGCCAGTGCTCTAACTACTCAGCCATCAGATGCTAGTTTTTGAATATGATAGTTTATTTGTGCCGGATGATTTGGGTAATTTTGAATATTTAACGTCTTTCTTAAGTCTTGCTGATTACAGTTTATTTTATTTACAAATGGATGTAAACCACTTGTTTATCTTTATATTTCTTACTTTCCTTCTATCTTCATGGAGCCTGGATTCATCACTGAATTTGGTTCCTATGTAGTAAGCTAGTGCTAAAGCACTTCTCATGTTTTTTGTTGTGGTGTTTCCGCAGCATTTTATTTTACGTTATGAGGTTGCTAGTCCTATGTGTACCCACACCATTAACCATCTCTTTGACATACATAATAGAGCTTCAGTCCTATTGTTTGTTAGCCAAAGAAACATATTTGCACTAACCAAAGATAAAGAATTTTCCTGGGTCTGAAAAAAGGAAAGCATAGAATAGTAACACTATTCTCTACCAGGCTTGTTGTAGAAGTAAAATAAAATGGGTTGGGCGTGGGACTGGCTACCCCATCATGCAGAAACCTGAAACCAAAAAGATTCAACAATTTAGGTAGTCAACCACGCAAGTAATAAGTAAATTCAACTCAGCCATCCAAGACGAAAGAGTTTTCTAACAAGAAAGATTATGATGCGGTTCAGTGAAAACCAAAAGGAGGCAAGCCTGCTGACTCACCATCTAAGGAAAAATCTACAGATTAGACACCTGGAATGTTTAAACATTAAACAAACATCATCGTCAGGTACCACATCCGCATTGAAAGTCGCTTGCAGTGGATCTCCAACGTCTTCTGTCTCTTGTCTTGATGGTGCACTCTGATAGACTCTTTCCTGTCCATTTCTTGATGTTATCTTCCCACTTATAGCGCTGTCTTCCTCTTGCAGGTTTGCCTTTAACTCTTCCTTCTGTTATAGTCTTCTGTAAGGTGTTATGTCTTTTAATGTAGCCAAAATATTTCAGCTGCCTACTTCTGATCTCCTTTATTAATTATCTTTTCATTCATAGGTATTTTAGGGCCTCTTTATTTGTTTTCTTGTCTTTCCACATCTCAAGTGCCTCATTTCTTACTTCCAATTGCTTGTTCATTGTCTGTATATAAACAGCAAACAATAATGTAGAATATGTATAGGATTAAACAAACTAGGAAAAGCTGAAGTGACAACCTATTGAAGTAGTGTCCTGGGACTCTGAAAAAGGATCAAAGAGAATAGAAAATTAAAAAAAAGGCACACTTCATGGTTTAAGGTGTGGCTCAAATACTGTCAAAGAAAGTGTGAAATTCAAATCAGTATTGAAAAGGGGGGCATTGAAACCCAGATTATTATCAGTACATTCTAAACTGCCAAAAGGAAAATAAAGATGAACATCATTCAGCGTTATGCTCCAACTAATGACAAAGAAGAATCCGTGAAGGAATTTTACACAAGATTTTAAGATAGATTATATAAAAAGAGAATTGAAGACATTACAATCTTGATGAGTGACTTGAATTCACAGATCAAATTGTTATATGAGGAAGCATTGTCGTAAATTTATTTTGAGAGAAAAGAGTCGTAGAAATAGTGGTCCGGTTTAGAGTGGAAAATGATGATGGAAAGCTCAGTGATAGAAAATGTAGATATTAAATAGTTGCTTCACAGCGTGCTGGAGGAGAGTAAAGACAGACTTATTTACGACAAATCGCTTCTCTCAATCTTCTCTTCCGCTCTCCTGGTCAAACAATTATTTGCCAGTTTTCCAGACTCGCATCTGCGCGCACACCGATTTGGTGTTTTTCACACACACAGACGATGTAGATACAAACTATATTAAACGAATAGGGGAAAAGTTGGGCTTTGGGTACATCCAACACAGAACTAAATGAGTTTATGTGATTTTATTCACTTTAAAACATCAATCACTAACAAATATCAGGTATTACATAAATTATCATAAGTACACAAATGCAAATAACAAGTTTGGGAGGGGTGAAGAAGATTGGTATCGACTAAGCCCTTCCCGCTTATTAGACAAAGATAAACCCAGTCCAGAGATAGATAATATCAGGAACACGGGTACGTTAACCTAACAGTGAAGTTAATTACTCTGAAAAGAGGTGTTACCAAATTAGTTATGGTGGTAGACAAAAAAATACTGTTATCCCAACTGGTGTCTTCCCTTTACTAAGCAAAGAAGGAAAAGGGGGGGGGGGGGGGGTGAAACAGAGTTAACAAATTATCCCACTAAAGGAACAATGCCGGGTATACAGAAAACGTATTACCCGGTAGGCAAGTTAACAAATGGTTTGTTGCAAAAAAATTAAATCTCCTGTCATTCATACACACTGTGCGGATCCACACTCATATACACCACACACTTACCGAGTTGCAGCATCAGACAATCCCCTAGAATGATAAACACAATAATTAACTCTTGACGTATGACAACTGTCTAGTCCTTCTATGTCCCGCCCCAGATAATGCGAGGATTCACTGAGAGCAAATATTCCCGCTTATCGCCGGACTTGAAGTTCTAAGAGTTCTTGTGTTTTATTATAAAGAAACGAGTCTATGGGATGGCACTGACGCAGTTCGACATAGGGGTGAAAAATGAGGTGATGGTATAATCCTTCACTGCGTGATGATAGTCACTGACCGGGAAAGTTTTTTTAATCCAGTGAGGAAAAACTCTGCTCGGTCACAGTCAGGTAAATCGGTAATCTCTCACAATAGAGCAGTATATAAACTATCGCTTCTGGCACTGTTCATCTTCCAGTTTATCTTACATATTTAATTTGATGATAATACTCAAATGATCTTGGGTAGGCTTTCTTTCATGTAATTATGTTAGCTAGGCCGTACCGGACCACCACAAGATTTACTTTAAAAAAATGTCTCATCAAACTGTCTGGAAGTTTAAGAACCGAGTATGGAAACTCTGAAAGATTTCGTTATTGCTGGGATTGCAAAAGGTGATCAATCTAGAGAAAAAGATAGAAAACCCATAACAACATAATCATACTTTAAAACAAATAATCTTCTAAGCGCGCGATAAATTTCCCGTTAAGCCTATTATACACTCGAGTATTTAATTATGTATTTAATAAACACTGCGCGAGTTCTAGTGGTTAAATCACACATCTGTAAATATAGGACTTAACTAAATTTATTAATTATAAATTCCTTCGCGACTTTAAAAGTTAATTTAAGCATCTATTATCTTTTGAAATAATATAATAGATAGATCATTATATTTACAACTGGAACTATTGAGACGGTTTAATTTAATAGGTTTAAATTAACACAAAATCCAATGAAATATAATGAATGAACTAGACCACTGATCACTTTACACAATATATATATATTACCGCTTTGCACAGAAATAGAATTCACTGCAAATAAAATGAAAATCCATGGGATAATCTAGCAAGATTTCAAATATCGCTAGTGCTACTATCAAGTTCTGGCCAGCGAATGATAACGTGTCTAGTCTTGATGGTCTATTTAGCTAAAATGGAATGTAAGTTGAGTGGGACATGATAAACTTGATAGCTTATTTGATCTCACGAACGATTTGGGGATCTGACCGCCAAATCAAGGGAAGAAGCCGCCCCCTGGTCTTCGTATCCGCTCGCTGCTGCCCGTTTCGGCTTTCCCCCGTTCGCTCGGTTGCGATTGACACCTAGACGCGAAATTAGCGGCAAGCAACTGCGTCTCGTATCAGGGACCACTACTGTCTTTGATAACGCCGATAGTCTCCCCTGAAATCCCTCAGTCTGTCTCTTTGATCTCGTGCCGCATGCTAAATGAGTCCCGGTGGAATGAGTTCTGGCAAACGAAAAGTTACAACAAATGTTCAGGGGTTCTAATGTTATGAAAAGCTAAAAGTCCCTTTAAATCATCCATCATATCAGGGAGAATTCACTTGTCAAACTAGACGTACGTCACAAGCATGTTTCCACACAAAAGAATACACAAAGTGAACGGATATCACAAGACCATAGGACAGGGTGCTCCATGTTCTTCCTGGGGTTATCTCAAGAGACAAAGAAAGAATAAGACCACTGCACCCTCATGCATGCCGTACAAAGTGACAAGTATGAGGTTGTGCGTGAGGCTGGCACCCTCATCATGTCAAACACATTTCTGCAGAAACAACAGTACAAAGTAGGGTATTCAGAGAGCGTCACTCCAATAGATGAATCAACAAGGCTAAAGTTGCTGAAATTCGGCATCAAATGTAAGACTAGCAGGGACGGACATATGAGAGGATGCATCCATCATGTAAACAACCAGCGTGCTACATGAACAATTAGCATTCATATCCTTTGACATTTGCTGCAGGAGACTGAGCACCTATGGGTTTTCCTGGAATGCAATGATGTTGATTCAGATCAACAATAACAATAAAATAGGGTATTGCCAAATCAGTTGAAGTACAATGTGTGTTTTTCTCATGGTGCTGCTACTAGTAGCCATGAAGAAAGATTTGTGACATCCTGAAGTTTTCTGGTTAAAGATGCTCAGGTGAACTGCAACAAGCTCAGTGGATGTTATACTGCACACAGTAATGTGAAAATAAATATATGGTCATTGGCCATTTAGAACTATATGACTGCATAATTTTCTTTCTTTTTTTCAGACCATGTTTATCCCAGACTCAAGCTATGCAAGTAGTAGCCCATCCACACCTAGAAGTTCAACTCCTGTACCAAACCCAACACCACAAGCGGTTAGTCAGTCTCTGTTTGTGTTTGTGCTCCTGTGTTGTGCATGATACATGTATGTAAAACCTGGTATTTGTGTGGGAGTGTGGTTGTTGTTGTTTAACTAGGGCTGCTGAGTTTATTGCTCTTTCAAGCCAGTGCCAAGTTGAAGAATCCATGGCATTAGCTGCAATGTAGATCTAAGCTTTTCCTGTGGCTTTTCTGCCATTCTGAAACTTGTGTGGTTTATTTACCTGGTATTCTAATCTCCTCACATCCGGTTTCAAGCCAGCAGGAGGGAGATGGGGTGGCATACTGTGCATTCCCTGCCATCCATGGGGGCTTTCCAATTATGGAGGGTTAAAATCTGTGCTTTGGTTCTGGGCTGTCTCAAAAGAATCATTATGTCCTGCACTTCCCAGACCCCCTCACTAGTCTAATGTTTGATGTGACATTCTCCTGAATGAAAAACTGACCAGGTAAAAGCCAGGGTTAATTCTGGGCTCAAGTGATTTCCTCCAAGCTTGGTGTACAATGGTGGGTTCTCATCATGTTCACCACAGTCTGATGTGGCTACTCAATCCCTAAAGCATTAGTCAGGCAACTTGAAAATTGCCTGATTCAGTGATGCATCATGTAGAGGTGTTTCATGGTCTTGGTTAGAAGTCTAACACTAGAATTTATGCAAGAGCAGTGTAGTTTTCTTTGCATCCTATGTAGTGTGTCTTATATTTGAACACATATGTTCTAGAGTGTGTCCAGTCATTACCGACTGCCGTATGATTTGTGACAGTTTCTATAGCTGCTGCAGGCCAGGGTTGTCAGAATTTGAGTGCAGAAGATAAGAGGGGTTTTCATTGCATTAGGAAAAATATGGAAGTAGATATGTTATTGCAACTTCGTCAGTGTGGAAGTGAGGAGTGGATTCAGACAAATAGCAATGGGACACAGGGTACAGGAAAGGCAGTAGAGATGACAAGAACACAACATTGTGTAAGTCACCAGCTTGCATCACAAGGCAACTCATTTTCTGGAACTTCAATAAGTAAGAAAGAAATACGAAAAAACACATGGAGAAGAGAATGGCAGATTGAAACCAGTACAGTCAGAACTTGAAGAGAATGAGAATGGATTCCTGTGGTAGAAAAGCTGGGTTGATAAGGCCTATTTTAAAAGCCAGTTCTTCTTAGGTAGCTGAAGATTACCAATAAAGAACAAGATAATTTTTTTCATAATTTCTGCTTTGATAGTTTTAAAAAGTAAATAATAGACACCATTGTAAGGGAGCAGAGTGTTAGAGATTTCACCATACTAGGTCCAGCATCAAGAGGTGGAGTGACCCGTTACCTTCCTCACTTCCTTCTTCTCTCACTCAAGAGCAAAGTCGGGTACCCATTTACAACTGGGTAGACTGTCACCTTTGCCACAAGAGACCAGTGCTGTAATCACTCTGTCAATCAGACGCTCTTGATAGCATTACGAACTCTAAATCAACCAGTACTTATTGTTTATTATCCTTCACCATCCTGTGGACCATAAGTCCTCATCAAGTTTATGCCTAGCCTTCTAGTCCTGTGCCATCTGGTCATCCTTTTACCATGTTTGTTTTTTATTCCTTTCTTGTCTGTCTCTTCATCCCTTCTTTGTGTATTTCTAGTTCTCCCTCAGTTTTTCCTACACTGGGGATTCCAGAACAAGGACTGCCTTGTTATGCTATCAATTGGTCTTGTCAATGTGTATCCTAAGCAAAGCCATTATCTTCTCCTCTCGTGTTCTGCTGGTATTTGTCTGATTTTTTCCCTCAGTTCCACATGGGAGATCTTATCTTACCATTGAAATATTAATATTTTATGCAAGCACCAATTCATGAAAGTCTGTGACTTTCTGGTTGTTGTTTTAGTCCATGTTTCACAGCCATACAATAGTACTGACTTGACATTTGATTTGAAGATTGTTTTTTTATGTGTGGACTTGATTTCTCTTCATTTCCATATATTTCTCAATGCAATCTGTGTTTATAGTGTAGCAATTTTTAACCAGATATTTAGTTTGTTATTTTAGGTGCTGTGTAGCCACGCCAAGGCCCATTAAATCTAGATTTTTCACTTTTAAATCTTTGTTCATTCAGCAATAGTTTGAAATACTCTTGTAATACCACCAAATAACTTAATTTTCATCATCATCATCTTTTTTTTTTTTGGCTCTTTATGGAGTAAACATCTACAACTGCAGCTGATCCCTTGCAGGAAGCCTCAGCCAGAGCACTTGCTTCTCTAGCAGTTTATTTTCCATGATGAGGTTGCCAGCCTCATGCGTAGCTTCATAATACTCGCCCTTTGATGACATGCCTGAGGGAACATAGGTTATATTCTTTCTTTGCCTCCTAAGAAACAATGTGGAACTGACTGAATTGTGTCCTATTTGAATACTCAGGACAGCCCTTTGATCCACGTGCCTTCAGTACCAGACCATACAGCACAAGTCACCTCGTCTGCTGAACCTGTGAAAGTCATCATTGAACAGGTGACAGATTTCCAGGAACATCAAGAGAACCGTGCAGTGGAGGAGCCAAGCAGGGACATTCAGCAGAAGTTTCTGAAGATGCCAGTTCGGAGAGTGCTGGACGAGGATGAGAAAGCTGCTGTTACTATGGTAATTTTTTTTTTTTTTAATGATAAAGTAAATTATATTTTTCAAAAAATGAGTGCTTGCGTAGAATAGAAGGATTGAAATGGTATGACATTTTAAATGTGGAACTGATGACAAGAACCAGACATGTGCCAGTGGAACAAGAGATGAGAATAAGACAATGGCGATGGTTAGGACACACATTGAGAAAACCTGTTGATAGCATTACAAGGCAGTCCTTGTTCTGGAATCTCCAGGGAAAGAGAGGCAGAGGTAGACCAAACAACACATGGAGAAGAGAACTAGATACAGAAGTGAAAATGATGAGGAAAACATGGAAAGAACTTGTGCTGATGTTACGTGACAGGAGGACTTGGCATGTGTTTGTAGAAGGCCTATGCTCCTTCGGGAGCTAAAGGGTATTAATTGATTGAAATTACAATTTTGATGACTACATAGCATGATCTTTTCATGACTTAATGCCTTAATGACCTAGTAGCTTGATATAGTGACAGTGCCTTCCTAACTCGTATTGACCAAGTGTGAATAGATTTACAGTAGTAAAGGATTAAGTGGGAGAAATCCATATGAGCTTGGAGCTCACTGCTCCACGTAGTTCCTGGGTGTGCCTGAAGACAAAGAAAGAATAGGCCTACTGTACCCACAGGCATGTTGTACAAGGTGACTAAATATGAGGTTGTGAATGGAGCTAGTAACTTCATCATGGTAAACACATTGCCACAGGAACCACAGCTGCAAGAGCATGTGAATGATCATGCAAGGTGACCAGCTGCAGTGTTGTCTCTGTGCTCCACAGGCAGCAAAGAGGAAAGTGATGATAGAGCTCATGTTGAATCCTAGTCCGTACCATTCGCTTTGCATCATTATTGAGATGTACCATTAGTATTTACCCAGCATTCAGTGCGTTTCTTTATAGATCTTTACTGTCAATGTCAGTGTCCTCAGCACTGTCTTTATTCTGCTTCATCATTTACTTTTATATAACCATTTATGTGTTTTTTCCCTAAATAGTTAGCAGTCTGTCTCATGCTTCTCTCACTGGCATACAGGTTTTTCCTCAAATGTGATGAAGACTGTGCTGTCGATCTGCTCCTTTCATGGAGTTGACAGTATTAGATACCATATTCTGCTGTGTATATGTCTTCCCTGCATGGCATGGGGACTTTTCTGTCTGCCCAATTTTTAATTCCTTGAACAGAAGATATTTGAATCTGCCATGGCTGGTTCTCTGTCTGAACATTACCTCTTCATTCGAAGTATTTGTTCTGTACTATGTTTTTATCTCTTCATCTTTGTTCTGTACTATGTTTCTGGTGTATCTGACACTGAGTGTTCTGTGTGCTATTTTTTCTTTGAAGATTTTTTAAAAAATGATTGCTTTTATTTCTTTATTAATGAACTGCAGTATCACTTTCACCTTATTGACTTAGCTTCATTAATGAGCTGTGCTGTTAGTATCATCTTAATCACTTTGCTTTATTAATGAGCTATACTATCAGTGTCACCTTAATCACTTTGCTTAATGAATGATCTATGCTATCAGTGTCACCTTAATCACTTTGCTTAATGAATGATCTGCAGTGTCACCTTAATCACTTTGCTTAATGAATGATCTGCAGTGTCACCTTAATCACTTTGCTTCATTAATGATCTATGCTATCAGTGTCACCTTAATCACTTTGCTTAAAGAATGGTCTACAGTGTCACCTTAATCACTTTGCTTAAAGAATGATCTACAGTGTCACCTTAATCACTTTGCTTAATGAATGATCTACAGTGTCACCTTAATCACTTTGCTTAATGAATGTTTTACAGTGTCACCTTAATCACTTTGCTTAATGAATGTCCTACAGTGTCACCTTAATCACTTTGCTTAATGAATGTCCTACAGTGTCACCTTAATCACTTTGCTTAATGAATGATCTACAGTGTCACCTTAATCACTTTGCTTAATGAATGTCCTACAGTGTCACCTTAATCACTTTGCTTAATGAAAGATCTACAGTGTCACCTTAATCACTTTGCTTAATGAATGATCTACAGTGTCACCTTAATCACTTTGCTTAATGAATTATCTATGCTATCAGTGTCATCTTAATCACGTTGCTTCATTAATGATCTATGCTACCAGTGTCACCTTAATCACTTTGCTTCATTCATGATCTATGCTATCAGTTTCACCTTAATCACTTTGCTTCATTAATGATCTATGCTATCTGTCACCTTAATCACTTTGCTTCATTAATGATCTATGCTATCAGTGTCACCTTAATCACTTTGCTTCATTAATGATCTATGTTATCAGTGTCATCTTACTCACTTTCCTTCATTCATGATCTACACTGTCAGACTCACCTTAATCACTTTGCATCAAAAATGAGCTATACGGTTAGTGTCATCTTACTCACTTTGTTTCATTCATGATCTACACTGTCAGTGTCACTTTAAACTGTGCTTCATTAATGAGCTACACTTTCAGTGTCATCTTAATCACTGTGCTTCATTACTGAGCTACACAGTCAGTGTCACCTTAATCCCTTTGCTTTAATAATGAGCTACACTGTCAGTGTCATCTTAATCACTTTGCATCATTATTGAGCTACAATGTCAGTGTTATCTTAATCACTACACTTCATTAATGAGCTACAATGTCAGTGTCACCTTAACCACTACACTTCATTAATAAGCTACAATGACAGTGTCATCTTATTCACTTTGCTTCATTAATGAGCTACAATGTCAGTGCAGTGTACTATTAAGAAATATATGTGTGCCTTTTTTCCTAAAGCTTCTGTCATTAATAAGTATCCTTGAGCTATATCAGGACATGTTTCTATATTTTGGAGTTGGATTACTAGACGATGTTTGATGTAGATAGTGTTTGTTCATTGGTCATTATTGTGTTTTCCTGTTCTGTATATAATATAATTTAGAAAATGGGTTCCTTTTCTCACTCTATAGGTACTTAGGCCTTTTGCCCCTATCACTTCAGTGCTTCTATGTACGAGGTATCGCAGGTGCTTTCCGGTTCAAAGATGTTTTACTCAATAGTTGGAGTTCACAGCATCATTGAACAGTGGTCAGTCTTGTTGATCACTTTTTACATATTGTTTTTCAAAATGTAGGACGGTTTCTTTGTCTTTTATTCTTGTAAGACATATTTCCTATTTTTGTTTACCCCACTGTATATATATAACACCAACTCATTGGACAGTAGTAATAAATCTGTATTAAAAAGTACTAATTCATTGGTCAGTAATTATCAATCAATCAGTCAATCAATACCCTTTAGCTCTGAAAGATTAAGCTTTCAGCAAATACTTGCTAAGTCCTCCTGTCATGTGCCATCAGCTCAAGGTCTTTCCATGTCTTCCTGTCATGTGACATCAGCTCAAGGTCTGTCCATGTCTTCCTGATCATTTTCATTTCTATCTCCAGTTCTCTTCTCCATGTGTTCTTCTATTTCTCTTGCCCTGAGGATTCCAGATGAAGGACTGCCTGGTAATGCTAGCAACAGGTTTTGTCAATAGTAACAGCAGTATCAAATAAAACCAGTTCATTGGCCAGTAATTATAAACCTGTTTTTCAAATTGTCCTTCTCCTTCAGAGTTCCACTGTTAGGGGTACCCTGTTAGTGACCCCTAATGCCATCATGTTTGATCCCGATGTCTGTGACCCCCTTGTGATCAGCAGCGATGACCAACAGAGGTTCAGTGTAGTTGTCTACATGGAAGAGGTTAAGAGTGTGGCACTTTTCCATGACTTCTCTCCAAGAATGTTCTGGAGACTACCAAAGTGAGTCGGAATATTAATGAAGACAGAATAGGCCTACTGCACCCTCAGGCATGTTGTACAAGGTGACTAATATGAGGTTGTGTATGAGGCTACAAGGTGACTAATATGAGGTTGTGTATGAGGCTACAAGGTGACTAATATGAGGTTGTGTATGGGGCTACAAGGTGACTAATATGAGGTTGTGTATGAGGCTACAAGGTGACTAATATGAGGTTGTGTATGAGGCTACAAGGTGACTAATATGAGGTTGTGTATGAGGCTACAAGGTGACTAATATGAGGTTGTGTATGAGGCTACAAGGTGACTAATATGAGGTTGTGTATGGGGCTGGGGACTAATATGAGGTTGTGTATGAGGCTACAAGGTGACTAATATGAGGTTGTGTATGAGGCTACAAGGTGACTAATATGAGGTTGTGTATGAGGCTACAAGGTGACTAATATGAGGTTGTGTATGAGGCTACAAGGTGACTAATATGAGGTTGTGTATGGGGCTACAAGGTGACTAATATGAGGTTGTGTATGAGGCTACAAGGTGACTAATATGAGGTTGTGTATGAGGCTACAAGTGACTAATATGAGGTTGTGTATGGGGCTACAATGTGACTAATATGAGGTTGTGTATGAGGCTACAAGGTGACTAATATGAGGTTGTGTATGAGGCTACAAGTGACTAATATGAGGTTATGTATGGGGCTACAAGGTGACTAATATGAGGTTGTGTATGAGGCTACAATGTGACTAATATGAGGTTGTGTATGAGGCTACAAGGTGACTAATATGAGGGTGTGCATGGAGCTACAAGGTGACCAATATGAGGTTGTGTATGAGGCTACAAGGTGACTAATATGAGGTTGTGTATGGGGCTACAAGGTGACCAATATGAGGTTGTGTATGGAGCTGGCAACCTCATCATGTAAAACAAATCTCCACAAAAACCTCCACCTGTAAAAGCATGTGAATGCTTGTTGCAGGCTTCCTGCAAGGGAACCAGCTGCAGTGGTTGCTCCATGCTCCATAAGGAGCGAAAATGGAAATGATGATGGTGACTGTGAGACAGTTACTTGGGATTTTTAAACAATATTAAATGTAAATATAAAAGGTAAATATAAAATGTAAATATAAAAGGTAAATATAAAATGTAAATATAAAACTGTAAATGTAAAGGTTAATATAAAATGTAAAATAAAAGGTAAATATAAAATGTAAATATAAAAGGTAAAGATAAAATGTAAACATAAACGGTCAATGTAAAAGGTCAATATAAAAGGTAAATATGAAATGTAAATATAAAAGGTAAATATAAAAGGTAAATGTAAAATAAAAGGTAAATATAAAATGTAAATATAAAAGGTAAAGATAAAATGTAAACATAAAAGGTCAATATAAAATGTTAATTTAAAAGGTAAATATAAAATGTAAATATAAAAGGTAAATATAAAAGGTAAATATAAAAGGTAAATATTAAATGTAAATATTAAATGTAAATATAAAATATAAATATAAAATGTCAGTATGGAGAAACCAGGACTGTTTTGGGGTTTATAATAATAATAATAGCCCCTTCAGTCATAACTGACTATGGGAATGCGCCCCTGAGGTGACAGCCCTCAGCTGCTTATTTTCCTGGTGCTCCTTTCGATATTTTCTCCTCACCTCTGCTTCTTGTGTGAGCCTCTCTTCGCCCAATCTGAGTTGGCGCCGTAAATAGCATCGCCACTTAGTGCGATTGGCAGCTTCATCCTCCCATGTTGCTGGATCCATGTCCAGTGCCCTCATATCTCTCTTGCACACATCTTTGAACCTCAGCTGTGGTCGCCCAACTGTTCTCCTGCCATCTGCTAATTGTCCGTAGAAGATATCTTTTGGGATGCGACCATCTTCCATGCGACGAACATGGCCAAGCCAGCGAAGTCTGCGCTGTCTAAGCAGTGTATACATACTTTGAAGGCCAGTACGTGACAACACCTCGACATTAGTCACTTTATCTTTCCACGAGATGCCGAGGATGCGGCGTAGACACCGTAAATGGAAGGTATTGAGCCTTCTTTCTTGCTTAGCATAGGTCGTCCAGGTCTCGCTACCATATAGAAGTGTGCTGGTGACGCAGGCATTATATACCGCAGCTTTGGTCTTCATTGTGAGTTTGGAGTTTCCCCAAACACGCGATGTGAGGCGGGCAAAGGTAGCTGCAGCTTTGCCAATGCGGCTGTCGATTTCTGTATCCAGTGAGAGTTTGTCATTGATGGTAGACCCTAGGTATGTGAAGTGATGCACAACTGCCAGTTCATAGTTATCGATAGTGATAACTGGTGCAGCACCCGCATCCTGACTCATCACATTCGTTTTCTTTAGACTTATTGTGAGGCCAAAGTCCTTGCATGCTTTAGGGAAGCGATTCATCAAGTTCTGAAGCTCCTGTTGGCTTTGAGTGACGACTGCAGCATCATCAGCGAACAACAAGTCTCTTATAGTGACCCTTCTGATTTTTGTTTTTGCCTTCAGCCTTGAAAGATTAAACAGACGGCCATCTGACCTAGTGTGAAGGCATATTCCTTCAGTTCTTGGGGTTTATTGAGGTCAAAAATCTCTGTTAAAGATTACATTTATATTTTTTTCTATGCAGTTGGAAAGATTGTTTTATAGGTAAAGTGATCAAAAGGTAAACAATTACCAGTGGGCTTGAAAGTGCAATAATAGATTTAAGATTGCCACAACAGCTGAATAGGCCAAACAAATATATTTGAAAATTGATAATATAGATCTTATCAGCATCATTATCATGTCCCTTATAACTCTTGTCTAGAGCATGAAGCCACAACGGCAGCTGGTCCGTCCTCTTGTAGGAAGCTTGCACCAAAGTATTTATGTTCTCCTGCAGCAGTGGTCTAAGCAATTTTTCTTACATGATGAGGTTGTCAGCCCCATGCTCATTGTCATATTATTCACCTCTTATGACATACCCAGTCTCATATTAATCACCTCTTATGATATGCCCAATCCCATATTAATCACATCTTATGACATACCCAGTCTCATATTAATCACCTCTTATGATGTACCCAGTCTCATATTAATCACCTCTCATGATGTACCCAATCTCATATTAATCACCTCTTATGACATTCCCAATCCCATATTAATCACATCGTATGACATGCCCAATCTCATATTAATCACCTCTTATGACATGCCCAATCCCATATTAATCACCTCTTATGACATACCCAATCTCATATTAATCACCTCTTATGACATTCCCAATCCCATATTAATCACATCTTATGACATGCCCAATCTCATATTAATTACCTCTTATGACATGCCCAATCCCATATTAATCACCTCTTATGACATACCCAATCCCATATTAATCACCCCTTATGACTCACCCAATCTCATATTAATCCCCTCTTATGACATACCCAATCTCATGTTAATCACCTCTTATGACATACCCAATCTCATATTAATCACCTCTTATGACATACCCAATCTCATATTAATCACCTCTTATGAATGCCCAATCCACCCCTTATGACTCACCCAATCTCATATTAATCACAACTTATGACATGCCCAATTAGTCCTATTCTTTATCTGTCCCCTCAAAAACCCATTAGGAAACTACATGGAAGTGACCAAAAACAGTTTAAAAATTATCAGCAGATCTGAAGTGGCCATTAGTTGTTATTGATTGCCAGTAGGTAAAGAATACCATTCTATTTTTTTAAATTTATATATTTGGTAAACAAGTAGGAAGAGCACTAGACCACAAAGATTTGATTTTTCAGAAGAATGTTAATAATACCATAGACGGGCTAAAAAGAGTAATGAGGATGGCCTGGAAGAAGCCAGTGTGTAAAGGAAACTTGTTAGTCATAATAAAAAGAAGCAATCCACTTTCTTTAGACATGTTATGAGAAGATGAAAGCTGGAATATATCTTAACAACAGGAAATATTGAAGGAAAAAAGTGATGGTGGACAACAAAGAGAAAAGATGCTGGATAGTTTTGACATCGTGGCGTGGACAGAAGTCAACAACAGAATTGATAAATGGTACTAGAGACAGGAAGTTGTTCAGATACATTATCACCTACTTCACCAAGCGTGGTACTTGAAGAAGAAGAAGCTGTATTATTAGCAGGTCTGAAATGACCATTAATAGTCATTGATTGCCAGGAGGTCTAAGCAACCACGCATTCTACAGGCCAGATATGACCAGAAAGTAACGTGTTAAGATTGACATGTAGGTCTGAAGGGACCTAAATTGTTTTTAGAATGTTTCCTAGGAGTTTGTCAGTAGTGATTATTTTAGATTGTGAGCGGAAGCATTTATTATATCCAGTCGTAGTGATTTGAAAAAAAACAAAACACTTTCTTTTAATAATTTTAGGGAATTGCGAGCATCCTCCCCAAAACCAGAGACCTATCGTTCAGATCAGGGCAAGAGACCAAAGGTTCAGGATCATAGTGAAGAACATGGTGGGCATGAGAATATAGACCATAACAAGCTCACAACAGATCCCTCTGATTTTGAGGGAGATCAAAGACAACCTGGTGGAATAGATGCTCTTGATGAGAGTATGGGAAAGATAATTACAGGCAGCACATCAGAGGAGTTGAAGCAAATGGAAGAACTTTCTGGGGTTAGTGAATGTGTTGATCTCTCAAATTTCAGATGGTCACTTTCACTTTTTGTTTTTCTTTGAGACTTCTCGTAAATTGTTCAGTTTAACAAGTAATTTATAGACTATGTCATTCTATTTATGTTGTAAGACTGTGTATCTTATTTAAGTTTATATTACTACACCACGAATTTCCATTCATGTTATTAGACCACGTCATTCCATTTATGTTTTTAGACCATGTCATATCATTTATGTTAGTAGACCATGTCATATCATTTATGTTAGTAGACCATGTCATATCATTTATGTTAGTAGACCATGTCATTCCATCTATTTTATTAGACCATGTCATATCATTTATATTATTAGACCATGTCATATCATTTATATTATTAGACCATGTCATTCCATCTATTTTATTAGACCATGTCATATCATTTATATTATTAGACCATGTCATTACCATTTATATTATTAGACCATGTCATATCATTTATATTATTAGACCATGTCATATCATTTATGTTTTTAGACCATGTCATATCATTTATATTATTAGACCATGTCATATCATTTATATTATTAGACCATGTCATATCATTTATGTTATTAGACCATGTCATATCATTTATGTTATTAGACCATGTCATATCATTTATATTATTAGACCATGTCATATCATTTATATTATTAGACCATGTCATTCCATTTATGTTATTAGACCATGTCATATCATTTATATTATTAGACCATGATATATCATTTATATTATTAGACCATGTCATATCATTTATATTATTAGACCATGTCATATCATTTATATTATTAGACCATGTCATATCATTTATATTATTAGACCATGTCATATCATTTATGTTAGTAGACCATGTCATATCATTTATATTATTAGACCATGTCATATCATTTATATTATTAGACCATGTCATATCATTTATATTATTAGACCATGCCATATCATTTATGTTAGTAGACCATGTCATATCATTTATATTATTAGACCATGTCATATCATTTATGTTAGTAGACCATGTCATATCATTTATATTATTAGACCATGTCATATCATTTATATTATTAGACCATGTCATATCATTTATATTATTAGACCATGTCATATCATTTATATTATTAGACCATGTCATATCATTTATATTATTAGACCATGTCATATCATTTATATTATTAGACCATGTCATATCATTTATGTTATTAGACCATGTCATATCATTTATATTATTAGACCATGTCATATCATTTATATTATTAGACCATGTCATATCATTTATGTTATTAGACCATGTCATATCATTTATATTATTAGACCATGTCATATCATTTATGTTATTAGACCATGTCATATCATTTATATTATTAGACCATGCCATATCATTTATATTATTAGACCATGCCATATCATTTATATTATTAGACCATGCCATATCATTTATGTTATTAGACCATGTCATATCATTTATATTATTAGACCATGTCATATCATTTATATTATTAGACCATGTCATATCATTTATGTTATTAGACCATGTCATATCATTTATATTATTAGACCATGTCATATCATTTATGTTATTAGACCATGTCATATCATTTATGTTATTAGACCATGTCATATCATTTATATTATTAGACCATGCCATATCATTTATGTTATTAGACCATGTCATATCATTTATATTATTAGACCATGTCATATCATTTATATTATTAGACCATGTCATATCATTTATGTTATTAGACCATGTCATATCATTTATATTATTAGACCATGTCATATCATTTATGTTATTAGACCATGTCATATCATTTATATTATTAGACCATGTCATATCATTTATATTATTAGACCATGTCATATCATTTATATTATTAGACCATGTCATATCATTTATATTATTAGACCATGTCATTCCATTTATATTATTAGACCATGTCATATCCTTTATGTTATTAGACCATGTCATATCATTTATGTTATTAGACCATGTCATATCATTTATATTATTAGACCATGTCATATCATTTATGTTATTAGACCATGTCATTCCATTTATGTTAGTAGACCATGTCATTCCATTTATGTTAGTAGACCATGTCATATCATTTATGTTATTAGACCATGTCATATCATTTATATTATTAGACCATGTCATATCATTTATATTATTAGACCATGTCATATCATTTATATTAGTAGACCATGTCATATCATTTATGTTAGTAGACCATGTCATATCATTTATATTAGTAGACCATGTCATATCATTTATATTATTAGACCATGTCATATCATTTATATTATTAGACCATGTCATATCATTTATGTTATTAGACCATGTCATTCCATTTATGTTAGTAGACCATGTCATATCATTTATATTATTAGACCATGTCATATCATTTATATTATTAGACCATGTCATATCATTTATATTATTAGACCATGTCATATCATTTATATTATTAGACCATGCCATATCATTTATGTTATTAGACCATGTCATATCATTTATATTATTAGACCATGTCATATCATTTATATTATTAGACCATGTCATATCATTTATGTTATTAGACCATGTCATATCATTTATGTTATTAGACCATGTCATATCATTTATATTATTAGACCATGTCATATCATTTATGTTATTAGACCATGTCATATCATTTATATTATTAGACCATGTCATATCATTTATATTATTAGACCATGTCATATCATTTATATTATTAGACCATGTCATATCATTTATATTATTAGACCATGTCATATCATTTATATTATTAGACCATGTCATATCATTTATATTAGTAGACCATGTCATATCATTTATGTTAGTAGACCATGTCATATCATTTATATTAGTAGACCATGTCATATCATTTATATTATTAGACCATGTCATATCATTTATATTATTAGACCATGTCATATCATTTATGTTATTAGACCATGTCATTCCATTTATATTATTAGACCATGTCATATCATTTATATTATTAGACCATGTCATATCATTTATATTATTAGACCATGTCATATCATTTATATTATTAGACCATGTCATATCATTTATATTATTAGACCATGTCATTCCATTTATGTTAGTAGACCATGTCATATCATTTATATTATTAGACCATGTCATATCATTTATATTATTAGACCATGTCATATCATTTATATTATTAGACCATGTCATATCATTTATGTTATTAGACCATGTCATTCCATTTATGTTAGTAGACCATGTCATATCATTTATATTATTAGACCATGTCATATCATTTATGTTATTAGACCATGTCATATCATTTATGTTATTAGACCATGTCATATCATTTATATTATTAGACCATGTCATATCATTTATGTTAGTAGACCATGTCATTCCATTTATATTATTAGACCATGTCATTCCATTTATATTATTAGACCATGTCATATCATTTATGTTATTAGACCATGTCATATCATTTATATTATTAGACCATGTCATATCATTTATATTATTAGACCATGTCATATCATTTATGTTATTAGACCATGTCATATCATTTATGTTTTTAATTAGATGAACAAAACCACAACAGATAAGATGGGCTATCTAGAAAGATGAAGAAAACAAATAAACAACACTGGTAACATTAGAAAAAAGTTATCTTTTGTTATTGTGGATCAGAACCGACGTCACTGCACTCTGGGCAAACCCATAGGGGCTCAGTCTCCGTCAGCAAATGTCGAAGGGTACGAGTGTTAATTGTCCCATTTGCACACTGGATGTATACACATTGGATGCATCCTCTCATATGTCCATCTCTGCTAGTCTTACATTTGATGCCCAATTCCAGCAATCTTAGCCTTGATGATTCATTGATTGCAGTGTCATTCTCTAATAGGCAATCATTAATTGTCCTCAGTATCTCTCCCTTATCCATATCCAGTGCACCCACTATGAGTACTCTTGAAGCTAGTCTGTCAGCTCTTTCATTACGATATACCCCTTGCATGACCAGGACAGTAGATCCACAGCAGTTCCTGAAGATTCCAGGATTCTATGGGAGTTTTCCATTCCTGTTGTAACCATCCATTTTGGACCTTCCAAAGCATGGACACAATAACTGCCCTTGCTAATGAAGTTTCAGAAAAAGTACAATAAAAAAGCAAGTAAACCTACAAAAGAAAGAAAGAAATTTTTTTGTAACATGTCATTCTAAGACCATGTCATTTACGCTTTCTGTTGTTAAATTATGACTTCTATTTATAAGACAGTGACATTCCTTTTACACTTATAGACCATAACTATCTTGACCTTCCTCTTCTGTGTCACCTTGAATCTTCCTTTTGCAAAAATGTCACAGCCGTCTTCCTGCGGAACAGAAAGAATAGGACAACTACTACTACATGCATGTTATAATAGGTGACTAATATGAGGTTGTGCAGTGGCCTAGCAACCTCATTATGTTAAACAAGTTGCTTCAGAAACTACTACTGCAGGGCGTATTTATATTTTTGTACAGGCTTGCTACTAGAGGAGCAGCTACAATTGTGGCTGCAAAAAGGAAAAAAAGAAGAAGAGTAGTAAGTTAAGTTACTGAAATGCCTTAGTAGTTTTTATTTCTCTCTTGTGTACACACATTAATTTATGTATATTTATTTATCTGATGAGGGATTTAATTTCCGATGATCAGATTGCCTCTTTTTGTATCATTCTGTATAGTTTCCTATCATGATTATTACGTACTACTTGGTTCCAGCGCTGATGAGAAATAAGGTGTTACTATATCACTATTTATGATGTGAGTGCTGTCTTGACTGTGCATGTCTCACAAGTTTCCATTTTTTAAATGTCAGGTTTCTGCTGGATACATCAGACTTGACCTGGTTTAGAATCTTGTGAGTTTGGCTTTAGTACGATTTGTGAAAACCTGACCAGGTTATGTGCATCATGTCATGATTGTGTCTTTTCTTTATTTATGACATCCCAGATAGCATACACCTTTCCTTCTCAAATTGCTTGCTCTCTCCTCTTTTTTTTTTTTTTTACCCTCGTATGCCCGCTATTACTCTAGGCGAAATCTCAGGTTAGTACAGTATATCTAACCTGAGACTGATTTTACGTGAGTATCCTATTTTCCCTGTACGCTGACAGGTGTCCTCTCGCCATTGAGGCAGATACTCACCGTCTTCGGAGAGAGCTCTCTCTTCTAATCCTATTATCCCAGATATTTCATGCCTTTCCTTCCCAAATTTCTTGTTTCTTTCCTCTAATTGTATGTCGAAGGTTTTAGTTTAGTGCATCTTGTAATGACTGTGTCTTCTCTATATTTTTAACTTATCCCAGATAGTTTTTGTCTTTCCTTCCCAAATTGCTTGTTTTTTTCCTCTAATAGTATGTCCAAGGTTTTAGTTTATGTTCATCTTGTCATGATTGTATCTTCTCCTTATTTATAAGTTATCCCAGAAAGTTTATATCTGTCCTTCCCTACTTACTTGTTTCTCTCGTGTAGTTTTATGTCCATGGTTTTTTTGTAATCATTTATTTCTTTCTTGTTGTCTTTGCCAAGTTGTTTGTTTCTGCCCTTTGCTCATGGCATGTACCAGATTATGCAATCTTCTTGCCATCATTATGGGATCCTGCAGTATATTATCCTGTAATCATATGACCAACTTTTCTTTGATGCCTTCCTTCCAAGAAGAGTTGGCTACCTGAAGAGCAGCAGCTGGGAGACTTTTCCATGTCATAAACCGAGGATTCCTCAGCAAAAGAGAAATTGGCAAGAAGGCTAAGATGGCTGTATACTGCTCCACCTAGTCTTGAACTATGGATGCAAATCATGGGTGATGACTACAACCCACAAGAGCCAGCTTCAAACCTCAGAAATGAGGTATTTGAGCAAGGTGGTCCCAGTGACAGGATCTGCAATCAGTTGATATGCCATAGTCTTAAAATCCAGCCACTGCAGACCTGAGTGGGATAGTCCCATTTGTGATGGTTTGGCTGTGTCTACAGAATGGAAGAAGACCGGCTACCACGATAAATATGGGAAATCAAGAGCCCAGGATCCAGACCTCCAGGGCGACCCAGAATTAAGATCATATGACCCCATGTGGTTTCTAGGGGTGCCTGGGGAACCTGAGAAAGGAAAGGATCTCTGGTCGCACCATTTATGTCACAAGAGGGAACCAAAAAACTCCCACTACAAGAACACACGTTTTCATCAGCTGTAATGGAATCAAAGAACAAATAAGGCACATCCATTCACATTACCTCTCATTCATTCATTGCCACCTTTCAGCTCCCTAAGGAACCCAACAAATTCAAGCAAAGTCCACCTGTCCTGTGCCATCTGCCGAAGATCTTTCTGTTTTCTTTATTCCCTTTATGTCTGTAATTCCCTTCTCCATGTTTTTTTTTTTAAATCTCCCTATATTTCTCTTTTCCTGGCAATTACACAAAAAGGACTGCCTTGTAATGTTATCAGTTGCTTTTCTCAGTGTGTATCCTACATTGTGTATCCTATCAAATGCCCATATCTTGTTCATTTTGTTCCACTGATATTACTGAAAATTATAACAGAGGGAACGGTTGAAGGGAAACAGACAAGAGGAAGACTGTCATAACAGTGGGGAGGAATCACAAAGAGATAGATGGGCTTAATGTGGCGTTATATATCATCAAGGCTGAATGCAGCAAGAGATGGTGATTGTTAGTCAGCCACCAGGAACTGTAATCATTTGATTGAGTCCCTTAAATCACTAAGGTTTTGAGAATGTTTATTACATTTTTTCAGTCATGCATTCCAGACTGTTGCTTCTCTTCCCTCATGAGTCAGAGGTAGATACTTGTTGACAATCTCAAAATATCTCTCCCCCCCCCCCCCCCCCAGTGTTAAATCCCCATGCATACACAAATGGCTCAGCAACTAATGGAATAGAGAATAGCTCTGGAGGAAGGAATTTTTCTGAGTTAAAGCAACTGTACACAAAAAGATTTGTCAGTGGCAACAGGAAAATTCTCAAGTAATTTCAGAGCAGAAGCAGAGGTCTTAAAAACTGTACCAAAAGTCCTAACGGAAAAGGAAAGCCCTGAGAGACAAGTAGCCTTCTTCACAGATGCATTATCAGTAGTTACAGTGCTGAGCAGTCAAAGAAATGCAGATCTAAGCAACCCAAGAGCAATACTCTACAGACTAAGTCAGCGATTCAATAGAGTTGTAATACAGTGGATCCCATCACATTGGAATCTTCATTGCAACATCCCTGGCAATGAAGAGGCTGGCAGATTGGCAAAGGAAGGTGGAAAGCTACCTCAGTCTGACACAAACATAACTTATGAAGAAACCAAGAGTTTTATCAGAAGCAGATACAGAAACAAGGGGGAAGCAGGGCATCCAGCCACCAGAAGAACAATGCATATTACCAGCTTAATACAAATGAACAAGTGATAATCTTCAGACTCCGCACAGGTCACAACAGAGTGAGAGACTGTCTGTTCAACAAGCTAAAGATAGGAACTACCAATAAAATGGCAGCTGAACATCTGCTGCAAAGTGCCCAACATGTGAAGAACAGAGAAAGCACATATGACCGTCACCAATACCATTCCTGAACAAACTCTATGGAGACACCAACAACCTCAGGATGACCACCGCTTTCTTTAAACAGATTCAAGTTGACGTCTGAAAGTGTACGAAGAAGAAGAAGAAAATTCTTTTTCATTTTGTCTTTTTTTTTAGTCATTAGTGTTGTCTTCTGTATCCTTAGATGTAGTATCCTTGTCATGTCTTTAAACTCCACACATTAAAGTTTGCACAGGTTTTCATAATTATGTGTGACAGCATGCTTTTCTTCCCAACATTATTAAGTTGGTTGTCATTAACAACATCACTGATTAACAGAGGTCGCTTATTTTGTAATGGCAAATTGCACTTTGATATAAACCACGGATTTAAAGTCTAGGTTAAAATGAACATTCCCGGGGGTCTCTGATGATACAAAGAAAGAATAGGACTATTCTGGCATATCGTACAAGACGGCTAATATGTTGTTGTGTATGAGACTTGCAATCTCATCATGTGACAAAATTGCTACATAAACCACTTCCACAAGAGCACGTGAATACTGGGTGCAAGTTTTCTGCAAGGAGATGAGCTGCAGTAGTGACTGCGAGATGAGCTGCAGTAGTGACTGCAAGATGAGCTGCAGTAGTGACTGCGAGATGAGCTGCAGTAGTGACTGCAAGCTGAGCTGCAGTAGTGACTGCGAGCTGAGCTGCAGTAGTGACTGCGAACTGAGCTGCAGTAGTGACTGCGAGATGAGCTGCAGTAGTGACTGCGAGATGAGCTGCAGTAGTGACTGCGAGATGAGCTGCAGTAGTGACTGCGAGATGAGCTGCAGTAGTGACTGCGAGATGAGCTGCAGTAGTGACTGCGAGATGAGCTGCAGTAGTGACTGCGAGATGAGCTGCAGTAGTGACTGCGAGATGAGCTGCAGTAGTGACTGCGAGATGAGCTGCAGTAGTGACTGCGAGATGAGCTGCAGTAGTGACTGCGAGATGAGCTGCAGTAGTGACTGCGAGATGAGCTGCAGTAGTGACTGCGAGATGAGCTGCAGTAGTGACTGTGAGATGAGCTGCAGTAGTGACTGCGAGCTCTGTGTTCCATAAGGAGCGAAAAGGAAAATGATGATGAAAGGAACAAGAAGGCAGAACTTGCAGGGAAAAACAAAAGGGATGAGATCAGGAAATGGAGATGGAAATGATCAGGTCACATTACAGTACATAAAGGCAGATATCCTGAATTACTTTGAGATAGAACCCTTCAAATCAGAGAACTAGGAGGTTATAGAAAGGTACCACTGAAGTGCTGTCTGAGTAGGGGTGAAAGGTTATGAATGACATCTCTCATTAATTTTAGTGCAGAGAACACTGTGTTACTTAAATAACACATTAGACGTAATGTAGAATAACTCTTCAGGTTTTATTTAACACAATGAGACCTAATGACCACACTATATGTACTGATGAATCGTAGTGTAAAAAAGTTATTAATGTCTCAATCACTGCTGAATGTCTTGTTTTGTGGATGTGCGCTGCCCATCCATATATATATATATATACTTTCTAGAATAATCTGTTTCACAGTACTGTAGTTCATGATACACACACCTAGCTAAAATGAATTTATGCTAAAATAAACATGAGTATCAGTAGACAAAATTGAGATATGTCTGAGAATGATAACTCTAATAACAATCAGTAGTCCTGTCATTCGTTCACCCTAAAGTTGTGAACATGGGTTGTACATCTTGAACAGTTGAAGAGGGTGCTGAGACCATCACATGAGTTCTTGCATGTCTACCTCAGGTGTCTTGATGAACATTGGTTCACCAAGCTTGAATTTGGAATATGTGCACCAGGATGAAATGATTTCTGTTCTGCTTTGGGTGACATGAGTGATAGCTGCATTCTAGGTTGTCACCCATGCAGGGGATTCACTCAAAATAAGATTAGGGATTGTTCTGTTGGGGAACAGCAGTCTGTCTAGTTCACAAATTTTTATGTTTGCTCCCCAGCAGATTTTTGTCATGGCAGACTTCAAAGTTCTGATGAAGCATTCAGTTACTTCATTCGATGTGGGATGGTTGTGAGCTGTGGTCATATGTTCAGTTCGATGTGATATACAGAACTCCTTAAATTGTTGTGTTGTGATTTTGGTACAGTTGTCTGTAATAGTTGTGTTGGCCAACTTTTCAGGCACAAAATTCGTTGGCAGTGCATGTATGGTTGCTTCTGTAGTGACCAGACTCATGCCACAGATTTAAAGGTTCTTAAAATATACATCAATGATCCAACAATTCTGATAGTTCTCAAAATATCTTAACCCATATCCCTAGCTGAAATGACTTTCAAATAAAATGAATGTGTATCAAAATACATCTAACTAATATTTAAAAGATAAAGGTAGTCCCATTGCACATATTGCCATGGGAGAGGGGTTTGTTAGAGGCTTCACTATACTAGGTCCAACTTTATGAGACGGGGTGACCAGTTATCTTTCCTGCTCTTTGCCCTCCCTAATTCAGGAGCTGATTTAGGTACCCATTTACAGCTGGGTAGACTGGAGCATGCTGCTACAGGTTTTGATCCTGGGAGTCAGTAACTGTGCAGTGAGCGGCAACCACTCTGTGAATTGAATGCTCAGATAAGATCTATAACTTTCAAAATCAATAGTCCAATAGAACTAAAAAAGTCATGGAATTGATGAATTAGCTTGTACAAAACAAATCCAGATAAAAATTATTCAGAATTGATTTAACTGTGTCCATATTCTCTTTTTTTAATGACAGAACTCTATATAATTTTGTGACAAATATTATTTATCTGCTTTGGACAATTTTTCGGGTTTTTTTTTCAAGATATATATCTGTAGCTACTCATGGCCTGATATCCATAGCTTGTGATATCCCGATATCAGTATATAATTTTGGTCTTATATCCTTTGGTGCTGATGGTCTAATATTTATAGCTACTGATTGTTTGATATCAACAGCTTCTGTTGGTCTGATATCTATTGCTTGTTGTATTCTTATTTTCGTAGTTTACTATGGTCTTATATCCATATCGTGTAATGATCTGATATCGATTGATTGTTATGGTCTGATATCCAGAATAAGTGATAGTCTGATATCCATACCTTGTGGTTGTCTGATGTCCAGACCCTATAGTTGTCTGATATCCATAGCTAATGCTGTTGTGATATCCATATCTTGGTACAGCCTTATACCCTAAGGTATTGATGGGTTGACATCCATTAGCTGTTTATTGTCTGATATCCATAGACTTGTTGGAGTGGTAGAGTGTTTGGAACACTTGCTTCTCAAAGCAAATTATGGCTAATGATGATGTCCTAGAACTTCTGAGAAACTAAGAATTCTGTGCTTTACAACAGACCTTGCTTTCATATGTTTTTGCAGCATGGTCCTGACTCAATCCAACACCAAAGCAGATTATCAGAGGAAGTGGAACACACAGGCAGTTCACACAAAGGACACACCCCAGCCTCTACCACACTTAAGCACAACCAGTCTCACAGCTCAGATCTGGATGTATGTGAAGTAAACCACCAGGATGCAGAAGTGGTGTTCGGTGAAACTCGAGATTTTGGATCTCTCGTGGGCAGATCTTCAGAGGTACAGAGTCAGTCATCAGGTGATATTGCAAGTATTCCTGACTCTTCACCAGCAGCCATGAGTGGACACCCAAGCACACCAGCACAGAGCTTTGAACCTGTCAATTTTACTGACAGATCTCCCAAAACTGTGACAGCTCATCCAAAACCTGTCTCTGGGCAAGGTGCATTGGTACTATCACAGTCACCAACCACTGCCACAGATGTTACTGAGGATACCAAGGCAGCAGATTTGGACAATCCTGAGCAGCTTAAATGTACACATAACAAAACTGATGATCCTTCCATGAGAAATGCTCTTGACAGCTCAGATTATTTTAATAATCAAAAGAATCTTTCTTCTGAGGATAAAACAAAGCCATCTGGTAACAGCAATGAATCTCAGAGATCAGTAACATCATTAGAAGCAGACACTGATGTGTCATCCAACTTAAATGAAGATAATGAATCATCCATTAGAAAAAATATATCTGAACACAATGCTTCATGGTCAGAGAAAGCACAGACAGTGGTAGGCAAACTAGCATTCCAGGTCTCAAACCTTACCTGGGATTCTGTTGACCAAAAGGATGGTTCATCAAAACCTAGAGGCAGCAGTCCACAGTCATCATTCTCTCCTCTCCGAACCCCAGCTCATCACTTATCCAGTTTGTTTAACTACACCTCCAGCTTCTTCCGTGGTGCACCCACAACAGATAAAGATAGTTCGTCGGCTGTAGATACTTCCACTTCTGACGGCAGGAGTAAATACTCACCATCATATGGACTTCAGCTGAAGAGTGAGTTTACTAAGGAAGACATTTCAAAAGCTCTTGGACGAGACCCTAGAGGTGAGTATATACTTAATGATTGTGACCTTATTAGTAGAAAAGAATATGAGAGTTTTTTTGCTTTATAAAAAATGACACATTTAAGTTGTCTTCCTCAGATGTTGTAAATTATCTTGTTGTTATATTGTAGGTTGTCTTATTTAGTGTCATGGCGTACCATTGGCTTTGGATAGTTTTTATTGTTTTCATTGTAGATTACTTTGTTGAAAGTAGCTTTTGCCATTCTTTTTATTTTCTTGATTTCTATTTTGTGCAAGATAGACATTATCAGTTATATCAAAGTCTCTTTGTCTGGCAGCGTAGATAGCATTATCAGTTTTATTCAACTCTCCTTGGGTGGTAGAATAGGTAATATTATCTGTTATATCCAACTCTCCTTGTCTGGTAGAATAGATAACATCAGTTATATCCAGCTGTTCTTGTCTAGCAGAAAAGATAACTTTAGCAGTTATATCCAACTCTCCTTGTCTAGCAGAATAGATAACATTAACAGTTACATCCAACTCTCCTCTTCTGACAGAATAGATAATATTATCTATTATATCCAACTCTCATTGTCTGGCATAATAGATAATGTTACCAGTTATATCCAACTCTCATTGTCTGGCAGAATAGATAATATTATCTGTTATATCCAGCTCTATTTGTCTGGCAGAGTAGATAGTGTTACCAGTTAGTTCCAGCTGTCCTTGTCTTGACCTGTTCAGAAGTGATTTTACATTATTTTTATTAAAAGTGAGCAAAGTTTAACCTACATACATTGAAGGAAGTAACAGCTGTTGAGACACAGATTACAAAGAGGAATATTGTCCTAATTCTCAGTGTCAGTATTATGATCACCTGTAGAATCAGCATTACAGTATTGTTGAGTCACATTGAGCAAACGGACTTGTGCAGTCATGTGATATAAATGACATGTACATTCATGACTGTGATGTTCCATCAGTAACACTGTCATCACTAGCAGTCACCATGTACTTAACATCTTCAACAAACATGGTCAGTTAAGGAAAATAAAACTCAGCCATCCAAGTCAGGGGAAGGTCCTCTCGCAGGGAGGCGTATGATGCAACACAGAGGAAGCCGAAAGGAGTCTGTGTTACTAACTTTCTTTCTTCTAGAACCTCCAGATTTATAGCATTACAAGGCAGTCCTTGTTCTGGAACCACCAGGGCAAGAGAGGCAGAGGTAGACCAAGAAGCACATGGAGAAGAGAGCTGGAAACAGAGGTGAAAATGATGAGAACATGGAAAGAACTTTAGATGATGGCACGTGACAGGAGGACTTGGCATGTGTTTGTTGAAGGCCTATGCTCCTTGGGGAGTGGAGGGTTATGAATGAATGAACATCTTCTTTACTATTACCGTTATCAAATAAATGATCAACATAATTTATTTATGCCCGTCTAATTCCTGGGGACTGCTGCTGCCTCAGGCATGCCATATGAGGCCACTAATATGAGGTTGTACTTGAGGCTGGCAACATCATCATGTCAAACAGACTGCCACAAACCACCACTACAAGAGCATGTCAATACTTGGTGCAGGCTTCCAGCAAGGGGACCAGGTGCAGTGGTGGCTCCAGTTTCCGTAAGGAGAAAAAAAGGAAATAATTTATTGACGTCACAAAGACAGAGGACCATGATAAAACAGGCTGTCAGCACCATATAAACATCTATTAACAATATTAATAAATGCATGCAGAATTGAACAGTATGACTATGTGTTAAGAGCAGATGTGTTGTCCAGCACTGTACTTTATGGGAAAGTCCTGGGAACAAGAGAAATGGACAGATAAAAGATGTTCTGGGTAGAAAATATTCAGAAATGGACAGAAAAGACATCACTACGGGTACTCTTGACAAGAAAGTCACATGTACTTAGATCTGCTGGACACTATATACATCATCATTTTGCTGTTTGCTCTTTGTAGATTGGGGTCAGAGTGGCTCAGAGGCACGCATCCACCTCTAATTCAAAAGGTGCCGGGTTTGCTTCCAGCACAGAGAATATAATTGATGGAAATTGTTTTCAGAACCAGCAGTTCCTAATGATGTCATACTCCCCCCTGATCTCCTGGATAGTGAGATTGGATGCCTAGCCTTATCGGATGAGGGTGAAAAAAAATAGGAGGTCCCGTGTGCAAGTTGCGCACATTAAAAATCCCTCGGCAGTTGCAAATTGTAAAGAGTAGGCCATACAGCCGCTGCCCTAGCACGATTTTAAAATTAGGAAAACCTACTTACCACAAAACATGTATAGAATGTTGGGATCCTTGCTGGAGCTACAGAGCTTGTGCACTGTGCTGGGACCCACCTTGTGTGATCTAAGGGAGGAGATCGGAGCACTGATGGAGTTATCCATGTGCAATAAAGATGGTCCTTCAGCCAAACCAAACCTTATCGATCATAGAGCCATCACTACAGCTGGTCAGTCCCTTACAGGAAGCCTGCACGAAAGTAGTCATATACTCTTACATGATGGTTTCTGCAGCAGCTTATTTGACAAGATGAGGTTGACAGATTATACAATACCTCATTAATTGCCTCTTATACCAGAGGAAGCAGCATTCCTGTTCATTCTATACCTCTTCAGAGATGCATACATATACACACACATATCAGAATCTTTATTCTCTATAAAATACATTGTCATGTAATGGCATGATATAATAAAATACAACATACCATATAGGAGAATCATTGGAATTTACAAAAGTGTGGAAGACGTCTTAAATAGTTCTATGTGGGTGTTTTTACATTGAATATTTTTGTTACACATATATAACAATCTTTAAGCTTTACAAAAGACATTGACATGAGATATGATACAACATAACAACACGAGTATTATTAAAATTTACTAAATTTGTGTGGCATTCGTGGTACTAAATTTAGCATCAAATACAAAAGTAGTTTGGTGTATTAAACAGAGCACAGTTGAGATTAGACTTAATAAAAGTGTGGAAAACATCTCCAGCAATTTAAAATGGGTATAATCCTATAATCGACATACATACACTGACACACACATATGCACAGCCACACAAATTATGATTTATATTTTTTTCCCCCAGAATTTATGTTGAGATCTGACTCTCAATATTTTCAAGATCCTCCCTTATACTTACAAATCAGACGTGGCATCAGGAAGAATATAGAGATCTTTCAGCCACGAGCATTTGACCACAGGAATACTGGCCCCATGCTGAGTGAATACTGGTTTGTGGTCCCTCGTGACATGTAAGCTTAATCTCTTGTGTTATCTGCTGTGATATTTAGTGTGGCTACGTGTTGCAGGTGTGTGGTCTTTTAAATGTTAAAAAATGCTTTATTAACTCTTTAAGTCCCAATCGACTTTATAAAGGCTCAGGGGTTAGACGCGCTTGGCCCAATCGACTTTAAAAAGCCTTTAGTATATGTGCCTCTGTTTGAGACTGTTTCTAACTATAACTACCTACAAACCACCCAAAACGTCATTTCCGACTGCAAGTACATTCTTTTAAATACCGCACGTGTTTAAGAGTGAACGTGTTTCTGTTTTGAGATATTTATTTTAGATTTTTAAAGCGATTTTTTTAAGCGCATATCCTCCATTTTACCTTGAATAACTTATCATTTTTTTTAAGCGCATATCCTCCATTTTACCTTCAATAACTAATCATTTTTCAATGAAAGCTTTTATACTTGTAGCACAAGAGTAAAGTACATCCAATTATCTTCAGTTTCATATACAACAACAAAGTTATTTATGCATATGAACATTTTAAAAAATTATATCCAAACAACAACAATAAAAACGCACTGGGGTGGCCATTTTTGCTTGGGCCAAACCCACTTTTTTGCTTGGGACTGAAAGAGTTAAGCTACAAAAGCTTTTTAAAAAAATGCTGGAAATGGATTTGAGACGCACTAAAGAAACCTGTTGATAGCATTACAAGGCAGTCCTTTTTCTGGAATTCAGGGTAATAGAAGTAGAAGAACACACGGAGAAGATAACTGGAGAAATGACAATGATGAGGAAGACATGGAAAACCTTTGAGATGCTGGCACATGACAGGAGGACTTGGCCTGTGTTGTTGAAGGTCTGTGTTGTTGAAGGTCTGTGTTGTTGAAGGCCTGTGTTGTTGAAGGCCTGTGTTGTTGAAGGCCTGTGTTGTTGAAGGCCTGTGTTGTTGAAGGCCTGTGTTGTTGAAGGCCTGTGTTGTTGAAGGCCTGTGTTGTTGAAGGCCTGTGTTGTTGAAGGCCTGTGTTGTTGAAGGCCTGTGTTGTTGAAGGTCTGTGTTGTTGAAGGCCTGTGTTGTTGAAGGTCTGTGTTGTTGAAGGTCTGTGTTGTTGAAGGCCTGTGTTGTTGAAGGTCTGTGTTGTTGAAGGTCTGTGTTGTTGAAGGCCTGTGTTGTTGAAGGTCTGTGTTGTTGAAGGTCTGTGTTGTTGAAGGTCTGTGTTGTTGAAGGCCTGTGTTGTTGAAGGCCTGTGTTGTTGAAGGCCTGTGTTGTTGAAGGTCTGTGTTGTTGAAGGTCTGTGTTGTTGAAGGCCTGTGTTGTTGAAGGTCTGTGTTGTTGAAGGTCTGTGTTGTTGAAGGTCTGTGTTGTTGAAGGTCTGTGTTGTTGAAGGTCTGTGTTGTTGAAGGCATGTGTTGTTTAAGGTCTGTGTTGTTGAAGGTCTGTGTTGTTGAAGGTCTGTGTTGTTGAAGGTCTGTGTTGTTGAAGGCATGTGTTGTTGAAGGTCTGTGTTGTTGAAGGTCTGTGTTGTTGAAGGTCTGTGTTGTTGAAGGTCTGTGTTGTTGAAGGTCTGTGTTGTTGAAGGCCTGTGTTGTTGAAGGTCTGTGTTGTTGAAGGTCTGTGTTGTTGAAGGTCTGTGTTGTTGAAGGTCTGTGTTGTTGAAGGTCTGTGTTGTTGAAGGTCTGTGTTGTTGAAGGTCTGTGTTGTTGAAGGCCTGTGTTGTTGAAGGCCTGTGTTGTTGAAGGTCTGTGTTGTTGAAGGTCTGTGTTGTTGAAGGTCTGTGTTGTTGAAGGTCTGTGTTGTTGAAGGTCTGTGTTGTTGAAGGTCTGTGTTGTTGAAGGTCTGTGTTGTTGAAGGTCTGTGTTTGTTGAAGGTCTGTGTTGTTGAAGGTCTGTGTTGTTGAAGGTCTGTGTTGTTGAAGGTCTGTGTTGTTGAAGGTCTGTGTTGTTGAAGGTCTGTGTTGTTGAAGGTCTGTGTTGTTGAAGGCATGTGTTGTTGAAGGTCTGTGTTGTTGAAGGTCTGTGTTGTTGAAGGTCTGTGTTGTTGAAGGTCTGTGTTGTTGAAGGTCTGTGTTGTTGAAGGAAGGTCTGTGTTGTTGAAGGTCTGTGTTGTTGAAGGTCTGTGTTGTTGAAGGCCTGTGTTGTTGAAGGTCTGTGTTGTTGAAGGTCTGTGTTGTTGAAGGCCTGTGTTGTTGAAGGTCTGTGTTGTTGAAGGCCTGTGTTGTTGAAGGTCTGTGTTGTTGAAGGTCTGTGTTGTTGAAGGCCTGTGTTGTTGAAGGTCTGTGTTGTTGAAGGTCTGTGTTGTTGAAGGTCTGTGTTGTTGAAGGTCTGTGTTGTTGAAGGTCTGTGTTGTTGAAGGTCTGTGTTGTTGAAGGTCTGTGTTGTTGAAGGTCTGTGTTGTTGAAGGTCTGTGTTGTTGAAGGCATGTGTTGTTGAAGGTCTGTGTTGTTGAAGGCCTGTGTTGTTGAAGGTCTGTGTTGTTGAAGGCCTGTGTTGTTGAAGGTCTGTGTTGTTGAAGGTCTGTGTTGTTGAAGGTCTGTGTTGTTGAAGGCCTGTGTTGTTGAAGGTCTGTGTTGTTCAGGGTCTGTGTTGTTGAAGGCCTGTGTTGTTCAAGGTCTGTGTTGTTCAAGGTCTGTGTTGTTCAAGGCCTGTGTTGTTGAAGGTCTGTGTTGTTGAAAGTCTGTGTTGTTGAAGGTCTGTGTTGTTGAAGGTCTGTGTTGTTGAAGGTCTGTGTTGTTGAAGGCATGTGTTGTTGAAGGTCTGTGTTGTTGAAGGCCTGTGTTGCTGAAGGTCTGTGTTGTTGAAGGCCTGTGTTGTTGAAGGTCTGTGTTGTTGAAGGTCTGTGTTGTTGAAGGTCTGTGTTGTTGAAGGCCTGTTTTGTTGAAGGTCTGTGTTGTTGAAGGCCTGTGTTGTTGAAGGTCTGTGTTGTTCAGGGTCTGTGTTGTTCAAGGCCTGTGTTGTTGAAGGTCTGTGTTGTTCAAGGTCTGTGTTGTTCAAGGCCTGTGTTGTTGAAGGTCTGTGTTGTTGAAGGTCTGTGTTGTTGAAGGTCTGTGTTGTTGAAGGCATGTGTTGTTGAAGGCATGTGTTGTTGAAGGTCTGTGTTGTTGAAGGTCTGTGTTGTTGAAGGCCTGTGTTGTTGAAGGTCTGTGTTGTTGAAGGTCTGTGTTGTTGAAGGCATGTGTTGTTGAAGGTCTGTGTTGTTGAAGGCCTGTGTTGCTGAAGGTCTGTGTTGTTGAAGGCCTGTGTTGTTGAAGGTCTGTGTTGTTGAAGGTCTGTGTTGTTGAAGGTCTGTGTTGTTGAAGGCCTGTTTTGTTGAAGGTCTGTGTTGTTGAAGGCCTGTGTTGTTGAAGGTCTGTGTTGTTCAGGGTCTGTGTTGTTTAAGGCCTGTGTTGTTGAAGGTCTGTGTTGTTCAAGGTCTGTGTTGTTCAAGGCCTGTGTTGTTGAAGGTCTGTGTTGTTGAAGGTCTGTGTTGTTGAAGGTCTGTGTTGTTGAAGGCATGTGTTGTTGAAGGCATGTGTTGTTGAAGGTCTGTGTTGTTGAAGGTCTGTGTTGTTGAAGGCCTGTGTTGTTGAAGGTCTGTGTTGTTGAAGGTCTGTGTTGTTGAAGGCATGTGTTGTTGAAGGTCTGTGTTGTTGAAGGCCTGTGTTGTTGAAGGCCTGTGTTGTTGAAGGTCTGTGTTGTTGAAGGCCTGTGTTGTTGAAGGTCTGTGTTGTTGAAGGCATGTGTTGTTGAAGGTCTGTGTTGTTGAAGGCCTGTGTTGTTGAAGGTCTGTGTTGTTGAAGGCCTGTGTTGTTGAAGGTCTGTGTTGTTGAAGGTCTGTGTTGTTGAAGGCCTGTTTTGTTGAAGGTCTGTGTTGTTGAAGGCCTGTGTTGTTGAAGGCCTGTGTTGTTCAAGGCCTGTGTTGTTCAAGGTCTGTGTTGTTCAAGGTCTGTGTTGTTCAAGGCCTGTGTTGTTGAAGGTCTTTTTTGTTGAAGGTCTGTGTTGTTGAAGGTCTGTGTTGTTGAAGGCATGTGTTGTTGAAGGTCTGTGTTGTTGAAGGTCTGTGTTGTTGAAGGTCTGTGTTGTTGAAGGTCTGTGTTGTTGAAGGTCTGTGTTGTTGAAGGTCTGTGTTGTTGAAGGTCTGTGTTGTTGAAGGTCTGTGTTGTTGAAGGTTTGTGTTGTTGGTTGAAGGTCTGTGTTGTTGAAGGTCTGTGGTGTTGAAGGTTTGTGTTGTTGAAGGTCTGTGTTGTTGAAGGTCTGTGTTGTTGAAGGTCTGTGTTGTTGAAGGCATGTGTTGTTGAAGGCCTGTGTTGTTGAAGGCCTGTGTTGTTGAAGGCCTGTGTTGTTGAAGTTCTGTGTTGTTGAAGGTCTGTGTTGTTGAAGGTTTGTGTTGTTGAAGGTCTGTGTTGTTGAAGGTCTGTGTTGTTGAAGGAAGGTCTGTGTTGTTGAAGGAAGGTCTGTGTTGTTGAAGGTCTGTGTTGTTGAAGGTCTGTGTTGTTGAATGTCTGTGTTGTTGAAGGCCTGAGTTGTTGAAGGTCTGTGTTGTTGAAGGTCTGTGTTGTTGAAGGTCTGTGTTGTTGAAGGTCTGTGTTGTTGAAGGCATGTGTTGTTGAAGGTCTGTGTTGTTGAAGGCCTGTGTTGCTGAAGGTCTGTGTTGTTGAAGGCCTGTGTTGTTGAAGGTCTGTGTTGTTGAAGGTCTGTGTTGTTGAAGGTCTGTGTTGTTGAAGGCCTGTTTTGTTGAAGGTCTGTGTTGTTGAAGGCCTGTGTTGTTGAAGGTCTGTGTTGTTCAGGGTCTGTGTTGTTCAAGGCCTGTGTTGTTGAAGGTCTGTGTTGTTCAAGGTCTGTGTTGTTCAAGGCCTGTGTTGTTGAAGGTCTGTGTTGTTGAAGGTCTGTGTTGTTGAAGGTCTGTGTTGTTGAAGGCATGTGTTGTTGAAGGCATGTGTTGTTGAAGGTCTGTGTTGTTGAAGGTCTGTGTTGTTGAAGGCCTGTGTTGTTGAAGGTCTGTGTTGTTGAAGGTCTGTGTTGTTGAAGGCATGTGTTGTTGAAGGTCTGTGTTGTTGAAGGCCTGTGTTGCTGAAGGTCTGTGTTGTTGAAGGCCTGTGTTGTTGAAGGTCTGTGTTGTTGAAGGTCTGTGTTGTTGAAGGTCTGTGTTGTTGAAGGCCTGTTTTGTTGAAGGTCTGTGTTGTTGAAGGCCTGTGTTGTTGAAGGTCTGTGTTGTTCAGGGTCTGTGTTGTTTAAGGCCTGTGTTGTTGAAGGTCTGTGTTGTTCAAGGTCTGTGTTGTTCAAGGCCTGTGTTGTTGAAGGTCTGTGTTGTTGAAGGTCTGTGTTGTTGAAGGTCTGTGTTGTTGAAGGCATGTGTTGTTGAAGGCATGTGTTGTTGAAGGTCTGTGTTGTTGAAGGTCTGTGTTGTTGAAGGCCTGTGTTGTTGAAGGTCTGTGTTGTTGAAGGTCTGTGTTGTTGAAGGCATGTGTTGTTGAAGGTCTGTGTTGTTGAAGGCCTGTGTTGTTGAAGGCCTGTGTTGTTGAAGGTCTGTGTTGTTGAAGGCCTGTGTTGTTGAAGGTCTGTGTTGTTGAAGGCATGTGTTGTTGAAGGTCTGTGTTGTTGAAGGCCTGTGTTGTTGAAGGTCTGTGTTGTTGAAGGCCTGTGTTGTTGAAGGTCTGTGTTGTTGAAGGTCTGTGTTGTTGAAGGCCTGTTTTGTTGAAGGTCTGTGTTGTTGAAGGCCTGTGTTGTTGAAGGCCTGTGTTGTTCAAGGCCTGTGTTGTTCAAGGTCTGTGTTGTTCAAGGTCTGTGTTGTTCAAGGCCTGTGTTGTTGAAGGTCTTTTTTGTTGAAGGTCTGTGTTGTTGAAGGTCTGTGTTGTTGAAGGCATGTGTTGTTGAAGGTCTGTGTTGTTGAAGGTCTGTGTTGTTGAAGGTCTGTGTTGTTGAAGGTCTGTGTTGTTGAAGGTCTGTGTTGTTGAAGGTCTGTGTTGTTGAAGGTCTGTGTTGTTGAAGGTCTGTGTTGTTGAAGGTTTGTGTTGTTGGTTGAAGGTCTGTGTTGTTGAAGGTCTGTGGTGTTGAAGGTTTGTGTTGTTGAAGGTCTGTGTTGTTGAAGGTCTGTGTTGTTGAAGGTCTGTGTTGTTGAAGGCATGTGTTGTTGAAGGCCTGTGTTGTTGAAGGCCTGTGTTGTTGAAGTTCTGTGTTGTTGAAGGTCTGTGTTGTTGAAGGTTTGTGTTGTTGAAGGTCTGTGTTGTTGAAGGTCTGTGTTGTTGAAGGAAGGTCTGTGTTGTTGAAGGAAGGTCTGTGTTGTTGAAGGTCTGTGTTGTTGAAGGTCTGTGTTGTTGAATGTCTGTGTTGTTGAAGGCCTGAGTTGTTGAAGGTCTGTGTTGTTGAAGGTCTGTGTTGTTGAAGGTCTGTGTTGTTGAAGGTCTGTGTTGTTGAAGGCCTGTGTTGTTGAAGGTCTGTGTTGTTGAAGGCATGTGTTGTTGAAGGCATGTGTTGTTGAAGGCTTGTGTTGTTGAAGGTTTGTGTTGTTGAAGGTCTGTGTTGTTGAAGGTCTGTGTTGTTGAAGGTCTGTGTTGTTGAAGGTTTGTGTTGTTGAAGGTCTGTGTTGTTGAAGGTCTGTGTTGTTGAAGGTCTGTGTTGTTGAAGGCATGTGTTGTTGAAGTCCTGTGTTGTTGAAGGCCTGTGTTGTTGAAGGCCTGTGTTGTTGAAGTTCTGTGTTGTTGAAGGTTTGTGTTGTTGAAGGTCTGTGTTGTTGAAGGAAGGTCTGTGTTGTTGAAGGAAGGTCTGTGTTGTTGAAGGTCTGTGTTGTTGAAGGTCTGTGTTGTTGAAGGCCTGTGTTGTTGAAGGCCTGTGTTGTTGAAGGTCTGTGTTGTTGAAGGCATGTGTTGTTGAAGGTCTGTGTTGTTGAAGGCCTGTGTTGTTGAAGGCCTGTGCTCCTTGGAGCCTTCCACAAACTTATGCCAAGTCTTTCTGTCCTGTCCTGTGCCATCAGCTCAAGGTCTTTCTATGTTTTCTTCTCTCCCATCATGTCTGTCTCCTCTTCTCTGTGTGTTCTGTGGTCTGCTTCTACCTCTCTTACCCAGGGGATTCCAGAATAAGGACTGCCTTGTAATGCTATCAACAGGTTTCCTCATTGGGTATCCTATCCATCGCCAGCACCTTCTTCACATCTCTTGTTCATCTGGCACTTGTTTGGTTCTTATTATCAGTTCCACATTAGTGATCTTGTCATACCATTTGAGTCAGTCTGTTCTACCACATTATACCACAATACAGACATTCAGTACAGAAGTAACAGTTGGAACTTTGTCTTGTTCCAGGAGAGATAAGCTTTACAACTTCCTGATGACCTGGCAACCTGACGCTTATGGAAATGAGGAAGAAACTGAGTCCAGAGGGCAATTTTTTTACGATGTAGATACTCTGGCGCAGCCTGGAATTAAAGTTGGTGATGCATCTCATGGCGGTTTTCATATTTTGGAGGACCATTTCAAGGAAGCAGAGAAGACATGGGAGGTAGGCTGAGATTTTTTGTTTTCACTCTTTTCATTCTCTGCTCCTTGTTTCATAGGCAGTGTAATAAAGGTAGTCTGGAAGTAGATACTGCTGTAGGGGAGTGAGATGTTAGAGACTTCACTAAACTAGGTCCAGTGATTAGTTCCCTTCCTCACTGCCTTTGCCTTCTCTAACTCAAGAGCAGAGCAAGGTGCCTATTTATAGCTGGGTAGACTGCAGCGTGATTCTGCTAGGTTTCAACCCTGATTCCAGATAACTTTGCCGTGAGAGGAAAACACATCGATTGCTTAGCCAATCAGACGCTTAGCAGTGTACTATGATATTTGTGTGTGTGTTTCCTCTCACTTTATCAGGGCAGTTCACTCTTGTGAACACGAAAAGGGATGTTCTCAGATTAGTAAAACTTGCCTCTTTGTGAGTCTTAGAATCACTTAAAACCAAAATAAAGTCGTTTATCCAACTTGACCCCAAGGTATGTTGGGTTTTCTCATATGGAAGCTCACTTCCATTTATGTGCAATTTGACCATTTCTTGAAGATTTGACATTGAGATGCAGGTTGCTACTGTCTTGGAGAGGTTAATTTGAATTCCTCCGTCTGATGCGCATTTGCAGATGTTAGTTAGTGCTGCCTGCATCCTGAACTTTGCAGTTGGCAAGTGTTCTGTGGCACACCAGGCAGCAAAATCGTCGGCATGGAGAGCCCTGGAGATATGCCTATTTAGCCTTTTTCTTTTTTTTTTTTGGTCCTGGCATAACCCTTGAAATAATTTTCAGGTCTCAGGTAACCCTGCATAAAATTATTATATCTACAGGTCACGATACATTAGCGTGATCAGTAAGTTGTAAATATAATAATCCAATAGAATTGTTATTGCTCTTTTGAGTAAATAATGGTTTTAATTCTGTGGGTCTGTTTGTTTTGGCTTACTTATTAGCCTTCTCTTTTTGTGTGCTTCCCCCTCCTCACAAAGGATATCAACTCTAATGCAAGTCAGTAGCGTAGGTAGAAGAAACTTTAGTTTTTCCTGTTTTTTTTTTTTTTAAATTTCATACTTGATTTTTTGTTAACCTTGTCCAAGTAGGCCTAAATGTCTATCACAAATTTCTACTCTACAAGATGCTAATGAAATATGGTATGTGCAAGGGTGAAAGCGGTCCTGTTGCGCACTGCGATACTGGGCTGCTTGGTCATTGTACACAACTGCAAGTGCAAACATTACCCAATGTTCAAAGTTAAAAAAACCATGTTTATTTTTATTTTGTTTTATCACGAGCTCTAGGGGAACCCCTAGTGACCTCTCACGGAACCTTGGTTGAGAAACCAAGGCCTAGATAGTTTCTCTGCAATACCATTAATATAAATAATAAAAAGTGTAAGGGGGATAACCCCGCCTTGTGGCTCACCATGTTGAAGAGCGACACGATGGCTCAGTGTTCCGTCAAGTTTTACTCTTGCTGTATGGTATCGGTGGAACTCCCGTATCCAGTTGAACATTCTCCATTCAGTTTTGTTGTTGAGCATCTTAAGGAGAAGTCTTTCTTTCCATACCATATCTAAGCTTTTGTCAGGTCCACAGAAACAGCCGGTACCTTTTTCTTCTCTTGAACGGCATTTTCTACTTCCTGGGCTAGATATACTAGCTGGTTTTTGGTACTACGGTTTTTCATAGAAGCTGACTGTGTCAAGGCCGGATTTAGAAATGTTAAGGCCCTAAGCTATAGGAAGCTGTGGAGGCCCTATTTGGCAATCGGCAACAGAGAATAAGGCCACATAACGTTTGAACTTGGCAAGAATGCCTTCAAGATGCATAAAAAAATACATTCAGGCGTACCATGTATAATGTATGGCGGTACTGTCATTATAAGTGGAAATTAACATTATAGACTTACTCCTACTATATCTGTTTCTATAACTTTCTAAGACCCCCTACTCCTCCTCCCCCCACCCTGTTACACCACTGTTAGAGAGGCCCCATCAGACTGTGAGGTCCTAAGCTATAGCTTGTTTAGCTTATGCCTAAACCTGGCCCTGCTGTGCGTTATCAAGCAGATATTGAAGGTACTGACCTCTAACAAAACTTTCCTTGAGAAGGGAGTGGGAGATAACGTCCTGTAACAAAAATGTCCACGAGGGAGAGGTAGAGATTGGCCTCAAACACTCACAAACAATACATTGGATTCCCCCTGTGGTGAAATGTGTTGAGAACCCAGCATTGCACACTGAGCTTGGAGGAGTCACTTGAGGCCCAGACGTAACTCTGGCTTTTATCTGGTTGCCTGCATGCAGGAGAATCTCACTATGAACCCTATGAGAGGCAGGGGGAGCTGAGAAGTGGCTCTGTGTAGGACGTAATGATTCCTCAGGAGAGCCCAGAAACAGAGCACAGTATTTTAGCTCTGCATATTTGGAGAGCCCTCTTGGATGGCGGGGAATGCACAGTATGCCACATGCTTCCTCTTCCTAGCTTGGGACCAGATGTGATGATCCATTAAATGCAAGCCAAGCTGGAGATACTGGAGCTCATGACTTCAACTCAACACGTTTCGGAATGGCAGAAAAGCCCCAGGAAAAGGCTAGATCTACAGTCTAGATAATACCAAGGAGTCTTCAACTGGATATTGGCTTCAAAAGAGCGAGAAGCTCAGTAGTCCTAGTTAAACAACAACAAGAACATAACAAGGGGGTGGGAGATGCAGGCCTGTCATAAAATATATACTAGGGAGTGGGATATATTGGCCTCTAACACAGGGTTTCTTAATCTGTGATCCACTGACCCCTTAGGGGTCTATGAATGGATCTAGGGGTCCGTGTATATAACAAGAAAATTAAAATGTGAAATTTTCAATTACCAGGGATGCCTCTTGTCTCCATTTCTTTTCTTGCTAGCACTAGATTGGGTTATGAAAATATCCACATCAGACAACAGAAATGGAATCCAGTGAAATCTGACTAAACAGCTTGATGATTTAGATTTTGCAGATGACTTGGCTCTTCTGCCCCATAACCATAATCAGATGCAAGACAAAATGAAAATACTTGGTGAGAGGTCACAGCAAGTGGGTTTGGAAATATATGGGGAAAAGACAAAGATAATGAGAATAAGTGCAAGAAATGATAACAAGGTCATATTTTAGGAAACTTCACTACAAGATGTAGAATCGTACACATATCTTGGCAGCAATATAGACAAAGTTGGAGGGACAGACAGTGATATCAAAATAAGAATACAAAAAGCAAGAGGATCGTTCATTGCATTGGGAAACATATGGAGATCAAGAGAAATCAAGTCCAACACAAAAATAAGAATCTTCAACCCAGATGTCAAGTCAGTCTCATTGTATGGCTCTTAAACATGGAGAACAATAAAAAAAACAACAACAAAAAAGTTACACATTCATAAATATGGGTACTTGCGTAGAATAGAAGGATTGGAATGGTATGACAAAGTCACCAGTGAGGAATTGATAACAAGAATCAGACACGTGCCAGTGGAACAAGAGATGAGAAGAAGACCTTGGTGATGGATAGAACATACATTGAGGAAACTTGCTGATAACATTACAATGCAGTCCTTGGTCTGGAAACCTCAGGGAAACTGAGGAAGAGGTAGACCAAAAAGACACATGGAGAAGAGAGGAAAAGGTAGACCAAGAATTACAAGGAGAAGAGAACTGGAGACAGAATTGAAAACTTGGAACAAACTTGAGCTGATGGCACGTGACAGGAGGACTTGACGTGATGGCACGTGACAGGAGGACTTGACATGATGGCACATGACAGGAGGACTTGACATGATGGCACATGACAGGAGGACTTGACGTGATGGCACGTGACAGGAGGGCTTGCCGTGATGGTACGTGACAGGAGGACTTGCCGTGATGGCACGTGACAGAAGGACTTGATGTGATGGCACCTGACAGGAGGACTTGCCATGATGGCACATGACAGGAGGACTTGACGTGATGGCACATGACAGTAGGACTTGACATGATGGCATGTGACAGGAGGACATGACGTGATGGAACATGACAGGAGGACTTGACGTGATGGCACGTGACAGGAGGACTTGACGTGATGGCACGTGACAGGAGGACTTGACATGATGGCATGTGACAGGAGGACTTGACATGATGGCAGGTGACAGGAGGACTTGACATGATGGCACATGACATGAGGACTTGATGTGATGGCACGTGACAGGATGACTTGCCGTGATGGCACGTGACAGGAGGACTTGCCATGATGGCATGTGACAGGAGGACTTGCCATGATGGCACGTGACAGGAGGACTTGACGTGATGGCACGTGACAGGAGGACTTGACGTGATGGCACGTGACAGGAGGACTTGACATGATGGCACGTGACAGGAGGACTTGACATGATGGCAGGTGACAGGAGGACTTGACATGATGGCACATGACATGAGGACTTGATGTGATGGCACGTGACAGGATGACTTGCCGTGATGGCACGTGACAGGAGGACTTGCCATGATGGCATGTGACAGGAGGACTTGCCATGATGGCACGTGACAGGAGGACTTGCCATGATGGCACATGACAGGAGGACTTGACATGATGGCACATGACAGGAGGACTTGACATGATGGCACATTACAGGAGGACTTGCCGTGATGGCACATGACAGGAGGACTTGACGGGATGGCACATGACAGGAGGACTTGCCATGATGGCACATGACAGGAGGACTTGCCATGATGGCACGTGACAGGAGAATGTGCCATGATGGCACGTGACAGGAGGACTTGACATGATGGCACATGATAGGAGGACTTGACATGATGGCATGTGACAGGAAGGCTTGATGTGATGGCATGTGACAGGAGGACTTGATGAGATGGCACGTGACAGGAGGACTTGACATGATGGCACGTGACATGAGGACTTGCCATGATGGCACATGACAGGAGGACTTGACATGATGGCACGTGACAGGAGGACTTGCCATGATGGCACATGACAGGAGGACTTGACATGATGGCACATGACAGGAGGACTTGACATGATGGCACGTGACAGTAGGACTTGACGTGATGGCACGTGACAGGAGGACTTGATGTGATGGCATGTGACAGGAGGACTTACCATGATGGCATGTGACAGGAGGACTTGCCATGATGGCACATGACAGAAGGACTTGCCATGATGGCATGTGACAGAAGGACTTGCCATGATGGCATGTGACAGGAGGACTTGACATGATGGCATGTTACAGGAGGACTTGCCATGATGGCACGTGACAGGAGGACTTGACATGATGGCACGTGACAGGAGGACTTGACATGATGGCGCATGACAGGAGGACTTGACATGAGGGTGCATGACAGGAGTACTTGACATGATGGCACGTGACAGGAGGACTTGACATGATGACACGTGACAGGAGGACTTGACATGATGGCATGTGACAGGAGGACTTGCCATGTGTTTGTTGAAGGCTTTTCCTCCTTAGAGAGCTAAAGAGCATTGATCGATGAAACATCCATGAGAGGGTATGAGATATGGGCATGTAACAAAAATATCCACGAGAGGGTATGAGATATGGGCATGTAACAAAAATATCCACAATAGGGTATGAGATATGGGCATGTAACAAAAATATCCACGAGAGGGTATGAGATATGGGCATGTAACAAAAATATCCATGAGAGAGTGGGAGATATCGGCCTTTAACAAAAATATCCACTAAAAATGGAGAGGGTATCATTCCAACGTACAGAAAGCTGATGTTCATAGCAAACAAATTTAAAATAAAGAGTCATCATATTTTATGTATTCTCTTCATTATTGGAAGACTTCTTCTTCTTCGATCGTCCTGAAAAGGACGTTTGTTACGTTGTGTCGCCGTTTACGGCAAAGCTACGATATTTGCGCCTTTCGGCAGCCAGACTGCAGTGATGCAGCCTGTTTCCAGGACCACCACTTGGAGGTGGAGTAGGGTCTTGGTCAGCTCTGGTTTGCTGACCCTGACGCAAGCAGTCAAGCTATGGGTCGCTGACTGCATTTATCACTGTTGCTGCATCTTCGGTCCCTTATTGGAAGACAAGATCCAAGAAAGAAAGAAAGAAAGAAAGAAAAATGATGAAACAAATAAAAACTTGTTAACATATACAGATGTACTGCAAAACTATAATGGTTTGGGGCAAACGGACAAGTGAAAGAAGATATCTATAGAGAAATACAGTATTTATTTTTAAATGACGGGATAGATAGATGTCTGACAGTACATTATCAAGACTAGAGTTAAGAAAAAGCGATCCTTAAGCATTCTTTGTTGCGGAGGTGACGTTACGTCTGATTTATTTTACATGACACAGAAAGACTCAGTTAACAGTCGTCAAGAAAGATACTAGCCAATGGGAAAGTCAGTTCTGTTTGTAGTAAGCTCTGACATCTGGTCACTTTTACTTGGCCGTGCTAGATTTACTGGAAAATAAAATTGAGAACAGCTACAAGTTGTCTGTCATACGTTGTTTGTTAAGGCGAACATATTTTTAGTTGATTTAGAAATTAGTACTATAGTCATTAGAATTTGGCAGTGTTCGACGTTATTCACTATCTTGGATTAAGGAAACGGCCGGACGCAGCACTGTTTCAAGTTGTTTGTTAAGACTGACATAATGTCAGTTGAGTTTGAAATCAGTACTAGCAATTTGAGTTTGGTAGTTTTCAACGCTATTCGGTGTATTGAATAAGGAAACGGTGGAAGGGAACTTTATTCGCTAAGTTATTTATTAAGTCAGACACGTAATCTACTGAAGCAGAAATTAGTACTGGTAATTAGAAGTTGAGTATACGACTGGCAGAGAGCGGTGGCATCTCGAGACAAAGGTGCTGAGTTCAAAGCACGCTCCTGTTTACCCAGCTGTACATCAGTACCTGACTCTGCTTTTGAGTTAGTGAGGGCAAAGGCAGTGAGAAAGGGAACTTGTCACCCCGCCTCTTGAAGTTGAACCTAGTGTGGTGAAGTTGGCTGAAATGAAGAACAGTGGGCCGTGTTCTTCGGTGTAACCCTAGTACGTCGCCAAAGTCGTTATGATTAAGGTTAGGGTTTAGGGTTAGGTTTAGGATATCCTAACCCCAACTCAAACCCTTACTCCTTTTTTACTGCGTCTCTGAATTCTTTTTTTTTTTTTTAATGGCCGTATCGAAATGGTTCATTGTTCTTCATTTCATCCTTGAAGTCTGTAACACTTCACTCACCTTAATATTAGAAGTTGTTTAATACTCACGGGCATATGGTTTCCTTCATTATTTATTTCTGTGTTCACTCATCCGTGATTTAAATCAACCACTGATATCCTGTACTGTTCATCAAGATTAAAATGAAGCACAGTGGTACTTCTGTTCGATAGGACCTTAAAAAAGAATTCATAGACGAAGTAAGAAGGGGTTAGGTTTAGGTATCCTAACCCTAACGTTAGCGACTTACCGGGATGACATCAAAGACGACGGCCCACTATTATTCATTTCAACCATTCATTTTATTCTACGATCTATTACACACAATTATTTCGGCATATGTATGTGTCGTATATTTGATAATTGGAATGTTATTTAAGTTATTGGGTCTTTGAAGGTTCTTATATTCCATAGCTGCGTAAGGTGTCGTGAAAAAAAAAAATGACAACACCCTTAAGACGTTGGGGGGGAGGGGGGGGGGGGTTTAGTTGTCCTTTCACGATTCACTGTCGGCAGCGAGGCGATAGCGCAGTTCGGATAGACCCTGGTTCGATTCCCGTGTGAGATGATCAGCTGTCACTCTTCTTGTGTGTAGCGTCTTCTTTGTTTCTGTCTTTCGAGTGCCTACTATTTACCTAGCGTCTGATTGACAGAGTTGTTGAAGCGCTGGTCACGCAGCAAATGTGTCGTTCTCACAAACGTGCTCACTGTTCCCCACAAACTTGACCAGTTGTTGTCACCAACTCTAGCAGTCATTATTGCAAACTTATATTGCATTTGGAAGAGGAATACGTGTCGTGACATGCACTCCTAGATACCCGAAACCTTACTATGGTTGAAGGGAATTCAGTATCTAGGTTCATAGCCGAAACAGGAATTTTGTCTTACACTGTGAATCGGATAATTCTTTCTTCTATGTCTATATTTATCTCAGCTTCTTCATTCAGTCTTTCTCTTTTAGTTTAAATGCCTGCTTCTCCTGTCTTATTGTGTCTTTGTTTTTCTCTTTTATTTTATGTGCTGTTTCTTCAGTCTTATTTTTTCTTTCTCCATCTTTCATACTTATTACATGTCTGTTTCTCCTTGTCTTATTTTGTCTGTCTTTGTCTTGTATTTTACTTTTCTACTTCTCCTTGACTTATTTTGATTGGCTTTGTCTTGTATTTTACGTTTCTGTTTCTACTGTCTTATTTTGCCTGTCTTTGTCTTTCTTGCTTATTACATATATGTTTCTCCTTTTGTCGTATTTCATCTGTCTTTGTCTCTGTGTGTCTGTCTTTTTTTTTATATGTCTGTTTCTCCATCTGTTTTGGTCTCTATGTGTCTGTCTTTTATTTTATATATCTGTTTCTCCATCTGTTTTGGTCTTTGTGTGTCTGTCTTTTATTTTATATATCTGTGTCTCCATCTGTTTTGGTCTCTATGTGTCTGTCTTTTATTTTATATGTCTGTTTTTCTGTCTGTTTTGGTTTCTGTGTGTCTGTCTTTTATTTTATATGTCTGTTTTTCTGTCTGTTTTGGTTTCTGTGTGTCTGTCTTTTATTTTATATATCTGTTTCTCTGTCTGTTTTGGTTTCTGTGTGTCTGTCTTTTATTTTATATATCTGTTTCTCTGTCTGTTTTGGTTTCTGTGTGTCTGTCTTTTATTTTATATATCTGTTTCTCTGTTTTGGTTTCTGTGTGTCTGTCTTTTATTTTATATATCTGTTTCTCTGTCTGTTTTGGTTTCTGTGTGTCTGTCTTTTATTTTATATATCTGTTTCTCTGTCTGTTTTGGTTTCTGTGTGTCTGTCTTTTATTTTATATATCTGTTTCTCTGTTTTGGTTTCTGTGTGTCTGTCTTTTATTTTATATATCTGTTTCTCTGTCTGTTTTGGTTTCTGTGTGTCTGTCTTTTATTTTATATATCTGTTTCTCTGTTTTGGTTTCTGTGTGTCTGTCTTTTATTTTATATATCTGTTTCTCTGTCTGTTTTGGTTTCTGTGTGTCTGTCTTTTATTTTATATATCTGTTTCTCTGTCTGTTTTGGTTTCTGTGTGTCTGTCTTTTATTTTATATATCTGTTTCTCTGTCTGTTTTGGTTTCTGTGTGTCTGTCTTTTATTTTATATATCTGTTTCTCTGTCTGTTTTGGTTTCTGTGTGTCTGTCTTTTATTTTATATATCTGTTTCTCTGTCTGTTTTGGTTTCTGTGTGTCTGTCTTTTATTTTATATATCTGTTTCTCTGTCTGTTTTGGTTTCTGTGTGTCTGTCTTTTATTTTATATATCTGTTTCTCCATCTGTCTTGGTCTCTCTGTGTCTCTGTCTTTCTCTCTTATTACTTGTTGGTTTCTCTTTCTGTCTTTCTTTGTAATTTTGTCATTATCTATTTCTGTTTCTTTTTTTTTTTTTTTTTTAATCTCTTTTGGAGCACATACCCTGACTGCAGATTTTCAGCATATCCTACCATGAAGTCCTTCTGCAGAAGCAAAAAAATACAAAAAAATAATTAAAGAAACACTTTAAACAGTGAAAGCAATAAATGGCAGTAAAAAATCAGTTGAGATCACTTCACACAGATGTGGTAAAATAACCTCATAGTAGCTTAGCCTTGCATGTTTATGTATGTGTGCGTGTGTTTTTTTTTTTTCACTGGAAAGGGATCCAGCGTTTTAAAATAATGTTGGACAAATAATTCTGTGGATAGTTCATAACATGTTAACTTGTCATAGTTAACATCAACATATTTGTTTGGGTGTGAACAGGCCAGCAGCTGTAAGACACTACTGTCAGCTCATGTTACATGGCACTGACTTCTATATCTTATAATAAAGGGTTCTCATCTTTTATGAACACAAAGGCTAAACAGTTATAGATATGGGATGCCTAATTTGTTTATGTGAACGATTAAGCTGCAGAGACCAGGATGGGCAGCCTTTGCTCAAAAGTAACCATAATGGGCAGAAGTCTGAAGAAATGAAAAGTGACATGGTCACAGATATTGTATCTGGGATATTGAAATTAAGATCACGTTATGGCAGCATCGACATGTGCCATGATGGAAACACAGAAAGAGAGCCCCTGGTAAGGAAAGAAAGACTATCTTTGAGCATGACATTTGGCAAACAAAAGTTGTTTGTACGAAATGAGAATGATCTTCTCAGGAAAGATGCCATTGATGCATTAGCAAAACGAAAGTCGGTACATGAGATAGAAATTCGCCAGTTGTCTGACATGGTCAGGCAGTCATTAGTGAGACGTAGATCATCACGAGACACAAACATTGGCCCATTGTCCCGCTGCCTGTGTTTGCAGATTCTCAGCAAGGAAGAAATATATGGAGCAGAAAAGGAGCAAGCCCTCTACAGACAAGACACAATTGATGAGTGCAGCTTTCCAGAGCTGATTGGTCCCACGGTTATTATTGAGCAGGAGCACATCCGTCCTGTGAGTATGACATCATATAACATTCTTCTTCAGTGTCTGCAAGTAGTATGTGTCATCATACACACTCTTTTCCCTGTGGTTATACTTATATCATTGTAACATACTGTTTTTGTAGGTTTGTAAATATGTTGTGACAGCACACTCTTTTCCCTGTGGTTATACTTATATCATTGTAACATTCTGTTTTTGTAGGTTTGTAAATATGTTGTGACAACACACTCTTTTCCCTGTGGTTATACTTGTATCATTGTAACATACTGTTTTTGTAGGTTTGTAAATAGGTTGTGACAACACACTCTTTTCCCTGTGGTTATACTTATATCATTGTAACATACTGTTTTTTGTAGGTTTGTAAATATGTTGTGACAACACACTCTTTTCCCTGTGGTTATACTTATATCATTGTAACATACTGTTTTTATAGGTTTGTAAATATGTTGTGACAACACACTCTTTTCCTGTGTCTGTCAGTGTATATTGCTAACACTCTTTTCCGTGTCTGTCAATATATATCATTAACACACTCTATCCCTGTGTCTGTCATTAACACACTCTTTTCCTTTGTCTGTCAATGCAAATCATTAAAATACTCTTTGCCTGTGTCTGCCAGTATATCATTAACAATCTTTTCCTGTGTCTGCCAGTGTATCATTAACAATCTTTTCCTGTGTCTGCCAATATACGAGTGATATTAACACACTCTTTTCCTGTGTCTGTCACTATATCATCATAACACATTGTCCCATAACTGTCACTGTATCATCATAACACATTGTCCCATATCTGTCACTGTATCATCCTAACACATTGACCCATGTCTGTCATTATATCATCATAACACATTTTCCAGTGTCTGTCAGTATATCATCATAACACATTTTCCAGTGTCTGTCAGTATATCATCATAACACATTTTCCAGTGTCTGTCAGTATATCATCATAACACATTTTCCCGTGTCTGTCAGTATATCATCATAACACATTTTCCCGTGTCTGTCAGTATATCATCATAACACATTTTCCCATGTCTGTCAGTATATCATCATAACACATTTTCCCATGTCTGTCAGTATATCATCATAACACATTGTCCCATGTCTGTCAATATATCATCATACACACTATTTGCCATGTCCATCATGAAATGCACTCTTGATTATTTTCATGTTTATTTTTTTCATGTTAGTGCCTGTACCAAGATGTTGAACATATTGTTGGCTCATCCTGTTTTCTTGTCTACTTTTACTTGACAATTGTTTTCCGCCATTATGTGTTCAAAATACAAAAAACTTTCCACTTGTTCTGAGTCTCTCCATGAGTCATCATCGTCTTCATCATCATCGTCTTCATCATCATCATCTTCATCATCATCATCTTCATCATCATCATCATCTTCATCATCATCATCTTTACCTTTCAGCTCCTTGTGGAGCATGAGAAGCTGTTCTGCCCAGTGCCATCTGTTCAAGGTCTTTCCATAATTTCCTTATCTATTTCATGTCTGTCTTTTCTTCATGTGTTGTTTAGCTCTCTCTCCCCCTCCTATCTTTTGTATCTCTTTCCCTGGGAATTCCAGAACACAGACTGCCTTTTAATGTCTCCAGGAGGATCTGACTTGTCCATATTGTTGTTGAGATTTGTGTGGCTAAAAGTATCTACAGGGTGGCGTGGCCAGCGACATGCTCAACATTCCTTAGTTACCTGTTATGACATTGCTGCCAGGTAACTTTGTTATTATTTGCTCCCCTGTCAGTCCCCCGCAACTCACCTACTTTAGTTTTGCATTTTTACTATGGCATTGTCGAGTCGAGCGTCGGATTAGCAGAATTGTTAGTGCCCTGGCCTCTCATGGCAAAAGCACCAGATTTGAAACATGGTGGTGTAAAGCTCTAGTCTACCTAGCTGTAAATGGGTACCTGACTCTGCTGTTGACTTAGGGAAGGCAAAGACAGCAAGTAAGGGAACTGGTCACCCACCTCAAAGCTGGGCCTAGTATTGTGAAATCTTTAACAGTTCACTCTCGTTTGGCAGTACCTGCTTTGGGCTACCTTTACCATGTTTTTATTGTCAAGTCCATATTGAGTTTTATTGTTGGCTTCTTGCAATAGTGCCTGCAATTGTTGTTCAACTACAGCTTGCAGTACTGCATCATCTGCTTATCTGAATTTAACATTCTTCCATGGTTGAATAGTCTTTGCATTCCTTTGGTCTACTTTACAAATTGTCAAATGTGTAGAATATGTGAAATAAACATCCAAAAATGTTTTGTGGGTATATTGAATTGTTACGGTATTTTATTGAAGTCGTCTGCTATGGTTGGCAGTGTGCTATTTCTAGGGTCACAGCATTTAATATAATTTGATGTTAAGAATTCATGGACTACTGAACGCTATGTACACGATCGATTTATGACGTGTTAGCGTTGATAGGTCACGCACCGTGACTTAGATACGAGACCCTTTTTACGTTGACCGTCAAGCTGTGAAGATGTGTCCTATATCCGTCCAGTGTTGGGCATTGTATTGCCACATATATGTATATTTACTTCGAAGTAGGGACTCAGGGTCAGTCCAAAGTTGTGTGAATCAAACAAGATAATAAGGTTAGTATATAACTGACTTCAAGGAAAGATTATTAACCAGTCCATAATATTATATTCGTCAGACTCATACGCTCACTGTCGGCTGTTGGAATCCTCAACCGCGTGTGCATATAGCTATGCTGTTCTGTCTATACTAATTCATTTACTGGACACGGACTGAGAATATTATATGGATTCAAATGTACTCAATTGCAGATGTATGCTTGTAATGAATAATACTTGTGATGTGTTATCGTCAATAAATGTCGGACTTGTGGACTCGAATACTTGGACTTATCAAGTCAATATTATTCCACTGTTCACCAGTTCTAACCAGTACCCAGCATTCGCGTAATAGACAATAGAAGCACGATGATTCAAAGAATGAGTGAGAGTTAAGGAATTAATAGACATGGCCAGACTTTGCAATAGTATTTATTAATTACAAGTTGGGCGTTGACATATAAAGGACAATGATAATGCAACCATTAACAAATGGATCCTGCAACAAACTAAAACAACCCCAGCAACAACGGACCAACGCCCTGTATGTGGCATGATAGATTATCTAATTCTGCGGTCCTCAACAGAGCACATATCTCAAGCATCTACACATTGCTGCAGAGGGCCCAAATTAGATGGGCCGGACATGTTGTTCGCATGCCCGAAAAACGCCTCCCAAAGCAGTTGATGTACAGCGAACTCTCCATGGGTAAGCGAACAGTAGGGGGACAAAATAAACGCTTTAAAGACACTGAAGGCATCGTTGAGCAGCTTCAAAATCAATGTCAGAATGCACAGCAACACTATTATCGACTCTAACCATGTGTGCCCCGTATGTGGCAAGGCCTGTAGGGCCAAAATAGGACTAATCAGCCACATGAGATCACGGCACAGATGTGTCACAACTCAAGTCTGAAGCTGTCGCCATCTTTGCTTGCGATGGGCAACTATTATTATTATTATGTGGATGTTCATTAAAAGCCGCTGTTCTTTCTGTATGTTCATGGAAAGCTGCTGTTCTTTCTGTATGTTCATTGAAAGTGGCTGTTCTTTCTATACGTTCACTGAAAGCCACTGTTTTTTTTCCTATATTTTCATTGAAAGCCACTATTCTTTCAGTATGTTTATTGAAAGCCACTGTTCTTTCTACATGTTCACTGAAAGCCACTGTTCTTTCTGTATGTTCACTGAAAGCCGCCATTCTTTCTATATGTTCACCATCAGATCCACAAGTTCTTTCTCATTCTGTAAGTAAACTTGGTCACATACATGTGTCCACTCTATTTAAGTAGAGTTAGTCACACATATGTCCACTCTCTTTAAGTACATTTGGTCACATATTTATATGTCTTATCCATTTCTGTAAATAGACTTGCTAATATGCACAATTAATCAATACTCTTTAGCTCTGTAAGGAGTAGAGGCCTTCAACAAACACATGCCAAGTCCTCTGTTGCGTGCATATTTTGACGCACATATTACAAAAATCGATATGGCTATTTAATATGGGAAAAATATAGACATTCATTCATTTGTGTATGAGAATGCTGTCTATGGGGAAAGCGAGATAATCCATGTTTGATTCACACTTTTGATTATAGGAGTAATCGTTTTTGATATTGATCCGGCGCACGGATATTGCTCTTATATTTGTACTTATTTTTAGGGCCAGAAAATAGATTAATTTGCTTATTATGTTTATGGCCTGAATTCATATGTATTACATATTATTAGTACAAGTAGAATCAGTCCTATATTGTATATTTTGGATGGGTAGGCGGGACTAGATTCTTATTATTCCGGTCTAGCGGAAGTATGAGTTGTCTTGTCAAGTCGTGATGAGTTCCGATGTACCGTGATAATGGCGGGTACGCACTTTTCAAAGGGCTGGTAGATTCTTAAGGAAATATGATTCATGAAGTGGTTTTCTTCTAAAGGAGATGGTATCTCTACTATAGTTTATGTTAGAGACTCTCCTAAGGTACGGTACAATGTATAATTCGGACTCCATGTATTGCCAGACCCTATATTGATGATCTCATGTCGATTCGACCTAGATGGAACATTGTGCTTCGTATCGCTAGGGTCGTGTTTTGTATCGACGAAGATGACAGACTTTCCTACAGCGGTTATGGCTACGTGAATTAACCTGATCACCGTAGAGCTGTATGGAAACATTTATGAAATCATTTATATACCCATTATAAATTAACTCTGGCTTATATTCTCCTTCCTATGAATGAGTGAACGACAACTCAGGGAGGCGGCCATGTTAGATTTCGGTCATCATATGTTTTGATCACTGCCAAGAGAACAGATTATTTATCCTATTATCGGACAGTGACAGGGAGATCTCAATCTTGCTAGAAACCCCCCCCCCCTTTCGTGGTTTCATAATATATACTACAAACTATGGACGTCAAGTAACTTTAGTTATTTATCGATCTGCCTTCACTGACGCGTTTAGTCAGATAGGGGGATGCGGCCATAATGTATCATGACATTGAACTTTTGATGTACTACCCATTATTTCTGAATGTGTCATGACTTCAGATCTGCTATGTATACCTACAAATTGATATGTCAACATACCATGATGTACTCGTATGTCCCAGTGTGTACGTCTGAATAAATTGAGTAAACAAAGATTCCAGCAGTCTGCATTGGTGCCTTGTAGACACAAGTGTATGAGTGGTTATATTGGTCAGCACACGAACAGTACACCATTCGCGGTATCACACTCTACACTTCTACTCCATACATACACCATCCTGCGTCGGTTGAAGTGACCAAGTTTAGGGCCTGCTTCCCCTGGAGCCTTTGCCTTCCCTAACTCAGGACTAGGGTGAGTTACCCATTTACAGCTGGGTAGACTGGAGCATGCCTGATCTCAACAACACACCACTCTTCCTTACAGAGCATACAGACTGACACTTTACAGAGTGGGAAATAAACATATAAAGAAGAAAGAAACTTTTACATCCTCCTGACGCATGCCATCAGCTCAAGATATTTTGGCCTCCATGTCTTCATCATTTTTATTTCTGTCTCTGATTTTCTTCTCCATGTGTTCTTTGGTTGGCCTCTAATTATTTTGCCCTTGAGATTCCAGAACAAGGACTGCCTTGTAATGCTATCATCAGGTTCCTCAATGTGTGTCCTATCCATCTCCAGTGTCTTCTTCTCATCTTTTGTTCCACTGGCACTTGTCTGGTTCTTGTCATCAATTCTAGCATTTAGATATCTTCTCTTTTTCTGTAAATAGACTTATTTACATGGGAAGGTGGACTCTATTTAAGTAGAGTTAATTCACATTCATGCATTTTTTATTTATTTTTTTTTTAGCTGACCTGGCCATGCACATATTCTGTCTCTGTCTTCATGTTGATTACATCAAAACATGAAGCATGTTTCCTGTCTTACCTTCATCACTGTCATATTAAAGTTTCTCTTTTGATGTCTGCATTAAAAAAAGAGTGTTTGTCTCGAGAATCTAAAATAGGATTTCTGTGGACCATATGATTTCCGTGGACCGCTTTGGTTGTCCAGTGAAGGCAACAAATTCATTCTTTGAGAAAATTTAGAGAATCTCATAATTAAAAATTTTACTTACAAATAATACATTTTATTACAAATAAAAAGTGTTGAGCTTACATATAGTCATACTCAAATTTAAAATCAATATGTAGAAAGAATATGTTTCTTTAAATGCAAACATCTGTGACAATTCTGAATAAAAATGTTGGTGAAAAAAGAAGATAAATTTGTTAGGTTAAGCACATGGTTGTAGAGAATCCATTCGTGGATCCCCAAGATGTTCATGGACCACACATTAAGAAACCCTGGTCTAAAAATATTTGTTGAAGAAAAAAAAATGAGTAAGGTTTACATGGGACTTTATTGTCTTTGGATTATTCTGACTCAGTTCTGGTAAATAATGTCTGCATCAAGGACATGTTTTTGGGGAGACCACAGAGCATGTGGGGACAACTGATGACAGACATGATTGGGATGAAGAAGACATGGAAAGACCTTGAACTGACGGCTCCAGACAGGAAGCATAACTCCATAGCTGAAGGGTGTGCTCCATAGCTGAAGGGTGTGCTCCATAGCTGAAGGGTGTGCTCCATAGCTGAAGGGTGTGCTGTATAGCTGAAGGGTGTGCTCCATAGCTGAAGGGTGTGCTCCATAGCTGAAGGGTATGCTCCATAGCTGAAGGGTGAAGATGATGATATATATGTTTTGACTACAGCAGGAGACAGCTTTGTGTATGCCCTGTCTTTGCCAAATCCCCAGGCTAAGAGAGGTAGAGAGAGACCAAAAAGGAATAAAGAAGACATGAAAATAACTTGAAGTTGGTACAGGACAGGAGCACCTGGCACAGATTTTTTGAAGGCCAATACTCCTTGGGGATCTGAGAGGGTAATGAATGTTTGCCAGCTTGTCAAGTCATGACCTATCTGGTTTTTTTGTACCTGATTTTCAGATTCTGCTGTCACTTCCACTTAGTATGTCTGTTGGTTACAACTGGAAACTGGTCTATGCCACACACAAACATGGTTACTCACTACAGAACTTGTATATGAGAACAGAGAATGTGGGAGAGGACTCACCTGTTCTGCTATTTATCAAGGACACTGACTGCAATGTAAGCATGCAGACTGCTTAAGATCTTTCTTGTATAATTTCCACAGAATACATCTTTGATATCAATGTTCCATATTGTTAATGAACTCAGAAGAAAGAAAAGTGCAGATTTTTTTTTAAAACATAAATGACTTGGCCAGAAATGTAACTACTCATTGTTCATTCATGTCATGTGTATTATTTTCTTTGCTACTTTGTATTCATTCATCATTTTCCTTTGCACATCTTATGGAGCAAATAGCCACCATGGCAGCTGCCCCCCCCCCCCTCCCTCCCTTTGCAGGAAGCTTACAGTGATTGTTTCTGTGCCAGTTTGTTGTACATGATGAAGTTGTCAGCACCAAGTACGACCTCTAATTAGTCACCTTGTACGGCCTGAAGGTGCAGAAGTCCTATTATTTCTTTTGTACGCTTCAATATACACCGCTGTAAATGGGTGCCTGACTCTGCTCTAGAGTTAGGGAAGCAAAAAGCAGGGAGGAAGGGAACTGTCACCCGACTTTATAAAACTGAGATGTAGTTCTAGTAAGGTGGAATCTCTAACATTTCACTCCCCTGTGACAGCATCTGCAAGGGGGTCTACCTTTTACAAATTAGTGATGTTATTTTTCTCCTAGTTTGTGATTGTGGTACCATCTATATGTTTTTTCCAGTATTTATAGTGCTGGTTTTCCATAAATGTTGAATGTTCTCTGAATTTGTAACTTGTTTGATATTGTTCTAGAAGTTTTTCATGTAATTGCGTAAATTTATGATTTTGTTTTTTATTTCCTTTATTTACTATATTGCCCGTCACTAAATTTTAGTCGTTTGTTCCAGAATTAGCATTATTAGTTGACTTAAAAACTCCGCCAATGCCGGTCCCAAGCCCGGATGAAAAAGGAGGAGGGCGGCCTGCATGGAGGCCGTAAGGAGGCAGCCCCTCTACCATGCAAAGGCACAACAGGCCAATCACCTGTTTGCTTTAAATCATGATTACGCGAACTACAAGAGAGAAAACCGGACTGATTCTAAAGGCGACGAACTGGAACGGACTACGGACTACGACTTATGGAACTTGGAACACAAGAAGTATAAATGGGAAGGAAGAGGAGCTGGTGGAAGAGATGAGGAAAGCAAAACTAGAAATCCTGGCTATAACGGAAACAAAGAAAAAAGGACAAGGAGTCATGGATCTCGATGGCAACACGTTGCTCTACAGTGGTGTACCCATATCTGAAAGAGCTAAAGGGGGCGTGGGTTGCATTGTGGCCCAAAATCAAAAAGATAGTATCAAGGGATGGAACTTTGTCTCTGAGCGCATTATGGTTGTAAAACTAAAAGAAGGAGAAACCATAGTCAACCTGGTCATAGTGTATGGGCCAAATGAGGATGAGAGAGCAGAGGTCAAGGAGGAATTCTTCGAGCTGCTTCAAAGGACAGTGGATGACTGCCTAGATGAAGTTATTATGCTCGGAGATTTTAATGCCAGAGTTGGAAATGACCATGCTAGATGGGGTGGAGTTATCGGAAGATATGGAGAAGATACTCTCAATGACAATGGAAAGCGACTCCTTAGATTCTGCAGTGAGCAGAATCTGATCATTACAAACACAAAGTTCCCCCATAAGCGCATACATGCATACACTAGATGTGAACCAACCAAGAATGAGAAGTCAGTGATCGACTATGCCATTGTTCGGAGAAGCTCATTCAGATATGTCCGAGATGCAAGAGTCTGGAGGGGGCCAGAGATTGGAAGTGATCACTACCTGCTAACAATCAAACGAACAACTGAAAGAGTTGCTCAGCCTAGGAACTGCCCAACATCACGCAAGAAATCAAGTAAACGAGCAGGAGAAATGAGCATTAGGACCTACAAGCTGAGAGAGCCAGAAATTAAGACCAGATATCAGGGGCTTATTGCTACAGCAGTGAGCAACACAGAAGAACGACCTGATGACTTGGAAACCCTCTGGAATAAATTCAAGGATATCATAAAGACAGCTGCTGCAGAAGCATGCGGTGAAGTCCGACTTGGGAACCAGAGAAAGAGGACACCTTGGTGGACAGAGGAAATCAAAGAGAAAATAAGAGAGAAGAAAATGGCATGGAAACAATACTTAGGAGCTAAAAACACAACAGGACAAATGGAAAATATAGAGAATATGTGACACTCAGAACAGAAGCAAAGAACAAAGTGCTAGCAGCAAAACAGAAGTCCTGGGAAGAATTTGGAGAAAAGCTAGAAAAAGATGCACAAGAAAACCAGAAATTGTTCTATAAGACCCTAAAGAACATGAGGAAAGAAAAACAATGCCCTCTCAAATTTATAAAGGACAAGCAAGGCAAATTGCTTACTGCCCCGAAGGAAGTAATGGAAAGATGGAAAGAATATTTCTCAGAACTCCTGGATGGTGAGCATGATGAAGCATCAGAAATGATAACCACTAGCACAGAAGAGAAAACCAATGATGGTGAAGATGACATAAAGATGGAAGAACTGAGGGCAGCACTAGAGAAAATCAAGATGGGCAAAGCAGCAGGGCATGATGGTATAACACCAGAAATGGTTAAGTACATGGGAGCATCAGGCGACCTATTACTCTTAAAGGTCCTACAGGCAGCATGGTGCAACAAGACCATACCAAAGGATTGGGAGATTGCCATCATAACACCAATTTTCAAAAAGGGTGACAATCGACAATGTGGAAACCATAGAGGCATATCCCTTCTCAGTGTCCCTGGTAAAATCTACTCTAGAATCCTAGAGCAGAGACTCCGACGCCTAGCTGAGCCACAATTGGATGAGGTCCAGTGCGGATTCCGAGCAAACCGAAGTACTCAAGACCTAATCTTCACACTCAGACAGCTGAGTGAAAAGGCCCTTGAGTATAAGAGTGAGATCCATCTTTGTTTTATAGATCTGGAAAAGGCGTTTGACAGGGTCCCCTGGAGCAAACTTTGGGACTGTTTGGCAAGGAAGAATATTCCAGCACCTCTGATTCATGCTATACAGAGCTTCTACAAGTCTTGCAGAAATTATGTGAGGACAGCAAACCATAAGTCAGAAGAGTTCAGAACCACCACTGGTGTAAGACAAGGTGATATCCTATCACCTTACCTCTTCATACTCCTTATGGACGATGTCATCAAGGCATGTAAGGAGAGAACAAGAAAGTATTCAGTGGGGTACTGGAAGATGAGACAGGTCTATATTTCAGAGCTGGCATTTGCTGATGATGTTGCCCTGATTGCTAAATCAGAGGCACATCTCCAATCCAACCTGCAAGTCTGGAAGGAAGAGCTGGAGAAGAGAGGGATGGTCATAAGCAGCTCTAAAACAAAATCCATGGTGATATCACGAGAAGAAAGAAAACATCAGATTAAGTTGGGAGAACAGGTCCTGGAGCAGGTCGACCACTTTAAATATCTCGGAGCTATTATAGACCGAAAGGGAGGCATCAAAGAAGAGTTGGCCACTCGAAAAGCAGCGGCTGGGAGACTTTTTCAGGCCATAAATCGTGGATTCCTCAGCAAGAAAGAGGTTGGTAAGAAAACGAAGATGGCTGTATACCGCTCCACCTATGTCCCAGTCTTGACATATGGATGCGAGTCGTGGGCAATGACTACAACCCACAAAAGCCAGATCCAAACCTCAGAAATGAGGTATCTGAGGAAAGTGGTTGAAGTAACAAGAAGAGACATGGTCCGCAACCAGACGATCCGTCAAGGCCTAAAATCCCATCCGCTGCAGACCCAAATAGAACAGTCCCAACTAAGATGGTTTGGCCATGTCTGCAGAATGGGAGAAGATCGGCTACCACGACAAGCATGGGAAACAAAGAGCCAGGGATCCAGACCTCCAGGACGACCCAGAGTCCGCTGGGAGGACAACATTAGACAATCTTTGAAGGACCGAGGACTAGAATGGAACCAGGCCAGGAAGAAGACAGCTGATAGAATGGTCTGGCGCTCTCTCTTCCAAACCTCTACACCTCACGGTAGAAGGGGAACGACTAAGTAAGTAAAGTTGACTTAAACTTGGGCTATGGTGGATATATGTTTTATTGTGACTTTTACTGTTTGATATTCCCACTTATCACTTCTTAATTCCTCTCAGGTGTTTGGAGCTTACTTAAGTAACACCATTCGACAAAATGACACATTCTATGGATCAGGTGCAACTTTTTTGTTTACCTTTTACCCAGAATTTAAGGTAAGCCTGAAATCTTAACATTATAGCTAAAGTGCTTTCATCAGCAAGTACCCTACTGATTGGAGTAGGTGAACAAGTCTGCACAACTAAATATTGATCATGTTTGTGAAAATGACTGACCTAATCTGTGAGAATGTCCAGGTTTCTATGAATTACTGACCAATTTTGTGAGAATGGCTGACTATTTGTTGACTGGCAAACCTGGTTGGTGAGAATGATTGGCTATTTTTTAGAGAATTACTGACCAGATTTGAAAGACTGACTGACCAAGTTTGTAAGAATGGCTGACCAAGTTGGTAGAATGACTGTCTGAGTTTGTAGAAAGCTGACCAATTATAAGAGCATGACTGACCATGTTCGTAATAACTAAGTTTGTAGAATGACTGACTAAGTTTGTAGAATGACTTTAAAATTATTAATTTTCTAGAATAGCGGATCAGTTTTGCAGAAAGACTGAAAGAGTTTGTAGAATATCTAACCAATCATAAGCGAATGACTGACCATATTTGTAAGAATGACTGACCAAATGTATGATATTGGCTAATCATGTTTCTGAAAATGACCAACCAGGTTTGTGTGAATGATAGACTGCCTGTGAGAATGTCTGAACAAGTTTGTGGGAATGATGGACCACCTGTGAGAATGCAGGATGACCTGTGAGAATGTTGGTCCATTTATGAGAATGATGGACCACCTGTGAGAATGGTGGACTACCTGTGAGAATGTCTGAACAAGTTTGTGGGAATGATGGACCACCTGTGAGAATGCAGGATGACCTGTGAGAATGATGGTCCATTTATGAGAATGCTGCACCACCTGTGAGAATGGTGGACTACCTGTGAGAATGATGGTCCATTTATGAGAATGCTGGACTACCTGTGAGAATGGTGGACTACCTGTGAGAATGATGGACCATTTGTGAGAATGCTGCACCACCTGTGAGAATGGTGGACTACCTGTGAGAATGATGGTCCATTTATGAGAATGCTGGACTACCTGTGAGAATGGTGGACTACCTGTGAGAATGATGGACCATTTGTGAGAATGCTGCACCACCTGTGAGAATAGTGGACTACCTGTGAGAATGATGGTCCATTTATGAGAATGCTGGACTACCTGTGAGAATGGAGGACCACCTGTGAGAATGATGGTCCATTTGTGAGAATGATGGACCATTTGTGAGAATGCTGCACCACCTGTGAGAATGGTGGACTACCTGTGAGAATGATGGTCCATTTATGAGAATGCTGGACTACCTGTGAGAATGGTGGACTACCTGTGAGAATGATGGACCATTTGTGAGAATGCTGGACTACCTGTGAGAATGGAGGACCACCTGTGAGAATGATGGACCACCTGTGAGAATGATGGACCATTTGTGAGAATGCTGCACCACCTGTGAGAATGGTGGACTACCTGTGAGAATGATGGTCCATTTATGAGAATGCTGGACTACCTGTGAGAATGGAGGACCACCTGTGAGAATGATGGTCCATTTGTGAGAATGATGGACCACCTGTGAGAATGATGGACCACCTGTCAAGAATGATGGAACCTATGAGAATGACTGACCAGGTGTGTGAGAATGATGGATCATCTGTGGGAATGACTGAACAGGTTTGTAATAATGATGAATGACTGACCAGGTTTGTTAGAATGGTGGACCATCTGTGACTGAGAATGTCTGAACAAATTTGTGAGAATGATGGACCACTTGTGAGAATAATTGACCAGGTTTGTGAGAATAATAAACCACTTGTGAGAATGACTGATAATTGCTGAGAGTGACTGACCAAATTCATAAGAACTACTGACAGCCTTTGAGAACACAGTCTTAAAGAAAACAATTTTGTAGGATTTAACATGAAAGTGTTAAATGCTAATAATGCAGACTGACAAAACATAAGTATCTTTATATCAGACATCCATATTGTTTAAAATGCATTATGAAGTTTGTGTGCTGTAATCATCTCTTTTTCCTAACAGAAATTTCCGTGGCGTGGAGAAAACGAGTTTTTCATGAACGGAACAAAGGAATTTTTTGCTGTTGGCTCTGGAGAGTATGTAATTATTGCTAACCTCATGCTCTGCCCATGATCCTTATGGTTATTTTATTTATTATCTCTTAGTATACGAGCGGCCTTTTAGAAAGGCCGATGATCGATCTGCACTAAATAATTTATTTATAAAGATAACATAAAGTGTTATATATCAAAATGTGAAGAAATGAAACCCCTATATCATGCAAGTAACTAAATTGTTCAGTGGTTTTAAACATGCATTCACCTATACATTTTCGCTATTGATGGGGATCGATCATCGGCCTTTCTAAAAGGCCGCTCGTATACTAAGAGTTATGCTGCGAATTGGGGATGTTTTATTTTTGCTTTTCCTAACATTTTGTCTCTGAAGGTTATTGTTTGGTCTTCATTTGTTTAATTTTTAATGTTATGGTGGTAAAGGTTGCTATATTCCGATCATGATTTCTGTGCTGTGTTCATATTGTGGTGGTAGTTAATGTTACAGTCCTGACATTATTTCTGTGTTGTGTTCATGTTGTGGTGGTAGTTATGGTTGTTACAGTCCTGACATTATTTCTGTGTTGTGTTCATGTTTTAGTGGTAGTGATTGTTACAGTCCTGACATTATTTCTGTGTTGTGTTCATGTTGTGGTGGTAGTGCTTGTTACAGTGCTGACATTATTCCTGTGTTGTGTTCATATTGTGGTGGAAGTTAATGTTACAGTCCTGACATTATTTCTGTGTTGTGTTCATGTTGTGGTGGTAGTGCTTGTTACAGTGCTGACATTATTCCTGTGTTGTGTTCATGTTGTGGTGGTAGTAGTTGTTACAGTCATGACATTATTTCTGTGTTTTGTTAAAATGTCAGATAATAATGTTATAAAGATAGTTTATGTTATGGTTCTGGCAGTCTCTCTGTGATTATTCCTATTGTGACGGTAGTCCTGACTGTGTGTCTGCTGTGGCCTCTGTATCTGGTGGTATTGAGGTGATGGTCCTTTTATTGTTTCTGAGATCTCACTATTTTCTTCATGATATGTTGTTAACAATTGTTGTAGTTTTTTTTTCAACTGCATCATCATTACCATCAACATCATTACCTTAATGATGATGAGCATAGGCTTTAACAAATACCTTCCAAGCTCACTGGTCCTGTATCTTCTACTCAAGGTCATTCCACATTTTCTTTAACCCTTTCATTTCTGTTTTCAATTCTCTTCTCCATGTAATTTTTCTGTCTCCCTCTGCCTCTTTTACTATGAAGATTCCAGAGCAAGAACCACCTTGTTGTGTTATCAACAGGTTTCATTATTGTGTGTCCTATCCATTGCAATCATTGTCTTCTCAGCCTTGTTCCACTGGCACCTGTCTGGTTGTTTCAGCTTGCATGATGGTGTATTTCTGACTGCATTTTTGTATGTGTTTATATGATGATGCATTGGCTGTTATTGTTATTGTCAGTCTTTTGTTTATTCATTTGATAGACTTGATGGTTGTAATCCACCAACTCTGTTGTTGTTCATATTATATTTTTTAAAAATTTTGTAATCCTTTTTGCATTAGAAATTTTTGGAATTACATCCATTATTGCCATTTTTTAAAAGCAAGCATACTCATTTTTAGTGGAGAGAATGAAAATATTTGTTTAATTTTGTCATATTTTCTTATGTCTGTTTTTAAAAGTGTCTTCTTTGCCAGATATGGGCTTACATTGCATCCCTGATAAGACCATCTGCAATTTTAACATTTTAGATGTAGACTTGGAAACAACCTGAACATTAACTCTTAAAGGAAATAGTGATGTTTCCATATTTGATGCAAGGAATTTTCTTGTTGGTTTGAGTTTTTAAATACAGTAGAACTCCATTTATCCGAACCCCAATTATCCGAACATCCAATTATCCGAACACTTTTTCCAGAAGAAAAAAAAATCAGGCGCCACCAGTCACGTTAGACTACATTTCTGAATCTTTTGATGCGGCAAGCTTCAAATGTGTGCGAACAATTTGTAGAGGATGGGATGGGCTAATGGTCAGTCGCTTACGTACAGGAAGTCAGTTAGATCATAAAGTCAGTTAATATCTGGTTTACCAATCCAGTGTACGTGTGCGTTCTAGGCAGAACACTGGCTGAACAGACAGTTCAGCTTAAAATAATTGTGTCTGCTACTACAGCAGAATAATTTTGGTGTACAAGTATTTCTCTGTGCGATATGGCATCTTCCAGTAGGCCTAAAGCGTATAAAAAGAACCGCAATGTTTTGTCAATTGAAATGAAAACAGAAATTATCAAGAGACTAGGAAAAGGTGAAACTGTGTCTTCACTTGCGAGGATTTTCAATGTTGGGAAAGCTACTGTCTCTGACATCAAAAGTAACAAGGATAAAATTATGAGTTTTGCATCGAAATTGGATAGTGAAAATGGGTTGAAGAAATGTAAAACCATGAGAAATGCGAAAATTTGAAATTGGAAGAGGCTTTGTATATATGGTTTGTGCAAAGAAGAAGCAAAGGGGAACCTATCTCTGGCTCTCTATTGTGTGAAAAGGCACTTCAGTTCAACAATCAACTTGACGGTCCTCCTGACTTTAAGGCTAGCCAGGGATGGTTAAGAAACTTTAAATCTCGTCATGGCATACGAGAACTGGAGATTCAAGGGGAATATTTATCTAGCAATGCAACTGCTGCTGAAAATTTTAAAGAAACATTCTTGGCTTTTTTGGAAGAAGAAGGTTATTCACTCGATGATGTGTATAATGCCGATGAGACTGGCTTATACTGGAAATCATTGCCTCAAAAATCACTTGCATCTCAGCGCAAAGCAGCTGCCCCTGGGTTTAAAAAGTGCAAAGAGAGAGTAACAATTTTGGTAGCCGCGAATGCCAGTGGAAGTCATCGTTTACCGGTGCTAATGATCGGCAAAGCCAAAAAAAAACCACGTTGTTTAAAGAGTGTGACATGTCTCCCATTGTGCTAAAAAGCACAGAAGAGTGCTTGGATGAATAATGAAATATTTCTTGATTGGTATACAAATCAGTTCATCCCAAATGTGAAGAGGTTGAGAGAACAAGAAAAGAAAACTGGAAAAGTAATTCTTCTACTGGACAATGCACCATCTCATCCAGAGACGGATACATTGAATGCAGTTGATACAAATTTTAAAGTAATTTTTCTGCCTCCCAATGTAACAGCACTGATTCAACCAATGGATCAGGGTGTTATAGCAAAGCTTAAAAAGATGTACAAGAAGGAAGTCCTGCGTCGTTTATTGTTGGCTGAAGATGAAGAAAGTGTGGTGGCGTTTTCCAAAAAGCTTAATCTCAAAAACTGCTGCTATATGTTAGCTGATGCTTGGACCACCCTGTCACAAGATCATCTCAACAAGGCTTGGAATAGATTGCTTGGGAAAAAAGGAGGAAATGAAACTACTGCAGTGGACACAAATGATGATTGTATAAATGAAGTTGTGGAACTGTTTCAAGCAATGCCCGGATTTTTGGACTGTGACAAAGATGATGCACACATGTGGCTAGAAGATGATAATGATTCTGGTTTTCAGTTTTTGAATGATGAAGAAATTTTGTCTTTTGTGCAAGAAGAAAACCAAATACATGTAGTGACCAATAATGAAGACTCATCAGAAGTACATGATGTACTTGTAGATTATGAAGAAAACCCAAAACGTCGACCAAGTCCTGAAGAGGCCTTTATAGCACTAGAAACAGCGATGGCTTGGTATAAGCAAGAAGATGACAGCTGTCCTGCACAGTTTCTGCTGTTGAAGAGAATGCGGGACTTAGCAGCCAAAAGGAGACTGTCCAGTTTGGTGCAAAAGAGGATTCCTCATTATTTTAAATAGTGGGCTACATCTGTGCAAGTACATGTATACGTAAGTTGCACCTGGTTTTGAATCGTTTGTAATTGTTATTTTGAAAACATTTCTCTTTCTTAAAAAAAATAATTAACACAAGTAGTACATGCACTGCATTGTAATGAAAGATTTTGGTGATACAGTGATCTAATACAGTGTGGGTATTATTATTACAGTACAAGTAAATATGTTTTATAGTGTATTTTCCTTGTGATGGTTAATTATTTTTAGAAATATGTGTACATGTACTCGATACATTATGTAATCCAATTATCCGAACATTTGATTATCCGAACGATGCTCGGTCCCAATTAGTTCGGATAAATGGAGTTCTTCTGTAGTGTTAAGGTTAAGCGTCAGTTCTTTCTAAGTTTGGTGTACATAGTTCTATAGGAAATTGAATGAGGATTCATTAAAAAAATAATATTCGGACAAATGAAGCAAATACTTAGTTAAAATATCATTGGCCCTGAAAACTGGCCTCCAGTTATGAGCACCTTGGAAAATTCGCCCCAAATACTGGCCTTTAGTCCTTTAAGAATTAAGTACCTCTGTTACTTTCACTGATCTGGTCAGCGTTTTGTTAAAGTTTAAGTCAAGATTTTGTCAGCATGGTATGGTAATGTCTTCACATTAATATCCAGAGGCTTATTTGGCTTGTGGGTGGATGGTGATCTGGACAAAGGTCGCTCACGTCAGTGCCCAACATTTTTCAATGATGTGCTGTCAAGGGAGGAAGATTTCAGCATCCTTCAGCTGGAAGTTTGGACGTTTGTGGAGTGAGTATCTCAACAAAAGGTCATCATGATCATGTGAACTTGATTCACATTATCTGTCAGGTTCTCTTTGGGAAAATGGGGAAGGGGAAGAAAAGGGATCTATTCACACATGTCAAGCCATTTTTAGGAAAGAGGATAATGTCATTTTCTTTAGCATATCTCACTTAACCTTTCTTGGAGGCATTCTAAGTTTTTTTTTAAAACATATTTTGCTGGGAGGAGTTTTCTGTCATTTTTTCATGTCTCCCTTAACCTTTCTTGGAGAAGTTCTAGGCCATTTTCTTTATATCTCCTTTAACCTTTCTTGGAGGAGTTCTAAGTCATTTTCTTCATGTCTCCCTTAACTTTTCTTGGAGGAGTTCTAAGTCATTTTCTTCATGTCTCCCTTAACCTTATGTTGGAGAAGTCATTTTCATTAACATAGCTCATGTAATTTTTTTGGAGTTGTTCTGAGTTGTTTTCTTAAGTATATCACACATGGGGGAGTTTTTTGCCCTTTTCTCTAGTATATCTCACTTAATCTTTTTGGAGAAGTTCTCAGCCAGTGTGATGCTACACTGTAATTCTGACTTTCATCCGGCCCGATTATGTCATCTATTTTGTATTTCAGGCCCGATTCTGTGGTTCTAGTTTGAGTTTTCACCATTTCTCTTCACTTTGTAATTATATGGGATTGCCTTGTTTCTTCTCATGTGAATATATCGTGTTCGGTACTTTTGGGAAGGTAATTTAAATGGGTTCATTTTAGGTCGGTAGGTTTATTTTTCACTTGGCCAGTTTTACTTTCTTCTGATTTTTCGCGATTCCCGTAAATTTCGTTGTTTACGAAAATAATCGCCATTTCCGGCACGCGATATGACGAGGCCGGAAGCACGCGGCCGTCAGGTAACGTGACGCAATTTTAAGCACGCGGGGTTTGCGTGGGTTGATAGTATTGATTTTTCTAGCGCTCCCATTGGTCCGGGATTTGCGTAGGACGGGAATTCGCGTGGGAGTTTTCTCTTGTATATAATGGGACAGAAAATGGGGATTCGGTCTCTATGAAAAATTAGCGCCAGCCGTCAGACTACGTAATTTATCGTTCTCCACTGGGGGAAAAACCAGCGATGAATTGGTATGTAGGATTTTATCTTATTATCGTTTTATTCATTAGAGGGTTCTTTGAGAAATTCGCCCGTAGTTAATTCTTCGGGGACATTAAAACTTAAAGTTCGAAACGATAGTGCCATCCATTATCATTTGTTTTGAAGAACGACGTAAATGCAACAGTGTGCTTATTCTTTCTATGATTTTGGCAGTAGTTAACAGTGTGGGAAGTTGTGAGAAACACGTGTGCCCATATTTGTAGAATGTTATGTAAAACCACCATTTATTTCTGTGTATTTACTAATGTAATTTTATGGGGAAATCCCTGGTGTGTTCGTTAATTTTTCTGAGCCTTAAAAATGTGAGAAATATTGTCGGAGGGTTCAGATTTACGTTGTAAATGAATTATACTGCTTAGGGGAGGAAACTATTCCTATAGCGAGATTTAATTTAAATCGGAGTAAGCCGGGGAAACTCCTGTGTTAATGGGTAAAAGGATTTCCCTATTTTTGTCAAGTTTGAACACGTGATCGGCCATGCGTAACGGCCATGTAACGTGTCAGACGGTGTCGGGAGGTTTTGTTTATTTTACCTGGCAGATTTTAGTAGAAGGAGGTTGGATGTAGAGGCCACGTGGGATAGTGGTATTTTATGTATTGTGTGAAGAACGAGAGAAGGAGTGTGATTTTAGTGCCACGTGGGATAGTATTATGTATTGTTGTGAAGAACGAGAGAAAGGGGAGAAGAAGTGAGAATGAAGAGACACGTGTATAGAATTATTTTATGTATCGTATATGTTAGAGATAAGCGATTTTAGAGAGGGTGTACATTAGACGCTGTTTCTTTTAATTTCAGCGAGTCTCGGCGAAACAGTGGGGAGCATAATTTTGTCAAATAAAATTATCCACGGCAAAAGACATCTCAGGGTCAGAGTACTCGAGTATCGTCAGGAGCAAAAGAAAATTACCCTATGGTCTCTGGCAGTGAAGTCCCTATGCTTCAGCTGGACCGAGGTTTATTTATCATACAGCCGAGAGCATCGCTATTATAGTCTCTAGCAACGGCAGGTGGCCGGGAGACTAGTTTCATTTTGTACAGCCTGAAATCAAGGCTGTGTTTTTTTCCTCTAACTCCGGAGCGGGTTAAAAGAGGGAAGCTATTCAGCAGCAGAGAAGTTTTGTCTACAGTTAATCAAGTCCCTCATGCTTGATATCCGAACATCGTCATCACCAAAATCAGGAACAGGTGACAGGGTTACCATACCTAGGTCCTGATAGAAATCAAGAGAAGAGCGTAACGGAGACGCCGCATCATCAGCCCTCGAGTGTTAGAGAGACACTGAGATCAAGAGAGAAAGATAGAGAAGGAGGGAGAAAATAGACAGGACCAGTAGGGTCTGTTCAGTATCCATTGGACGGATAGACACTGAGTCTGCGTTCGAAAAACCAAGTCTATTATTTTAGCATTTCTTGTGGTGTAGTTATCGGCGCCTATCGCCTGACTAGTAAAAAGCTGTGTAGCCGTTCGTTGAGGAAGAGTCACCAGGACTAAGACAGTAGAAATTTATTAGTGTTAGAGAGTGGAGGCTAAAAGTTGACAGCCCCACCAAATTAGATTTGGTTTAAATCACTAACCATTTTTATTGTTCCTCAGCAGGGTGACAGAAAGAGTGAATGTGATTTGGGTTTTTTTTTGTCTCTCGTGTCTCTCAATTTAATTGTTACTTTGGTTTTCCAGGCCGTGCAACAGTGCACGCTATCGACTGACTTGATGACGTAATATGCCATTTTATGTTTTTCTTGTATGTAAATAAATATATACATATATTATTTACTGGATCAGCTTCTATTCTTTACTATACTTACTCTATGTTGTCTGTATAGTGGTGTTTGTGGTCGTATTTATACACCTTATCTCCTTGTATTTAAAGGAAGTCAGAGGAGGGCGAGACTATAGCCAGTCTAAAGTCACGAAGCGGCAAGGGGAGATTCAAATCCTGGTTCTATCCCTTGAGCCAATAGTCGCGTCTGTCCACAGGCATGTCATTTTCCATCTAAATTCTATTTTTTCAGACTTTCTCATACTAGGGTCTTGCTTTCATTCAGGCACACTCTATAAAATTAAAACCACTTCGTGACAAGTGGGCGGCAATCGTCCAGTGGATCATTCTGTTGAGATCAATTCTGTGATCTATATTCATAGATTGTCTCTAGAAAGTTTTCTGAGAATAGATTTTCTTTAAATATCCCCTAGACTTGAGCTATTAGAACTGATCCAGTTATAGGTTTTTCCACAGGTGGCAGTCTAGTAGATTTTTGTGGTATTTTTGATTTATATGACTAAGAGGTAATTGATGGCATACCGACATATTTTTCTTTAACAGGAAGGGAATTTAGTTTTTGGTAGCTTCTTAACTAAATTTTTCTCAGGTTATTATTCAGACTTGGTGCTAGTCTGAGGTCGGGTTTTTGGAACAGCGGTTAAAGAGGGAGTATTTTATATTTCGTAACAGGTTGTTCCTTCTCTTTTCCTTTTCTGTCATTTCTCTGTATTTGTGAACTTACAGCAGTTTACAGGTAAGATGGCGGATATGGCCAAGTTACGAGCTGCCTGGCGAGAAGCTGCTCAGGACATGGGAATGGATAAGGAGGAGACTAAGGCCTACCTGATAAGGGAAAATGATAGGCATATTCAGCGGGAGAAAGAGAAAGAGGACAGGGCAGCCGCCGCAGAAGCAGCGAAAGAAGAGAGGGCCGCCGCCGCAGAAGCAGCGGAGAGACAGGCCGAGATGGAACTTCGGAAATTGGAAGCACAGGAGAAGGAAGCAGAGAGACAAGCAGCAGAGAAGGCAGCAGAAAGACAGCACGAACTTGCCCTGCGTTCTCTGGAACTGCAGTACCGATCTTCGGAAGGCAGTTCAGCTAATGGAGATTCACCCGGAGCAGGAGCGACAGACACCTCAGGAAATGGAGGGCCCCGGATGGCAGCCATGAGCTTCCCATTTGACTCGTTCCCTAATGGGAATGAAAAGATTGACGTGTTTTTGGAAAAATTTCAAAGAATGGCAAAGGCATACGAGTTGGATGAGAGTTTGTGGTGTCTAAAATTATCACAATACCTAAAGGTCATGCGTATGAAGTTTACAACAAGCTGCTCATAGATGATCAGAACAACTTTGAGGCACTGCGAAACGCTTTGTTGCAAAGGTTTCAGTGGACACCCCGCAAATGACAAACCATGTTCAGGGAGAGCAGGCCGGAGAAGGGAGAGAGTTTCGCACAGTTTGCCGAGCGGGTGAGAAATTACCTAACCCGGTGGAGGGAACTGTCAGGACTGGCAAAAACTTTTGAAGGGTTGGAGGAGTTAGTTCTGTGTGAGCAGATAAAGGCAAACATGTCCCCCGACTTGAGGCGGTATCTGGCAGAGCAGGGTGCCCAACAACTTGATCAGATTATTCTGTTCGCGGAAAGGTACCAGACAGCACAGGCCGAAGTACTGGGACAGAAACGGAAAAACCCAGACCTGTCAGCCCCGGACAAAGAAGCTTCATCATCGCAGTCGGCTACTTCACCAGCTCATCAGCAACCAGGGCCTTCTCGCAAGGAGCCTCATTCTGGTTATAACTTGCGCCCCCAGCAGCATAACAGAGCACCGACAACAACCTCTCAGGAACCCACTAGGAACAAAGGAGATAATGAGAGGTATTGTCAGAATTGTAGAACCACTTCCCACTGGACATCCCGGTGCATGAACAAACCCCCAGCTCATCATGCAGCTTGTTTAAGACCGGTGAGATGGACTAAAGGGAATAAATGGGAACCAGTCCAGGCAGAGAAGTTGTTCTCTAACAGTGGACCAGCCATAGTGAATGGGACAGCCACTACGTGTTTGTTTGACAGCGGGCTTACTTACCCCAGTATCATCGCTCGTCATTTGGTGAAACCAGGGCAGTGGACCGGAGAAATAGTTGAGATTGGTGGCATTTTGAGAAGAGGTATCTCACAACGGTTGCCCGTAGCCCATATTGAGGTGAAATGCAAGTTTGTGTCTGGCACAATCAAGGCAGCTGTAATGGCACAGCCAGCACATGATTTCATCCTGGGAAGCCCATACTTAGTTTTGGGAAACCCCACCACACCGATCCTTGCTAATGCAATGGGGCCTACTGCAGGCCAGAAAAGTGAAAGGGGAAAGCCCCAAATTCACGGAGCCCCACGGGAGCTCAAACATCCTTGTCTTGCTATGAGGAGGAGAGACGCCTCTAAAGACAGTGGAATGTTATTTACAGAGGCGTATTCGCCTGTCAGCCCTGTTCAGCCTAAAGGTCAAACAGTGGTGACGCCTCTTACTTCAGAAGTATCTTTTTTGTCGTCGGGAATTAGGCCCCCGATGGTATTACATCTCTCCAGGGAGGGAAATACTGACAAGAAGGAACATGTGCACGGTTCTTCAGTCAACCGCAAACAGTTACGCCCTGTTACGGCGATGTCTGGCCAAGCCAGTCAGTCCGTTTCAAAACACTGGGAGGTCGCACCATTTGGTAATCATTATTTACCACGCGCCGCCAGGAAAATTCGTGGTCGAAGGAAACACACGAGAGGGAGGAGGAAGGGCGACCAGTCAGGTTGCAGTCGCCAGGAGGAAATCACCAGGCGTGACCCTCACGATCCAGGGCTTGCCAAGATTCTCAAGGATATGGAGATGGGCCTGTATAATAATGCTAATTATGACAGTGATTAGATCGGGATGTAGATCTAGATACGGACCAGCATGAAACCCAGAGATTTCAGTGATTTAGCATGGTTCCCGCACTTGAAAGGGGGGACTTATGTGATGCTACACTGTAATTCTGACTTTCATCCGGCCCGATTATGTCGTCTATTTTGTATTTCAGGCCCGATTCTGTGGTTCTAGTTTGAGTTTTCACCATTTCTCTTCACTTTGTAATTATATGGGATTGCCTTGTTTCTTCTCATGTGAATATATCGTGTTCGGTACTTTTGGGAAGGTAATTTAAATGGGTTTGTTTTAGGTCGGTAGGTTTATTTTTCACTCGGCCAGTTTTACTTTCTTCTGATTTTTCGCGATTCCCGTAAATTTCGTTGTTTACGAAAATAATCGCTATTTCCGGCACGCGATATGACGAGGCCGGAAGCACGCGGCCGGAAGCACGCGGCCGTCAGGTAACGTGACGCAATTTTAAGCACGCGGGGTTTGCGTGGGTTGATAGTATTGATTTTTCTAGCGCTCCCATTGGTCCGGGATTTGCGTAGGACGGGAATTCGCGTGGGTGTTTTCTCTTGTATATAATGGGACAGAAAATGGGGATTCGGTCTCTATGAAAAATTAGTGCCAGCCGTCAGACTACATAATTTATCGTTCTCCACTGGGGGAAAAACCAGCGATGAATTGGTATGTAGGATTTTATCTTATTATCGTTTTATTCATTAGAGGGTTCTTTGAGAAATTCGCCCGTAGTTAATTCTTCGGGGACATTAAAACTTAAAGTTCGAAACGATAGTGCCATCCATTATCATTTGTTTTGAAGAACGACGTAAATGCAACAGTGTGCTTATTCTTTCTATGATTTTGGCAGTAGTTAGGAGTGTGGGAAGTTGTGAGAAACACGTGTGCCCATATTTGTAGAATGTTACGTAAAACCACCATTTATTTCTGTGTATTTACTAATGTAATTTTATGGGGAAATCCCTGGTGTATTCGTTAATTTTTCTGAGCCTTAAAAATGTGAGAAATATTGTCAGAGGGTTCAGATTTACGTTGTAAATGAATTATACTGCTTAGGGGAGGAAACTATTCCTATAGCGAGATTTAATTTAAATAGGAGTAAGCCGGGGAAACTCCTGTGTTAATGGGTAAAAGGATTTCCCTATTTTTGTCAAGTTTGAACACGTGATCGGCCATGCGTAACGGCCATGTAACGTGTCAGACGGTGTCGGGAGGTTTTGTTTATTTTACCTGGCAGATTTTAGTAGAAGGAGGGGGGATGTAGAGGCCACGTGGGATAGTGGTATTTTATGTATTGTGTGAAGAACGAGAGAAGGAGTGTGATTTTAGTGCCACGTGGGATAGTATTATGTATTGTTGTGAAGAACGAGAGAAAGGGGAGAAGAAGTGAGAATGAAGAGACACGTGTATAGAATTATTTTATGTATCGTATATGTTAGAGATAAGCGATTTTAGAGAGGGTGTACATTAGACGCTGTTTCTTTTAATTTCAGCGAGTCTCGGCGAAACAGTGGGGAGCATAATTTTGTCAAATAAAATTATCCATGGCAAAAGACATCTCAGGGTCAGAGTACTCGAGTATCGTCAGGAGCAAAAGAAAATTACCCTATGGTCTCTGGCAGTGAAGTCCCTATGCTTCAGCTGGACCGAGGTTTATTTATCATACAGCCGAGAGCATCGCTATTATAGTCTCTAGCAACGGCAGGTGGCCGGGAGACTAGTTTCATTTTGTACAGCCTGAAATCAAGGCTGTGTTTTTTTCCTCTAACTCCGGAGCGGGTTAAAAGAGGGAAGCTATTCAGCAGCAGAGAAGTTTTGTCTACAGTTAATTAAGTCCCTCATGCTTGATATCCGAACATCGTCATCACCAAAATCAGGAACAGGTGACAGGGTTACCATACCTAGGTCCTGATAGAAATCAAGAGAAGAGCGTAACGGAGACGCCGCATCATCAGCCCTCGAGTGTTAGAGAGACACTGAGATCAAGAGAGAAAGATAGAGAAGGAGGGAGAAAATAGACAGGACCAGTAGGGTCTGTTCAGTATCCATTGGACGGATAGACACTGAGTCTGCGTTTGAAAAACCAAGTCTATTATTTTAGCATTTCTTGTGGTGTAGTTATCGGCGCCTATCGCCTGACTAGTAAAAAGCTGTGTAGCCGTTCGTTGAGGAAGAGTCACCAGGACTAAGACAGTAGAAATTTATTAGTGTTAGAGAGTGGAGGCTAAAAGTTGACAGCCCCACCAAATTAGATTTGGTTTAAATCACTAACCATTTTTATTGTTCCTCAGCAGGGTGACAGAAAGAGTGAATGTGATTTGGGGGTTTTTTTTTGTCTCTCGTGTCTCTCAATTTAATTGTTACTTGTTTTTCCAGGCCGTGCAACAGTGCACGCTATCGACTGACTTGAGGACGTAATATGCCATTTTATGTTTTTCTTGTATGTAAATAAATATATACATATATTATTTACTGGATCAGCTTCTATTCTTTACTATACTTACTCTATGTTGTCTGTATAGTGGTGTTTGTGGTCGTATTTATATACCTTATCTCCTTGTATTTAAAGGAAGTCAGAGGAGGGCGAGACTATAGCCAGTCTAAAGTCACGAAGCGGCAAGGGGAGATTCAAATCCTGGTTCTATCCCTTGAGCCAATAGTCGCATCTGTCCACAGGCATGTCATTTTCCATCTAAATTCTATTTTTTCAGACTTTCTCATACTAGGGTCTTGCTTTCATTCAGGCACACTCTATAAAATTAAAACCACTTCGTGACAGCCAGTTTCATTAGTACATCTCACTTTACCTTTTTGGAGAACTTCAGAACCATAACTCAGGCACTATTTACCAAAGTATAACAGAAATGGATTCCCTAGAGCCTATTTCTTGCTGCTCTTTGAGGTTGGAGGGATGGGGTCCCAGTCTTCAGATCACTCTGAGAGATGGGGATGGGAGAAAATTTAAGATGGAGTCTGTAATCTTTTCATCCACAATACTGGACAAGAGAGAGTAAGTCTTGTAGCATGCTGGAGTCCACCTCTAAAGGAGAGGATTAGTAAATGAAATCACTGAAATATATCTCAGCCTGTTTTGGCTGGAAGATTGTGGAATACAGCACAATCTTAGACAGGTCTTAGACCTGCCTGATTTAATTCTATGGAGACAAAGAATAAGACAACTGCTCCCTCAGGCATGTTGTGAAAGACAACTGCTCCCTCAGTCATGTTGTGAAAGACAACTGCTCCCTCAGTCATGTTGTGAAAGACAACTGCTCCTTCAGTCATGTTGTGAAAGACAACTAATATAGATAGTGCATGGGGCTGGCAACTTCATCAAAAACCACTACTGCTAGAGCACATGAATGCTATGATGCAGCTTCCTGTAAGGGAACTAACTGCAGTGGTGACTCCATAGGGAGCAAAAAGGGAAAGGGATGGATCTTAGTCCTCACTTAGGAAGTTATGGTGCAAAAATAAGGTTTGTTTTGTATTATCTTCTTCTTCTTCTTTGTTCGTCCTGAAAAGGACATTGGTTGCGTTGTGTCCATTAACAGCAAAGCTGCTATATTTGAGCCTTTTGGCCGACACAACCGACTTCAGCACAGCATTTTTGGGACTGGGTTAGCCTTCCCTCTTCGATCCCTACTCACTCAGCCAGACTGCAGCGATGCAGCCTGTTTCCAGAACCACCACTTGGAGGGGGAGTAGGGTCTTGGTCAGCTCTGGTTCGCTGACCCTGACGCATGCAGTCTAGCTATGGGTCGCTAACTGCATTCCTCACTGTTGATGCGTCTTAGGTCCCTTGTATTATCTGAGACTTGATTCTGTACATATTTTCGAGAAATGAGGTTTGCACAGAATATCTCACAGCTCTTAGTAGAAGAGATGGTTAAAAACATGGAGATTATACAGCACATCTTAGAACACACTGAAGACAGCAGGCTTCCTTCAGAATGACACATTTTTTATTATGTGTTATGTTCTACTAGTAATCAATACATGTGAGCAGAGATTTCAAGTTGTCACGTTGTTGTTGTTATTAATCCAGCAGCGCTTGGGCCCTCGCCTTTCAGCCCTCGCCCTTCAGCCAAATGCCATGTAGTGACATCTGCATGTTTTCGCAAGTTGTTTTGTTTCTCCGTACAAGGTGTTCCACTTGTCTTAGTTGTCACATGAAAACATTAGACATTTTATAGCAGATCTTTGCTCTTGGAAGAGAAACTGTGTCGTATTATTGAACAGACATTTTGAAGAGCATGCCTGTGTACGAACATTTGTTAGTGAGGGTCTTTTAAGACCTAAGTATGGAACATTGAGTAAATGTTGTCATAGTCTGAGTATATATCTTTCTCAAACACAAGACTTGTAACAGACTATATGTAATTTCACCCGTGTGTTACCGGGGCCCGAAAGGGGAGCAAAGAGTAGTAACACTGTTCCCTTCCATGCATGTCGTAGAAAGTGACTAAGGAGGGTTGGGCATGGGGCTGGTTACCCCATCCTATAAAAAATTTAAACCACAAAAAACTTCAACAAATATGGACAAGTCAAATAAGGAAAATAAAACACAGCCATCTTAGACAGGGGAAGGTCCTCTCGCAGGGAGGTGTATGATGCAACACAGAGAAAGCCGAAAGGAGTCTATGTTGCTGACTAACCTTCTTTCTTCTAGGAGAGCTTCCAGATTTGGCACCTGGAATGTTCGGACATTAAACGAACAAGGGAAAGTGGCACAAGTAGCAGCAGAAATGAGGGAATATAAAATCGAGGTTCTGGGAATGTGTGAAACAAAGTGGAAGGGGGTAGACAAGAAGAAACTCATCACAGGTGAATTGGTGCTGTCCTCAGGACATGAAGATGAAAGTTCACACCACAGTGAAGGGGTAGCTCTTATGTTATCTAAAGAAGCACAGAAAGCACTCATTGAATGGGAAGCTGTTGGACCTAGAATAATAACAGCCACTTTTAAAACAGCTAAAAAGAAAATACATGTAAATGTCATCCAATGTTATGCACCAACTAATGACAAAGAAGAGTCGGTGAAAGAAGCATTTTATACTAGACTACAGGAAATTATGGATAAAGTTAAAAGAAGAGACATCACAATTTTGATGGGTGACATGAATGCAAAGATAGGTACAGTCAATACCGGATTTGAAGAAGTCATGGGAAAACATGGGCTAGGAATAATGAATGAAAATGGGGAACTATTCTCAAACTTCTGTGCTTCAAATCAACTGGCTATAGGAGGAAGCATGTTTCCACATAAGAGAATACACAAGGCAACATGGATATCACCAGACCATAGAACAGAAAATCAGATTGATCATATATGCATAAACAAGAAGTTTAGTCATCATTGCAGGATGTAAAGGTATATAGAGGAGCAGATGTGGCATCAGATCACTACATTCTGATAGCCAAAGTAAAAATGAAACTCAAGAGATATGCAACAATGCAAAATTATAGACAACAATTTAATGTAGGACATCTAAGAAATCAAGAAACAAGAGACAAATTTGCTGTCACAGTATCCAACAAATTCCAAGTGCTCCAACAGCTGGAAGAAGTAGAGAATACAGAGGACTATTGGCAGCAGGTCAAAACGGTATGGAATGAGACATGTGAAGAAATACTGGGGAAAAGGGAAAGACAACAAAAAGACAGAAAAAACAAGAAAGCAGATTTAAACACAAGCAAAACCAGAAGTTCCAAAGCCAAGGCTCAAGAAGTGTACACAGAAGCAAACAAAGAAGTAAAAAGAAGTATCAAAAGAGACAAGAGGAAGTATATAGAGGAGTTGGCAAGAGAGGCAGAAGATGCTGCAGCCAAAGGAAATATGAGGGACCTGTACAACAACACAAAGAAGCTAACAGGGAAATATAAGCAAGCAAATGGCCTCATAAAAGATAAGAATGGAAAATTGCTTAGTAATATACAAGAACAAAAAAAGAGATGGACAGAACATTTTGAGGAACTTCTCAATAGACCATCTCCAACTTATCCCCCAGATATCCAGCCAGCAGAAGAGGAGCTACAAATCAGCTGTGAATGACCAAGTAGATAAGAAATAAAGAAAGCCATAAAGCTTCTGAAAGATGGAAAAGAAGCTGATCCAGATTGCATTCCAGCAGAGGCCATCAAAACAGATATTGATACCTCTACAGGGATATTATACAAACTACTTGGCAAAGTCTGGGAGAGAGAGGAAATACCAGCAGAATGGAAGGAAGGTTATCTGGTCAAGTTGCCTAAGAAGGGAAATTTACAAGAGTGCACACATTTTAGAGGAATAATGTTACTATCAGTGCCAGGAAAAGTATTAAACAGGATTGTTACCGTCGCGATTTTAATACACCCAGATATGTAACCGTGAGTTTTATGATATTGAAGATTACTTAGAAAGTCACTGATGAACTATTAAATATTATAACTGATGACTGGTCTTAGAGATTGAATAAATGGTGATGGGTGTTTCTCTAATGGTCAAACTGTTCAATGCGCCCACACAGAGCAGAACATAACATTCTTATATCACGCGAATGTCAAAATATCAAATTCTGTAAGACTAACATACCACTGCTACACACGAGATACTGTTAGTGAATTCAATCTGTTTGTTGACCTAGATTTCGCCACCCAGGCTATTTATGGTCATGCGTTATCACTGTCATGACTACTGTTTTCCTACCGTGTTAAATGTTGCAGTGAGTGTGCGTGGGTACATTCACACGCCACAGATACGCACGTACAAGTCATGGAACTACAGGTGACATATAACATAGTTTATTGTCACAATACGTTCATATGAAATACACAGTCAAACATAACTCACAACAAGAAAGTACTATAGTCACATCTCCACTTCTCATAATCATTAGCGCTCTACAACATCAACACTAGATCCTCTCAGCAACGGTCGGCATCACCGTGCTAATGTAATAAATAATGGTCTCCTTAAATATGCTTCATCAAAGACGCTCTCAACATTGGCGCTCTAATGTAACTATGGATCCTCTCAATAATAACAATGGCCTCCTCAAATATGCTTCATCAAAGGCGCTCTCAATATTGGCGCTTTAAGGTAAATATGGATCCTCTCAATAATAACAATGACCTCCTCAAATATGCCTCATCAAAGACGCTCTCAACCTTGGCGCTTTAATGTAGATATGGATCCTCTCAATAATAACAATGGCCTCCTCAAATATGCCTCATCAAAGACGCTCTCAACCGTGGCGCTTTAATGTAGATCTGGATCCTCTCAATAATAACAATGGCCTCCTCAAATCACCTCAATGGATCCGGTTAGCCAACGGACATCATCCTCGCCGTGCTAACAACATAAATAATAATACTCGTGGCAATTTCTCGCAAGACTGCACTCCCTGGCAGTTTGCAGTAATCTCGCCCTCATGGATCCTTACCTCTTCAAAATACTCACAAATATAATTCTCCAATAAACTCAGAAATTATAGGCCTACACAAATAATGGCCTCTATAACTTTTGCACTGCGCAGGCATACTCAAAACACACACTGTAGGGCCGACCTCTCCCGTCGGTACCGAAAAACAGACTAAAGACACCATGTTACTCTGCCTCATCATCCCTGGTGTCTGAGGGTGATACACCACTCTGCAAGTGCCAGTATTATGATACCTTTGGAAAGCAGATGAAATACAACACCCTCAACATTGTGTGGCAAATGTGACATCATCCACGGAACATTTACATGCAACACACATTTTGCTACGCAACATTTGGTGGCCATAAGCTGGTTTGGTCTGGTACCAGCATACACGGGGTCCCTTACCCACTACAGTCTACATGATATCAACATTTCAACATTTTTCAAGACATCAACATAAAGAATTCTGAGACTACTCGGCGTTGTCCGATAAATGTCGAAATTGCAGTTTTGCCATAAAGCAAGAAATTTGACAGTACCCGGCGTTGTATATATTGCCGGATAACACAAGTTGCTGCTATCAAGGTTCCAGGTTGCTGTAGTTGTTGAGAAGGCCAAGTTCTGGTTGCTACGAGTTCTTGAGAAGGCCAAGTTCCGATTCAAGCAATTTACTCCTGGATAAGAAGGTCAAGTGCCGTAATTACACTACCTGTATACTGTCTGTACTGTTTAGAAGCTCAAGTCTCAACCATCGTCTTAGCTGTTTGATGCAAGTTCAGATGTGTGATCAACGTTGGATCTTCGATCTTAGAATGCTGATTACCACCTGTTTTTTTGCTGTACTGACGATTGGAGTTCTATAAGTTAAGTGGCCTGTTTGTTTGTGAACTGTGCCCTTATACTTCTACTGAGTCTTCTGTGTTTCATCTCATTCTTTTGTCATATTGTTATATGTTTATATGTTATTTGTATATTTATATGTTTATGTTTCTGCGGGTTTTTGGTTGGGCGGTGTCTCCCTTAGATCATACCACGTCATAGAGGTCGTCTATCGTGAGCGTTTTCTGTAGGGTGTGCAAATTTCCGATACTGGAATTTGCAAAGCGACTTCTGTTGCTATTTTTTGTTAGTTGTGATGACATGTGTTAGTATTGTTTTCGTTATTTTTCTGCATTCTTTAGTTCTGTTTTGATTTGTTTGTATTTGCTAGCCTACTCTTTTTTATTTTTTAGTTTCATATACCATTTTTGTTTATACACTGTGGTGTCTTGTATTTGTATTATCTTCTCGTAGATATCATCACATTTTTTGTGATATTTCTTTAATTTTCGCTTTATTTTTTGTTGATTTCTACGAATGTTTTCGTATTGTTGCTAAATCTTTGTTATTGTTTACATTGTATTGTTTACATTGTATTGTTTACAGTGTAATGTTCACATTGTTATTGTTTACATTGTGATTGTGTTTACATAGTCATTGGTTACACTTATAGTAGTTAATTCACATTTAATAGTGGGTTATGCTTATGCATTACTAATACACTGATGATTAATAAATGATGAATAGTATTGTGCACTATTGAATGGGAAGTGCACCTATGATCAAGAGTTGATTGATGATATTTCAAAAAGGTCTATACACAAGTTCTTTGATATAAGACTTGTTTCCCACAGAGATTGGGATGATAATATAGTGTTGTGAGTAAACAAGTGCTTCATTTAAGACTTGTTATAATTAAATTTGAAATAAGATAATTAATTATTTCAGGTTGTGGACTCATATTATTACTCATCATGTCTACATTTGAGCACTTTATTGAGCAGGGTAAATTGCTTGGGAAGACTGGTGATAAGTTAGAAGAATTTGCAACTGCTCAATATGATAAAGCAATGGAAGCTGAGCAAAAGAAACTGCAGATGCAGGTGGATGAAAAAATATTCCAAATGGAAATGGAAAAACAAAAAAGAGAAGCTGAGTCTGAAAATAAAAGACTTGAGGCTGAAAATAAAAGACTTGAAAAAGAGGCTGAAAATAAAAGACTTGAAATAGAGGCTAAAAATAAAAGACTTGAAATAGAGGCTAAAAATAAAAGACTTGAAAAAGAGGCTGAAAATAAAAGATTAGAAAAACAAGCTGAAGCTTAAGAAAGGAAGTTACAAAGAGAGTCTGATGAGAGAAAAGCAAAAATGGAGCATGAAGAAAAACTCTTAGCTTTGGAAGTTGAGAAATTAAAGGTGATGAACATGGGTAATGCTAATGATGCAAATAAGGTCTCAGATAAGACTAATGCAAGCACTTTCAAGCTTAATCTACCACCATTCAATGCTTCCATCGACGATATAACATTCTATCTGGACAGATTTGAAACTTCATGTAAAGTACATAACATAGATAAATCACTGCAGGTTTATCATTTGTCCAAAATACTTAGAGGTGATGCTTTGAGTATGTTAAGCATGGTAGATGAGCCTGACAAGAACAACTATGAGGTTGTCAGGGCTATGTTGTTAAAGAAATACCAACTTGACGAAGACGGCTATCGTCTTCAATTTAAAAATATGTTGCCAGAAACTGGAATGCAATTCTCTGAATTCATTTCAAAGATACGTCTTACTTTTTCACGTTGGGTGGAGCTGTCTAAGATAGAAAAAAACTTATGAAGGACTTATAGACTTAATACTTAGAGACAAAGTCATGTCTTCTGTTAATGAGTCTTTCCTTGCTTTCCTTCACGAACGTAAACCTAAAACAATAAAAGAAATGGAAGATTTCTGTAGCCAGTATATAACTGCGCAACCTCACGTAACCATTGGTAACGCTAAAGTAAAAGAAGGTATGCCAGTTGCTTCAGCAGCACCTTATGGTCAAAACTCTAATCATAGATTCCAACAAAATTTTGATAGGAAAAGTAACTGTAGTTACGGTCAAAATTATGGAAATCAATTTCAGGGTGATTCTTCTTCAAAGAATTGGAGACGAGCTGACAGTCCTCGTTACTTCCAACCTAATAATTTTAGGCATTTCAGAAGAGGATATGGTAACAGAGGCTTTTCCTCGCGTAGACCTCAAAACCAAACAAATAGATGTTCACATCAATGTGGACATGATAATAATCATGGAAACTGTAGTTTGAAACAGGATAACAATTATAATAGAGACAGTAATAACTACAGAGATAATAACAACAGTGATAACTTCAGAGGTAATAGTAGTCGCGGTAGATCTCAATACAAAAAAAAGAGATATCAGCAGGCTAACTCTGTTCAACAAGAATCTCAGGGAGCTTGTAATCAGGTTTCTGATAATAAAAACTCTGACGCTGTCACTTGTTCTTCTTTTGACTTTGGGAGAGCAAACAAATGCCCCCAATGCAGTACTCTGTTCGAACCGACTACAATATCGACTTTGAGTTGTGGTCACCCTCTCCCCGCTCTTCCTGCTTCGGTTGCACATGACGGGAGAGGTTCTCTAATCCTACATAAGGGTCTTGTTAATAATACTCCGGTCTCACTACTTTTCGATTCCGGATGCACCACTATTGGTGTTAGACAATCGCTTGTAGATCCATCTTGTGCTACAGGAAGGGTTATTAAATGTGTCACATTTGGCGGCACTCTCGAAAAATATCCTACTGCTGTAATTCGCATTGCCACTCCTTTCTTTACTGGAGATGTGCATGCTTGTCTCTTACCTAATCCTATTGCGGACCTTATTATTGGTTGTATTCACGGAGTTAGGGAATGTACCCCACAGCAGATTGCTGCTTGGGAAGATGATAATATGCAAGCTACCAATGCAGTGGTTACAAGAGCACAAGCTCTACAAACACCACAAACTTCGTTGAATAATGATAATGAAGTTCATAGCCAAGATAGTACCTTGGTTATTTCTCGTGACTCGTTCATAAAATTACAAGAAGAAGATCCGACGCTAAAAAAATTCTTCATTCTTGCGAAGAAAGGTGATCCAAATAAGGATACACAAAGAAAATCTTGGATAGAAATGAAAAACGGCGTGCTTGTACGTATGGTACAAGACTCGGCTACGTCAGCACATTCACAAATTCTTGTTCCCAAGAGTATGAGAGTGCAAATATTGCAACATGCTCATGACTCGCAATGTGCTGGACACATGGGATTTTCCCGAACAAAGTCGAGAGTCCTTGCGGCTTTCTTTTGGCCCTTTGTTAACAAGGACATTCGTATATACTGCCGATCATGTCAGGTATGTCAGGAGGTCAAATCTAGAGGACCACGACATGCTGCGCCTATCCAGGCTGCTGACATCCCTATTCGGCCATTTCAGAAAATGGCCATAGATATTATTGGCCCTTTTAAGATAAAGTCGGCCAGAGGACATCAGTTTATCCTTACATGTGTCAATATGTGCACACGTTGGCCAGAGGCTATCCCTCTAAAGAGCATATCTACTACAGATATCGCAGATGCTCTTTGGCTGATATTTTCTCGCTTGGGGTTCCCCAGAGAAATACTGTCTGACCATGGCACTCAACTCATATCTGATACTATGTCTCAAGTAATGTCTACCTTACACATTAAAAGATCTCTCAGTAGCATCTATCATCCTATGTCTAATGGGTTAGTTGAGCGTCTGAATAGAACGCTCAAGACTTTACTTGGTAAGATAACTGAAGATCATCCTCAAGATTGGGACAGGGTTTTACCCGCGGCTCTCTTTGCCTATAGAGAGGTCCCAAACGAACACACAGGATTTTCTCCCTTTGAACTTGTCTTTGGCGCGCGTCCGCGCGGCCCTATGTCTTTATTACACGATCTCATCACTGCCGATGATATTAGTGATGACACTCAATCTTCATATGAGTATGTCATTGCTCTTAGGCAAAAGATCATTGATGCATGCAAACTAGCGACTGCTTCGTCAGAAATTGCTAAAGAAAAAGCAAGGCAGTTTGCTAACAAGAACAGATGTCTACGACAACTTTGTCCAGGTGACAAAGCATTCGTCCTACTCCCCAGTAGGGAAAATAGACTTCTGATTGCATGGAAAGGTCCATATGCAATAGTCTCACGAATTTCCGATGTTGACTATGTGGTCGATATAGATGGAAAGCATAAAACTTTCCATATCAACATGCTGACGGAATTTCATGAGCGTCCAGACTATTTGCTGCCTATTTTCCAGGCAACGGACGATTCTTCTGTACCTCATGGTCATTACTCATCCCTGTCTGTCATACAGGATGAGGAATCTGTTTTTTTCTGATGTCGATCTTCCTCTTCCAGTGGTTCCACTACATTCCATGGAATCTTGGAAAGATGTCTCCATTTCTCCTAATCTTTCTGTTGATGAACATCGTCAAGTCTCGTCGATGTTACAGACATTTAAGGATGTTCTAACCGACATCCCTGGTCACACGCATGTCATAGAACATGACATAATTCTTACCGACAATAATCCTATTAGGGTTAGGCCTTATCCTATCCCTATACACTTTCAGTCACAAGTGGAAAAGGAATTGGATGAAATGATCCAATTAAACATAATTGAACCATCGACTTCTCCATATTCTTCTTCCATGGTTATTGTTCGGAAGAAAGATAAGAACATACGAATTTGCGTTGATTATCGCAAATTAAATCAAGTCACAAAGTTCGATGCTGAACCTATGCCTTTACTAGAAGATCTACTTATTAGACTTTCTAATTCTAGATTCTTCACTAAACTTGACTTGTCAAAAGGTTATTGGCAAGTGCCTTTAGCAGATCATGCCAAACCTCTGACTGCTTTCTCTACACCTAGTGGTTTATTTCAATGGAATGTAATGCCTTTCAGTCTTATGAACGCCCCTGCTACTTTCGTTCGCATGATGCATCGAATTCTTTCTCATCGTTCAGACGTCATCGCATACTTAGATGATATCTGTCTCTTCAGTGATTCCTGGGAAGATCACTATTTGGGTTTATATGACCTACTGTCCACTCTACGTGAGTTTAATTTGACAGCAAAACCCTCTAAAGCCTATGTTGGTTTTGGTGAAATCTCTTTCCTGGGTCATCGTGTTGGTCATGGTCTCTTGAAGACAGAAGACCACAATACTTCAAAAATATTGAACATCTCTGTACCTAAAATGAAGAAACAAGTCCGTAGTCTCTTGGGTCTAATTCAATTCTATGGGAGATTCATCCCGAATCTATCTTCGATCATGGCACCTCTCTCAACTTTGTTGAAGAAAGGGTCGCCTAATCTGGTTCGTTGGTCTCAGGAATGTCAATCTTCCTTAGACCAGATCAAGAAAATATTTTCTTCTCCTCCCATCCTAAGATTACCTACTCTTGATAGGACTTTTGTTCTTCGAAGTGATGCTTCATCCACTGGGATCGGAGCAGCACTTATGCAGGAATATGCTGAAACTCTGCATCCTGTCATGTACATTTCTAGAAAACTAAATGCGGCAGAGAGGAACTACTCGGTTTTAGACCGTGAATTGTTGGCTATGGTTTGGTCTATTCTCAAACTACAAAGATTCCTCCTGGGCGCACATTTCATTCTAGAAACTGATCAGAAAGCTCTTACAGCTATTCAGACTAAGAACTTGAAGAGTTCGAGATCCACTCGATATGCTATTGCTCTTCAACCTTTTCACTTCACTGTACGAGCTATCCGTGGGTCGGATAATGTGATGGCTGACATTCTGTCTAGATGCCCACATGATTCCAACTAATACTTCTGTCCTATTTCTAGATATACGACAGAGCCATAACACACCTATATTACTACAATACATTAGCACAACTGTCCTCACTTTAGGTGAACACATACTATTGTGCTTTGTTATCATCTTCTTCTGTTCCCATCTTTAATATAAGAAGAAGACTGAGTAGTTAATATAAGGGCCGAAAGTTTACTCGGTCACAATTGTTAATAATAATATATTGTATAGTATGAAACTTAATGGCTATTAAATAGAATTATATTGGTTGTTTTTTCTCAGCATGTTATTGTTGATCGGAGAAGCTACCTTTCTGTTGTCAAACATGGAGAGTTCCACATTGTACACTTTCCTTGGAACGACAGGAGATGTGTCCTGGATCGTCATTTATGTTTAATTTCATTATGTAATGGTATTATTAAACATTTAGATAATGTAATATTTAACATTCTATATCAGATGTGTACATCCATTCTAAGCGGTATTAGAATATGACACTGCTATTTGATTATAATGATATGAACTTGCATATTTATATTGTATTTTCATGCAAGCGTAGTGTGTGTTGGTGACACCTCCCCGATATATTTTTTTTTCTTGAATCAGATTTTTTATCTGTTGAGAAATATTCTCACCAGACACTTTATGTGTCAATTTAGCCTCATATTAGGCAGTGCAATTAGTTATCCCCGCATAATTCGTGCGTTGTTAAACCGCTTTTGGTTTTACTCTTGGATATTTTTAAAAAAAAATGTTGCACATTTTTTTTTTATCGGGAGGTGGCGGTAATGTTGCGCTAAACGTGTCGCAACTTATTCTGACTATATATTCTGACTATGCATTTTGACTATATTCAATTTTTTAATGCATGGGAAGTAACTCATGGAATTGTAGTCACTTTTATTTCTACAGTCGTCTAATCTTGATAGCATCGTCAGGAAGTTGTCTTATCTTGATAGCTAGGGTTGTTGATAATTTGTGTGTGAGCGATTTTAAGTCATAACCATGTATGGAGCGTTTTCCTAGAAACAGTTGGCAACTTGCGATGTCATTTCCTTTTAAGGTTCGAATCTTTAGTCGAACATCGTAGAACATTCTTTGTTTCGTAAATTAGCTGAGTTGTATTCGATTCGGGTGTTCTGCGCATGTCTTTGTTTGTGGCAGTGTTTGTATGATTTCCGTCCAGGGGAGTCTGAGCGAAAATGCTGGTAAGGCGAGACGTAGCGGTGTGCTAGCGTCTTCGCTTATATTATTCAGGAAGGAGTCCTCATCATTGTTGTTCCTTTTTTGAGATGATATATCTCTATGTTATTTCAAATGCCTGGAGGCATATGTGATTTATGTGATTTAATTCCTAGTGAACGTCCTTTGATGTTACTTTTGCCTAGCCTGCCTCATTATAAGTCTATTTGCTCAGCTCACGATCCACTTATATTGTCACGCATCGATTGATGCCTGTCCTAAGGACCATTTGCTTCCTGAACTTTATGGATGGATCTAGGTTTGATACCTTTGCTGTTTAAGGAACATAGAGGACGATAATGTGACGCTCAAAAGACATGCCTGTCTTGTTGAGGTCAAATATAGGAGACTAGATTTAATCTCCTAGTTGATATCTACTAGCTCTTATGGAAAGGGGAAGTTTACTACCTGACTACATGTACAGCTGATTACGATATCCTAAAAGGCATATGATTTACATTATTATGATGCTGTCTGATGTTCCTGTTGAATTGACTACGTCGATGATACAATGACTGTTGTACTATACCTGTGATGTTTCTGCATAACGATGTCCATGCATTTTGTCATTGTGGTGTACACAATATATATTGCCAAAAAACATCACTGCTGTTAAAAGCTTTATTGACTTTCTACGTTGTATGGTCTGATGTGACGTCCGTGTATGATACTGTAGCTATCTGACTCTATCCTTACGTCACACACTTAAACCAGACTAAAGACACCATGTTACTCTGCCTCATCATCCCTGGTGTCTGAGGGTGATACACCACTCTGCAAGTGCCAGTATTATGATACCTTTGGAAAGCAGATGAAATACAACACCCTCAACATTGTGTGGCAAATGTGACATCATCCACGGAACATTTACACGCAACACACATTTTGCTACGCAACAAGGATTATCCTTGAGAGATTAAAAGAGTCCATAGACAAGAAACTGAGAGATGAACAAGCAGGTTTTCGACAAAACAGATCATGTACAGACCAGATAGCCACTTTGAGAATAATAGTTGAACAAAGTCTGGAATGGAATTCACCACTATACATCGGATTTGTGGACTACGAAAAGACATTTGACAGTGTAGACAGAGAATCACTTTGGAAATTGATGAGGCATTATGGAGTTCCCATGAAGATCATTAATTTAATAAAGAAAACATATGAAGACATGACATGCAGAGTTCTTCACGAAGGACAGCTTACAGAACCGTTTTGGATAAGAACAGGAGTGCGACAGGGATGCCTCTTGTCTCCATTTCTTTTCTTACTAGCAATAGACTGGGTTATGAGATCATCGACAACACACAACAGAAATGGAATCCAGTGGACTCTGACTAAGCAGTTGGTTGATCTGGATTTTGCTGATGACTTGGCTCTTCTGTCCCATAACCGTAATCAGATGCAGGACACATTGAAAACACTCGATGAGAGGTCACAGCAATTGGGTCTGAAAATACACAGGGAAAAGACAAAAGTAATGAGAATAAATGCAGGTAATGATAACTGGGTTGAACTTGAAGAAACACCAATACAAGATGTAGAATCATACACATATCTTGGCAGTAATATAGACAAAGTTGGAGGGACAGACAGCGATATCAAAATAAGAATACAAAAGGCAAGAGGAGCTTTCATTGCATTGGGAAAATATATATGGAGATCAAGAGAAATCGGATCCAACACGAAAATAAGAATCTTCAACTCAAATGTGAAGTCAGTCCTATTGTATGGCTCTGAGACATGGAGAACAACAAAGACAACAACCAAAAAGCTACAGACTTTCATAAATGGGTGCTTGCATAGAATAGAGGGATTAAAATGGTATGACAAGGTTACCAACGTGGAACTGATGACAAGAACTAGACAAGTGCCAGTGGAACAAGAAATGAGAAGAAGACGATGGCGATGGATAGGACACACACTGAGGAAACCTGTTGATAGCATTACAAGGCAGTCCTTGTTCTGGAACCCCCAGGGCAAGAGAGGCAGAGGTAGACCAAGAAGCACATGGGGAAGAGAGCTGGAAACAGAGGTGAAAATGATGAGGAGAACGTGGAAAGAACTTGAGATGATGGCACGTGACAGGAGGACTTGGCATGTGTTTGTTGAAGGCCTATGCTCCTTTGGGAGTGGAGGGTTATGATGATGATATGTAATTTGTAATCATTAATAGTCTTTTAAATAATATTAAAGCAGCAACAGACTGCATATTAACATTGAGTTAGTAGCATAATAATAATAATAGCCCCTACAGTCATAACTGACTATGTTAGTAGCATAGTAATTGATTATGTAACATACAACCTGGGACAAACTGTAACTATAATATTGATAACACTAGTTACATACATCTTTAAATATATGTATTATTCCACCCTCTCTCTCTCTCTCTCCCTCCCTTGTTTGGTTCTTATGGGGCATAGGATCCCCACTGATGTAGCTCCCATTCAGTTAACCAGCACTAATATGCTCATACAGTGGTGTTTTCTGTAAGAATTTGTTTTACTTGCTGTGGTTGCTAGCCCCATGCACAACCTGACCTTAGACACAACATGCCTGATGGGAGTGGTGGTCCTGTTCTTTTTGTTTTCTATACCATAGACCTGTGGGAACCATATAGGGCATACATCTTTAGAAGCAAGCATAATTGTTGCTTTAAACAAAATTATTCAGTTTTTCACCAATGTATAACAAGCATTATCATTCATTGGTAACCAACATCTAAAGTAACTCAGAATGCAAAGCGTAAGTCTGACTTTGTGGTCAGTTGCAGTGTCAAGTAAGCAGACACAACTTCTTTGTTTTGCTGGTATATCTAGAAAGGTGAGAAATAGTCTAGTCTTGTGTTTGGGGAAGACAGTTGGGCTGATCAGAGCTTTCTTGTACCACCTCTTTTTGTATCACTTAAGGTTCTCTGATAATTGTCCACAGCTCAAACCTGTCCTGAGTCCTGGCCACTGCTTCCTGTCAATTGCCAGTTTTTTCTCCACGTCACCTGTCACTACTAGAGCTGCTTTCAGCAGTTCACATGCAGGTAATCAGAAGTGGTAACCATAGAGACAAAATTGGAGAGCATCTACTTCCTGAATGCATTAATGAATGTGAACATAAAGTAGTTGTTTAATCGTTAACAAAAAAATGGTATTTCCAGTAAAATTTTGTAACTGGCCAAATGTAATGCAGTGCTACATTTTATACATCCATTATAGTTATAGTTGGTTATAATTTCTTATTTCTATAAGTTTACGTTGTTTCTGTTTTTATGCTGAAAGAAGAGCTTGTTGATAGGCAAGATTTGGTAATTTCCTATCTTTCGTACATTTTTGCTCCGCAGTGAATATATGTAGTTAGGTGTTGTTTCGTAGCGCTTAGGGTTAGGATTAGGGTTAGAATTAGGGTTAGTATTATGGTTAACACTAACCCTAACACAAACCCTAATCCTAACCCTAAGCGCTACGAAACAACACTTGACTATACATATTCACTGCAGAGCAAAAAGGTACGAAAGATAGGAAATTACCCAAGATTTTATTTATTCTTTTTGCTAAATACATTCCCAGTAATAATAATCATCACTGTCATCATCATCGTGTTCCTTTGTACTCCTTACGGAGCATGGAGCCACCACTGTAGCTGATCCCCTGGCAGGAAGCCTGCATCAAGTATCCACATGTTTTTTGCAGCAGTGATTTCTGTGACAATTTGTTTTACATGATGAGGTTGCCAGTCCCATGTACAACCTTATGATAGTCACCTTGTACAACATGCCTGCCCCATGTACAACCTTATGATAGTCACCTTGTACAACATGCCTGCCCCATGTACAACCTTATGATAGTCACCTTGTACAACATGCCTGCCCCATGTACAACCTTATGATAGTCACCTTGTACAACATGCCTGCCCCATGTACAACCTTATGATAGTCACCTTGTACAACATGCCTGCCCCATGTACAACCTTATGATAGTCACCTTGTACAACATGCCTGCCCCATGTACAACCTTATGATAGTCACCTTGTACAACATGCCTGCCCCATGTACAACCTTATGATAGTCACCTTGTACAACATGACTGCCCCATGTACAACCTTATAATATTCACCTTGTACAACATGCCTGCCTCATGTACAACCTTATAATAGTCACCTTTTACAACATGCCTGAGAGTGTAGTACTATTCTTTCTTTGTCTTTTCAGCATTACCCTTAAGCTGCCCAAGGAGCATAGGTGTTCAACAAATTCATGCCAAAACCTCCTGTCCTGTACCATCCACTCAATGTCTTTCTACATTTTCTTTATCCCTTTCATTTATGTCTCCAGTCCTCTTCTCCATGTGTTTATTGGTCTGCTTCTGTTTCTCTTACCCTGGGGATTGCTGAACAAGAAACTGCCTTGTAACACTGTCAACATATTTCCTCAGTGTATGTTCTACCTATGGCCTGCGTCTTCTCATCTTCTACACTTTATTAGTTCTGATTACATGCCCACCTAATCAGATTATCTTTTCTTATAATATCAACTGTAGGTTCTAATGACGATGTTTGTACTTTTCAACATATTTTATGTCATGTTTATAAGTAGTTAATGTTAATATGAGTGTGCTATTTTATTTTACTTTACTACGTTGAATTCCTTGACATTGATATGTAAAATGCATATGGGAATAAATGAATTCAGTATGAAAGGTGAGAGAAAGGAAGGGCAGAATGTCAGGTGGGGCTGCATGCCCAATTCTCAACCCTTTGAAAATAAAGTTCGTTCGTTTGTTCATTCGTTCCAGTAGTACCTGTCTGGTTCTTGGTACCAGTAATAATTTAATTAAATGATAATGGAGCAGTGTACAGTGGCGTCACTAGGGGAGTGCGGACCACACCGGGTGACACCATCAGAGGGGATGACACCAAAATGACTGTCTATAAAATGTTTGTGCAGTGTTTCAGCAGAAATTTATTATTTTTTATTAAAATATCCCTTTAGTTAGTTATAACCACAAAAACATTTTTCGTAAGCCCAGCTTACATGTACTGTATCAATATACCTACAAGGCTAAAATTCTATGCTACATTTAGGCTGTGCATATCATATTGTAATTTAAAGGTGTACTTTTAATTTTGCTAGTTGTTTATGTCACAACTATTGCCATTACATTCAGTGATATATACGGGAATTACGATTTACGAGTAACATTAGTGCAAAAAACATTACCAAGGATTCTGTATGGTCTGGTACGGGAGGAGGTCCATGGGGGTGACACCATGAGTTACCGCACTTGATGAAACCAACCCTAGTTACACCACTGGCAGTGTGACTATGGCAAAAGAAGACATATGTGATCACAAGTGTAAATCTGAGGGAGACTTGATTCTATGCATAATTTACCCCATACTATACGTCTTGTTAATTTCTCAGTTTTATATGATTAATTTTTATTCATTTATTCCTTTGTGTCCATACTGTTGTCATGTGTCCAGTCCTTGATAAAGAATCTTGGTCAGAAAGTGAGTTGTGGTTTTTCATATAATTTACAAAAAGGTAAAGATAGTCTCATAGCAGATACTGCTTTAGAGGACAAAAGTGTTAAAGACTTCAATATACTATGAGGTGGGTCAAACAGTTAATTTCCATCCTGCCTTTGCTTTCCCTAACTTGAGAGCAGAGTAAGGTACCCATTTACAGCTGGGTAAATTGGAGTGTCACGCTATCAGTTTTTTTAACCCAGTACCCGGTAACTTGGCTGCGAGATGTAGCACTCTAGATACACTGCCAATCAAAATCTTTTGTGTGTGTGTGTGTGTGTGCGTGTGCGTGTGTGTGTGTGTAAATCTTAGTAAGATTGTTTCACTGCCTACTTTTGTCCATATCATTGTTTTTTAATTATAGTCTTTTTGAGTTCTTCTCATATTCTAATATGGTATACTATGTATAAAGTATTGGAACAATTCGTTTTCCCCTGAGGAAGATCTTGTTTGCTTACACATAGGATATTTTGTTCTTGTGGGCTCATAAACATGTCATTCTGTTTAATGTTCATTTTAATGCTATTGTGCAGCTATGCAGTATATGTTTGCTAGTGGAAGTATTAGAGTGGGTTTTTTGTGTGTTATGTAGACCCAATCCTGGGATATGGAAGCCAATCATGGATAGTCAGTAAATGAGCAATAAGTAAACAAACAAGAAAATCCATGGGCAGCACATAGTTGTGGTTTTACAAAATAATGTTATGAATGTCATGAACATCTAAAAATGAGAGTCCTGAGAGAGACTAAAGTGTGATGGGGGCTTTCATATACCTGCAAGCAGTACACTTTCTTTTTTTGGTAAATGTTATGAAAAGAGAAAAGTTAAAACACATTGTGACAACAAACAAAGTTGATGAAAACTCGTCATTTATAGTGGCAAGAGCCTACACTCTGTTCAACCAAATTTTTTAAAATAATTATGGTATTTGTACATCTTTATTATTAGTTTAGTGTGTTATTTACAGCATAATTTTATTCGCAGTTAATTGAAGTCAAGGTGATATCCTGTCACCTTATCTTTTCATACCTCATGGACGATGTTATCAAGGCATGTAAGGAGAGAACAAGAAAGTATTCAGTGGGATACTGAAAGATGAGACAGGTATGTATTTCAGAGCTGGCATTTGCTGCTGGTGATTGCTAAATCAGAGGCACATCTCCAATCCAACCTGCAAGTATGGAAGGAAGAGCTGGAGAAGAGAGGGATGGTCATAAGCAGCTCTAAAACAAAATCCATGGTGATATCACGAGACGAAAGAAGACATCAGATTAAGCTGGGAGAACAGGTCTTGGAGCAGGTCAACCACTTTAAATATCTCGGAGCTATTATAGACCGAAAGGGAGGCATCAAAGAAGAGTTGGCCACTTGAAAAGCTGCAGCTGGGAGACTTTTTCAGGCCATAAATCAAAGATTCCTCAGCAAGAGAGAGGTTGGTAAGAAAACAAAGATGGCTGTATACCACTCCACCTATGTCCCAGTCTTGACATATGGATGCGAGTCATGGGCAATGACTACAACCCACAAAAGCCAGATCCAAACCTCAGAAATGAGGTATCTGAGGAAGGTGGTTGAAGTAACAAGAAGAGACATGATCCGCAACCAGACGATACGTCAAGGCCTAAAATCCCACCCCCTGCAGACCCAAGTAGAACAGTACCAACTAAGATGGTTTGGCCATGTCTGCAGAATGGGAGATGATCGGCTACCACGACAAGCATGGGAAACAAAGAGCCAGGGATCTAGACCCCCAGGACAACCCAGAGTTCGCTGGGAGGACAACATTAGACAATCTTTGAAGGACCGAGGACTAGAATGGAACCAGGCCAGGAGGAAGACAGCTGATAGGATAGTCTGGCGCTCTCTGTTCCAAACCTCTACACCTCACGGTAGAAGGGGAACGATTAAGTAAGTTAATTGAAGTACATGTGTTGTGTTAACTATTTATACAGGATTTTGTTCTCGTTTTTCTTAGTTATTTACAGTATATTCATTTAATTACTGGACATTTTTGTTTTCCTCATTCGGGGGTTTTTATTTTGAGTTCCTTATTTGTTTTTGTCTTCCTTGTATGTAATTTATGTGCTGTTTGTTCCTTTTGGTTTATGGTTTTTCTTAATTTTTGTTTAAGTTCTAAATATTGTTTGAAACTATATTTTAATGCATTATAAATGTTTATTTATTTCTGTTTTGCTATTGCTTTATTAATTAGTATTACTCTCTTAATACTGATATGATAACCACTCTTATTATAAGTACCTCTATTATTATTTTTAAAACCTCTGTTGTTATTATTTATTACTTGGTTCATTAAGAGGTCTATGATTATCCCGCAACCTGAAGTCTGCTTAAGGCATGGTAAGATTAAAGGTAAAGGATCCCGTTACATGTCCATTGAGATATATTGGGAATACGGAGTTAGGCCCATAATTTCTTGACCATCGGCTGCCTTTAACCTTCCCAGAGTTGCTCTGGTACCCAATTCATGAGGCTGGTTTGACCCAGGAGCCATTTGCGGTCTAAAAAACCCCACCTCAGCTGGGGATCAATGGTAAGATTAAGAGGCACATAAAATCTTTTTAATCTCAGTTTGTTTCTCAACAAGTCAAAAAGCTTTGTTAAACTTTCATATACCAATATATATATATTGGTTTATGAAAGTTTAACAAAGCCTTCATCAGGGACAGACGAAATTGGCTGCAACATAAGTTTTTTCTTGTCTTGTCTTTTGTCCCAGTAAGACGTATTATCTTCTTTTTTTTCCCCACTCTGCCGTTTACCGCCGTCTTGTTCTCGTTTCCTCATATCCCTTAGATCACAAAAGGAGGATCTCAGCACAGTGTATGAACTATGTAGCACCTCCAAGAATCCCAATGTATTTAAGCAGGAGTCACACATTCTATCAATATTTTTGTGGTGGGTAGGTTTCCTAATTTTAAAATTTTGCCAGGGCAGTGGCCATATCAATTACTCTTTATGATTTCCAACTGCCAAGGGATTTTTAATGTGCGCAACTTGCACACAGAACCTCCTATTTTTTCGCCCTTATCTGAGAGGGCTAGGCATCTGATCTCACTACCCAGGAGATCAGGAGGAGTATGACATCATTAGGAACCACTGGTTCTGAAAAAAATTTACATCAATTATATTCTCTGTACTGGGAGCGAACCCTGTACCTTTAGAATTAGAGGCGGACGCCATATCTCTTAGCCACTCCGACCCCCTTGTATGTGTAAGAACGTTTTGGCTCACACATTGACATGAACCTTGTGATTGTTTGGGTCAATATTTGACTCATATGAGTGTACTGACATGAACCTTGTATGTTTTGTTAAAGATTATTTGGCTCTTATGAATGTGCTGACATAAATCTTTTATATATTGGTATATGAATGTTTGACTCACATGGCTGCTCTGATATGAGGTTTATGTCATTTTATATAACTGATTTGGCTCATGTGAATGTGTGACATGAGCTTGTATGTGTATGAATGTTTTGGCTCTTAAGAGTGCATTGACATGAACTTTGTATATTGCAGTATGAATGTTTTGGCTTACAGGAATATAGTGACATGAACCTTTTATGTGTATGAATGTTTTTGCTTAAATGAGTGTACTGACATGAACTGTGTATGTTGTTATATTAATGTTTTGGCTTTCAGGAATGTACTGGCATGAACTTAGTAATTGTATGAATGTTTTGGTTCATATGAGTATAATGATATGAGCTTTGTATACTGTTAGATGTATACTTTGGCTTATAGGAAAGCACTGGCACAAACCTTGTATTGTTATCTGAATGTTTTAGCATTCAGGAATATACTGACACAAACCTTGTATGTGTATGAATGTTTTGGCTCATTTGAGTATACTGACACAAACTTTGTATATTATCTGAATGTTTTGGCATTCAGGAATATAGTGACACAAACCTTGTATGTGTATGAATGGTTTGGCTCATATGAGTATACTGACATGAACTTTGTATATTGTTATCTGAATGTTTTAGCTTTCAGGAATATACTGACATGAACCTAGTATGGTATGACTGTTTTGGCTCATATGAGTGTATTGATATGAACTTTGTATATTGTAATATGAATCTTTCGACTTACAGGAGTGTACTAGCATGAACCTTACGTGTACTGTTTACTTTACTGTTTTAGATTATATAACTTATATTGGCAAGTAGTGATATCCGACAGTTATATACTTTATATGCAGGCTTGGTAGACATCGTAAATAAAATTTTCAGACATGAAAGATATGTTTGTTTGTTATTGTCCAAGGTTGTTGTTTAACTGATGTACAGGTTGACAATTGTAGAGCAACATCTCAGATTTGTGTTTGGTGACTAGGGTTAATTATGCTGGTGAGGGTAATTTAAAGTTTTCTTGGGTAGAAATCAATAGTAAATTAATAAACCAATACCCTTTAGCTCCCAAAAAAGCATAGACCTTCAGCAAACATATGCCAAATTAGCTCAAGATTGGTCCAGGTCTTCATCATTTTTTTTCTCTTCTAGATGTGATTGTCAATCTGCCTCTATTTCTCTTACCCTGGGGGACTCCAGTAGTTACATCTTTTTCTTCTTTGATCCATAGCCGTTGACCGTCAAAGCAGTCAGTGGCCATCACGCTTGGTGGTGTCTTGTAGAGCAGCAACAAATTGATTCCACTTTGCTCGGTCGGCAGCCATCCTTTGTATAGTGCCCCAACTCTGGTTCATTCTTTGCATCTCGGCTTCCACAGTTCTCCGCCAGGTTGTTTTTGGTCGGCCTCTCTTTCGCTTTCCTTCGGGGGGTCCATAGCATAGCTGTTCTTGTAATGGTGTCAGGGTCTCCAACCCAACTCCAGTGTCTGCCAGCTATGATGGTGTGCATGTCCTCCTGGTTACTCCGAATAAGCAGTTCTTGGTTGCTGATGGTATTCGGCCAAAAGATTCAGATTTCCTTAGGCAGATTGAGTAGTTACATAGATCAGTAATAACAATAACGACAATTTAACCACTAATCTAGCTTGCATTATTAAAGGTTCTGTAGTTTACCGAGTTTGTCTTGTATACAAATAAAGCAATCTGATTTTTTAGTTCGTTTTTTCATCAATAAAACAAGCAGTTCTTGCTGACTAATGTCGTAAATCAACAGAGGGACCTAAGACGCACCAACATTGATAAATGCAGTCAGCGACCCATAGCTTGACTGCTTGCGTCAGGGTCAACGAATTAGAGCTGACCAAGACCCTACTCCACCTCCAAGTGGTGGTCCTGGAATCAGGCTGCATCATTGCAGTCTGGCTGAGAGAGAGTAGGGATCGAAGTGGGAAGGCTAACCCGGTCCCAAAACATGCCGTGCTGAAGTCAGATATGTCGGCCGAAAGGTGCAATTATCGCAGCTTCACTGTAAGCGGACACAACGCAACCAACGTCCTTTTCAGGACAAACGAAGAAAAAGAAGTATATCAACAGAGAGACAAAACAAAATAATCGTTTTACTACCTCCTTAGAATGTACCCCTGCCAACCAACAAGGCAAGCCTCAGTAGTACACATCTGGCTTCAGGGCAAGAATTGACCAAGAGGAAGGTAACCACAAAGCATGAATCAAGTTCTGAACAAATAAAAAAATTTCAGTTGAGATTAGCCTGGACCGCAATCTTGAATAAAAACGGAAAATGTTTCTGTGATGGGGTGTATATTAGTGGATACAGATGTGTAGATTTCACGTCAGCAGGGATACACCTCCATCATTATCTCACTCTCTAGGGACGGAACAGAATAAATGATAGTTGAACACCAAACTAAGTCCTCCCAATACAGCACAAGCACAAAATTAAGATTATATCAGAGCTGTGTGCTTTCTGTGCTTCTCTATGGTGAGGAATGCTGGAGAGTTACAGAGAAGGAAATGTCGAAATTGTCCTCTTTTCACACAACATGCCTAAGAAAAATTCACCAAATCTTTTGGCCGAATACCATCACTAACCAAGATCTGCTTACTCGTAGCAAGCAAGAGGACATGCACACCATCATAGCTGGCAGACGCTGGAACTGGGTTGGTCATGTCCTCAGAAGAGACCCCGATGCCATCACAAGAACAGCTATGCTTTGGACCCCTGAAGGAAAACGAAAAAGAGGCCGACCAAAAACAACCTGGCGGAGGACTGTGGAGGCTGAGATGCAAAGAATGAACCAGAGTTGGGGCACTGTACGAAGGATGGCCACCGACCGAGCAAAGTGGAATCAATTTGTTGTTGCCCTACAAGACGCCACTAGGCGTGATGGCCACTGACTGCTTTGACGGTCGGCGGCTAAGGATCAAAGAAGAAGAAGAACACCAAACTCCATCTCCAGAAAAACGTGTGTGTGTGTGTGTATATATATATATATATATATACATATATATATATATATATATATATATATATATATATATATATATATATATATATATATATATATATATATATATATATATATATATATATATATATATTGTGGCCGTGATGGTGTGGTTGATGTTTGTATAGCGTGGACTCGTCTCACTACCCAACAGTAGGCAGCTAGGTGTTGATGATGTTATAGTACTATAACTCTAGATGGTAGTACATCACACGATAATACAGATGATGGATGGAGAACATCTATCGTAAAGCACTGCACTCAACTAGCAGTGAATAACAAAATGGTGTTCATTTACAGTTAGTCATCCAAAACAAAATCCGTCGAAAAATTGACTCCTGCCCAACCTTCCATCGAGGCGGGTCTTCTTTCACAATATAAAAAACAAATGCTCATTTAGCAACCTTTGAGATAAGTCTCCTCTCTGTCTATTAATTCCTTTTACTTATAGTTTGACGCAGCTTTACTAGCTCGTATAAGAATTTATGTTCTCTGGTTTTGTTTGTAACACATGATGAGGCACATAGGTCTGGTGGAACTAGATTGAGGTATTTTACTGTATAAAACTGGTCTAACTACCAGGGCTGTTTATTTATATCAATAGTCATTGTTCCCCGCTCTGACCTTAGCTACTGTCTATCTTCTCTTCATCTTATTCAACATACCTGTTCGTCTTGTAAAATCTTGACGACTTGTTAACATAAATCTTGCACTGGCGACATAGTCTTTCTTGCCTTCATCTATTTTAAAAGTGGCCTTTGAGCATCTTGTAGGTTCAGCAAAAACAATTTGATACCAGTCTGTTACCACAGCAACCAACCACTTCCAGTAGCTTGTTCGCCAGAGTCATAAACCATCAAAACTTCGCTCGCCACTGAACAAAATCTTACTGTGTAGCAACTTGCTCTCCTACGCTAAGCGTGTTCAATCCCAGACTGATCAATCCCCCGATTTAATATTTTTCTCGTTCTCTCCTAAAATGTGTTCATCTACCAAAACTTTTCTCGTGCGTGTTTACTTTTGCTCGCTCACCAAACCTTTCAAGGGACGTAATTCCAAGTTATCTCCCTTTGCTGAGTACACTCAAACCCCATACAATCTTCTTTAATTCTTTTTTTAGGGCTTTGGGAACAGCTGGACGAAGCCTTGGCAAAAGAGTTGGATAACGGAATAATTTGTCTTTTCTTTGTTACTTTCCCAATTGCCCCCACGGCTGGCGTTGTGGATTAAAAGTTGCTACCGTAAGTGAAATGGGTTCATTTTCGATACAAGACAACAGGAAGCTGAGACGCTTGGGAGTCATGACCCAAGTGGGCCCGCCCCCCTTAGAGTGTAAAGGAGTAATCGGGCCGAAACACTTGTCAGATGGGGGGACTTCTTCTGATGATCAGATTGCTTCCTGTTGTATCGCTCTGTAAAGAGTTTCCTATCATAGTTGCATGGTCAAACCAGTGACGATCGGGAAAAGACCGATTGACTTCTGGAAAGACAGATGACACTGGGAAAGACTAGAAACCGGCTGACCGGGTTAGCACCCCGTAAGCTGTATTCAATTGCTATAGGACCCAAAAACGATAGATGCCCCCAGGATTCACCGAGGGGGGGGGGAGGATGATGAATCCACAGGCGCCTCAATGGAATCGACCAGACCCGTTACACGGACTTCGAGCTCTGAACAACGGCTGGAATTTCCATGTGCCTGTGGTAGGGAATTCTCTACTCAGAGAGGAATGAAAATCCACAGAACGAAAAAGGGGTGTGGGAGGTCATCAGGGGGAGATCAACAGCGCTCTGTCTCGACGGATAAGACGTTAGAAGAACGCAGCCAGGAGTCAATCCACAGTGCTGAGTACATTCAAGTTGATCTGCCAGATGATGATCTCACACACTTCTTGGACGGGAAGAGAGATGCAATAAAGTTTCCACCTGCCAGTGCAAAAGGGCTTTGGGAACAGCTGGACGAAGCCTTGGCAAAAGAGTTGGATAACAGCCTGAAGCAGCTAACTTTGGAGAAGAAGCTGGAAATCTTCGGCGACATAATATATCTGCACTGTCGCAAAGTGTTCGGAGTGAGGGAGGCAAGGGAAAGTAACCCACCACGGAAAAGTAGAAGACAAATTAAAATAGATGAAATCAGGAAACAGAAGAAGCATGCCCGAAAACTGTTCAAGAACGCAGTTGCCACAGAGAAGGAAGGGTTACTGCAAGTTTGGGAGCACCTGAAAGGCCAACATAATGCCCTTTGTAGAGCGGAAAGGTTGTGCAGGAAGAGAAGGAAGACTCGAAGGGATAGGGAAAGATTCTTTAGGGAGCCCTTCAAGTTTGCCAAAGAACTGTTTGAGCAGCCACGGTCGGGTACGCTAAACATCAGGAAAGAAGACCTGGAAGAACACCTTAGAATGACATATTCAGATGGTCGCAAAAATGAGCCGCTCAGCAGCATGGCAGGCCTTAAATGGCCGGGTAAGCCAGGAGCTGAATTTAACACCAAGCCCCCAACGGTGCAAGAGGTAGAAAGCATTGTCCAGAAAGCTCGGTGCAAGTCAGCTCCAGGTCCTAATGGTGTTCCATATGTGGTGTATAAAAGATGCCCTGAGGTTCTCAAACGACTGCTCCGTTTACTGAAGAATGCGTGGAAACCCAACTCGTAAGCAAGGAATGGAGAAAGGCAAACGGAGTCTACATCCCGAAGGAACAAAATTCCACAGACATCAGTCAGTTCAGGCCAATCTCACTACTCAATGTGGAAGGGAAAATATTCTTCTCAGTAATGGCGAAAAGACTCACTACATACCTCCTGGCAAATGGGTACATTGACACTACCATTCAGAAAGGAGGTATCCCAGGTACACCAGGATGTCTAGAGCATGCCACAATGATCTGGGAAGCAATCCAAAAGGCAAAGTCTGACAGAACAAACCTCCATGTAATCTGGTTGGATCTAGCGAATGCTTATGGATCCGTTCCACACCAGATGTTGTGGCAGGCCCTAGAAATGTATCATGTTCCACAAGAGATTGCAGCAATGCTGAAGCTGTATTTCGCAGGGTTTTCTGTCAGATTTTCAACCAGAGAGTACACAACGAAGTGGATTGGCCTTGAAGTTGGAATTGCGATGGGATGTACCATCTCTCCGATACTATTCGTCATGGCTATGCAGGTAATCCTCAATGCGGCTGAAGGAATGGCTATAGGTCCAAAGCTCGGTGGAATGTGTCACATGCCACGGCTCAAAGCATTCATGGATGACACAACAATTCTGACATCAGATGAACATCAGGCCCGGAGGATGTTAGCACGCCTGGATGAACTAGTCAGCTGGTGCAGAATGAGCTTCAAACCCAAGAAGTCGAGAAGCCTATCAGTCAGGAAAGGGAAGATAGCAGAGGTCATATTCACGGTTTCCAGCCAAAGAATCCCTACTGTCATTGAGGAACCTGTTAAAAGTCTTGGCAGGGTGTACGGTGCCTCTTTAAAAGACTCGAAGGCAGTGCAACAGACAATAGAAATGGCAGACAGAGGACTACAGATCATAGACCAAAGCAGACTCCTGGGAAAGTTCAAACTGTGGTGCCTCCAGTTCATGTTGATACCGAAGTTGCTGTGGCCACTGCTTATATATGAAGTAAGCACAAGTACAGTGGAAGCTATAGAGCAGAAGGTCAACAAGTTCATGAGAAAATGGCTAGGGGCACCACCAGGTCTGTCAGATGTAGCACTGTACTGCAAAAAGTCAAAACTTCTGCTTCCCTTCAAGTCAGTTGTTGAAGAGTACAAAGTTGGAAAAGCAAGGCTTGCAATGATGCTACGCGAGTCAGCTGATGACGTGGTTAAGTCCATTCAGCCCACACTGAAAACGGGAAGGAAGTGGAGAGTGGAAGAAGCTGTTGATGCTGCTGAAGAGTCACTCAAACTGAGAGAGGTAATCGGATACACACAAACGTATAGACGGGGATTTGGGCATGGTGACATCCGCTGGTGGTCCAAGGCATCAAGCAGGGAACGCAGAGACATGGTAGTTCAGGAGATACGAGGAGCTGAGAATGATAAGAGGTTGCTAAAAGCAGTGCAGCAGGTCCAACAAGGCCAATGGACTACATGGGAAGGAGCCCTGCAGAGATCCTTGACATGGAATGATATATGGCATATGGCACCTCTTAGGCTCAGCTTCGTGGTTAGATCAATGTATGACCTGCTGCCGTCGGCCACCAACCTTGTGAAATGGGGAAAGTCGGATGATGAGCAGTGCCCCCTGTGCCAGGGGAAGCAGACACTTGAACACGTGCTCTCAGCGTGTAAGGTGGCATTAGGGCAAGGACGATACACTTGGCGCCATAACAAAGTGCTAAATGAGCTTGCTGCGACAATAGATCAGGCAAGAATGAAAGCGAATAGCAAAGTCCGGCCAGACACCACAAACACATACTTTCTGAGGGCAGGAAAGTCAGCACACCCCAAACCGAGTAAACCTGGTAGCAGTTTACCATCTCTTCTTGACTGTGCAAACGACTGGGAGATGGCGGTAGACCTACCTGGACGGGGGGCATATCCAGAAAGTATCAGAAAATCGCGGAGACGGCCGGATATAGTGCTTCATTCTTCAGTAACGCTTCAGGTCATACTGATTGAACTGACCGTGCCATTTGAATCCAGATTAGACGAGCAACATTCATTCAAAGCGGCCAAGTATAGCGATCTAGCCGCGGATCTGAGACACGATGGATTCAGTGCAAGGGTCATGGCGGTTGAAGTGGGCGCAAGAGGGCTTGTGGCTGCATCAATGTATGATTTATTGAAACTTTTGGGGTTGAAGGGACAGTCTAGAACAAGGGCACTGAAGAGGCTTAGCGAAACTGCCGAAAAGGCATCAGGCTGGCTGTGGAACAACCGCAGTGGGCAATGGAGATCGTGACGGTAAACGCTGCGGTACAGAAAACACCAAAATTTTTCTAAGTCCACAGCGCTGAGTTTATATGGTGTACTAGTGAGGGGGCTGCGACTCTGGGGCAACAGGCGATGTATACTATAGGGAGTGTGTCAGGTACAGAATTTCAGTGGCGTGCGGCGCGCAGTGGTTAAGGTTCGTCGGCTGCGCGCTCGTGTCTCAGTGTGTGTCCTTAGTTGTGCAGGGCGACGGAACGAACGGAATAATTTGTCTTTCCTTTGTTACTTTCCCAATTGCCCCCACGGCTGGCGTTGTGGATTAAAAGTTGCTACCGTAAGTGAAATGGGTTCATTTTCGATACAAGACAACAGGAAGTTGAGACGCTTGGGAGTCATGACCCAAGTGGGCCCGCCTCCCTTAGAGTGTAAAGGAGTAATCGGGCCGAAACACTTGTCAGATGGGGGGACTTCTTCTGATGATCAGATTGCTTCCTGTTGTATCGCTCTGTAAAGAGTTTCCTATCATCATCTTTTTACCAAACCATTATATGCAAATTAGTCCCACCATAATTTAGAACTCACATGATATGCTTAACCCTAAAACACCCACTACATCTCCCAAAATGGATCCACAGATTTACCTCCCTTTCCCCAAAGCACTCCTCTACTCATATCACTTCCCTTCAACAAATACGAATAGTCTTTTAACAACTCTATTCAACTTTCTCAAACCATTTTTCTGCACTCACTTTCCTTTCTAAATTCCCAAACCACCGTTCACAATATATATATATATAATCTTTGTGCTGCACGTCCTGATTGCGGCAATATTTCTGCTGCAGTAATTTTATTTCTTTACATTCCATTTTGGATCAAACTCTGGGACTGCTTGGCAAAGAAGAACATTCCAGCACCTCTGATCCATGCTATATCGAGCTTCTACAAGACTTGCAGAAATTATGTGAGGATGGCAAACCATAAGTCAGAAGAGTTCAGGACAACCTCTGGCATAAGACAGGGTGATACTGATATTCTGTCCCCTTCTCTTTTCATACTCCTCATTGACAATGAGATCAAAGCATGTAAGGAGAGGACAAGAAAGTATTCAGTTGGGTACTGAAAGTTGAGTCTGTATTTCATAGCTAGCATTTTTCAATGATGTTGCCCTGGTTGCTAAATCAGAGGCACATCTGCAATCCAACCTGCAAGTCTGGTAGGAAGAGCTGGAGAAGAGAGGGATGGTCATCAGCAGCTCCAAAACAAAAATCATGGGAAAAGGGCATCTGATTATGCTGGGAGAACAGGTCCTGGAGCAGGTCGACCACTTTAAATACATTGGAGCTGTCATAAACTGGAAAGGAGGCATCAACCACAAGTTGGCTACCCAAAGAGCAGCAGCTGTGAGACTTTTTCAGGCCATAAATCTAGGATTCCTCTGCAAAGGAGGAATTGGCAAGAAGACGAAGATGGCTGTATATCGCTCAACTTATGTTCCAGTCTTGTCTTATGGATGCGAGTCATGGGCAATGACTACAACCGCACAAAAGCCAGCTCCAAACCTCAGAAATTAGGTATCTGATGAAGGTGGCTGCAGTCAGACGATACATCATGGCCCCAAAACCAAGCCCCTGCAGACCCGAGTGGGACAGTCCCAATTACGATGGTTTGGTCATGTCTGCAGAATGGGAGACGATCCGGCTACCACGACAAATATGGGAAACTAAGAGCCAGGGATCCAGACATGCAGGACAACACAGAGAGGACAACATTAGACAATCTCTGAAGGACGGAGGACTAAATTGGAACCAGGCCAGGACAAAGACAGCCGATAGGATAACATGGCGCTCTATCTCTCTGGCAAGTCTCTACACCCCAGGGTAGAAGAAGAACGACTAAGTAATGTGGCAGGGAGAGGGTGCCAGGCTGTTGATGCTCTTGAGGTTGATAAGATGGCACTGACAAACACTGGATGGATCTTTACTACAATTTACCCAATTTAGGCCACTTCGTGTAACAAGCTATCGCTCGAGAAGTCGGCTTCGAAGGGCAGGGTAGCAAGCACGGGATCGTGTGGTCTACTTGCCCAACTCTAGGTTCTCGGGCACAGGCTACTGGTAAATGATGGTGATATTGCTTTGACTCATTATATCAAGACAAGCAATCATTCTTCTTTTCATGTAAAACGACATCATCACGAAAGCTGTTAGGCACTACCACAAAACTCAGATTTTATGACAACGATAAAATGTTTATTTAGGTCGCTTGCCAGCTGGTCACAACAATGGGTGATAGATGTAGCAGCCTGCTTTAACTGACAAATCTTACAAGTCTCTTCATGAATAAATGACATCAACAAATTCCTTGGCTACTGCCTGTGACCCGTAAAAACTCAACGGACTTTAGTGTGCACAGTAAAACTCTAGAACACTGTCACGGCACTCTCTACTGATCGTGGTTCGTCATCTTCTGATTAGGACGCTATCTTCTACACTAGTCTAAAAGTTCTCGAATTCGACTCCTACTCACGTTCAGTTGAATACTCGTAGGAATTCTCTCAATTTCTGCTCGATCTAAAGAATTGGCTTGCAGCTATTGTATTACTTTCTGCATTCACGAAACCTCGTTAGCGCCAATCTTCTTCCTGAAAACTTAAATTCGTCTCTTTTCTACGATCTCTACCTTCTTCTCTAGTCCTAACTTCTCCTTTCCCAGCTATTCGCCAACTGCCCGTGCAAAACCTGTTTTTCTATTTCCTGTTGACCGCTAAGTATCTATATCTTCTGATTGGTCTGTCCACCTGACCTAAGCCCAATCACTTACTTCGTTTTATCCCTAGTCACCAAATTTGTATTGAGCCCTGGCGAGCTCACGGCGACGATCACGCCGTTCTGTTTGTAACTTAACCTTGCAACCACTACCCCTTACTTAAGTATTTCGCGAACGTTCTTATCTTACTGTTCCTTCCTTATCAACTCCTCCCTTAAACTCCAGTAAGTACATTCCATTTCGCCTTCATAGGGTCTTTGTAGTTAAGCGTATCCGGACACACTGGCTATGACGCCATCGAGCAGCCCTTAAAAATGAAATGGAAGAAAACCAATGGAGTGAAATGTGGATAATTAATTAACAGCTCTTTATCACAACGTTTTTTTAAAAATATACCAATATCTGTTAAAGTCTTATCTTAGTAGGTTTTTTTAAAACCACACATGCACGCACGCACGCGCACACATACAAACAACATAAATTTAAAATAAACATTCTATTACTCCGTCTTCGAATCATCTTTTAAGGGCACATCGACTTGGACTTCTAAATCAGCCGAGTTTTCAATAATTGTTATTGTTGAACAGAATCGATATCATTGCACTCCGGGCAAACCTATAGGTGCCCAGTCTCCCTCAGTATATGTTGAAGAGTGTGAATGCTAACTGTTCCTGTAGCTCGCTGGTTGTATACACGACGGACGCATCTTCCCAAACGTCCATCTCTGCTAGCCTTACGTTTTATGCTAAATTCCAACATCCTTAACCTTGATGTTTCAATAATTGTATTGGCAAAATGGGACTAATCCCCCCCCCCCCCCCCCCCTTCCCAATCCCTTTCAACTACCTAAGACTATTAACTGAAGTGTCTCTGCAATAGACATGGTCCGCAACCAGATACGGAAAGGCTTCAAATCCCCGCCCCTGAATACCCAAGTAGAACAGTCCTAACTTCAATGGTTTGGCCATATCTGCAGAATGGGAGAATATCGGCCACCACAACATGTATGAGCAACTAAGAGCCAGGGATCCAGATCTCCAAGACGACCCAGAGTCCGTTGAGAGGACAACATTATACTCGTATAATCTCTGAACGACCGAGGACTAGATTGGAACCAGGCTAGGAGGAAGACAGCCGATAGGATAGTATGGCGTTCTCTCTGGGTAGGAGAGGAATGATTAAGTATGTAAGTAAGTAAGAACTGTCTCTGTGCTTTGTTGATCATATCCGATAGCAATGTTTTATGCATATTATACAGATCAGTTTGGCTATAAATTTAATTAACTCTATTCAGTACCAACTGCTAATTATACATCTGAGATGGTGATAAGTATTCATACTTACCAACAATGCACTTCGTGGAACTATGCATATTATAAATAGAAAACAAATTCCCAAATTTTTCCCTTATCATTTTGCCTTTTCTTACTTACTTACTTAGTCGTTCCCCTTCTACCGTGAGGTGTAGAGGTTTGGAAGAGAGAGCGCCAGACTATCCTATCGGCTGTCTTCCTCCTGGCCTGGTTCCATTCTAGTTCTCGGTCCTTCAAAGATTAATGTTGTCCTCCCAGTGGACTCTGGGTCGTCCTGGAGGTCTGAATCCCTGGCTCTTAATTTCCCATGCTTGTCGTGGTAGCCGATCTTCTCCCATTCTGCAGACATGGCCAAACCATCTTAGTTGGGACATTTTGCCTTTCCAATTAATGTAAATAGAGTTTATTAGAAGTCTCAACATGTGTGTTTGTGCATTTGTGTGTTTTCTTTTGATTCATGTCCTTAGCGTTTTCACAGTCTGGTTTGGTTTGGTCTGGTTTAGTTTTAAGGACTATCTTCATTGCACATGGACAACTCCATCAGTGCTCCGATCTCCTCCCTTAGATCACACAAGGAGGATTTCAGCACAGTGCACGAACTCCGTAGCACCGGCTAGAATCTCAGTGTGTATGTATAGGAATCACACAATATTTTTATGGTGGGTAGGTTTTTAATGTTTAAATTGTGCAGCCTTGTGGCCTACTCTTTACGATTTCCAACTGCCGAGGGATTTTTAACGTGCGCAACTTGCACACGGGACCTCCTATTTTTTCGCCCTTATCCGAGAAGGCTAGGCATCCGATCTCACTACCCAGGAGACCAGGGGGGAGTATGACATCATTAGGACCACTGGTTCTGAAAGAAAAATTTCCATGAATTACATTACCTCAGCTGGGAATCTAACCCGGTACCTCTAGAATTCGAGGCGGACGCCATACCTCTAAGCCACTCCGACTCTTAATCACAGTTGAAAACTGCCAAGAGCGATAATAACAATTCTCTTTGCTTGCCCATCCGTCTGTCTCAAGAAATAATTCAAGAACTGCTGGATCAGTTTGGTTAATTTTTATATGAAAAGGGTATGCAATTTAGCTTCCGAAAATGCACCGCAAAATTATTGCAAGGATAGCGTTTTATTGTAATGGTTATGCAGCAGGGCCGTAGATACGGGGTAAAAGGAACCCGTTACACGCCCATTGAGGCATATTGGGAATATGGTGTTAGGCCCATATAGCGTTTTTATTGTCGGCAATGGTTAGTAGCTCTGGCAGACCCAGGAGGGCCGTATCGAACCATAGACCACTGCGCTAGGGGCCAGGCACTAACCACTATGGGCGGCTAGATACGGGGGCAATTGGGGGGGGTGGGGGGGGGGGGGAATTATGCTGTACCGGTATCAAAATAGTGCATTTAAAAAAAATTATTCCCCCCCCCCCCCACCCCCTTTAATAAAGTCCTATCTACGGCCCTGGTATGCAGTTTAGTATTCACGTGCAATATGCACGCCTATCCAGAAAACAAAAAGTTGGTAGAAATGCGTTACAAACGCGTGCAGTTTCGTTTCTCACTTAGACAATAAGTATGATTAATTTTTATGCATTGTCCGCCAGAACCTTGTTAGCAACTATTTTGTGTGCGTGTGCGTGTATGCGCACATGTGTGCGCTCGCGCCCGTTTTCTGTGTCTCAAATCCAAACATATGGACATAGTGGACATCTTCTTCTTCTTCGTACGTCCTGAAAAGGACGTTGGTTGCGTTGTATCCGTTTACAGCGAAGCTGCGATATTTGCGCCTTTCGGCCGACACATCCGACTTCAGCACAGCATTTTTGGGACCGGGTTAGCCTTCCCTCTTCAATCCCTACTCACTCAGCCAGACTGCAGTGATGCAGCCTGTTTCCAGGACCACCACTTGGAGGTGGAGTAGGGTCTTGGTCAGCTCTGGTTCGCTGACCCTGACGCAAGCAGTCTAGCTATGGATCGCTAACTGCATTTCTCACTGTTGACGCGTCTTAGGTCCCAGTGGACATCTGATTTGCGTAATTCGAGTTTAGTTTGCATTTTGCATGTTGCTGATCTGCTCGAAAGGGGAGCATAGAAAAGTAACACTGGAACCCTCTTTGTATTTTGTTGAAAACGCCTATGTAGGGTTGGGCATGGGTACGGTTACCGCTCCTGTGGAAACTTTAAGCCAAAAAAAAAAATTATACCGTAATAATAAAATTTTTAACAACAAATTATTTATAATTTGCAGAAACGTTGGCATGAATTTTTTGAATGCCTGTGGTCCTTAGGACGCTGAAGGGTTGTGACTGTAATGATGATGATCTCCATTTATTTTATCAGTGATCTAAGTGTCATTACGGATTGTTCCTGTTCTGGAAAGAATGTGTGATTTCTGTATACACACATTGGGATCCTCGCCGATGCTACGGAGTTTGTGCACTGTGCTGAGATTCTCCTCATGTAATCTAGGGGAGTAGATCGGAGCACTGATGGAGTTGTCCGTGTGCGATGAAGATGGTCCCAAACTAAACGAATCCTCTTCTGACAATAATTGTTTGCTCTATATTTCCGCAACCGTAATTTGTTCCGTTTCTCTGACATTCATTTTCATGATCACGCTTTTGTCGCTGTAATTTTTAAATAGCTTCAGCAATTAAGAAAAATATTATTAATAGCATAAACAGCTGATAATTATGACGATGAGGAAACGCTTGTATTTTGTTAATACTGAAAAAAATATTCTGTTCGTTAGTTTTCCCAGTTTTGTATTCATAGTACAATTATGTGCGGCCCTTGGCGTCAAAAAGCGCAATCTCTAATTGCGCTTTCTGACGCCATAGAAATTGGCCATCCTTGCTTTAAATGTTCGAATTCTCCGTGAAGATGTGCCGTACTTACATCTAACAAACAAGAAAAACAAAAAAGTAATACACTATATGGAATGATGAACACTATATACCCAAATTATAACTCACATGAGGTTGAACCGGGTATCCCTTGCACACACAAAAACACCAGTTTTCAAGTTCGTGGTTCAAAAACCAAACTTACACCTAATAGCATAGTTTTGGTTTTTTATACGAGTGGTAGAGTGGCAAAGAGCTTGCTTGTCGAGGCAAAGGAACTGGTTTCGAAGCCAGGTCGCGTCCTGGTCCAGTTTACCCACCTGTTAAATTAGTACCGTACCTGACTGACTCTGCTCTTGAGTTACGGAAGGCAGGGGCAGTAGACTATATATATATACTATACAATGTGTGTGCTTGGCTCTGAAACATGAAGAGCGACAACCAAGAAATTACAGACTTTCATAAATGGGTATCAGCGTAGAATGTGTTTGCAATGATATGATAAGATAAACAATGTAGAACTCCCCACAAGAACCAGACAGGTGCCAGTCGACCAAGAGATGAGAAGATATCGCTGACGATGGATAGGACACACACTGGGGGGAAAAAAAAAACAACCCTGGTAATAGCAATACAAGGCAGTCGTTATTGTGGAGCCCCCAAAGTAAGGGAGACTGAAAAAAAAATATCTGGAAGAGAACTGGCGACAGAAATGAAACGGATTAAGAAGTTGCGGAGAGACTTTGAGTGAACGGCTCTAACAGTAGGACTAGGCATGAGTTTGTTGAAGGCATCTGCGCTTGAGAATAGATAGACCTGGAGAATTGCACAATATAGTAAAACATTAAATAACAAAAACTAAAATTAATATTGGATCAATGGTGGTGTGAGGATAAGGGGTAGTCTGATAGAGTGCACGTGTGGATGATGGCAGATAGTTGGTGGATTTGATGTAATTTCGGACACCTCCAGGCTTTCTCGCCCCTTTCTACATTGTTAACAGCAGGGCAGTTCATTGGTTTTTTTTTTTGGTTATTTTCTTGTTGTTTTTTTTTTCTTGTTTGTATTAATTTGTTTTTTAATTTTTATTGTTTATTTGTTTCTTGAAAGGGGGTGTCACACAATTTTGGTTTTTATTTACTATATTTGGACTGAGTGGAGGGCAGAAGAAGATACTATATTTGGATATCGGAAATCTGATTTTATTGTCTTGAATTTATTACACTATATGTCCTAATTATAACCCATCAAGGGTTGAACGGGATACTTTGTTTTTAAAAAAAATCTTGAGAAGCTGAAGGGTAGTGATGATGATCGTTGAAGGAAATAAAATGAGAGGATAATGTAAATTATTCAGTACTTCTAATATCCAACACACCATTTTGTTTTACTCGCATTGTGGGGTCATTTTTGCACGTCAGATGCTGCATACACTGTTGCAATTTTCTTAGTAGTGTTCAACTTTTTGGGGTTAATTATAAATCCAAATTCAGCACCAGAAATGACCAAAACATTGAGTGTTGGGTTTGTGACGTCTGTTGGGTGGGTGACGCAAACTGCACGTCATTCTTAGCTGGAGTGAGTTCGAAAACAGTGAAGGACAATTCAACGGTAAGCACATTCCTCAAGAAATTCACATGGATCATTCAAGCGAATAAGTGAATTTCGTTTGCCACATCCATATCTTTCGTTCTGTATTTCCTTTTCTCCCCTGTGTTTCCTCTACTTTGAAAATATTCTTTGCCAATCTCTCATATTTTGTTGACATATGTCGGCGTTAACGTAAATATGAGGAGGCTGTATGCCTCTCTTTGGCGCGCTAATGCAGATTCCAGCCTTCACGTTTAAACACGGGCATAGTAGATTGCCTAGTAAGAGTACTAAAATAAATTAATAAATGTCTCCTTTTCATGATCAAGTCTCCGGACAGCACGATAAAATACAGTTCTCAAGATGTATGCAATACTGCTTTTTTTTTTTAGAATACAGTATTATAATAATATTCTAGTATTCATTTTATTTCAACTTACACAGCAATAATAAAGTCCTCCGAAGAACTGAAGTTTTAAATTTGATAGTAAAGAAGCGTTCCTCACAGCATAATAGAAAGAAAACAAAACGGCAGTGATTATCATTAGGCCTAGGCATATCTCCACAGCTCGAACTCTCCATTTTTCTTCTTTCCTCTTTTAGACCTCAACTAAAGCTGCATCGTCGTCGTCTTTTCCCTTTTTGCTGCGTATGGAGTATGGAACCACAACTGAAGCTGGCCCACTTGTAGAAAGGCTACATTAAAGCATCCAAGTGCTCTTGACTACGGTGGTTTCCCTAGCAATTTGATGAGATTGCTAGCCCATGTAAATCTCGTATTAGTCGCCGATTATGACATGCCTGAGGGAACAGTAGTCAAATTATTTATCTCCTCGAAGACCCATAGGAGCGGCACGGTGCAAAATTCATTCATTCATAACCCTCCACTCCCAAAGGAGCATAGGCCTTCAACAAACACATGCCAAGTCCTCCTGTCACGTGCCATCATCTCAAGTTCTTTCCATGTTCTCCTCATCATTTTCACCTCTGTTTCCAACTCTCTTCTCCATGTACTTCTTGGTCTTCCTCTGCCTCTCTTGCCCTGGGGGTTCCAGAACAAGGACTGCCTTGTAATGCTATCAACAGGTTTCCTCAGTGTGTGTCCTATCCATCGCCATCGTCTTCTTCTCATCTCTTGTTCCACTGGCACTTGTCCAGTTCTTGTCATCAGTTCCACATTGGTAACCTTGTCATACCATTTTAATCCCTCTATTCTACGCAAGCACCCATTTATGAAAGTCTGTAGCTTTTTGGTTGTTGTCTTTGTTGTTCTCCATGTCTCCGAGCCATACAATAGGACTGACTTCACATTTGAGTTGAAGATTCTTATTTTTGTGTTGGATCCTATTTCTCTTGATCTCCATATATTTCCCAATGCAATGAAAGCTCCTCTTGCTTTTTGTATTCTTATTTTGATATCGCTGTCTGTCCCTCCAACTTTATCTATATTACTGCCAAGATATGTGTATGATTCTACATCTTGTATTGTCGTTTCTTCAAGTTCAACCCTGTTTTCATTACCTGCATTTATTCGCATTATTTTTGTCTTTTCCCTGTGTATTTTCAGACCCAATTGCTGTGACCTCTCATCGAGTGTTTTCAATTTGTCCTGCATCTGATTACGGTTATGGGACAGGAGAGCCAAATCATCAGCAAAATCCAGATCATCCAACTGCTTAGTCAGAGTCCACTGGATTCCATTTCTGTTGTGTGTTGTCGATGATCTCATAACCCAATCTATTGCCAGCAAGAAAAGAAATGGAGACAAGAGGCATCCCTGTCGCACTCCTGTTCTTATCCCAAATGGTTCTGTAAGCTGTCCTTCATGAAGAACTCTGCACGTCATGTCTTCATAGGTTTTCTTTATTAAATTAATGATCTTCAGGGGAACTCCATAATGCCTCATCAATTTCCAAAGTGATTCTCTGTCCACACTGTCAAATGCTTTTTCGTAGTCCACAAATCCGATGTATAGTGGTGAATTCCATTCCAGACTTTGTTCAACTATTATTCTCAAAGTGGCTATCTGGTCTGTACATGATCTGTTTTGTCGAAAACCTGCTTGTTCATCTCTCAATTTCTTGTCTATGGACTCCTTTAATCTCTCAAGGATAATCCTGTTCAATACCTTTCCTGGCACTGATAGTAACATTATTCCTCTATAATTTGTGCACTCTTGTAGATTTCCCTTCTTAGGCAACTTAACCAGATATCCTTCCTTCCATTCTGCTGGTATATCTTCTTTTTCCCAGACTTTACCAAGTAATTTATATAACATCTCTGTAGCCGTGTCGATATCTGCTTTGATGGCCTCTGCTGGAATGCCATCAGGTCCAGACGCTTTTCCATCTCTTAGAAGCTTTATGGCTTTCTTTATTTCTTCCTTCGTTGGTCTTTCACCGTTAATTTGTAGCTCTTCTTCTGCTGGCTGGATGTCCGGCGGGTTTTGTGGAGCTGGTCTATTGAGAAGGTCCCCCAAAATATTCTGTCCACCTCTTCATTTGCTCTTGTATATTGCTGAGCAGTTTCCCATTCTTATCTTTTATGAGGCAACTTGTTTGCTTGTATTTCCCTGTTAGCTTCTTTGTGCTGCTATACAGTTCTCTCATATTTCCTTTGGCTGCAGCATCTTCTGCCTCTCTTGCCAACTCCTCAATATACTTCCTCTTGTCTCTTTTGATACTTCTTTTTACTTCTTTGTTTGCTTCTGTGTACACTTCTTGAGCCTTGGCTTTGGAACTTCTGGTTTTGCTTGTGTTTAACTCTGCTTTCTTGTTTTTTCTATCTTTTATCTTATTGATGGTTTCTGTTGTTATCCATGCTTTTTGTTGTCTTTCCCTTTTCCCCAGTATTTCTTCACATGTCTCCTTCCATACCGTTTTGACCTACTGCCAATAGTCTTCTGTATTCTCTACATCTTCCAACTGTTGGAGCACTTGGAATTTGTTGGATACTGTGACCGCAAATTTGTCTCTTGTTTCTTGATTTCTTAGCTGTCCTACATTAAACTGTTGTCTATAATTTTGCATTGTTGCATATCTCTTGAGTTTCATTTTTACTTTGGCTATCAGAAGATGGTGATCTGATGCCACATCTGCTCCTCTATATACCTTTACATCCTGCAATGATGATCTAAACTTCTTCTTTATGCATATATGATCGATCTGATTTTCTGTTCTATGGTCTGGTGATATCCATGTTGCCTTGTGTATTCTCTTATGTGGAAACATGCTTCCTCCTATAGCCAGTTGATTTGAAGCACAGAAGTTTGCGAATAGTTCTCCATTTTCATTCATTACTCCTAGCCCATGTTTTCCCATGACTTCTTCAAATCCGGTATTGACTGTACCTATCTTTGCATTCATGTCACCCATCAAAATTGTGATGTCTCTTCTTTTTACTTTATCCATAATTTCCTGTAGTTTAGTATAAAATGCTTCTTTCACAGACTCTTCTTTGTCATTAGTTGGTGCATAACATTGGATGACATTGACATGAATTTTCTTTTTAGCTGTTTTGAAAATAGCTGTTATTATTCTGGGTCCAACAGCTTCCCATTCAATGAGTGCTTTCTGTGCTTCTTTAGATAACATAAGAGCTACCCCGTCACTGTGGTGTGAACTTTCGTCTTCGTGTCCTGAGGACAGCACCAATTCACCTGTGATGAGTTTCTTCCTGTCTACCCCCTTCCACTTTGTTTCACACATTCCCAGAACCTCGATTTTGTATTCCCTCATTTCTGCTGCTACTTGTGCCACTTTCCCTTGTTCGTTCAATGTCCGAACATTCCAGGTGCCAAATCTGGAAGTTCTCCTAGAAGAAAGAAGGTTAGTCAGCAACACAGACTCCTTTCGGCTTTCTCTGTGTTGCATCATACGCCTCCCCGCGAGAGGACCTTCCCCTGTCTTGGATGGCTGTGTTTTATTTTCTTTATTTGACTTGTCCATATTTGTTGAAGTTTTTTGTGGTTTAAATTTTTTTTTTACAGGATGGGGTAACCGGCCCCATGCCCAACCCTCCTTAGTCGCCTTCTACGACATGCTTGGCAGGGGACAGTGTTACTATTCTTTGCTCCCCTTTCGGGCCCCGGTAACACACGGGTGACGGTGCAAAATAATTGACCCAAATTCATTTTCGAGTTTAATTTTTAACGTCCTGAATGTTTCGTATTTCGTTTTCCGAAGGTCCCTGTGAATGAATTAACGTTTTTACTAAGTAACCTAACTAACGTGGCTGCAACAGAAAACTAAATTCGCTGTCAGAAAACGAAATATTTCTCACTAGGTATGAGTTGATTTGATTGTATGCTACATCTCCCATTTTCCCCGAACGGTACGACATATTTCTGCAACACTTTAGTTGACTTATACTCCTGATAGTTATTAAATCGCAGTTTAAAATGCATGTTCGGATTTTATTAAGTATGAACAGACGGCCCATGGTCCAAAGAAGGGAAATGAAGTTCCGAAACGTGCGTGACGATGTAATACTATTGGGACCGAAGACGCAGCAAGACAGATGAATGCAGTCAGTGACTCATAGCTTGACTGCTTGCGTTAGGAACAGCGAACCAGAGCTGACCAAGACTCTACTCCACCTATAAGTGGTCGTCCTGGAAACAGGCTGCATCACTTCAGTCTGGCCGAGAGAGTAGGGCTCGAAGAGGGAAGGCAAACCCGGTAGCCTACCAAAAATGCCATGCTGAAATCGGATGTGTCGGGCCGAAAGGCACAAATATCGCAGCTTCGCTGTAAACGGCGACACAACGTAACCAACGCCCTTTTCAAGACGAATGCAGAAGAAGTAATACTAGGCCTATTGATACGGCACCTTTATTATTGTATGGCGTTTCGGGGTGTCCATGTAACGTCCAATTGTTGTTATTTATAGGCCTACATTTAATAATGTTAACAGACAGCTGATAATTATAAAGTTAACCGGTTATAAATATCAGCACTTGCTTTTATTGTACTGCTATATTGTTTGTTTAAAAAATTGACACAATCATAAAATACCTTAACTTTGTAGTTGCCCACATTAAATACAGCGCACGCAGAGTAACAGGTCACGATTCTTCTTTATCATTAGCTCCACAAGGAGCATAGGTCACCAAACGTATGCCAGTTCCTTCTGTCACATGCCTTCAGCTCAAAGTCTTTCCATGTTTTCATTTGTCTCCATGTGTTTTTTGGTGTTCCAATACAAGGAATGTCATAATACTATCAGCAGGTTTTCTCACTGTGTATCATATCGATCACCAGTGTCTTATCACTTGTTTCACTGGCATTTGTCTGGTTCTTATCATCAGTTCCACCATTAGTGATTTTGTCATAGCATTTCTATTCTACGCAAGCACCCATTTATTAAAATCTGTAGCTTTTTGATTAATTTTGCTCTCTCCATGTTTCAGAGCCATACAGTAACATTTGAGTTGAAAATTATTGTTGTGTTGGACTATTTCTTTTTGGTTTCTGTATAGGCCTACACCCTTTTTCCCAGTGCAGTGAAAGCTCCTTTTGCCTTCTATATCCTTGTTTTGATATCACTGTATGTCCCTTCAGCTCTTGTCTGTGTTGTTGTCATGATATATGTATGATTCTACATCTTGTAGCGGTGTTTTGTCAGGTGCAATCCTTTTATAATTTCCTGCATTTATTCTCATATTTGCCGTTTCTGTGTATTTTCAGAACAGTAACAGGTCATTTATATTACTAATACTAGTTGTTTTTAGAGTTTGATTCAATAGATTGTTCATACTTACCATACTGCAGCCAGGGCTCCAGTTTAATGCTTGGTACCTGAGACCAGATTAAGAACCCATTGCTTTAACTAAAGGCCATCAACTCTTTATCTCTGCAAGGGTTTTCCCTTTGTGCCAAAGCACTTTTTTGAGGTGTGACAATGTCCAACCATCTTTGATTTGAAAGGTTTTCAAAATTAAATCTGGAAGCAGTGTTATAGTTCTTTTTGTTATTCATCATGTGACGTATTCTTTCCAGAACGTTGTCTCCATTACAGCTGCTCTGAACGCATCACGATTCTGGGCAAGTCGACCTGCATCAGCCAAAGACAAGTTCAGACTCTCTGTGATGTTCTGGGTCCACCGTCGTCTAGGTCGACCCCTTCCCCTTTTTCCAGGGACCATGCCTTCCATCACTGTTTTTTCCAGACTATTATGTCTTTTTATATGACCAAAAAATTTCAGCTTCCTTATTGCGATGGTATTTAGGAGCCAATGTTCCTGTACATTTAGTGAGTGCAGTACTTCTCTGTTGGTCTTTTTTTCTGTCCAGAGTATTCTCAACATCCTTCTGTAGCATTTCATTTCGAATGATGTAATCTTTTTTGCAACTGTTTTATTGAGTGTCCAAGTCTCGCAGCCGTATGTTGCTACTGGGAATATACATGCTCTGATCAGTTGTAACTTTGTTTCTTTGCTTGTGCCTTGCCATAGGTTTTTCATCTGTATTAGCTTATGTGAAGCAATTGCAAGTCTTCTTTTAATTTCTACTGCACAGTCGCCAGAGCTGTTAATGATTGATCCTAAGTATTCGAATTCATTGACACTTTCCAGTTCTTCGTTATCAATTTCAATTTCTGGTTTGGTCTTTACTTTGTCTGTTGTCAATACTTTGGTCTTCTTGGTGTTTAGGTATAGATTCTGGGCCTCGCTGTGTTTTTTGGTGGACAGAAGTAATTGTTCAAGTCCTTTGGGTTGGTCGATAGGAGGACTGTGTCGTCAGCATATCTGATTTCCGGGATCTGGTACCCGCCGATGTTAAATGAGTCAAACTCTGTGTGTTCTTGGTCATCTCTTACGTTTCTCATGATATTCTCGGCATAAATGTTAAACAGGTAAGGGGAAAGGGTACAGCCTTGTCTTACTCCTTTCTGTACTTCAAACCATTCTGATGTTTCCCCCTCTATTCTTACGGCTGCCTGTTGTTCTTGGTACAGCAGTGCGATGAGTTGTATAAGGTGGTTTGGAAATCCCATATTTTTCATAATAGCCCATAACTGCTGATGTTGTACACAATCGAAAGCTTTTGTGTAATCAATGAAACAAGTATGTAGGTCAACGTTGAATTCTCTACACTTTTCTATGATGATCCTCATGTTGAATATATGATCCCTAGTGCCTCTACCTGGTCGAAACCCCGCCTGTACTTCATTTATTTCTGTTTCTAGCTTTTGTTGCATCCTTTTCATTATGATTTGTAAAAGTATTTTGCTGGCATGGCTTATAAGAGCTATAGTTCTGTAGTTTGTGCACAGTTTCAGGTTGCCCTTTTTTGGCAAGGGTATGTAAATTGATCTTTTCCATTCCTTGGGCCAAATTCCGCTTTGCCAGATCTTGCAGCATAATGCATGGTATATACGAGCGCTGCCTTCTCTTCCTGCCTGTATCATTTCAGCTGTTATTTCATCACAACCAGGAGATTTTCCACTTTTTAAGTGTTTGATTGCATTCCGGACTTCCTCTATGGTAGGTTCTGGTTCACGTTCCGCTTCATTCATGACGTTGTTATCTGCCGCTTTGTTTATTTCCGAATACATTTCTTGACAGTACTCCTTCCATCTGTTCAGAATATCTTTACGTTCTGTTAGAGTGTCGCCTTTCTTGTCGTTTATTGCTCGAGGTGATGATTTAAAGTTGCTGTTTTTCAATGTTCTTACTTCAGAAAACATATTCTTACTCAATCCCTGTTCGCGCATTTCCTCTATTTTCCTGCAGGTGTCGTTTATGTATTGTTGTTTGTCTTGTCTGACTCGTTTTTTAATCTGCTTTGTGTATTCCTTGTACAACTCCTGATTTTCTGTATCTTTTTTGGACTTCATTTTTCTTCTCTCTACCACCAACTTCAGTGTTTCGTCTGAGATGTATTCTCGTCTCTTTATGCTTCTTTTAGGAATTAACCTCTGTGCATTTGTAATATATACATCTCTGATGTTATTAGCAAGTTCATCTGGTGTCATTTCCTCCTGTACTGCCATAAGAATGTCAAATTTGTTCTGAATATCGACACTGTACTCTTCTGGTATGGCGCTTGTGTCATAACGTATTACTTTGTCGCTTGTAACGACTTTTTTCAATTTGATCTTGAAGTTTGCAGCAAAAAGTTCATGGTCGGAGTCTCTTTTTGTTATAGGAAAGTAAATGCAGTTTTTGTAATGCTGGTTGAAAACTAGATTAGTAGACACAAGCTACCATATTGCCCAGGGTGGCTATTGATATAGTCTCTGCGTTATTTTTAAAAAAGCTCAAATCAGGGTTTGTGTGCGGGTTAAGGTTTGTGTTAGAGGCTATGTTTTTTTAAATTTGAACCATCTAGACCAGGAGCTTGGTTAGGGTTAAGTATAGCATTAGAAGCTAATTTTAGTTGAAGTGACAAGGCAGAGATATCGATAGCCACTAGACCAACATGGTGGCCTTTGTCTCCTTGTCCAAAATTCTGCCATAATGCATCATTAATGATGAAATTTTTTTTTCAACTTAGAGAAAAAAAACTTTCTAAAGTTCACTATTTTACAGTTTATATTTCTGCATTCAGAGTATTTTAGTCCATACAAATCATTAAAAGTTATTTTAAAACTTGTAGTGTAACATAAATTATCCAGATACAATGAGGCCATATGAGAGAGGTAAACCTGCAGGGCGATTTAGCCTGGACCTCAGCATAATGGGGGGGGTGGGGGCTCACCTCAGCAAGGATAATAATTCTTAATATATTTTAGATGTTGCCGTCATCATTTTCCTTTTCGCTCTGTATGGAGCATGGAACCATGACTGACTGCAGCTGGTGGAGCATGGAAACATGACTGACTGCAGCTGGTGGAGCATGGAACCATGACTGACTGCAGCTGGTGGAGCATGGAACCAGGACTGCAGCTGGTGGAGCATGGAACCATGACTGACTGCAGCTGGTGGAGCATGGAACCATGACTGACTGCAGCTGGTGGAGCATGGAACCATGACTGCAGCTGGTGGAGCATGGAACCATGACTGACTGCAGCTGGTGGAGCATGGAACCATGACTGACTGCAGCTGGTGGAGCATGGAACCATGACTGACTGCAGCTGGTGGAGCATGGAACCATGACTGACTGCAGCTGGTGGAGCATGGAACCATGACTGACTGCAGCTGGTGGAGCATGGAACCATGACTGCAGCTGGTGGAGCATGGAACCATGACTGCAGCTGGTGGAGCATGGAACCATGACTGCAGCTGGTGGAGCATGGAACCATGACTGCAGCTGGTGGAGCATGGAACCATGACTGCAGCTGGTGGAGCATGGAACCAGGACTGACTGCACCTGGTGGAGCATGGAACCATGACTGACTGCAGCTGATGGAGCATGGAACCATGACTGCAGCTGGTGGAGCATGGAACCATGACTGACTGCAGCTGGTGGAACATGGAACCATGACTGCAGCTGGTGGAGCATGGAACCATGACGGACTGCAGCTGGTGAAGCATGGAACCATGACTGACTGCAGCTGGTGGAGCATGGAACCATGACTGCAGCTGGTCCCCTCACAGGAAGTCATCATTTTTTTTCCTTGTGGAGTATGGAGCGACCACAGCAGATGGCCTTCTAGAGGAAGCCTTCACCAAGCAGTCACATACTTTTGCAATATTGGTTTCTGTAGTACTTTGTTTTATATGACGTTGCCAACCTCATGTTAGTTGCCTTGTGTGACATGCCTGAGGGGAGAGTAATCCTATTCGTAATCTCATCCCAGAGAACTACATAAGGCAAAGGTGATTGTGCTTTATGAATAATGCATTGTAAATAATCTTTAACTGTATAAAAACCTTACGTTGTGCAGACAGTATTGTTCTAAGTAATAGCCATCATATCTTGTAGAATATAAAGAAATGGACATTTTGTTGGTAGTCATCTAGGCACAGAAAAATCAACTTGAAATTCTTTTAATTAAGTATAACCAGAAAGAAACAAAAAAATCCATAGCTTATCTTTAGAGATTTATGTTGCGGCTGTCGGTTTGCCAAGTTTAAAATCAGCAGATCAAAAATTATCTAAAGTATAATAGATTAAATTTTTTAAAGCATGTTATTGCAAATCGGCATGAAATGACACTTGAACAAAAAAAATCCCATTTTCTACATTCTACCTAAAAATAATCAGAAGGTTGTAAAAATACTCCACTATAGATAGAAATAAAGATGGTCGAAACAGTGCATATCAGGTCAACCAAATTGTGATTAATCAGTGTCATGGAGGTAAAAATAGTTAATGGCATTGAAGAAATGAAGAGAATTTTGTAATAAAACAAAGCTGGTTGAAATGGAAGAGCTGTTCCAAAATGAACACAAAGCTAATGGAAATTATTATAGAGATTGTTGGCTAAAAACAACATGATTATTTTTAAGTATGTTGTAATCTTTACAAACACAGTCTGGCTTTTTTCTTTTATTTTTTGTACCCTTTTTCTTTTTCTTCTGCGTTCGTCCTGAAAAGGACGTTGGTTGCATTGTGTCCGTTTACAGCGAAGCTGCGATATTTGCGCTTTTCGGCCGACACATCCAACCTCAGTACAGCATTTTTTTGGGACCAGTTTTGCATTCCCACTTCGATCCTTACTCTCTCAGCCAGACTGCAGTGAAGCAGCCTGATCCAGGACCACCACTTGGAGGTGGATTAGGGTCTTGGTCAGCTCTGGTTCGCTGACCCTGACGCAAGCAGTCTAGCTGCATTCCTCACTGTTGGAGCGTCTTAGGTCCCATTTTTTGTACCAACTGTTGGAAGAAAATGGTGGGGGTGGGGTGGTGGTGAATAGCCAGATATGATATTTATCTAGTATTTAAAATAATTATGAAAATGAATTTCTGTGTATGTTGTCATTAATTTGAGTGCTTGAATACAATTTTTATATATCATTAAAAATATATTCTTAACACCAGACACAAGTGCCCAGAAATCTCTCCAACTGGTGGAGACACAGGCTGAGGCCGTAACGAATCATGAAAAACAACAATGCTATTGCAGCTCAAGGCCCACACGATGAAGCCAATATTGAAAATGTAAAACCAACTGCAGACAAAGAGTCTCCAGACACGGAACAAGGTAGCACTCAGCGGAGACGTCCTTACCGCCGTGACACACGCCTTGAAGATGGTAAGTGGTTTATAACGTTCATTATTATGTCTCATGTACCTGGTGTGTGCAAGGCATCAGCTGTGACACTTTACCTTCTGTCCCACTAATATTGTGATTCTAGTTTTGTAGTCTTCTGTTTGGGGCTGGCAGACTCGTAATGTAGAACATTATTGCTATGGTAATGACCACTGAAAGAACACACAAATGCTTTGATGCTGGCTTCCTGCAATGGGACCAGTTGGAGTGATGCTTCTATCCTGCTGTTGCGGGTTGTTTTAGTGAATTATTATGGATGGTTAATAATCTTGAGCATCGTGCTTATGGATGTTTGCGAATGGTTTGGGGTTGTCAAGAAAATTACAGTTCACGCACAGACTCCAACACCTGGCTGATTTTTGGGTCCACAAATACCGGCATATTTATTATGATATTAAACAAGTTCATTTGAAAGCATGAATTACATTAATAATTTGACAGCTCCTACAGTCCTCCTTGGAACATCACACATCTGGAATATTTACTACGCAGTGCCATTATGGATCACTGAAGTATCGAACCCCAGACGTGGAGTTAATATTTATATATTTTAAATTGCGATAGCAATACTTCTCTGTGAAAATACTTCCTCGAACTCAATCCTTCTGTTCGGAATCATATATAACATCAGTGGCGACCTTCGTACAATATACAGCCACGTAGAAGAGTAGATACTCTTAAAAATAAGGAGCAACAGCTTTGATGTCCTTCTTGATCAAAATCTGATAACGAAAGGCCCCGTCTAACGGTTTGCATAAATTATGTTAAGCACCAAAACGTCATCATACACAAGTGATGTCAGACTAATACTGTATCGCGTTCATTTAACATTTATATAAGTGCAAAATACATCAAGCTGGCCACGAATAGAACTGTAGCGCGTATATTAACTGATAACAGAACTAAACATGGTCAACATGTAAAATACATGATAAATCATCTTTAACACCTGCGTAAGGAGCGACAAGAACAAGTTTTGTTCTTTGTTCTAGCCCATTGTACTTTAGTGTTTCCATGTCTGTTTTTGCCATTTAATATTCTCTTCCATGTCTCTGTTTTTGTCAATTTCATTTTTTATCTGCCGTGTCTGTGTTTTTGTTATTTCATTTGTCACTGGCTCGGTTTTTGTCATTTCTGTTAATTTTCTGTTCTGTACTTTTTGTTTTTACCATTGTTCCTCTTCCATATTTTTGTTTTTGTCATTTTCATGTTCAGTGTCTCTGTTTTTATCATTTCCATTTTTATTTTCCATGTCTCTGTTTTTGTCATTTCATATAATTTTCTTGTCTGTTGCTTTTGGAACACAACTGAATCTGTTACCAGCTTTACTAGACTTGTCACAGCTTCAGCAGTCTTTTGAGCCAGCACATTTGAGGGTATTCCATGGCTGCTGTTGTGGTCTCACGAGAAAACCCACTTCACCTTGACAATCTCCCAACTTTGTGCTGTTACAACCTACTACCATGTGGATGTGGGGATAGGATTCTGCCTGCCATTACTGTTTTGTAAATAATGTTTTATGTTGTATTTTTTAATACAGAAGTTGGAAAGTGGGCAATAAGACGCAAGATCTGGGATTACCTTGAGGACAACAATTTGGTGAATGCACCCAGACCATGCCATTATCGCATACCAAATTTTGAGGTTAGTACCACCAAGAAATCACTACAAGTAATAAATGTTTTGTTTTGCCTTATCTGCCTGATCCCAACACTGTACAGGAATATAGACATTACATAGTTACAGCAGTTTTATCAGTGTCTTATAAAAATAAAATGGTTTGACAGTGACACAACAGAATGACCAAAGTCTATGCTCCAGGCAGATAGTTGTACCTGTCATTGAGCATTTTAGAACACCCTAAGAACTGAATACTGGATTAGAAGTCACAACATTTGGGTCTGAAAATTCACAGGAATGACAGATTATGAAAATAAATGTGACAAATGAAATGCAGTAAGTAAACTTGTACATATATCTTGGCAGTAACATAGACAAAAGTTGAAACAACAGACAGTAACATCAGAGTAATACAGAAGGCAAGAGAGGTTTCTATTTCATTGGGATATATATGAAAACCAAAAGAAATCTATTCTAACTCTAAATTAAGGGTTTTCAGCTCAAATCTCAGTGGCAATACTGACCTGTTGCGTGGCTCTGAAATATGGACAACAAAAACTGCCACCAAGACATTACATACTTTCATAAATGGATGCTTATCCAAAACGGAAGCATTACAGTGGTATGACAAGATCACCTTTGTGGAACTCATGGAAAAAACCAGACAAGCACCAGTAGAAGAAATGGGAAGAAAAAAATGTTGATGTTAGATAGCACACACATTGTGGAAACCTGCTGATAGCATTATAACTCAGTTGTTGTTCTGTAATCTCCAAGATATAAGAAATACAGGTAGACCTGAAATCACATGTAAAAGATAATCAGAGATAGACTTAATGTCACTGGATTAGCCAGGTTCTAACCAGGATGGCATGTCGCCATTGCCTGGGCCTGTGATCAGTATATTGTCTATCAGTAACTTTTTAAAGACTGTCGCCCATAAGGGAAAAGGGTTTGTTACCAAGCCTGAGACTAAGCTTGCAGATGTTGCAATTCATTGTTCCTTAACCTGTTTTTGCTTCATCTGATGTTTTGTTTATGTGTGTCTTCTCATTAGTTGTTTGACAAATACCAGAAAATTGGATTCTCCAATCATTTCTTATAACATTCAGTCCAAACGAGATCTGTCTTCAACGTAAAACTGACAAATATTTACTTGAACTCCAAAGATTATTATTTCACTCTTTGTGCACTTTGGAAAGTTGATTCTGAAGCTTCATTTCCAAATTCAAGATGATGATGATGTTGTTTTGAATAGGCCAGTTTGTTCTTTGTCACAGTCCTTTAAAATTCTTATTCTAGCTTCATAATATTTTCAAGCTACAGCTGATGAATGTCAGTTCATGAATCGGGGATTTTAGTTCATAGAATTCAGTTTCCGATAGTAGTGATGGTACAGTCTATAAGTAATCGTCATAATTATTGAAAAGTAGCTAGTTCGTGAATCATTTATACTGAAACAGTCTGAAATGTTCCCAATCAACACAGCTGGTTTGCATGTCGTATAAATATATATATAATACACACACACATACACGCTATATCTAAGCATATCATTCTGGTTCATATACCCTTGAAAAGGTTCACTGGTATGATCTATATAGATTTTTAAAATTATTTTGAACCTTGTTACATATTAACTCTTAGTATACGTGCTCAAAAACCGCATTTTTACGAGCTGATTTCAGAGAGTACATTTTTAGACTTTACTGATTTTGCATTAAATAATTTATTTATAATGATAACATAAAGTGTTATATATCAAAATGTGGAGAAATGAACCATCTATGACATGCACTTAACTTAATTGTTAAGTGGTGTTAAACATGCATGCAACATATGCAGTAATGAGTGCAGAAAAATTTGACACGCATACCGAACGGCCTATTAGGTAGGCCAGTCGTAAAACGAGGATCGATTGTTGGCCTATCTAATAGACCGGTCGGATATTAAGAGTTAATGTAGAAAAATATGAATGAATAATGTAGTCTTGTAGCAGATACCGCTGTAGCTGAGTGAAATGTTAGAGACTTCACTATACTAGGTCTGAGCTTTATGAGGTTGACTGGTTCCCGCCCTCACTGCCTTTGCCTTCCCTAACTTAGAGCAGAGTCAGGTACCCATTTACAGATGGGTAGATTGGAGCGTGATTCTACCTGGTTTTGAACTCTGTAACTTTGTCTCAATAAGCAAATGCCCTAACTGCATGGTGAATTATGCAACAGCTTTTGTCACGTGATTGAACATTTACAGGAGAGTTTTTGAAATTCATTAATTGTTGGTGTGTGTGGGAAGATTGAATCTCTTTCCTGCCACCTGGCATGACAGGTTTCATATGTGCACAGGTTGCAACCTTTCAGGTTCATGTGACCATATGCAAAATACACGGAAAGTATGAAACAAATTGAAGTTAATTGGGAGAACAAGAGTGATGAAGTCAAAGGAACATGTAAAAATGAGCTTAATGTTGATGTCTGAACAAATATTTCATTGGTATTTGTTGCTAGCTTTATGTTTTTGGTATTTGTTGCTAGCTTTATGTTTTTGGTATTTGTTGCTAGCTTTATGTTTTTGGTATTTGTTGCTAGCTTTATGTTTTTGGTATTAGGTTAAGTGGCTTTGATTGCCTCTTCAGGGACTTCTCATTTAAAAACATTTCTCTTTGTATCTTTTGGTTTTAATCATATTTAATTAGTTACATTACTCCATTGTTCCTCTCTCGTGTTACTAGTGAAGATATACTTGTTGATACATCTGTTTAAAATGTATTTAATTGGCAAAGAATGTAAGAAGAGAAACCTCCCTGGAAAAAAGCTAGTTTAAACATACAGCACATATGCTTTTATGGACACTGGTTCTCAGCAAATTTTTTACTGGAAAAGAATGATTGATTTGATTATTATTGTACCATCAATCATCATTGGCTGGGGCCAACCAATCACTGTAGTTGGTCCCTTTGCAAGAAACCAACCAAAGCATTCCTGTGCTCTTGCAGTAGTGGTTTATTAGCAGTTTTACAGTGATGTTGCCAGCCTAGTGCACCAGCCCCCTATTAGTTGCTTCTCATGTCATGCCTGAGGGAGCAGTAATACTATTCTTGTGTCTCTTCAAAGATCCCAGGAACTACACAGGACAGTTGCAGAAATGCCTTATGATATAAGCTTTGAATTGGCATCTTAATATAGTGTTAGCTCATTTCTGGGTATGTCATGGTGTGTTACTGGACCTCTCTTGTAGGGTGCTGCGAAAGCCAATGATGGGCTGACATCGCTGGATGTGTTCCAGCAGGCAAGGACAGTGAAAGTCAATCCGGACAAGCCACAAGAGCAGGCCAGGTTTCTGGTGCTGGAGGTTAGTTCGTGATAATTGTATTTGCTTGTCTTATTAATTGTGCTTTGTTTTCCCTTGATTTGTGCCCCCCCATCATTGTTTTCCCTTGATTTGTGGTTATCTCCCCCCACCAATATTGTTGTTTTCCCTTGAGCTGTGTCCACCATTATTGTTTTCCTTTGATTTGTGTCCCCCATTATTATTTTCCCTTGATTTCTGTCCCCCAATTACTGTATTTCCTTGATTTATATCCCCCATTATTGTTTTCCCTTGATTTGTGTCTCGTGTAATTGTAATCCTTTGATTTGTGTCCCTTCTTTAAAGCCCCATGTAGTTATCGGGTCTCTGATGAGACAAATAAAGATTAGGATTACTGCTCATTCAGAGTTGTCATAACAACAGGCAACTAACATGAGGTTTTGTGCATGAGGCTGGCAACCTCATCATGTCAAACTTATTGCTACAGAAACCACCAATGAAAGAGTGTGTTTCGTGTATGCTTCCTCATGGGGGGGGGGGGGGGGGAAATCAGGTCTCATTTGTTACATAGAATCTTGAATTTGCTGAAGTGCAGTTTTTTCTTGTGCCGATATATACTTTATTTCTGAAATTTTCTACCGTAATAATAGAACATTAAGTACAGCTTTTAAACCAGACAGTTTCCTTCAGTCTTGGACCTAGCTTCAAAACAGATGTGTGAGTTACTTACTTACTTACTTACTTAGTCGTTCCCCTTCTACCGTGAGGTGTAGAGGTTTGGAAGAGAGAGCGCCAGACCATTCTATCAGCTGTCTTCTTCCTGGCCTGGTTCCATTCTAGTCCTCGGTCCTTCAAAGATTGTCTAATGTTGTCCTCCCAGCGGACTCTGGGTCGTCCTGGAGGTCTGGATCCCTGGCTCTTTGTTTCCCATGCTTGTCGTGGTAGCCGATCTTCTCCCATTCTGCAGACATGGCCAAACCATCTTAGTTGGGACTGTTTCTATTTGGGTCTGCAGCGGATGGGATTTTAGGCCTTGACGGATCGTCTGGTTGCGGACCATGTCTCTTCTTGTTACTTCAACCACTTTCCTCAGATACCTCATTTCTGAGGTTTGGATCTGGCTTTTGTGGGTTGTAGTCATTGCCCACGACTCGCATCCATATGTCAAGACTGGGACATAGGTGGAGCGGTATATACAGCCATCTTCGTTTTCTTACCAACCTCTTTCTTGCTGAGGAATCCACGATTTATGGCCTGAAAAAGTCTCCCAGCCGCTGCTTTTCGAGTGGCCAACTCTTCTTTGATGCCTTCCTTTCGGTCTATAATAGCTCCGAGATATTTAAAGTGGTCGACCTGCTCCAGGACCTGTTCTCCCAACTTAATCTGATGTTTTCTTTCTTCTCGTGATATCACCATGAATTTTGTTTTAGAGCTGCTTATGACCATCCCTCTCTTCTCCAGCTCTTCCTTCCAGACTTGCAGGTTGGATTGGAGATGTGCCTCTGATTTAGCAATCAGGGCAACATCATCAGCAAATGCCAGCTCCAAAATATAGACCTGTCTCATCTTCCAGTACCCCACTGAATACTTTCTTGTTCTCTCCTTACATGCCTTGATGACATCGTCCATAAGGAGTATGAAGAGGTAAGGTGATAGGATATCACCTTGTCTTACACCAGTGGTGGTCCTGAACTCTTCTGACTTATGGTTTGCTGTCCTCACATAATTTCTGCAAGACTTGTAGAAGCTCTGTATAGCATGAATCAGAGGTGCTGGAATATTCTTCCTTGCCAAACAGTCCCAAAGTTTGCTCCAGGGGACCCTGTCAAACGCCTTTTCCAGATCTATGAAACAAAGATGGATCTCACTCTTATACTCAAGGGCCTTTTCACTCAGCTGTCTGAGTGTGAAGATTAGGTCTTGAGTACTTCGGTTTGCTCGGAATCCGCACTGGACCTCATCCAATTGTGGCTCAGCTAGGCGTCGGGAGTCTCTGCTCTAGGATTCAGGATAGAGTAGATTTTACCAGGGACACTGAGAAGGGATATGCCTCTATGGTTAGTTTTTTATTTGCCTGAATTTGCGAGAGGTACACCTTCCACATTGTCGATTGTCACCCTTTTTGAAAATTGGTGTTATGATGGCAATCTCCCAATCCTTTGGTATGGTCTTGTTGCACCATGCTGCCTGTAGGACCTTTAAGAGTAATAGGTCGCCTGATGCTCCCATGTACTTAACCATTTCTGGTGTTAAACCATCATGCCCTGCTGCTTTGCCCATCTTGATTTTCTCTAGTGCTGCCCTCAGTTCTTCCATCTTTATGTCATCTTCACCATCATTGGTTTCCTCTTCTGTGTCAGTGGTTATCATTTCTGATGCTTCATCATGCTCACCATCCAGGAGTTCTGAGAAATATTCTTTCCATCTTTCCATTACTTCCATCGGGGCAGTAAGCAATTTGCCTTGCTTGTCCTTTATAAATTTGAGAGGGCATTGTTTTTCTTTCCTCATGTTCTTTAGGGTCTTATAGAACAATTTCTGGTTTTCTTGTGCATCTTTTTCTAGCTTTTCTCCAAATTCTTCCCAGGACTTCTGTTTTGCTGCTAGCACTTTGTTCTTTGCTTCTGTTCTGAGTGTCACATATTCTCTATATTTTTCCATTTGTCCTGTTGTGTTTTTTAGCTCCTAAGTATTGTTTCCATGCCATTTTCTTCTCTCTTATTTTCTCTTTGACTTCCTCTGTCCACCAAGGTGTCCTCTTTCTCTGGTTCCCAAGTCGGACTTCACCACATGCTTCTGCAGCAGCTGTCTTTATGATATCCTTGAATTTATTCCAGAGGGTTTCCAAGTCATCAGGTCGTTCTTCTGTGTTGCTCACTGCTGTAGCAATAAGCCCCTGATATCTGGTCTTAATTTCTGGCTCTCTCAGCTTGTAGGTCCTAATGCTCATTTCTCCAGCTCGTTTACTTGGTTTCTTGCGTGATGTTGGGCAGTTCCTAGGCTGAGCAACTCTTTCAGTTGTTCGTTTGATTGTTAGCAGGTAGTGATCACTTCCAATCTCTGGCCCCCTCCAGACTCTTGCATCTCGGACATATCTGAATGAGCTTCTCCGAACAATGGCATAGTCGATCACTGACTTCTCATTCTTGGTTGGTTCACATCTAGTGTATGCATGTATGCGCTTATGGGGGAACTTTGTGTTTGTAATGATCAGATTCTGCTCACTGCAGAATCTAAGGAGTCGCTTTCCATTGTCATTGAGAGTATCTTCTCCATATCTTCCGATAACTCCACCCCATCTAGCATGGTCATTTCCAACTCTGGCATTAAAATCTCCGAGCATAATAACTTCATCTAGGCAGTCATCCACTGTCCTTTGAAGCAGCTCGAAGAATTCCTCCTTGACCTCTGCTCTCTCATCCTCATTTGGCCCATACACTATGACCAGGTTGACTATGGTTTCTCCTTCTTTTAGTTTTACAACCATAATGCGCTCAGAGACAAAGTTCCATCCCTTGATACTATCTTTTTGATTTTGGGCCACAATGCAACCCACGCCCCCTTTAGCTCTTTCAGATATGGGTACACCACTGTAGAGCAACGTGTTGCCATCGAGATCCATGACTCCTTGTCCTTTTTTCTTCGTTTCCGTTATAGCCAGGATTTCTAGTTTTGCTTTCCTCATCTCTTCCACCAGCTCCTCTTCCTTCCCATTTATACTTCTTGTGTTCCAAGTTCCATAAGTCGTAGTCCGTAGTCCGTTCCAGTTCGTCGCCTTTAGAATCAGTCCGGTTTTCTCTCTTGTAGTTCGCGTAATCATGATTTAAAGCAAACAGGTGATTGGCCTGTTGTGCCTTTGCATGGTGGAGGGGCTGCCTCCTTACGGCCTCCATGCAGGCCGCCCTCCTCCTTTTTCATCCGGGCTTGGGACCGGCATTGGCGGAGTTATGTGTGAGTTAACCCATAGTAATTGCTTGTATATAAGTTGTTGATAGTTTCTGACACCTGAATTACTTTTGTTGCTTTGTCAGATTGGAATGCTAAGAACCATACTTGCATACTTTCACCAGTATTTTAAGGTCGGAGTTTTCAAAGTATTATTCCAAGGTGTGATGAATTTTGAAATGCTGCAATTAATTCAGTTTGCTAGGTAATGTGCTGCTGTTGATACTTGTACATGGTGTACAGGAATTAGGATGTACTGAAGAGAAAAAAATTGCTTGTCACATAAGGCCTGCACACACACACACCCCCACTCATTGCCTTGCACGAAATAGAAGACTTATTGGGGGTGGGTTCATAGTCAGTGTATTAACTTTTTTCCTCAGGTAAAAGGTAAAGGTAGTACCGTAGTAGATGCTGCTGCAGGGCAGTGAAGTGTTAGAGACTTGACTATACTAGGTCCAGCATCGAGAGGTGGGAGTGAAGTGTTAGAGACTTCACTATACCAGGTCCAGCATCGAGAAAAAATATTTGAACATAAAACTGCATTTCCAGACTTTTTTTTAGTTGTTGCTTAACTGTCAGGAGCCCCTCTTTGCTATTGTAACACCATCTGAAAAGCTGTCAGTAGACTAAGCAGTCACTTTGACTGATGTGCTTAGGATGTAGGACATACTTTTTTGGGGTTGGTGTCATGATTAATGAATGTGGCACAGCCTGAGTGATGAATGACTGACATGTTGCAAAACCAGAGATTTACTTATAAAACTAATCGACATTTCAAGATAAAGGACTTAACTGGGAAAGAAATGGGGGGGGGGGATGGAGTCATGATTAATCATTGTTCTATAAGGGGGATTCGGCAACTGGTCGATCGCAGTGGATGATTTGGTAGATCTTTGGCAACTGCAGGGAAAAAGACTTTAAAGTAGGGAAATTTTGGACCATGAGATAGGAACGCGATCTTTTCTTTGTAAAGTTCATATCATATTTCCCCTCTTTCTCCCCCCCCCCCCCCCCCAATCACGCTAGAGGACTTAACTGAGGATCATGATCACTGAGGATCCATACTTCAGTCCTTGATCAAGCAGATCAGTATGCTCTTGACATTGATCTTGACCTACCTAGCTTTCTTCAGTCATGGTGAGAATTGAATCTTGCACTGGGATGACTGCTTCTTTGTTTCAGGATCATAGCTATCAGCACGGTTTTCATCACCAGTGATGATCTGGGAAAGGATGTTTTGGTGATTTATAACCTGCTCCTGGAGCTCCCCCTGCACAGTCAGCTGGTGTTTTCTCTGGTCATGAGTTAGCAAGCAGGGCACATATTTGACAGCGCTGCATCTCATGTTGACAATTTGTTGGCATGCACTATATGACTCACCAAAAATCCTGCAGATGTTGTGGATGGTATGCCAGTGGTCCTTATAGATGGCCCATTGCGCTTCTTCCATATTTTCAGCAATTCGATCTCAAAGTTCAGAATCTTTAACCATTTGCCAGCGTTTGAAGCGCGAGAACCACTTAGAAATCTGGCTTTTGTCCATAGCATCATCATCAAAAGGTTTGCTTAAGCATTTCATAGCTCTCTGTGGTTTTTGCCACGCTTGATGCAGACATGCTGCTCCTTCAAGTATGCCAAGTCACTTCACACCAAGAATCACAGTGCCACTGATAGCTTACTTACTTAGTCGTTCCCCTTCTACCGTGAGGTGTAGAGGTTTGGAAGAGAGAGCGCCAGACTATCCCATCGGCTGTCTTCCTCCTGGCCTGGTTCCATTCTAGTCCTCGGTCCTTCAAAGATTGTCTGATGTTGTCCTCCCAGCGGTCTCGGGGTCTGGATCCTTGGCTCTTTGTTTCCCATGCTTGTCGTGGTATCCGATCTTCTCCCATTCTGCAGACATGGCCAAACCATCTTAATTGGGACTGTTCTACTTGGGTCTGCAGGGGGTGGGATTTAAGGCCTTGACGTATCGTCTGGTTGCGTACCATGTCTCTTCTTGTTACTTCAACCACCTTCCTCAGATACCTCATTTCTGAGGTTTGGATCTGGCTTTTATGGGTTGTAGTCATTGCCCATGACTCGCATCCATATGTCAAGACTGGGACATAGGTGGAGCGGTATACAGCCATCTTCGTTTTCTTACCAACCTCTCTCTTGCTGAGGAATCCTCGATTTATGGCCTGAAAAAGTCTCCCAGCTGCTGCTTTTTGAGTGGCCAACTCCACTGATAGCACCATACAAAAATGCTTGTAAAAAAAGAAAACCATGCATGCACCAACATGAAACTTAGCATAATTCTTCAGAAAGAAAGTCTTTAGAGCTTTTAGCGGCACACGTACGTACCACTTCCAGCACTTCACACTGCCAGCCTGGGGACTTTTGCATAGCACCTCATAAGTAGTTTTGACTAGAGTAACTCTTCTGCATCTTTGCCATGAATGTAGTTGCGATAGTAGTAACTTATTTTGTTTAATTTTGTTTCAGGCTGGAAAGGAACTTGTACTTCTCAATCAGGTGCCATTTGTTTTCTTTGTTATTATTTATTATTATTATTATTTTTTTTAATCAATTTTTTTCTTAATGCTAGCTAGTGTTTAGAGGCGCCAGACCTTACCAAAAACAACAAAGGTAGACTTCGTTTTTCTTTAAATATTCCAAGCATATTAAGTACAGTGTATAGTAATTTCTGAAGGTAACTATAATTTCAGATAGAACTTATTTGTGAAAAAATGTGTGAATAAATAAAATTACCATACCTCAGCCAGGTATCGAACCAGGATCAATTTCTTGGAAGGCAAACATTCTGATCATAACACACGGCCATCTTGATGTGTTATTTTAATTTTGTTTATGCAGTCGTTTTCTATATTCATTTCAATGCAAGGGGTGTAATTTTTTCCCTTTGCTTTAAAAGATTTAAGTCTCCATGCACCCCCTTTTTTTTTTCAAGGGATGTAATTTTCTCCCTCTTATTTCCAGGAGAAACAAACCACAAAAAACAAACGAATATATGCAGTTACATTTACTAACAGATTACCCACTTCTTTTTAATATAATAAACGTGTGACTGTTTTCAGATCTATTTTAAAATATATTGTAAATGATTCTTACCCTCATGAGTCATCTTCTGTTAAAAATGAAAGGGCTTATGAATTCATCGAAAGAGCAGGCCAGCATTTTGCCCAGTACAGACATATAAAGGAAATTATATTGTATGATGGTTTTCTAATTTTAATTAGCACTTGATGTGTCTGATGATTGTAGCAGTTGTAGGGTGGTTTTTTTCAGCCAAATATGTCAGATCTCATCTGATGTTTGACTCATTAAGTTGTAAAATTAAATGGCTATTTGTGTAGGTATGGTTCTTAGTGTATCCCACCAGAGGGCGCTGATAAAGAGAAATTGCGACATTGCTGCACTTCTCAGGTACTCAGTTTGATTGACAGAGATTTTAAAGTTTCCTGTAACAGTGACATGTTGAAAAATATTATTGATCCAATATTCATTGTTGTAGATCAGTGTTTCCCAAACTTTTTTGGGTCACTGCCCCCTTGGCTCCCAGGGCATGTCTCCAGCGCTGCCCCCATGCATTTCCCCACAGTACATATAAAAAAAATGTAAAGAGTGAAAAATAAGAGCAACTGCTAATACAGTAACAACTAATTGCTCTATTTATTACATTCTAATATACGGCCCATGACGGGTTACGGGTTGAGATGAGATGATGAGAATATAAAGCTTCAGATACGCTTATTTATTAACTTAATTTAAAAAGAAAAACTTAATTACTAAATCCAGTAAAACAAACAGCAGTATGCGAGAGTAAATTAGTAACAAACTTACTTCATTTTAACTTCAGTGAGATGGATGTGCCTGGTGTAGTGATATCAGCTTGTCAACATCAGGCTGAAAGTTACTTAGGAGTCTCAGATCCCCACGTTCAGTAATCTGCAGTCTGTTTCTCTGCTTCGAAAGAAGTTGGTCACCGCGCTGAAACCACGCTCTACTAAATACGATGTTGGAAAGGCAATACAGAACATCTTAACCTTTCCCCACACTGCAGGGTAGCGTTCAGAGATTTCTTTCTGCAACCAAAAGTCTTGATATGATTTTTTGAACATTGGCTTAAGCTCATTGTCATTTTGTAGCGAAATCATTTCCTCTCCCACCCTTCCTAGTTCCTCACTGCACGTGTCCAGGAATGGATTTATTTTCCAGTCTGGAATAGTAATCAAAAGATGATCCTGAAACCTCTGAGACATGTCTTTATGCAGCATATCTAGGTGTGCACTATATACTTGAAGATTATCCTCTGGTATTTTATCTATCTCTTCCAACTCTTAAGAGGCTGGGAAATTGGATTAACTCACGACGGCCAATATTGCGCTTTAATAGCGTTAATTTGGCCAGAAACGTGGAGACGACAGATTTGACTTTTATAAGATTAATATCATTTCCTTGCAGTTTTAGATTTATTTCGTCAAACTTTGTGAATAAATCTGACAATTATGCAATGTCATGCCTGATATTCATTAGTTCTGTACTGAGCGAAGCATGTGAGTCTTTGAAGAATTCTACCACAGTTTCAAAAAGAACACAAAAGCGTCTCACACAATTTCCTTTTGAGAGCCACCCGACATCTGTGTGCATCATCAAACGTTCAAACTGTTCATCATTGTCAGTACAAAGCTCTCGAAATAGTCGAGAATTGAGAGCATAGGACTTAATTTTGTTAATCGCTGTGATAACAGTATTTGATGATTTGTGAAGCTGATCACTTAGATTTTTTGCGACAAAGTGTTGTCTGCGAATTACAGTGTATTGTAAATATACCAGGTACCGCTTCTTTTAAGAACGCGATAAACCCGCAGTAACAACCTATCATTGATGGTGCCCCATCTGTTGCACAAGCAAGAATGTTAGTTAGCGAAATGTCCTCTTTGAAAAATTGCTCAACTACAAAAAATATTGACTCCCCTTTTGTATCAGTTACTAGTTGCTTAGCAAATAACAACTCTTGAACCAAGCTTTCATCTTTTACGAAGCGAACATACGCAAGAAGCAAAGATTTGTTGGCTGGCAAAGTTGACTCATCCAACTGCAATGCAAATTCTGTTGTGATAAGTATGTTGCACAATGTGTTTTCAACATTCTCAGCCATTTCATCTATTCTTCTTTGAAGAGAGGTATTGCTGAGCGGAACTGCTTTAATTATTTGTTCAGGTGACATGCATAACTGTACTCACAAACTTTCTTATAGCTGGCAAAATCAAATTTTCTCAGATTGTATGAGGCTTTCCAGATTTAGCCATCAACAATGAAATGTTGTATGAAGCTCGCAAACCATCACAGCTTTGTTGTGAAGTGTTGGCAAACATGTCACGAACAGTTTTACGTTTCTGAAAGTTTTCACAAAGTGACTGTAAATATGTCAAACTTTTGTCTGTTTTGTCAGGGTGAATGTTTTTCAAATGTTCAAGGAGTCTGGAAGGTTTCGTTGCCTCATTTGAAAAGGCCCTCTCACATAATAGACACATTGGCAGTTGTTGGTTATTTAGTGCTGGAATAAATCCATATTTCAGATATTCCACGCTGTATTGTCTGCACTTCTTTTTGGTTTGTTCTGCTTTTGCCATATTTGTTCTGGATTCTGGAACAAAGAATTGATTTTACAATTTTGCAGATTGAAAAATGTACGTCAGGTAAACAACAAAAACTGATTCAAAAGTGGCTTTACAAAAATGTTGACACAAATATTCTTACCAGTTTACTCTTCTATTTTATAAAGTTTATTAACCACAGCCATAAATAAATTAGAAAAATACAACAAACAGAAAAAAAAAACACAATCAGCAACAGCCACAACAACACTGAAGTAACCCAATAATAATTTCATAAAGTATAATAATAGTTATTTAATATGAACACCCGTGTGTTACCGGGGCCCGAAAGGGGAGCAAAGAATAGTAACACTGTCCCCTACCAAGCATGTCGTAAAAAGCGACTAAGGAGGGTTGGGCATGGGGCCGGTTACACCATCCTGTAAAAAAAATTTAAACCACAAAAAACTTCAACAAATATGGACAAGTCAAATAAAGAAAATAACAGCTAACAGAACCGTTTGGGATAAGAACAGGAGTGCGACAGGGATGCCTCTTGTCTCCATTTCTTTTCTTGCTGGCAATAGATTGGGTTATGAGATCATCGACAACACACAACAGAAATGGAATCCAGTGGACTCTGACTAAGCAGTTGGATGATCTGGATTTTGCTGATGACTTGGCTCTTCTGTCCCATAACCGTAATCAGATGCAGGACAAATTGAAAACACTCGAGGAGAGGTCACAGCAATTGGGTCTGAAAATACACAGGGAAAAGACAAAAATAATGAGAATAAATGCAGGTAATGATAACAGGGTTGAACTTGAAGAAACACCAATTCAAGATGTAGAATCATACACATATCTTGGCAGCAATATAGACAAAGTTGGAGGGACAGACAGCGATATCAAAATAAGAATACAAAAGGCAAGAGGAGCTTTCATTGCATTGGGAAATATATGGAGATCAAGAGAAATCGGATCCAACACGAAAATAAGAATCTTCAACTCAAATGTGAAGTCAGTCCTATTGTATGGCTCGGAGACATGGAGAACAACAAAGACAACAACCAAAAAGCTACAGACTTTCATAAATGGGTGCTTGCGTAGAATAGAGGGATTAAAATGGTATGACAAGGTTACCAACGTGGAACTGATGACAAGAAACAGACAAGTGCCAGTGGAATAAGAGATGAGAAGAAAACCTCAGGCAATGGATAAAGACACACACTGAGGAAACCTGTTGATAGCATTACAAGGCAGTCCTTGTTCTGGAACCCCCAGGGCAAGAGAGGCAGAGGAAGACCAAGAAGTACATGGAGAAGAGAGTTGGAAACAGAGGTGAAAATGATGAGAACATGGAAAGAACTTGAGATGATGGCACGGGACAGGAGGACTTGGCATGTGTTTGTTGAAGGCCTATGCTCCTTTGGGAGTGGAGGGTTATGAATGAATGAATTTAATATGAAAAAAAAATATAAAATACCTCACTATATTGATAGGTCTTCAGATTTAAAAATTGGGAGCCAGTGGCCTAACTACAAAATGTGGAGATCTCTGTAACAAATTAAAAGGATGTAATATAATGGACTGAACAGCAATATTCAATATACGGCATATCTGTATCAAAATATATCTGCTTAATTAATAATTAATGTTAGTAAAACTGATGCTAGCTCTGTGCAAACAAACAAAAAATATAAGTATGAAAACTTACCTAATCGACAGGATGAAATAGTTTGATATCCAGTACACACTTATTTGAAACCACTGTTCACAAGAAAAGCAGAGAAAGTTTGTTGGTTTTGCTCATAGGCAGCGCCAAGTTGCAATAGATGGGAAACGTACCGATTTATGAAAGTCTGATAGCCGGTTAAGAGGTTCAAAGACTGATTTCTACTGCCAAGTACTGTTAAAAACTTGCTCCCCTGAACCTTCTCTCTTATTTATTACCAATCTGCGAATATCTAGTTACCACTATCCCCCATAAATACTGAGACAATAAAATCCGCAACAAAGCAAAGTTGGTACTTTCTGAAACACCAGCAGGTATCTAATTTCGTCCATGCCATCAGAAAGTACACTCGGACACACCTTGCCAACGCCAAAGCTCATATTAAACACTATTTAGGAATGGTTTTCACCTTCTGTTTAAATCTTAGTGAACCAACCACAGATCGTTTCTCTTTCTTCAGGAGTGAACGAATGGACAATAGGTGTTTAGTTAACCCCTGTTCCTAGCAGTTCCCGATTACAATTTATGGTCAGCGATGGTTACCTGAGCTCAGAATGGCACGTCTAGACGAAACTATTTAATGATCCTAGTAATACAACCATCCACATCGTCCCCACCTCACTGATGTTGTCTCTCAAATCCACAATTCCTTTCTCCCCTGCACATACTGAATTTAGCCTGTCAAATCCTGACCCACCCCTTACTACTGAATGCCCCCCTCTGGCCCCTTTTTTCCATATTGCCCCCTTGGATCCTTCCAACGCCCCCAGGGGGGCAGTACTGCCCACTTTGGGAACTACTGTTGTAGATTATAACAAGTGATGCCGATATTGTGATTAATGCTTTTATAATGCATCTTTCTGGAGAGAAAGAAAGAATGGGACTACTGCACCCTTAGACATGTCACACAAGGCGACTTATATGAGGTTGTGCATGCAACTGGCAAAGTTAAGTCAAACAAATTCCAACAAACTACTGCTACAAGAGCATGGGCATGTTTGGCACAGGCTTCCTGCGGGGAACCAGTTGCATTGGTGGCTCCATACTCCATAAGGAGCACAAAGGAAAATGATAGCGATAATGTTTACTAAGTAAGAAAAACTTTTCACATTGAGAACTGGTCGTGCATTTAATCAATTACAAATTCTAGTCAAGCATCAGATGTGTCCATGTGGTTAAGGGCATGGACGGCAAAGAAAACTGGATTTTACATACAAAATATCGATTTTTTTACTTTTGAGCTTATTTTATTAAATAATCATCGAAGAATCGATTGAGCAAGGTTTTATAACATAAAAAATGCATTTGATGTATCAAAAAGCATATTTTCTGTACTACCCCCAAGCTATGATTTGCAAATTTGTGCTGAAAATGCAAGATTTGTCGCTCAATAATACCTTAGTTAAAGTTAGTTGCTTATCCTTTACAGGACGTGGCAATCAACCCCAGCTTTTATTGGCTGTTTGTGATTTTTCTAGGCAATTTTTTTCATTCAGTAGTTTGCCATTGCTTTCTGAACGGTACGGCGCTTATACCATTGTTAAAAATCCACACAAAGCGATCTGCTACCAAACCGCCCACAGCAGGTTTTGAACCTGGTATATCTGGATTATGAAACTGCGTTCATATCCATTAGGCCACAGACGCCGACAATACCTTAGTTACGCTGTCCATATTGTGGACTATGTGGTATCGATACAAAGGGAATTTCGTTGTCTGCCGTAATATAGCAAATTTGAAACTTTTTTTTTTTCCTCATAGCTCTGAGTGATGTGTGTTTGAAAATTTCCGTAATTTTGCGCTAACTTCCTTATAAGGAGTGGTCACGTGGTGACCTCATTCCCGACCCATTCAAGACGGATTCGTAAACACCTGTTTTGATTGGTCATAACAACATTTTGGCTGCGTGCGCAAATGTGGAAGATAACAACAGCCTCTTTCGCCCGTAAACAAATTAATTGTTTAACACCAGAGTGTTCGATATTTTTCTCTTGTTTAAATTTCAGTGAATTGTGTTCTATTACTTCAAAATGGGAAAAATAGGTAAGAGATCAAAGCAACTATCTGCTGCAAGATCGCGTCGACAGAATGTAATTTCTAGCAATGGTAATGTTAAGACAGAATCAGCGGTGAATGATAAGCAAACTGATGTAGTCTCAACATGGAATTTCTGCATACCAGTATCCGATAGGCCTATAGTTCAAATTGCTGATCCAGTAGGTGCCGTTCACCACTGGCCCAAGTCGATCTGATATAAAAATTAACTTGAGCACGAGCAAGAATGTTGCATCTCATAATACTGTCTGCGCCCAACCTAAACCTATGTACAGAACCATTGTGGACATTTCTTTCTTCAACAACCTTCTTAAAAATGTGTGTAAGCAAAGCACATTGCAAACAAGAACTGACAACACCAAGTCAAAGGGTTTCTCTCTCTTCCTGGAAGTTATGTGTCACACATGTGAAAAAGCAATTTCTGGAACGTACACATCCGAGAGGGAACCAGAAGGCCGCGGCCCTCGGGGACATGCAATCAACAAATCTGCTGTTCTTGGTGCTCTCATGTCTGGAATGGGCCCATCTACGTTCAGTCTCTTCTGTGATAACCTAGACCTCCTTGGCCTGCACCAGAAAACATTTCATAAATATGCAGATCAAATTTTTGATCATTTGGATACCATGCACTCTACAGTATTTCAACGTGCCGTCAGCATCGTACGATCTGAGCATGCTAAGAGTCAGCATCGTACCATTAATAAAAAAGAAGTCATTGACATCGCTGTCAGCTTTGATGCAGCATGGCTAACTAGAGGTTATAAGTCACTGATAGGTGTTGGCAGTGTTATCGACATCTTGACTGACATGGTCATTGATACGCATGTTATGTCTTCATTCTGTCACACCTGTGAGAATACTGGACAGTGGCAACTGAAAAATCAGCCTGACAAATTTGAAAAATGGAAAGCAGAGCATCAGAAGGACTGCTGCCGTAATTACGAAGGGTCAGCCGAAATGATGGAGGTAAAAGCCTGTGAAGTTCTCTTTCTTCATTCAGTGGCAAATCACAAGCTACGCTACACTGTTTTGCTATCAGATGGCGATTCCAAGGCCTAAAACAGACTCTGCGACATCAAACCGTATGGACCAGAAGTTGACATAACCAAAGAAGAGTGCGTCAACCATGTTGCAAAGCGATTAGGCACTGCACTGAGGACACTCATTACTGACTGCAGGAAACAAAAAGTCACCCTTGGGGGAAATGGCCGTGGTCGCCTAACCCAAAATGCATACGAAAATTGTGTATTTACTACACCAGGGCCATCCGCAAGCATAGTACAGCCCCAGAGATGAAACAAGCCATCATGGCTTCTCTCTACCATGGGTATTCGACAAACGACAGACCCCAACATAATTTGTGTCCGCCAGGCAAAGACTCCTGGTGTTTCTATCAGGCTTCCATGGCCATAGGAAAAGCTGCCGGACCCCACAAGACCAAGGTTCACACTCCGCTAGACTACAACCTGCTCCATAAGCACTTAGCCCCTATTTATGAGCGTCTTACTGATCAGCATCTGCTCAAGCGTTGTGAACTAGGTGCAACACAAAATGCAAATGAAAGCCTCCACAATGTTATATGGAGTCGTTGTAGCAAGCGGAAATTTGTGTCATTAAAAAAGGTCAAATTCAGTGTCCTTGTGGCCGTTGGAGAGTTCAATTTTGGTCCATCAGCTAGTGCAGAAATAAAAAAGCTGTATGGTCAAGCATCTGGAACAAACTCGAAACACCTTGGACAGGTGCGATTAAGGAAACGTCTGGCCAACAGCCAGAAACATGAGAGTGACAAACTTGTAAAAAAAAATGAAGCAAGAGGCAAGACAAAGGCGAGAGAAGGAGGTGCAGCATATAGTGCTGGACAATTTTAAACACATTCAGCCGCGCGCCCCCCCCCCCAGAATGGAGTATATTGGACAAGAAAAGGCACTCGGTGAGTAAAATGCATTTTTCTTAACACTAACGTTTTATTAACAAAAAATGTTATTACTAACAAACTATCTAACAGATCATTCTGAAATTTGGCCTGCATGTAGTACACATCTATACCTTTAAATTGTCACATGCTTTTTTTGATATTTTGGTAATTTGCTTTGATATATTTTTTTTCATATAAATATAGTGTATTTTTTTTTTTTTAAATCATTAAAAATATAATTTTAAACTTATAAAAAAAAAAGCATGTGTAAAATTGTTTTAATTGTCAGTCACAACATGTGTGTGCAATTTGATAAAGTTTGATCAATGGGAAACATGATTTTAGCTCTAGAAAATTGGTGAAAATCCAATATGGCGGATTTATTTTGTCTTGGTTACCATGGTAACCACATGTTTTTTAATAAAATAAACTGTAGAATTTTGTTCATGGACATACACTGTGTCTGTTGAGCACATAAAAAGTTTGAAAATGTTATTAGAACAAAAGTTAGTTTTCACTGTAGTGCATGGCCATAACAAAAGTTGAAGTAGAGCACATAGCACTGGCTCTATAAGCACTGGCCTCCACCAATCCTTTAGAAGGACAAATGTTATGACATTGTTAAGGTTTGAGACATAACTGCCCATTTCTTGAGGGAGATGTGGTTGTATATGAGCAAATGACAAGAAGAAGAAGAATGTTAAGATTGAGAGCACATTTGTGCTACCATGAATCAATAAACTTGTTGATAAAGTATGTTAAGAAGGTCAATAAATGGGTACTTTGAAAATATGTCACACACTCAGGTTAGATGAGAGATATGTTGCAGCAAAAAGATACATCACTCCAGATAGAAGTATTTGTAGTTGATCTTGACTGATCTAAGAATACCTCTGTCACATGACTTAGTTGTCACTTTTAGGGGCAAAGTAGATTTGCTTAACGGGCTGATCACCCGTTTGCCAGTCACTTCGATTACGGAAACAACAGCAGATGGATTGATTTGCCATTGCCCTAAAGACGCCAATAGGCGTGATGGGAAGCAATGGCAAAGAAAACCTATCTGCTGTTGCCCTAAGACGCCACTAGGCGTAATGGCCACTGACTGCTTTGACGGTCGGTGGCTAAGGACGGAAGAAGAAGAAGAAGAAGATTTGCTTATTCTTCTTGATTAATTGAATATTTAAAGTAAAAACTATTATTTGATTAATTATTCTTGTCAAGCTCAGATGTCAGTGCATTTTTGATCTTGGATGTAAAGATAAAGATTATTTAGCCTGTGTATACTGGTTTAATTATTTGTTCATTGCTGGGTTGGTCCTGACAGTTTCTTTTTCATAGAGATGTGGTAATTGTAAATATCAAAAGATGTCGGGGCCGAGAAAACTTTAAGATTGACTGACAGCACGGTGTAGTAGAATATCGCCAGCAGAACTTATAGGTAACACCATCAATCACCTATGCCAAGTGGCACAGAATGGCACACGATGATAAAAGTGTTGTAGGTCCTTTGCTTCTACACTCAGACTTCTCCTCTGTACATTTATAACCTCATTGAAGTTTGCCTATACTTATAGAATTTATTTATGTACCACTGTATCTCACTGTGATTCATGAGTCTGTGTGTCTCATTGATTTATACGCATGTATATCTTGCCCCGCCTAGTTCCCCAGGGGTCTTTGAGGGGACAAAAAACTAATAGGACTACAGTTCCCATCAGTCATGTCATAAGAGGCAACCAAGTTCAGCTTGTGGGCTGGCCATCAAAACCACCATTGCATGAGCATATACATGATGTTGGTGTATTGCTTCCTGCAAGGTGGCCAGCTGCAGTAGTGATTCCACGCTGCACATGGAGAAAAGAGGAAAATATCTTGCTGCAGTTTGTGCACAGGTAGTACCATCTGTATCTTGGTTTCTCTTCCTTTATACTTTATTGAAATAGAGGATTGATCTGTATGTTTGAATGTGAACTGACTAGGTGTGTTTTCTCCAGGGTGTGAAGGAAAACAGTAAAGAGATTGGTCTTGAGGACAAGGTGAAAATTGACTTGCTGGTTGTGGGCAGTGTTGCTGTCTCCAGGCGTGGTAGGTTTCTCTTTCTAGTTTTTTCAATCCTTTTATCTAAGCTTCCCTCTTATAGACAAGCAGTATGTGTATTGTTCTGTGAACAAATCTTTGTAAGCTTCATCCACATATAACACATTTTTATTGTACTATTTTATTTATATTGGGCAACTGGCAGATGGCAAAAGAACAGTCGGGTGACCGCAGCTGAGGTTCAGAGATGTGTGCAAGAGAGGCATGAAGGCTTTGGACATAAAATCCAGCAACCTGGGAGGATGAAGCTGCTGATTCCACCAAGTGACAATGCTCCCTACGGCGTCTGATTGGGGAAAGAAAGCTCTCACGACAAGCAGAAGAGAAAAGCACACGTTCGAAAGGAACATCAGGAAAAAAAGCAGCAGAGGGCTATCACCTCAGGGGCGCATTCCCATAGTCAGCTTTGCCTGAAAGGGCTACTAGCTAACTATTTTGTACTGTAACTTTTATACATATAAACTGTGTTTGGGATCGTGCACATAAGACTCGTGTTTGTTGCTTATAACAAACTAGATTGTAACAGTAATTGTATATCATCTTTTGACTTTGACTTTTCCGATTCCCTAGGTTACAAGTTTTCACGCTTTTTTTCCTTGTGCTAAGTAGTGAACGGTGGATGTCTTTTTCAGTTGCATTGTATCTCCATACAGGATTGTATATCATCATCCTCATTTACTAATTGGCTCCCTATGGAATATGGAACCATCATGAAGTCTGCACCAAAGCATTTATTTATTCTTAAAGCTGTGGTTTCTGTGGCAGTGTTCTCCATGATGATGTTGTCAGCCACATAGACAAAAATCTCAGAGACCCATGGTAACTACACAGGGCCATCTTGTCGTTACCTCCTTAAAATAATAAATATGTGTTTTCTATTCTTAGGATTCCGAATCGGGAAGGGAAAGGGATTTGCTGACTTGGAGTATGCCATGATGAGGACTATGGATGCCATAGATGCTAACACCATCGTGGTCACTTCCGTTCATGACTCACAAGTTGTGGACATTCCAGAAGAATTGGTGAGTATGGGAGGTCTAAGCTTGCTGATCTTAGAGAAAATTTTCATTGTGAAGGATTCTAATTAGTGCCCATTCTGTACATGTGGGAAGCATTCTTTTAGTGCTGATGCTGTCAGATAACTGCATTGTCCAAACAATAAAAAGCATGCAGCTGATTATCCATTAAAAATAATACACTGGTAAATACCAAAATGGATACATTTATAGAAGGGCAGTAAATTAAAACTATAAAGTTGTACCAGAGCATGATAAGTGAAAATAGAGATGAAATAGGATACACAGAGATGGAAGAATATATATCACTTACAGTGAGGCAGAGAGAAGCATCACAATAGCAAATCGTCAGACAAGTTATCTAGAAAAATCAATCAATAAAGAACATCAGGAAGTGGAATAAGTAGTATGTAATAACATACGGTATGTACACAAATTACAACCACCAAGAAGTTATATGACAAGATCACCAATCTGGAAATGATAAGAACCAGACAGGTGCCATTGAAACAGGAGATGAGGTAATGGATAGGTGACACACTGAGGAAACCTGTTAACATGACAGTCCTTGACCTGGAATCCCCAGAGTAATTGAGTTAGAGGAAGACTGAAAAATGTGGGGAATAAAATGGGATATAAGTGTAAGCGTTGAGGAAGACATGGTAAGACCTTGAACAACTGACGCAGAACAGGAAGTGTCATGATACAGTTGAGGCCTGAGCTCTTTGGGGAGTTGATGGGTAATGAATGAATGTACAAAAGTTATAACATGAATAATATTGAACTGGGTATTTCATTTATCAAGTTAAAACATGTACATTCTTATCTTATTTATTTTGCCTGTGACCTGTTGGACGTAACATTCTTAAACTCAGTAGTCTGTTTGTTCCAGTGCCTTCACAAACAGACATTTGAAACTTTTTTTTTTTCAGGTTGAGGAACATGACATGACTGTAGACTTTATATTGACACCAACTGAGTTAATTGAGACGAAGTGCACCCGCCCCAAACCTGCAGGAGTCATCTGGAGTCATCTAGATGTTAATAAATTCTTTCAGGTATGTTCACATTAATCTCACAACAAAGCTTGCTGCATGGGGGCTTCTGGTAAATTAAGAGTTTATCTATTGGGTCTCATAGAGAGACGTGCAGGATACAGTACTTATGTAACATGGACATCGTAGCAAGACTTAGGTATTTATCTAATGCATGAGCTGATGGTTCCTGATTTCCTGCTACCAACAAGATTGAGTCCTCTTGGACATAAGTGATTGGTTTACATGCTTGCAGTCTTGAAAAATTTAGTGTTAGTGAGAAAGTACAAGCTTCTTAATTGCTCACGTTTGGAATGTGGATAATAAGAAAGATTTCATCCATAGATCCCAGTGCTGAAGCAACTGAGAGACCTTGAGCGTGAGGCTGGCAAGGATGTCCGACTGAAGGGACAGGAGCAAGATGATGATGATCCACTGGAGAATGCTGAGCGACTAAGACCTCTCAGGTTCAGGCGCTTCAGAAGTGGAGGCTACAGAGGCCGTGGGAGACCTTTTAGGTTGGTTAAGATCCTATCTAGGTTTTTTTCGGTTTCACTAAAAACCATTTCGGTTAGTAAAATCCTAAGTAAATTATTTTTTTTCGGTTTCATAAAGTGAAATATTTAAGGTGTATAAAATTCTTTGTAAAAATTTTTGATGGGTCATAAAGATACTGTGAATATGCCTCTTACTCGACTGCTTTACCCAACAATAAACTTCCTGTCACACCCTCCATAATCCTGAAATTAAGTCACATTTTTCAAAACAATTAAAATATATGAAGTTTTCATCCAGCTGCACTAGAGCCACAATTTAAGCTCACTCGCACGTAAATATCATAATAAATCAAACAACATATTAGGAGAATGAACAGTTTTGATTCCATAAAAATTCGATGTGTTTGTGTTGTTTAATTGTCCCCATTAGCTCTACACTTTTACTGCAGTAATCCTCTCTAACCACATAGAAGACGTAGATCAGGATTTCCTGAGATATATTTTTGTGAAATGACCGTTTTGTGTGTCTGCAGGTACAGGCGCGGCAGTGGGAGATACAGGGCGGATGGAGGAGATGACAGCAACAAGGAGAATGTGGAAACTGGGGATGAGTCGGGAGCTGACGGTGATAATGACGGTCGTGGCAGGCGCAGAAACTATCGCAATCGACGCTTTCAGCGTGGTGGCAGGCCCCGTGCATCTGAGTCTGAGCTTAGTGATGGGGCTGGTGAGGGCAGACAGGGATATGGAGAAAACAGGGCCCCCCAACGCAGGTATTACCCTGTTAACTTTATTGTAGACACATCTGGGTACTAGCTTAGTGAGATACAATCAAATATTAACATGTTTCATTAGCAGTTATATGGGACCCAGATTATGTACATCAGGGGTCAGCAACCTAGGGGCTTTTGGGATCTACTTTAGAAACACTGAGCTCTCTAAAGATCTACCGCATATATATATATATATATATATATATATATACATACATTGTAGTATATATATATGTACACACAAATACACGTTTGTGCAATTTTAACCTTCACCCCTACTCGCTTTTCATAGTCTGATTCCCAACTCGTGTACCCAGACATTTCATTCATTCATAACCCTCCACTCCCAAAGGAGCATAGGCCTTCAACAAACACATGCCAAGTCCTCCTGTCACGTGCCATCATCTCAAGTTCTTTCCATGTTCTCGTCATCATTTTCACCTCTGTTTCCAACTCTCTTCTCCATGTACTTCTTGGTCTTCCTCTGCCTCTCTTGCCCTGGGGGTTCCAGAACAAGGACTGCCTTGTAATGCTATCAACAGGTTTCCTCAGTGTGTGTCCTATCCATCGCCATCGTCTTCTTCTCATTTCTTGTTCCACTGGCACTTGTCTAGTTCTTGTCATCAGTTCCACGTTGGTAACCTTGTCATACCATTTTAATCCCTCTATTCTACGCAAGCACCCATTTATGAAAGTCTGTAGCTTTTTGGTTGTTGTCTTTGTTGTTCTCCATGTCTCTGAGCCATACAATAGGACTGACTTCACATTTGAGTTGAAGATTCTTATTTTCGTGTTGGGTCCTATTTCTCTTGATCTCCATATATTTCCCAATGCAATGAAAGCTCCTCTTGCTTTTTGTATTCTTATTTTGATATCGCTGTCTGTCCCTCCAACTTTGTCTATATTACTGCCAAGATATGTATATGATTCTACATCTTGTATTGGTGTTTCTTCAAGTTCAACCCTGTTATCGTTACCTGCATTTATTCGCATTATTTTTGTCTTTTCCCTGTGTATTTTCAGACCCAATTGCTGTGACCTCTCATCGAGTGTTTTCAATTTGTCCTGCATCTGATTACGGCTATGGGACAGAAGAGCCAAGTCATCAGCAAAATCCAGATCATCCAACTGCTTAGTCAGAGTCCACTGGATTCCATTTCTGTTGTGTGTTGTCGATGATCTCATAACCCAATCTATTGCCAGCAAGAAAAGAAATGGAGACAAGAGGCATCCCTGTCGCACTCCTGTTCTTATCCCAAACGGTTCTGTAAGCTGTCCTTCGTGAAGAACTCTGCATGTCATGTCTTCATATGTTTTCTTTATTAAATTAATGATCTTCAGGGGAACTCCATAATGCCTCAACAATTTCCAAAGTGATTCTCTGTCTACACTGTCAAATGCCTTTTCGTAGTCCACAAATCCGATGTATAGTGGTGAATTCCATTCCAGACTTTGTTCAACTATTATTCTCAGAGTGGCTATCTGGTCTGTACATGATCTGTTTTGTCGAAAACCTGCTTGTTCATCTCTCAGTTTCTTGTCTATGGACTCTTTTAATCTCTCAAGGATAATCCTGTTTAATACTTTTCCTGGCACTGATAGTAACATTATTCCTCTATAATTTGTGCACTCTTGTAAATTTCCCTTCTTAGGCAACTTAACCAGATATCCTTCCTTCCATTCTGCTGATATCTCTTCCTTTTCCCAGACTTTACCAAGTAATTTATATAACATCTCTGTAGCCGTGTCGATATCTGCTTTGATGGCCTCTGCTGGAATGCCATCAGGTCCAGACGCTTTTCCATCTCTTAGAAGCTTTATGGCTTTCTTTATTTCTTCCTTCGTTGGTCTTTCGCCGTTAATTTGTAGCTCTTCTTCTGCTGGCTGGATGTCTGGCGGGTTTTGTGGAGCTGGTCTATTGAGAAGGTCCCCAAAATATTCTGTCCACCTCTTCATTTGCTCTTGTATATTGCTGAGCAGTTTCCCATTCTTGTCTTTTATGAGGCAACTTGTTTGCTTGTATTTCCCTGTTAGCTTCTTTGTGCTGCTATATATTTCTCTCATATTTCCTTTGGCTGCAGCATCTTCTGCCTCTCTTGCCAACTCCTCAATATACTTCCTCTTGTCTCTTTTGATACTTCTTTTTACTTCTTTGTTTGCTTCTGTGTACACTTCTTGAGCCTTGGCTTTGGAACTTCTGGTTTTGCTTGTGTTTAACTCTGCTTTCTTGTTTTTTCTGTCTTTTATCTTATTGATGGTTTCTGTTGTTATCCATGCTTTTTGTTGTCTTTCCCTTTTCCCCAGTATTTCTTCACATGTCTCCTTCCATACAGTTTTGACCTGCTGCCAATAGTCTTCTGTATTCTCTACATCTTCCAGCTGTTGGAGCACTTGGAATTTGTTGGATACTGTGACCGCAAATTTGTCTCTTGTTTCTTGATTTCTTAGCTGTCCTACATTATACTGTTGTCTATAATTTTGCATTGTTGCATATCTCTTGAGTTTCATTTTTACTTTGGCTATCAGAAGATGGTGATCTGATGCCACATCTGCTCCTCTATATACCTTTACATCCTGCAATGATGATCTAAACTTCTTGTTTATGCATATATGATCAATCTGATTTTCTGTTCTATGGTCTGGTGATATCCATGTTGCCTTGTGTATTCTCTTATGTGGAAACATGCTTCCTCCTATAGCCAGTTGATTTGAAGCACAGAAGTTTGTGAATAGTTCTCCATTTTCATTCATTACTCCTAGCCCATGTTTTCCCATAACTTCTTCAAATCCGGTGTTAACTGTACCTATCTTTGCATTCATGTCACCCATCAAAATTGTGATGTCTCTTCTTTTTACTTTATCCATAATTTCCTGTAGTTTAGTATAAAATGCTTCTTTCACAGACTCTTCTTTGTCATTTGTTGGTGCATAACATTGGATGACATTTACATGAATTTTCTTTTTAGCTGTTTTGAAAGTAGCTGTTATTATTCTGGGTCCAACAGCTTCCCATTCAATGAGTGCTTTCTGTGCTTCTTTAGATAACATAAGAGCTACCCCTTCACTGTGGTGTGAACTTTCGTCTTCATGTCCTGAGGACAGCACCAATTCACCTGTGATGAGTTTCTTCCTGTCTACCCCCTTCCACTTTGTTTCACACATTCCCAAAACCTCAATTTTGTATTCCCTCATTTCTGCTGCCACTTGCGCCACTTTCCCTTGTTCGTTTAATGTCCGAACATTCCAGGTGCCAAATCTGGAAGTTCTCCTAGAAGAAAGAAGGTTAGTCAGCAACACAGACTCCTTTCGGCTTTCTCTGTGTTGCATCATACGCCTCCCCACGGGAGGACCTTCCCCTGTCTTGGATGGCTGTGTTTTATTTTCTTTATTTGACTTGTCCATATTTGTTGAAGTTTTCAGGGTTCGTAGCGACCTGGAAAAACCTTGAAAAACCTGGAAAACGAAAAAAAAAATTCCAGGCCTTGAAAAGCCTGGAAAAATGGCTATAAGCCTTGAATTTTCCGCATCGGACCTTGAAAAATAATTCGAAATCGAAAGTTCGTTACTTTGTGTCCATTTTTTGGTTATTGATGGTATTTTTCGCAACAACAGACGCGACGAGTCTAAAAATAAATCAGCGTTTACGCCATTAACGCAAAGCGCCGAAAACGAAACCGCCGAAACTTCTGGAAATGCGCAAAGGGAAGTAAAAATTGTGAAGTTACCGTACAATTTTTACTTCCCTTTGCGCAAAGTTACCGTAAAATGTTTACTTCCCTTTGCGCATTATTTCCAGAAGTTTTCGGCGCTTTGCGTTAACGACGTAAACGCAGATTTATTTTTAACACTCGTCGTAAGTAATAAATTCGTTTATCTCATTTATAAAACCTATTTAAATAAGTCCAGTTTATTATATTTATGATGAAAAGACTTATCCCGTTCTACCTCTGAAGGGTTATAGGCTAATTAGGATAGGCCTAGGCCTACATGTTTTCAATTTCAGATAACATGAATAATCGCCGATACACGAAAGTGGCATCACATCTGTCAAATCGCGGTAATTAGGATAAATGAAAATCAGCAATTTTGTGGATAGGCCTATGTTATTTAAAATTTTAAAAAAAGATTTAATTAAATTTTAAATAAAAATCGAAACAAACAAACGAAACAAAACCCAACAAAAATAGTAAGGGGGGGGGGGGTGGGGGGGGTGTAAAGGTCTCCAGTTAGATATTTAATAGATTTTCACTTATCATAAGTATTACCCTCCCAATTACTATATAAATTACCTTTTGTTTTAGTTAAATATTGTTTGACTATTATGTATGCATTTTGAATTGGTAAATATACATAGCTTAGGCCTACTCGTAAGTTATTTGTGTTCCTTTTTTTTTTTTTTTAAACTAACACTACTAGGAGACCTACAGATGTGACATCATTTGTGACCAAGGAAAAAACTCTTGAGAGCTGAGATTATTTGGACTCTTTTTTTTTTTTTTTTTCAGTGAAAAGTCCCCCAAGTTTTAATTCAAATTTTATATGCCACAAGGGACATATTCTCTTCTGTGATAGTTTTGATTCAGCCTTCAGCTTTTATTTCAAGACCTGAAATTCAGATTGGTGTATTTGGAACAGTAGCGGAAAATAGGAAGCATTTTTCCTGTAGCACTGAAGAAAAAACAACTCAAATTGAAAAAGATAAATCATCCTGTGTTTTGTGCGACAGAAGATAAGGCATGCCGACAGTCACCTGGCATGATACGAAAAGATTTAACCTTATATCCACTGTTCACTCCAATGATAATATAAACAAGACAGTTAGAAAGACTAATTCTTTAGGGCAGAACAATTCAGAAGCCAGTGATTGCAGAAAAATACAGCAAAAGTATGGGAGGTGTGGAAACTTCAGCCAACTAGGTGCAAGCTACCCCTACCCACACAGATCCTATTTTTATATTATTTCTTAGTTGAAACTGCCCTGGTCAATGGGCATATAACCTACAACACTGCCAGCTCTACAAAAAAAGATCAAAGCGAAGATCAGGATGTCAGTATGACTCTTATTGAACCTGCTAGGAGCCGCGCTAGCGTAGTGGTTACCACACCGCTCTGGCGACCAGGTGATCCAGTATCAAACCCAGTCGATGGCATTTGAGGATTTTTCGTCGACCGGGATTTGGACTGGATTAACTCGAGACCTGGCGAGGACATTTGAAGGTGTGTCGTCGACCAGGGATTGGCGGCTCCTGAGCCGACCCAGCTCTAATGGGTACCTCCGAAATCGGCGAGTATCTGCCTGAATGGCGAGGGACACCTGTCTCTGTACAAGAAAAAAAGGGATACTCACGTAAAATCAATGTCAGGTTAGACATTAATAATAACCTGAGATTTCACCTCGAGTATTAGCGGGCGTACAAAAAGAAAAAAATTGAACCTGCTATTCTTCGACGCAATGTGACACCTTCAAAACAACATGACTTACTGAGCACCACTTCATTGATAAAAAAGTAAAGGGCAAGGTACAAACCAGACTGTAAAGTGTGTAAGGCTGCAGGGAACAGAAGCCAGACTTGCATGTACTGCCCAGATTGCAATGTACCTCTATGCCTGATACCCTGCTTCAAGTTATACCACACAGTCAAGGATTATCAACGTGGATCGTTGACAAAGACTCTTGCAGAGGCCTACAGCTACAACTTCAACCCCAGTTAATGAAAAAAGCAGCTCAGACTCCAACTAGAGGTACTTAACTACTCAAACATTTACAAACGCTCATTGTCAGATGCCACAGACACAGAATACATTCAAAAAAGACAAACACGAAAAATAAATTTTTTTTTAAACATTTTATTCCAATTTTATTAGCCTTTTATGTTGATATACGTGGTTAATCGTTAAATCAATACGTCAGTCAAGCTTATTTTATTCATTACCATCCATGTCACTAACATTTTATTGCGCTGATGTTGAACAAATTCACTAAAAACTTGGAAAAGATGTCTGTTTTTCAATCTTTTATGAATTTAAAAAAAAAAAAGTTCTTTTTAAAGAAATCTGCAAACACCCTTGGTAATGGGAGACGGTAATGCTCCGGATTGCTGATCAGCAAAGTGATAATTATATCTGAGAAAATTAGATGAGGAAAATATTAGAGTTTCCCATCCTTGAAAATCACGTGCTGGACCTGGAAAAACCTGGAAAAAGCCTGGAAAATGCTTGAAGAAATTTGCTATGAACCCTGAGTTTTTTGTGGTTTAAATTTTTTACAGGATGGGGTAACCGGCCCCATGCCCAACCCTCCTTAGTCGCTTTCTACGACATGCTTGGCAGGGGACAGTGTTACTATTCTTTGCTCCCCTTTCGGGCCCCGGTAACACACGGGTGACCCAGACATTTGATATAGAGAAAAAACCCTATATCCATCTCATGGGTGCTTGGGTACCCATACTTTTTATAGAGCAATATAAAGAGTTCATTTCAAGCAAACTGTCAGTATCTTCACAAACACAAAAACAAGGAAATAAAGGAAGAAGTCATGAGTTATGGAAGTTTTCTTGATTTTTAATTCAGAACAATAAACATCGAATATTGAACTTTTTGTTCAGTTAACAACGAAATAGACATCAGAAAACATGAACGCCCAAAAATGCTGAATCATTGTCGAAACTTATTCTGGCATTGCAACACACTCTAGACAAACAACATGCTTGTGGTCTGGGCAAATGTAGGAATGACATCTTCCACACTGAGTAGACACTTTTTATCTTTTTTCCATGAACAAAGAGCACACATCTTTGCTGGGTTTTTTTTTGGCTGAGGCATTGGAACCTGGTTTTGATTTGGGGGTTGTAGTGTTGTGCTCATCGATTGCTTAGATTTTCCAGATGGAGTGGATGGGTTGGAATGGCCTCTCTTTTCGGGGAGTTTTCGTTCCATCCAATCATTGGATTGTTAGAGAAATGGTATCTTTCAAATACTTTGAAAGGTTTCGTAAACCAATGCGGCGATTGAGCTGACCTTCTGCATGTCCTGATGCTACTGATCTAATTAAATCAGATCGCGCATCCTTTCAAGCCAGAAAGTGATTTGCGTTTGCAGCTCTAAAGAACACGAAAGCTGCAAGGCATCCAAGGTCCAAATTATTTGTGAAAAAGACCATGGGCCAATGCTTGGACTTTCAACATATGTCAAACCATTATTGAGGAGGTATTGAGACAGGTTGTAGGTTGTAAAAAAGTTGTCAAATGTAATGTTTCTGCCAGTCCTCAAGTATGACTCAACTAATTCCTTGACCACCCTCTCTCCGTGGTCCTTTTCTTGCTGTCAACTAACCTTTCCTATGTAAGGTATGCCCCTCAGAGGAAAACAAGTGTCTGCCTCATTCAGCCAGTAGATCTTTAAGCCATATCTGTCTGACTTGCTTGGTATATACATCAGGAATTTGCATCTTCCTCTGAAGAGCACCAGTTATTCGTCAATAGTCAGGAAAGGACCAGGATTGTAGTTTCTTCTCAAATTTCTTTCACACTTCTCCCAAACTTCCCTGACTGGAGCAAGAGGGTCTTTGTTTCTTATTTCTGTGCGAGTGGGTTTGTCATCAATGCGCAAGCATCCCAACAGCCTGACAAATCTTTTGTAGCTAAACAATGATCTGACAAAGGGGCTTCCCCATATGTCGCTGAAAATGACTTTTGTGTCAAGATGCCCTTGGTTGAGAGATCCTAAAGCAAGCAAAGCTGCAAAAAGAGCTCTTATTTCAACATTATCAGTATCTGACCACACATTCCCATCACAATCATCTTATTTCAACATTATCAGTATCTGACCACACATTCCCATCACAATCATCTTATTTCAACATTATCAGTATCTGGTCACACATTCCCATCACAATCATCTTATTTCAACATTATCAGTATCTGACCACACATTCCCATCACAATCATCTTATTTCAACATTATCAGTATCTGACCACACATTCCCATCACAATCATACTTTTTATGACTTTCCCTATTTGTGCATCCGACTATAATGTTCACAATATCTAAAGTTAGGAATAGTTCAAAAGCCTCTGTTTCGGTTGCCAACACTTTCTTATTGGCTTTGAAAATATTGTGTATTGGCTTGCTGTTTTTTTTAATGGTGGAACACTCTTAAACCAATGTGTATTGTCTTTGGCTACCATCTGATCTTCAACACTTATTTCCACCATTCCTGCATCATCTGCATTGACATCAGAAAACTCAATATCTCCACCAGTGCTCTCAACATCAGAGTTCCTCTTTCTACCAGAATCATGTTTTCGGAGGGCATCCAGCTCATCTCACTGCTATCATCATCATCTGATGTGACAGATTCATTGGAGCTCTCATCTTCCTCAGCATCTTAGCCTGCTCGCCACTGTGGCAAAGGCTCTCAAATACATTCTGGTCCTGGCAAATATAAAAGGAAAAAACCTTTATTATTAGTCTAATATGTTAGTCCTACATGTACAAAATTATCAGAGTTGGGTAAAGGACTACGGGAAACACCCCCCGCAACACTATTATTTGTTTTTACATGTACACACCAAGGGAGATGGTGTAGTGTATTCCAATGCCATTTGGGCATTCTTAGCACCAAATGAAAAATAATGGTAGAGTTTTTGAAAAAATCTTTTAAATGGCCTCTGGGTGCCCAGGCACCCACGAGTTGGGGTGAAGGTTAAGCGGGGGAGGGAGGATGGATGATGAACGTTGCAAAGAATAATCACGTTTCTCTCTGATGCATTTCACGAATATATTTTAGCAGCCAGCTTGAGAGTTTTCATTAGGAATGAGAGCACCTTTCATTTTGAGGACACTGCGATTTTAAATACCGGCGGGAAAGGTTTAGTCCGAAATTTGGCTACTTTAAAAAGTCTTTTCTTTTTTTTTGTCCCTGCAGTCGCCAAATCAGGATCGACTGGTTGCTGACCCCTGGTGTACATGATTTAACTTCTGTTGTAGTATTAAGTGACATTGATATGTAGCTACTTGTTATGTTTTATTATTTCATAACCCTTCAACTGTCCCAGAGAACAAAGACATGCCAAACTTTCCTATCCTGTACCATTCACTCTAGGTTTTTCTGTGTCTTCTTATTACATTTATTCAAGCATAAAAACATTCCAGTGTTATATTCATTACATGTAGATGCTGTATTTTGACATAGATGGCCCCACATAGTTCCCGGGGCCCCCTGAGGAGATGAAGGAATGTTAGGCCTACTGTTCCCTCGCGCATATTGTAAGAGGCAAATAATATAAGTTTGTGAAGGAGGCTGGCAAGCTCGTAATGTAAAGCAAATTGCTACAGAAATTACTGCTGCAAGAGTACAGGCTTTTGTACAGGCTTCCTGCAAGCAGGCCAGTTGCAGTGCTAGTTCCATAAGGCCAGAAACAAGGGATATGACATAGTAACAGTTACTGTTGACTGTGGCCTTTGTACAATTTCTTCGTTCGTCCTGAAAAGGACGTTTGTTGCGTTGTGTCCATTTACAGCGAAGCTGCGATATTTGCGCCTTTCGGCCGACACATCCGACTTCAGCACATCATTTTTTGGGACCGGGTGTGCCTTCCCTCTTCGATCCCTACTCTCTCAGCCAGACTGCAGTGATGCAGCCTGTTTCCAGGACCACCACTTGGAGGTGTAGGGTCTTGGTCAGCAATCAGATTAGGTATGTTCAATTGTCATCATTTCCTGTTGTGCTCCTTATGCAGGATGGAACCACCAGTGCAAATGATCCCCTTGCAGAAAGCCTGCATCAAAACATTCATGTGCTTGCTAGTGGTGTTTAGTGATTTGTTTTTGCATGATTAGCTTGCTAGCCTCATGTTCATGTTCATCACCTGTTACGAAATGTCTAAGGGAACAGCAGTCCCTTTTCATTCTTCGTCACCTCTAAGAACTACACAGAACATTCTGGTATGTTTCTTAAAATAAATTAAGTGAATTAGCTAGTTGCTGGTACCATTCTGTAAATGTTAAAGACCTTTTTAAAGTTCAGTTAACCTTGACATGCAGATACCCAGACAGGCGTCGCTTCCAGCGTAGGCGTCGCTTTGATGGTGGCAGTCGACGAGACTACAGAGGGGGAGATCACTCGGGCAGTGATGGTGAACAAAAGACATCTGGTGATGAGGATATAGAAAGTAAGACCAAAAAGATTTTAAAATGTTGGTTTGATAACTATTGCATGGAATTTGTGCCGTCCTCGTAACTTCTGACAGTTTAAGCTGTGATATCAAAATGTGTACTATCATTTAGGCTTGTGCTTAGTTCCAAATATGTTAGCATTTATTTATTCATCACCCTTCAGAGCCATACAATTTGGATTGTCTTCACATTTGAATTGAAGATTCAGAATTTTATATTGATCTCCATTTCCAAATGCATGTTTGTGGCTAAAGATTGTGTGTGAAATGATTGTGTAGAGCTTAAGCGTAGAAATCTGGATAAATATAGCTAGGAACTGATAGTTTTTATCTTTTTCTTTGGACATTTAGATCGTAGACCCCAACGCCAGAGATTCCGTACAAATCCTGATGCGGTTGTGTGGATGGGAGGCCTGTCACGTCGTCTTCGTGTGAGTGAGTTAAAGCAGGAGCTTCGGGCATTGCATGTGAACCCTCTACGTCTGGTATGGCGTGGTGCTCGGGGTTTTGCATTTATCCACTTCCAGGATGTTGATTCAGCAAAGGAAGCAGTTAGCACATTATCTGGCAAGGAGCTGGATGGAAGGGAGATCAAGGTGTGTATCAAGGGACAGAAATTAAAACTTGGAAGTATAGTATTCTTCTTCTTCTTTGATCCTTAGCCGCCGACCATCAAAGCAGTCAGTGGCCATCACGCCTAGTGGCATCTTGTAGGGCAACAACAAATTGATTCCACTTTGCTCGGTCGGTGGCCATCCTTCGTACAGTGCCCCAACTCTGGTTCATTCTTTGCATCTCGGCCTCCACAGTCCTCCGCCAGGTTGTTTTTGGTCGGCCTCTCTTTCGTTTTCCTTCAGGGGTCAAAAGCATAGCTGTTCTTGTGATGGCATCGGGGTCTCTTCTGAGAACATGGCTAACCCAGCGTCTGCCAGCGATGATGCTGTGCATGTCCTCTTGCTTGCTCCGAGTAAGCAGATCTTGGTTGGTGATGGTATTCGGCCAAAAGATTCGGTGAATTTTTCTTAGGCATGTTGTGTGAAAAGAGGACAATTTCGACATTTCCTTCTCTGTAACTCTCCAGCATTCTGCACCATAGAGAAGCACAGAAAGCACACAGCTCTGATATAATCTTAATTTTGTGCTTGTGCTGTACTGAGAGGACTTCCAGATGTTGTTTAGGCTAAAAAAGGCTGTTCTTGCCTTATTCATTCTGATGTTGATGTCTTTGCCTGCCCCGCCATCTGGTGTTACTATGCATCCTAGGTATGTGAAGGTGTCTGTCTGTACCAGTTGCTGATTCCTTACTAATATGGGCTCAGGGTTGCTCACATTGAGCGTCATGACCTCTGACTTCCTTAAATTGATGTTCAAGCCCACCTGCTGGCTAAACTTATTAAGTCTGTCCATTTTTTCCTGGATATGTTGATGTGAATGTGCTAGTAGTGCAATGTCATCTGCATATTCCAGATCTTCTAATGTAGAAAATGTAGTCCATCTTATTCCTTTTGGACTGCCCTCTGTTGTCTGTCGCATCACCCAGTCTATGACTATAGTATTAGTATAGTATAGTATTAGGCCACTTTAAACCCTAATGTCCTACTGTGCTCATACACTTATACCAGGGGCCAACAAATTACAGGTTACTGAGGGCTACCATATTTTTTATGCAAGTGCCTAGAATTTTCAACATTTTTGCATACCTTTATTTGGTCATGAAATTTGTTTATGAACACAGTATTCACAGATGGTAGTTTGACATAATATATAAATAAATACAAAACTTAAAACGCTGCTGCAAAAAAAATAAATTGTAAAGTAAGTAATTTAATGCATTCATCATATATATATATATATAATTCAAAAAAGGTAACGGTAGTCCCATATAGATATTGCCCCATAGAGGAGTGAAGTGTAAGAAACTGCACAATATTATGGTTAAAGGCCATTCCAGTGGCTGTGGGGGGTTGCAAAAATGACAGAGTGTATGAACCTTGTGCAGATTAGTTTAAAGTAACAGTTATATCTAAGGTCACTCTTCTGGCACCTAGATTTGAAGAAAATTTAACCCCCTGATTCTGTTTAAAAAATATATATATATATATTTTCATCTGTGCTTCTTGCACACAAAGAATGAATGAAACATTAAGAAAGGTGATATACCTGTTTAAGCTAATGGTGTACACGAATGGATATCTCATTCCTGTTAAGGGGTTATCTTTTAAATACAGGTGCATTGCTCTTTCCAGTTCATGATTTCTCGGTCCTGCCAAACTAGCAGTATCATAGTTTTCTGTTAATATACGAGGGGCGTTCAGAAAGTAATGCACTACATCGTTTTTCTCAGCTAGTAATGAGAAGCATGAAATTTTGCGCACTTCAAATATGGCATGTGCCAATTGTGTGCACTAAATTGCACCGCAACCGGCCAAATAATACGGCTACCCTAAACCGTTGAAATGGAGCGTGTTAGCAACTTGCGTTATAAACAGCAAATTGTGATAGAATTTCTCGTTGCAGAAAAGGAAACTGTTGTGAATATTCACAAGCGTCTATGTTATGTGTATGGAAGTTTTGCAGTCGACATGAGTACAGTCAGTCGCTGGGTTCAGAGAATCAAAGAATCAGGAAGTGGAGATACGGAGCTGCTTGATCGGCCGCGCTGTGGACGTCCTGCCACAGCCACCAACGCAGAAATGTTGAAATGCGCTTAGGGCATTATTCTTACTGATAGGCGAATCACTACTCAACAATTGGCCTTACAGCTGTCAGTCAGCATTGGTAGTGCAAATGCAGTTATAAAAACTCTCGGATTTTCTAAGGTTTGCGCAAGATGGGTTCCTCGAAGTCTCACAAATGACCACCGATTGCAAAGGAAAGCAATTTCTTCTGAATTGTTGGAGCATTTCAATGCTGATGGAGAGAACTCTTTGGCTAAGATCGTTACAGGCGACGAAACCTGGGCATATCATTTTGAACCTGAGACAAAAAGACAGTCAATGGAGTGGCATCATCCGCAATCACCAAGAAGAAAGAAATTCAAGACAATTCCTTCAGCTGGAAAGGTCATGATCACTGTCTTTTGGGACATTGAAGGTGTGATTCTTGTGGACGTTATGCCAAGAGGAGAGACAATCAATTCGCAAGCTTACATTAAGACATTGAAGAAACTCAATCAACATTTTCGCAGAGTTCGGCCGCACAAGAATCCAGCAGACCTGCTTCTCCTTCACGACAATGCGTGCCCTCACACAAGTCTGGCAACACGGGAAGCAATCACCAAATTGGGTTGGACTGTACTACCCCATCCACCCTGTAGTCCCGATTTGGCACCCTCTGATTTTCATCTGTTTGGTCCACTTAAAGATGCCCTGCGTGGGACAAGGTTTGAAGATGATGGAGTGATTAATGCAGCAAAGAAATGGCTACATGATCAAGACAAAATCTGGTACGGGCTAGGAATACATGCACTTGTTTCGCGCTGGCATAAAGCCGTACAAGTTGATGGGGATTATGTTGAATAATACCGATGTTTACATGACATATCCATGTATATTGTGTATAAATTTCATGCTTTTTGAATAAACAGCTCCTGAGAAAAACAACGTGGTGCATTACTTTCTGAACGCCCCTCGTACATAAAGGTGAAATATTTTTTAGTGCCCTGTTAATGTAATACATAAAGGTGACTATTTTTTTGTGGCACTTTCATGTTTCTATTCGTGTTACCAAGGCCCAAAGAATAGTAACACTGTAACCTACCATGCATGACGTCAAAAAGCAACTAAGGAGGGTTGGGTATGAGGCTCGTTAGCCCATCCTACAGAAATTTTAAACCAAAAAAAAACCAAACAATGTGGACAGGAATAATTCAGCCATCCAAGACAGAAGGTCCTCTGGTAAAGAGGCTTGTGATGCAGCAAGGAAGGCTAAAAAGAGTGTGTTGCTGACTCAAATTTTTTCTTCTAGGAAAACCTCCAGCATTGGCACCTGGAATGTTCGTACATTAAATGAAAAAGGGGAAACAGCACAGGCGGTAGCAGAAATGAGAAACAAGATAACATCTTGGGATTCTGCGAGACAAGATGGAAAGGCACAGAGAGGAAGAAAGTGATGACAGGAGAATTGGTGCTATCCATCATCAGGACATGAGGAAGAAAGTGATGACAGGAGAATTGGTGCTATCCATCATCAGGACATGAGGAAGAAAGTGATGACAGGAGAATTGGTGCTATCCATCATCAGGACATGAGGAAGAAAGTGATGAGAATTGGTGCTATCCATCATCAGGACATGAGGAAGAAAGTGATGACAGGAGAATTGGTGCTATCCATCATCAGGACATGAGGAAGAAAGTGATGACAGGAGAATTGGTGCTATCCATCATCAGGACATAAGGAAGAAAGTGATGACAGGAGAATTGGTGCTATCCCATCATCAGGACATGAGGAAGAAAGTGAAACCTGTGAATAGTATTACAAGGCAGTTCTTGTTCTGGAATCCCCAGGGTAAGAGAGGTAGAGGGGGGACCAAAGAAGAGATTTGGAGAAAGACATGAAAGGATTTAAGAATACATGGAAAGACCTTGAGCTGATGGCACAGGCCGGAAAGACCTGGTATAAGTTTGTTGAAGGCCTTGAAGGGTGGTGAGTGGATGAATATTGTGTTTTCAGGTTGCCAGTCTCATTTGTATGTAAATTTGATTTATGTAGTTTTATTCAACTGTCTTATAAGGTAGTAATTCATTGGACCACAACACAGAATCTAGAGATTGCTTTTGGTTCAAGTAAGCCTGCTAGTCAGATACGTAGAAATTGTAAACAAGCCATGGTAGATTTGTCAATATTCATTGTTAGATTGAGATGGCCAACAATGACCGTCCACCACGCCGCAGGGGAGGAGACTATCGTGGTGACAGCAAGGGAGGAGACTATCGTGGTGACATCAAGGGAGGAGACTATCGTGGTGACAGCAAGGGAGGAGACTATCGTGGTGACAGCAAGGGAGGAGACTATCGTGGTGACAGCAAGGGAGGAGACTATCGTGATGACAGCAAGGGAGGAGACTATCGTGGTGACAGCAAGGGAGGAGACTATCGTGGTGACAGCAAGGGAGACAACCTAGCCTCTGAGCAAGTGGAGTCTAGTGACAGGTTAGTAAGATATCACTTATTCAGAAAGGTTCGATTTCATTGTATAAATGACTGGGGCACTTTAAGGGGATGCACTACAGTGAAAACTAACTGTTGTTCTAATAATATTTTCACACTTTTTATATACTCAAAGGACACAGTGTATGTCCATGAATCAAATTCTACAGTTTATTTTGTTTAAAAAATCTGCCATTTTGGATTTGTAACCAATTTTCACGAGCAAATTTCATGTGTTTCCTATTGTCCAAACTTTATCAAATTGCACACATGTTGTGACTGACAATTAAAACAATTTTACACATGCTTATTTTGATATGTTTAAAATTCTATTTTTAATGATTTAAAAAAAAAAAATACACTATATTTGTTTAAAAAAATATATGAAAGAAAATTACCAAAATATCAAAAATTCGGATGGTGTTACTTTAAAGATATAGATGTGTACTACATGCATGCCAAATTTGAGACTGGTCTGTTAGACAGTTTGTTAGTAATTAAATGTTTTGTTAATAAAAAGTTAGTTTTAAGATAAATGCATTTTACTCACCGAGTGCCTTGTCGTGTCCAATATACTCCATTCTGGGGGGCTGAATGTGTTTAAAATTGTCCAGCACTATATGCTGCACCTCCTTCAGCTTCCTGCAGCTCCTCTCGCCTTTGACTTGCCTAATTTTTCTTCTTTTTACAAGTTTATCAGCCTCATATTTCTGGCTGTTGGCCAGACGTTTCCTTAATCGCACCTGTCCAAGGCGTTTTGAGTTTGTTCCAGATGCTTGGCCATACAGCTTTTTTATTTCTGCACTGGCTGATGGACCAAAGTTGAACTCTCCAATGGCCATAAGGATACTGGATTTGACCTTTTGTAATGACACAAATTTCCGCTTGCTGCAACGACTCCATATAACATTGTGGAGGCTTTCATTTGCATTTTGTGTTGCACCTAGCTCACACCGCTTGAGCAGATGCTGATCAGTAAGACGCTCATAAATAGGGGCTAAGTGCTTATGGAGCAGGTTGTAGTCTAGCGGAGTGTGAACCTTGGTCTTGTGGGGTCCGGCAGCTTCTCCTTTGGCCACGGAAGCTTGATAGAAACACCAGGAGTCTTTGCCTGGCGGACACAAATTATGTTGGGGTTTGTCGTTTGTCGAATACCCATGGTAGAGAGAAGCCATGATGGCTTGTTTCATCTCTGGGGCTGTACTATGCTTGCGGATGGCCCTGGTGTAGTAAATACACAATTTTCGTATGGCATTTTGGGTTAGACGACCATGGCCATTTCCCCCAAGGGTGACTTTTTGTTTCCTGCAGTCAGTAATGAGTGTCTTCAGTGCAGTGGCTAATCATTTTGCGACATGGTTGACGCACTCCTCTTTGGTTATGTCAACTTCTGGTCCATATGGTTTGATGTCGCAGAGTCTGTTGTAGGCCTTGGAATTGCCATCTGATAGCAAAACAGTGTAGCGTGGCTTGTGATTTGCCACTGAACGAAGAAAGAGAACCTCAAAGACTTTTACCTCCATCATTCCGGCTGACTCTTCGTAATTACGGCAGCAGTCCTTCTGATGCCCTGCTTTCCATTTTTCAAATTTGTCAGGCTGATTTTTCAGTTGCCACTGTCCAGTATTCTCGCAGATGTGACAGAAGGAAGACATAACATGCGCATCGATGACCATGCCAGTCAAGATGTCGATAACACTGCCAACACCTATCAGTGGCTTATGACCTCTAGTTAGCCATGTTGCATCAAAGCTGACAGCGATGTCAATGACTTCTCTTTTATTAATGGTACGATGCTGACTCTTAGCATGTTCAGCTCGGACGATGCTGACAGTACGTTGGTATCCAAATGATCAAAAATTTGATCTGCGTATTTATGAAATGTTTTCTGGTGCAGGCCAGGGAGGTCTAGGTTCTCACAGAAGAGATTGAACGTAGATGAGCCCATTCCAGACATGAGGGCACCAAGAACAGCAGATTTGTTTATTGCATGTCCCCGAGGGCCGCGGCCTTCTGGTTCCCTCTCGGATGTGTATGTTCCAGAAATTGCTTTTTCACATGTGTGACACATAACTTCCAGGAAGAAAGAGAAACCCTTTGACTTGGTGTTGTCAGTTCTTGTTTGCAATGTGCTTTGCTTGCACACATTGCAACACAAATTTTTAAGAAGGTTGTTGAAGAAAGAAATGTCCACAATGGTTCTATACGTAGGTTTAGGTTGGGCGCAGACAGTGTTATGAGATGCAACATTCTTGCTCGTGCTCAAGTTAATTTTTATATCAGATCGACTTGGGCCAGTGGTGAAAGGCACTATTGGATCAGCAATTTAAACTATAGGCCTATCGGATACTGGTGTGCAGAAATTCAATGTTGAGCATAGATCAGTTTGCTTATCATTCACCGCTGATTCGGTATTACCATTGCTAGAAATTACATACTGTCGATGCGATCTTGCAGCAGATAGTTGCTTTGCTCCTTTCACATTTGCGCACGCAGCCAGCTTGTTATGACCAATCAAAAAAGGTGTTTACGAATGTGTCGTGAATGAGGTCACCACGTGACCACTCCTTATAAGGAAGTTAGCATAAAATTATGGAAATTTTCAAAGCCACATCACTCAGCAATGAGAAAAAAAAAGTTTCGAATTTGCTATAATACGGCAGACAATGAAATTCCCTTTTTATCGATACCACATACGGACAGTGTAACTAAGCTATTATTGAGCGGCAAATCTTGCATTTTCGGCACAAATTTGCAAATCATAGCTTGGGGGTAGTACGGAAAATATGCTTTTTGACACATCAAATGCATTTTTTTATGTCATAAAACCTTGCTCAATCGATTCCTCAATGATTATTTAATAAAATAAGCTCAAAAGTAAAAAATCGATATTTTGTACGTGAAAACCGATTCTCACTACCGTGCATCCCCTTAACCTTTTCTGTTATATCTATCATTCCGTATCCACATACCCGGAATCCGTCTATGTTCTTGTCTGTCATTCCATATCATTGTTTCTAGAATCCCTATCTCTGCTTGCTCTTATGTCTATCATTTCATCATGCCCTAGATTCTTTCATTCTTGTTAGTCTTCAAATACCATGCTATCTAGCTTAGGTCATCATGTCTCCCATACAATCTACAGTCCCCACTGCTGTTTCTATTTTCATGGTTGGCTTCTTTCTGTGCCATGGAAAAATTTTAATGATCCTTGTTTTAACGTGATTCGTCCATGTGCCAAACAAAATCAAATCATAAGTGAGAATAGATGTGGATTTCGTAAATCTGTTTAATTTCATGGGGGAATTCCCAAACCATAAACTGTATCCAGAAGTTACTTTGTACCTATTATTATTAAACGCCTTCTGTGTCCCACCACTTTGCAAAGACCTCCCCTAATTTCTTCCTTCTTATTTCTTCCCCTTAGATACTTTCTAGGGCACCATCATTGTTTCACTGAATGTACTTAAGTATTAGTAGTTGAACAGTGACTATTTGATCACCCTGTATTGCTTTACTCCATTGCCACTTTGTTGTTTATTTCAGATAAAACTTCGGGACACTGGGTATTGCTAGTGGTTCCCATCCAGGAAATATGATGTCTTTTCTGTTATACTTGTGTGTCCCTGGATGTCAGCATAAACCACCATAGGAAATTTATCAGTGTCATCGCTTATCGTCAGTGGAGTACGGAGGCCTAAGATGAATGGAAGCAGTTAGCCATTGTCGCACTGTATAATGATATGGACATTAGTGGTAGCCACTTGAGCTTATGTTCATATCTTAAAGCTGTCAGTGGTGTAATCATTCAGTGGTTAATTCAGTTGAGTTTGTCATGTGTTTTTCTTGAAAATGGTTGGGTGCAAAGAAATGTAGAAAATAATTAATCCTGTGCCTACTTTTCTCACAAAAGAAGAGCTAGTCACTCACAAATGATAGTCATTTTTGTGTGCCGGTTATTTTTTGGTGTGACTGTGGTGTAAGGGTTAAGTCAGCCAGGTTGATATTTCTCAGAGACTGGTCTCTTCCCCTCCACCCATCATTGTGTGTAGCATGCCCAGACTTCTTCAGCAGCTTAAGAGAAGTTGTTTAATATTTCTACATTAAAGAATTTCTGTTACGGCAGCATGAACATTTCTTGTTTTCTGCCTGTGACAGGTGAATGCAACCATGCGGTTGCTAGAAATCTCTGGTTGTTTCAGACACGTGATTTTAAAGCTGAGACAAAGAGATGAAGTGGCATTCTCAGATTATCAGTGGGCATCAGAATTTGATGCATCTCCAGGGTCAGCTGTCTATTTCAGCATATATGTAAAATCTATGTAGTAAATTGGATACATGTACTAAATTTTCCACCTGAAAGACAAATGAAATTACATAGCTAATACAAATTATCAGCATTTTAATTTGCACTTTTTGAATGATGGAGCCACCACTGTGGCTGGTCTCCTTGCAGGAAGCCTGCACATAATATCTACATGGTCTTGTGGCAGTGGTTTCTGTAGCAAATTGTTTTACAAGATGAGGTTGTCAGCCCCAGACACAACCTCATATAGCCGTCACCTTATATGGCATGCCTAAGGGGGCAGTACTTTTTTTCTTTTGTTGTCTTATATGAGACCCCTGGGAAACTACATGGGGTCAGGTCACATGACTAATACAGATTACCTGTGTATTTTAAAAAAAAAAAACACCTTGACGGTTCATGAAGTTATTTTTTTGAAGTAATGTGAAGTGAAATGTTCAGCAGCAAGTTGTATGTTCACTTGAACTTTTTGTGCGAACTATGTCTGTGCAGGAATTTAGAACTATGTTATTTTCTGTATGTCCAAAGCAACGTAGTCTCAGTTTGTCTGACTGTGGCCATATGTGCTTCAATTGTCTTAGAAATAGGCTATAACTTCATTGTTGTATCTTGGATAGTTCATGATCTCATGTGATAAAACATATCTTATGAGATACTGTATTACTCTAGATTAGTAGAATAGTCAAGGTCAAGCAGTGTCATTCATCAGTTGTCCTTGTCATTCCCCATGGAGCATGGAATGAACATTGCAGCTGCCCCAAGGCAATCATATGCTGTTACAGAGGTTGCCAGCCCTATGCACAACATCAGGCAATGTGCTAGCAGGTAACTCAATGTGCTAGCAGGTAACTCAGCAAGGTATTGTTGAAGCTAGAGTGGGCCATGAAAATGTAGGAAGACAGGGTACCTTTAGCTAACACATGGCTGACACTGACAACTTAAATGCTGTTTACTAATTTCTTACTTCTCTGAGTATCTTTGTAGAGGTAAGCCATGTCTCTTTTATATACATGTTGTGATTTTGTTCCTTTAGTGAAATTGAGAAAAATACTGTTTAATTTGTGCATACCAGCCATTTGTAGTTTTTTTAAAATTATTATTAATAAACTTGGAAGGGGATGTTTCTCATATATTGCTTCCAAACAGAAAACACTTCTTACTTCTTTGTTTGCTTCTATGTACACTTCATGAGCCTTGGCTTTGGAGCTTCTGGTTTTGCTTCTGTTTAAATCTGCTTTCTTGTTTTTCCTGTCTTCTATTTTACTAATGGTTTCTGTTGTTATCCATGCTTTGTGCTGATGTTCTCTTTTTCTCAGTACTTCTTCACATGTCTCGTTCCATATATTTTTTACTGGTTGCCAGTGGTCTTCCGTATCTGTTTCATCTTCCAGCTGTTGGAGTACTTGGTATTTGTTGGATACTGTGATTGAAAATTTTTCTCTTATTTCCTGATTTCTTAGATATCCCACATTATACTGTTGTCTATAGCTATATGCTGTTGTAAATTTCTTGAGTTTTAATTTTATTTTAGCCAACAGAAGATGGTGGTCTGATACAACATCTGCTCCTCTACATACTTTCACATCATGCAATGATGACCTAAACTTCTTGCTTATGCATGTGTGATCAATCTGATTCTCAGTTCTGTGGTCTGGTGATATCCATGTTGCTTTATGTATTCTTTTATGTGGAAATATGCTTCCTCCTATAGCTAGTTGATTTGAAGCACAGAAGTTTGCTAATAGTTCCCCATTCTCGTTCATCATACCTAATCCAAGTTTTCCCATGATTTCTTCAAAGCCGGTGTTGTCTGTTCCTATTTTTGCATTTAGTTACCCCATCAAAATTGTGATGTCCTTTCTTTTCTTATTGTCCAAGACACTTTGTAGTCTGGTGTAAAAGTCTTCTTTCACAGATTCTTCTTTATCGTTTGTTGGTGCATAACACTGAATGATGTTTATATTTACTTTCTTTTGGCTGATTTAAACCTTGCTGTTATAATTCGGGGTCCCATTGCTTCCCATTCTATAAGTGCCTACTGTGCTTACTTGGACAGCATTAGAACCACCCCTTCACTGTGGTGGGCTCTTTCCTCCTCATGTCCTGAGGACAACACCATTTCTCCTGTGATCAATCTCCTCTTCTCTATGCCTTTCCACCGTGTCTCGCAGAGACCCAGGATATCAGTCCTGTAATTTGTCATTTCTGCTGCTACTTGTGCAGTTTTCCCTTGTTCACACAGAGTGCGAACATTCCAGGTGCCAATCCTGGAGATTTTCCTAGATGAAAAAAGGTTAGTCGGCAACCCAGACTCTTTTGGCTTTCTCTAGATTGCTTCATGCGCCTTCTTTCCAGAGGACCTTCTTCTGTCTTGGGCGGCCGAGTTGATTTATATTCTTTATTTGACTTGTCCATGTTTGTTGAAGTTTTTGTGGTAAAAAATTTTTTACAGGATGGGGTAACCAGCCCCATGCCCAACCCTCCTTAGTCGCTTTTTACGACATGCCTGGTAGGGTACAGTGTTACTATTCTTTGCTACCCTTTCGTGCCCCGGTAACACATGGGTGAGCACATTATAGATGGTGTATTTTTTTTTTACTGTTTTCCACGATTTTTTTCTTATGGTTTTTAATTTTTCATTATTACAGATTGTAGATTCAGTATTTAATATGTTTGTCAGGTGCATATTTTACATTTGTAATTAATAATTTCTTTTGAGTGCTGCCATAATGAGTAGTCAGTTTGATTTGTATTTCTATTGTTGGATAAATTATTTATGCTAGATTTGTAGAGTGCATAATTTTTTTCTTATTTGTTTGTTTTAGTTGGTATCCAGAAAGTCATATTTGATAGTTGACTATATTTTGGTCGTGAACACTTATGAGACAGAATTCACTTTCAGACACGCAGCGTGTTTTATATGTGTACATTCATTCGTTTCTCTATTTGACCCCAATGGAGCATAGAGCCACCACTTCGTCTACTCCACCAAGAAACCTGCAAAAAAGCATTCATGTGCTATGACAGTGGTGGTTTCTGTAACAGGATATTATACATTATGAGGCTGCCAACTTCATACGCTAACTCATATTAGTCACCTGTTAATGACAGGAGCAGTAGCCTTGTTTTTTATCTCCTCGAAGACCCCCCAAGAATTACATGGGGCTTTATAAGTGTACACACGTATAACATTCCTCATGTAATAATTTGTTAGGTTCGTCATATATCGAACATTTTTACATGAGTAAGTTGTAGCAAATTCAGCAGCTGTGTTCTGTGACTGAAAACTTGGCCTACTGGCTGATGTGTGCTTGTCTTGCTATAGGGATCTATGATGTTTTCTTTTCAAATGTCCTCCATGCAGCAATATATTATATATTTTTTATATGTATTGTTGGATTCATTAAAATTTTGTATTGTTGAATGCTACAAATAATTCCGGTGGAAGTTCTTTATCCTCAGTTTCTGTGTGTGTGTGTGTGTGTGTTAGTGCGTGCATGTGATTGCACATGTGTCCCTCCCTCTTTCCCTCTCAAAATTGTGCAGAATTGAAGTGATCGACTTTGTTACTCTTGTTCTGTTTGCGCATAAATGGGGGAGCAGCTTTAATAAATATTACTGTGTGCAGCACTGAAAATAGTCTACAGTATGAAGAAGACATGAACATATATTCTTGAAAGAGATATACAAAACCCTGGTGAGCTAAACAGCTGGTGGAATATACTGGTACATCCCAGAAAAATTCTGGCAGGAACCGAGTTCTCATTTTGTGACTTTCCTCACATTTATACTTGTGCTTATGTTCTCAACCTTATCCAGGCTGGGTTGTATTTAGGCCACCTGGTTCATATCTTCACCAGTTGACATAAATAAAATAAAAAAACATCTCAGAAAGCACAGCTGTCCTTGTTGTGTGAGATTAAAGTTAAGTCTAGGCATTGATAAGGAATTGGCATGTTGAATAATGCAGTTTTTGCCATCCAAAATGTGAGGGTTTTGTGTCTCTTGAAGAGCACCATTACACCCCCACTATCTGATGATGTAAAGACATCACAATCTGTGTTGGATTCAACAAAATGATTGAAAAGTTACAGACGTGGTGGGGTATTTTGGAAAATGTAACTTGGTTTCAATGGCTCTTCTGTCTCCCACATATAATACACTGGCACACATATAGATCTGTTACATAAATGTTAACAGTGGCATGCTAGCAGACCTTCCAGGACTGGCCTTTTTCATGGTTTCATTATGCTAGCTCATAGAAGCCAAAGGTAAAGGATCCTGCTACACACCCACTGACGCATTTTGGGAATATGGTGTTAGGCCCATATTTTCTTGACCATCAGCACACTAGGGGTGATGTGGTCAGCACCACGCCGGCCACCTTAACCTTCACAGAGTTGCTCTGGTACCCATTTCATGAGGCTGGGTCGACCCCGGAACCATTTGTGGTCTAAACAATTCCACCTCAACTGGGGATTGAACCATGGACCACCGAGCTAGGATGCCAGTGCACTAACAACTGTGCTACCGTGGCTCCCATAGAAGACAAGGGGTTTGGTATAAATCAAATTAGCACTACAAGTCAACAACAGTAGAAAATCTAGTTATGGGGCAGATGGATAGACAATATTACAAAAGTCCTACAACACTGGTCTGCAGTAGCCAATGCAACACACTTGGTTTAAGAACGGAAAGCTTCCCAGGACGCTTCACAGCAATAGATTAAAAAAAAGTAAGTAATGTATTTATCAAAGCAGTATTAGTGTACAGACACAGAATTTTCTGTTTTGAGTGCCTATTTTGCTCTGATATAACCAAAAGCTTATCTATAATTGAAAGTATTGTGCCTCCCCATTAAAAGAGGCAAACACCGTCAAAGGACACCAAAAACAAATAACATTGTAACTGTCTTTTTTTTCTTGTTGAGGTGATCACTGGCCCAAGACAGTATACATGTTGTTAGATGTGTAGTGCGAGCGTATGATGAATTGAGTGTGGGTGCGAATGAAGGCGCGAATGTGTTTAGGCTCGTATAGATGTAGATCCTGCAACCCATACTCTCACATGCAGTAATCAAGGATGCTTTGACACTGCAGGCATGTTTCAAGACATTTATTGACGGGAACACACATAGTATCAACAGGAACAGTCAGTGTAACAAGGTCATGCTGACCTGACATCGATAGGTATACATTTGGCATTCAAAAAGGTAAACATCAGAATAGACGTGCATGGTCAATAGCAAAGTTCTTCAATAATGACAGTTCGTAACGTCGCCCTTGGCGTCTCTGACTAAACGCGTCAGATGCCTTAGTTACTTTGACACACAGGTGCAACTTGGCACTCCCCGCCAATTGCACATATCAGGCTGTAGTATAATAGCCGAAAGCACAGGCCTCGTTCTGACGTCGGCCGTGTACTTCTGTTAAATAGGTTATCATCAACCCTGCAGTAATACTTATTGTAGATAGAAGTTCCGCCAATCTGCGGCTCCCACAATATATCTTCGTCACTGGATTTCTGGACAATATAAGACTAACAGTCTTGGATGGCTACCTCGAGCACAAATATATAAGTTCTGAAATGGCGGATCAGTGAACTGCTGTTCACCCTAGGTAATCCTTTACATGTTCTGCCACCGAAAAGCGTAATAATGCATAAAGGTCGGTATTACCTGGAAAATGAATCCTCAGAACTAAACAAGGAATTCTGTCGTCATCCCGACGCACAGAGATTCACTGGGGAAAACTGCCATAGCAGTTACTTCGAAGATTCTCCCCGAAAAACAATGGACTCTTGGTCCCTTCAGAAAAACAGGACCTCCCGGCTTCCCGGAAGTATATCTCACTCCCGCTTAAAAAACCTTCCCATCGGCCTACGCCGAACTGTCAACCTCTGACCCTAAAGGTCAAACACAATGAATGAATAAACAAGGGAAGACAACCCCTAATCAACCTGACATCGCAGGTAAAGACACAATTATACTTATGATACAAACATAAGCAAATAACTTGACAGATGACTCCGTCGAAAATGACAGCAACATTACTACCACCCCCCTGTAAAAAAAAAAAATGCAATTTTTTTTTTTTTTAATATGTTCATGAGCAAGATAGCACCAGTATCACTTCTGTGCTCATGCAAACAATGAACCTAATATCAGGTACAATAGAAGAGGGTACAAATCATCTCTCAACATAGGAGAAAATATTTCCTTTAAGCCAAACAAACTAAGGGATACCATTCAAGAAACCTAAGTTGCTGGCAATACCAATCATATATCAAACATTACTAAATAATATAATCATAGCAATATACAAATGTCAATGCTATTTTAGCAACATATCACTGATGGATGGACAAAATGAAATTTGTTAAATTATCTAAACATCATCCAAATACATTTGTATTACAACATATTATGATATTAAGGACAGACCTAAGTCTGAAAATATATCAGGAAAAACTAGGACACAAGATTTAACTGGAATCATGTGGGCATCTAGACAATATGTCCGCCATCACATTATCCGAACCACGGATAGCTCGCACCGTGAAATGGAAAGGCTGAAGAGCAATAGCATAACGAGTAGATCTCGAGCTCTTCAAATCCTTACTTTGCATAGCCGTAAGAGCTTTTTGGTCGGTTTCCATAAAGAAATGCGCGCCCAGAAGGAACCTTTGTAGCTTAAGAATGGACCAAACCATAGCCAACAATTCACGGTCCAAAACCGAGTAATTCCTTTCTGCCGCATTCAGCTTCCTAGAAATATACATTACAGGATGCAGAGTTCCTGAATATTCCTGCATTAGTGCCGCTCCAATGCCAGTGGAAGAGGCATCACTACGAAGGACAAAAGTCTTATCAATCGTCGGTAGTCTTAAGATAGGATGAGATGAGAACAAATTCTTAACCTGATCCAATGAAGATTGGCATTCTTGGGACCAACGCACCATATTAGGAGAACCTTTTTTCAATAACGTTGAAAGTGGTGCCATAATGGAGGACAGATTCTCAATGAATCTTCCATAGAATTGTATCAATCCCAAGAGACTACGCACTTGCTTTTTTGTCTTCGGAACCGAGATATTTAATATCTTTGAAATGTTTTGGTCCTCTGTCTTCAACAGACCATGACCAACTCGATGACCTAGAAGGAAATTTCACTAAACCCAACAAAAGCTTTAGAGGGTTTAGCAGTCAAACTATGCTCACGTAGAGTAGATAGCAATTCCTTCAGACCCACATAGTGTTCTTCCCAAGTATCGCTGAAAAGACAGATGTCGTCTAAATATGCAATGACATCTGCACGATCTGATAGAATTCGTCGCATCATGCGCACGAAAGTCGCTGGGGCGTTCATAAGCCCGAAAGGCATAAAATTCCATTGAAACAGACCCCTAGGTGTCGAAAAAGCAGTGAGAGGTTTGGCGTGTTCCGTCAGTGGGACTTGCCAATAACCTTTCGACAAGTCTAGTTTAGTAAAGAATTTAGCTTTAGAAAGTCTAATAAGTAGATCATCTAATAACGGCATAGGTTCAGCATCGAACTTCGTAACTTGATTTAATTTGCGATAATCAACGCAAAGACGTATGTTATTGTCTTTCTTTCGAACAATAACTATCGACGAAGAATAAGCTGAAGTGGATGGTTCAATTATTTGTAGTTGAATCATTTCATCCAATTCTTTCTCGACTTGTGCTTGAAAATGAATAGGTATTGGGTATGGTCTTACTCTGATCGGATTACGATCAGTAAGTATGATGTCATGTTCTATGACATCTGTGTGTCCAGGAATGTCGGTAAGGACATCCTGATATGATTGTAACGTAGAGGATACTTGACGCTGTTCCTCAAAAGACAAGTTGGAAGAGACTGTAACGTCTCTCCACGATTCCGTTGAAGTAAGTGGAATCGCAGGAAGAGGTAAGTTCACGTCAGAAAAAATAGTTTCCTCATCCTGTATAACAGACAGGGATGAGATGTGACCATGTTGAACTGGAGAGTCGTCCGTCGCCTGGAAAATAGGCTGTAAATAGTCTGGACGTTCAATAAACTCTGTTAGCATATTTATATGGAAGGTTTTATGCCTTCCATCCACATCGACAATATAGTCGACATCAGAAATTTTCGAGACTATAGTGTATGGACCCTTCCAAGAAATGAGAAGTCTATTCTCTCTTGAGGGCAGTAAGACATATGCTTTGTCTCCAGGACAAAGTTGACGTAGGCGTCTTTTCTTATTAGCAAATCGCCTAGCTTTTTCTTTCGCAAATTCGGAAGATGAAGTTGCTAACCTGCACGATTCGATAATCTTTTCTCTAAGAGCTATAACATATTCATATGACGATTGTGTATCATCGTCAATATTATCGGAAGTTATCAAATCGTGTAACAAGGACATTGGCCCGCGCGGTTGCGCGCCAAAGACAAGTTCGAAAGGAGAAAACCCTGTATGCTCGTTGGGAACCTCTCTATAGGCAAAGAGGACTGCAGGTAAAACCCTGTCCCAATCTTCAGGATGATCCTCCGTTATCTTGCCAAGTAAGTTCTTTAGTGTCCTGTTAAGACGTTCTACCAATCCATTGGACATTGGATGATAAATACTACTGAGAGACCTTTTAATGTCTAGCGTAGCCATTACCTGAGACATAACGTCCGAAATTAACTGAGTGCCGTGATCCGACAGTATTTCTCCGGGGAATCCCAGACGAGAAAATACGAGCCAAAGAGCATCAGCGATATCGACAGTTGATATGCTCTTCAGAGGAATAGCCTCTGGCCAACGCGTGCACATGTCCACGCAAGTGAGGATAAATTGGTGTCCTCTGGCTGACTTAATTTTGAACGGACCAATGATGTCTATAGCCATTTTCTGAAACGGCCGAATCGGAATATCTGCAGCCTGAATAGGAGCAGCATGTCTCGGACCCCTAGACTTGACCTCTTGACAAATTTTGCAAGATCGGCAATAAATTCGGATGTCTTTATTCACGAATGGCCAAAAGATAGACGCAAGGACTCTAGTTTTAGTTCTGGAAAAACCCATGTGTCCCGCACACTGAGAATCGTGTGCATGCCGAAGAATTAAGGCTCTCATACACTTAGGCACAAGAATTTGCGAATGCATAGACTTGTCCGAGTTTTGTACCATTCGTACCAATATACCATTCTTCATAGTAATATACGATTTGTGATTCGTATTTTGATTGGGATCCCCTTTCTTTGCAAGAAGGAAGTATTTCTTCAAAGAAGGATCCTCTTCTTGACGTTTAACAAACGAGTCATGGGAAATCACCAAGTGCTCGTCTTGGCTATCAACTTCATTACTATTATCAGATGAAGTTGGGGGATTAAGAGCTTGAGCTCTTGTCATCACTGCATTGACCGTTTGAATGTTTTTTTTCTTCCCAACTAGAAATTTGTTGCGGGGTGCATTCCTTAACCCCATGAATACGACCGATTATAAGATCCGCAATAGGATTAGGAAGAAGACATGCATGGACATCTCCTGTGAAGAAAGGAGTGTCAATCCTAATAATAGCAGTAGGATAGCTTTCCATAGTACCACCAAATGTAACACATTTGATTGTTTTTCCAGTGGCACAGCAAGGATCTATCAGAGACTCCTTAACCCCGACGGTAGTACATCCCGAATCGAAAAGTACTGAGACTAGCCTATCATTTATTAGACCTTTATCTAAGATGAGAGATCCTCTCCCATCATGCGCAACTGTAGCAGGTAGAGCAGGAAGAGGGTGACCACAACTTAGCGTAGATACAGTTGATGAGTCAAACAATGTTAAGCATTGGGGGCATTCAGTTGCTCTCCCAAAATCGAAAGCACAACCAGTGATAGCCCTAGAGTTACCACTATCATTTACTGTATTACAGGCTCCATCAAACTCTTGTTGTGCAGAGTTTGCCTGTTGGTAAGGTCTTTTCTTGTTAAACCTAGGTCTACCTCGATTATCATTTCCCCTGTAATTATTTTGACTATCATTTCCCCTGTAATTATTTCGACTATCATTTCCCCTGTAATTGTGATCATATTGTCTATTGTACTCATCATTCCGGTTTGAATCCCGGTTTCTAAATTCACCATCGTCATAATCTTGACGTCGAGAATGATTACCTCGAAAATTTGAATAGTTATTATTTGGATAGCCTTTGCGAAAGTGTCTCAAATTATTACCACTAAAATTACGAGAACTACCATCTTGTCTCCACTGCATAGACGAAGAACCATCATGTGTTGGATTACTCCGCTTCTGAGTGTAATTTTGATTACTTCCCCTATTCCAATTTTGTTGAGCACCCTGAAATTTTTTTTTGAAATTAGGGCCATATGGTGTTGCCGAAGCAGCTGGCAACCCTTCTTTCACTTTAGAATTGCTAACTGTAGCATGGGGATGTGCTGTGGCATACTGACAACAGTATTCCTCCATTTCTTTTAAGTTTTTAGGCTTACGCTCATGAAGGAATGCAAGAAAAGAATCATTAACAGATGACAAAACCTTATCTCGCAATAATAAGTCCATTAGACCTTCATATGTTTTCTCAATCTGAGACAACTCAACCCATCGTGTAAATGTACGACGTATCTTTGTAACAAAATCAGAGAAATCTACTCCATTTTCTGGCAACATTGTCCTAAAACGAAGACGATAGTCTTCTTGTTTTAGTTGATATTTTTTTAGCAATGCTGCCCTGACAACATCATAATTAGTCCTCTCATGTTCGTCTATTGTCATAAGAGTAGTCACTGTGTCACCTGTAAAAAATGGCATCAGTTGTTCAACATATTTTTCCTTTTTTATGTTATGCGTATCGCACAAAAATTGGAATCTATCTAGATAATCTGCTACGTCATCCTTTAAAGGATTGAAATGAGGCAATTTAATCCTACTAACAAACTCCTTTGTCGTACTCGAAGTTGTTTGCTGAGCACCCGTACTCGCCAATTTCAATTTCTCTAACTCCAAAGTTGCGAGTCTTTCCTCGTGTTCCATTTTCCTAATTTCAGCCTCGGCTTGAGCTTTCCTCTCCTCTGTAGCAGCTTGAGCTTTCCTCTCCTCTGCAGCAGCTTGAGCTTTCCTCTCCTCTCCTCTGCAGCAGCTTGAGCTTTCCTCTCCTCTGCAGCAGCTTGAGCTTTCCTCTCCTCTGCAGCAGCCTCTTTGTCTAATCTCTTTTGTTCAGCTTCAAATCTCCTTTCCTCCACCTGCATCTGCAATTTCTTTTGTTCAGCAGCAATATCAGCTTCTCTGTCTAGCCTTTTTTGTTCAGCAGCTGCTTCTCTTTCTAATCTCTTCTCTTCAGCCATAGTTTTTTTTTCCTCTGCAGCAGCCCTTCTCTCTTCAGCAGCTAATGCTTTGTCATACTGAGCAACAGCCCACTGTTCTAACTGTTGACCAGTCTTATCAAGGGCTCTCCCTTGTGTAATAAAGTAGTCCAATGTAGACATCTTGTCTACTGAGATCAGTAACTTGCAGAAGCAAATATATTAAATTATCCCACTTTAATGGGAGACAAGTCTGAAATGATAGACTTGTATACTCACTTCACTTTCTTTCACACTCTTAGTCTTGTTTATAATGTACCCAAAAAATCACCTGAGTACCTGTGGAAAAAAAAAATTCCCTTATATCCCACTCACTATGGGCACAAGTCTTTTTTATAAAGAACTTGAATATGTATTTCACCTTGTCTCAATCTTTGTAGATAACAAGTCTTTTATCAAAGAACTTGTATAAATATCTTATATATAATATTTTATTAAGAAACTCTATATGAAGAGTCTACCTTATCAATAATATCAAAACATGACCAAGTATGTGTATGTAGACTGTGCATGACAGTAATGTAGTACAACCAAAAAAAAAAATACAAAGACAAAAATACAAAACAATACAAATGGCAACACTGTTTTAACCAAAAATGTGTAGAGAAATACACAAGAAAGGAGAGACCTACAGAATACAAACAAAACAAATCGACAATCAAAACTAAAAAACAGACAAAATATTACAAAAACAACGTTAAGTACAATTACATCACAGCTAACATCAATAGCGACCAATTGTCACTAGCAAATTTCCAAATTAAGAAAATTTGCACCTACAGAACGCTTACAGTAAGCCTCGATCAAGTGGCATATTTACCGTAAGACCCACCAACCGAAAAACCCGCAGAAAAATACACAAAAACAGTAGAAGTAACATAAACATATAGCAATCAATTTCAATGTGTTGCAGAACAAGTTCAGTCACAGCTGAAACTAAAATAAATTCCTTGCTCCTTGCGAACACAGAAACGAAATGTCAAACGCGCACTGAACGTCAAATCCACTGTAACATAAAGTGGTATTCACGAACCAAAGTTACTATGACCTTCTCAAATTAGGGCTTGCACATTGAATGTTTACTATTTCCACGTACTGTTTACAGACACTTGACCTCCAACAATGTAGCTTGAATGCTCTGACCTAGAAAAGTCTGTTGTTGAATGAAACGTGTAACAACCAGCAGTACTGTTTACAATAGGAACCCGCCTTCTATGCAGTTATGGTCCACGTAGCAAATGCCTAGTAGTTAACTTCAGTACATGTCTTGTTATGCTTTATGTAGCATTATAATATAAATGCTCGTACTGTTTATTTGGGTCAACCGTTGATGACCTATATCTGTCCTGTTGTAGCCAAAACTTGCAAGTGTAGAATTAGCGCTGTGTGTTACGGCTGTCCCGTGTGTAGCTTAGACCCACAGATCAGAAGTGTAATGTGTACTTGTCCTTCTTGTAACTTTCTCGACAAAACTGGAGACATCATACATGTAACAGCCAACCAGGAATGTAAATTTCTGGATCCATAAATGTCAACAATAATGTCAAATGCTCGCTCTGTTCTTTTTAAACCCACAGATCTGGTCCATCAGAAATGTAAGTTTCTAGGCCACATTGGCGACAAGAAATGTATCATAAGAGCCCACGTAACTGGTCCACCAGAAATGTAACTGTCTTTTTTTTCTTGTTGAGGTGATCACTGGCCCAAGACAGTATACATGTTGTTAGATGTGTAGTGCGAGCGTATGATGAATTGAGTGTGGGTGCGAATGAAGGCGCGAATGTGTTTAGGCTCGTATAGATGTAGATCCTGCAACCCATACTCTCACATGCAGTAATCAAGGATGCTTTGACACTGCAGGCATGTTTCAAGACATTTATTGACGGGAACACACATAGTATCAACAGGAACAGTCAGTGTAACAAGGTCATGCTGACCTGACATCGATAGGTATACATTTGGCATTCAAAAAGGTAAACATCAGAATAGACGTGCATGGTCAATAGCAAAGTTCTTCAATAATGACAGTTCGTAACGTCGCCCTTGGCGTCTCTGACTAAACGCGTCAGATGCCTTAGTTACTTTGACACACAGGTGCAACTTGGCACTCCCCGCCAATTGCACATATCAGGCTGTAGTATAATAGCCGAAAGCACAGGCCTCGTTCTGACGTCGGCCGTGTACTTCTGTTAAATAGGTTATCATCAACCCTGCAGTAATACTTATTGTAGATAGAAGTTCCGCCAATCTGCGGCTCCCACAATATATCTTCGTCACTGGATTTCTGGACAATATAAGACTAACAGTCTTGGATGGCTACCTCGAGCACAAATATATAAGTTCTGAAATGGCGGATCAGTGAACTGCTGTTCACCCTAGGTAATCCTTTACATGTTCTGCCACCGAAAAGCGTAATAATGCATAAAGGTCGGTATTACCTGGAAAATGAATCCTCAGAACTAAACAAGGAATTCTGTCGTCATCCCGACGCACAGAGATTCACTGGGGAAAACTGCCATAGCAGTTACTTCGAAGATTCTCCCCGAAAAACAATGGACTCTTGGTCCCTTCAGAAAAACAGGACCTCCCGGCTTCCCGGAAGTATATCTCACTCCCGCTTAAAAAACCTTCCCATCGGCCTACGCCGAACTGTCAACCTCAATCTCAAAGTTACTAGCAGCGTCTGTCCTTGCCAAAAACTTTAATTTTAATAGAAAGTGGACTCTAGTTCTTATGTTTCCAGATGTTTTATCTCATCTTAGCCTGGTCTGGTCAGTAACAAGGTCACTGCAGATAATACTAGCAGACCAAGTATTTTCCTCCAAAAATTTGTCAAGATTTATAAAGGACTAACTTTAGACAGAGTATAAGGGCATTAGCCACTAGTAATCTTTTATACTGTCATGTAAGTACTTGTTACTTGATGCTTAACCAGTCTGTGAGTTTGTCATAAGTACAAAATAAATCACTATAGATGTGTCTCATCCTCAAGTCTTTACCGTCATTATCAAAATGTTAGAAACCAGCAACATTGATGATAAAGACTTGAGGATAATAAAGAATATGTACTGGCAACAAACAGCAGCCATAAGAATTAGCAGCCAAATAGGAACGTTTCAGCAAGTAAAAAAGGGTGTCGGGCAGAGATATGTGCTGTCACTGAATCTGTACAGAAAATATAATCTCTAGAGGACATTCCAGGAATATCAGTTGGCTGACATAATATAAACAACTTCAGATACACTGATGGGACCTCAAGACGCAGCAATAGAGACCGCAGTCAGCAACTCATAGCTTGACTGCCTGCGTCAGGACCAGCAAATCATGCTGGTCAAGACCGCACTCCACCTCCACGTGGTGGTCCTGGAAACAGTCTGCAGCTGTGCAGGCTGGCTGAGCGAGTGTGGATCGAAATGGGAAGGCAAACCCGGTCCTAAAAAATGCCGTGCAGAAGTCGGATGTGTCGACCAAAAGGTGCAGATATCACAGCTACGTTGTAAACATACACAACGCAACCACCGTCCTTTTCAGGGCGAACGAAGAAGAAGAAGAAGATACACTGATGATACAGTATTAATAGCAAGAAGCTGCAGTGAATGGTTGATACAATAGTGATAGAAAGTGAAAGTAAAGGCCTTAGCCTTAATAGCAAAAAGACAGAAGTAATGGTCATCTCAAAGAAATGGCTTCCCCAGAATGCACTATCAAAGTAAATGGAACAGCTTTAAAACAGGTCAATAAAATTCAAATACCTGGGCACATTAATAACAACGGATGGAAGTTGCACCTCAGAAGACACGTCTGCAGCTTGTCCCGCAGGAAACTTGCTCAAAGCAGTTACATACTCTTGTAGCAATGGTTTCTGTGGCAATTTGTTTGACATGATGGAGGTTTCCAGCTCCACGCGAAGCCTCGTATTAGTATGACATGGCTGAGCATACAGTAGTGCTATTCTTTCTTTGTCTTTTCACAGACCCCTGGGAACAAGACTGGGCATTTTGACATAACATGGCAAATCAGTTCCGTGACATGGACAAAAATTCCAAGTGCGTATGACAGCAAATATACACCAAAGAATCATTCCATGGGCTTATGGGACTAGAGATCAAAAGACATTCTTGGAGAATGTATGAAACAATCAATCGGCAATTATGTAATATAATTGAAAAATAGACATAAATATAGCTTCAGCAGAATGTATAAATCCCTCGTCAGTAAAAACGTGTGATGACTGTTCAGGCTGCATTCATGACTTTGGTAAGGGGTATTGGCATTACACCCTATTGGAAGATCAGAGCGGCACCTCAGCCTATTGGAAAATGGCGTCCAGGGTCAGCTGTTGGGTATCTGCGGCCCCCATGTACATATATTTATATGCACACATTTTTTTAGGCCGGCGTAGTTAGCAGCCATTTTCAGAACTACTTCATCTTGCTAGCTGATAGATACTAGCAGTCATTTTCATGACTTAGTTTCAATCTATGCTGCAAGGTAGGTACTCATAGGCCTTATGCACTTTTATTCTCAATTGTGCTAAAAAGGGGGTAAAAGAGAACACAATAATCAAATAATTCCGCTATTTTGGGTGCACATATCGTCTATGCGAATTTGATCTTTTTTTTCTGAAAGAACGTTTCAGACACAGTGTCGGCTTTAGGCAAACGAGGAGGTCGCTTAGGGCAGCAAAATCGAGTGAAGTAAAAAATTCCAAGAAACGAAAACCATATCTTATTTTCTGTGGCCCATCTACACCATTGTAAATAAGCATATATACATATATTTGTATTAGCATATTTATTGAAGTCCAAAAGGTAGACACGCCTATACGCTGCAGAAAGCTCCAACAATGACATGCCAAATATCCAAAGAGCCAAACAATATCCTGCTATAAGAAACTGCTTAGACTGCAACTAGGAACAGGATATTCAATGATAGTAGAACCTACTGCACTTGTGTCGAGAAGAATACCACAGCAAACTACTTGCCAACATGTTTCAAAAATACGATCAACAAAGAAACACATTAATGTAATATGCACAAAATTCCTCCCCAACAACATCACAAGAAACCATTCTAAAAACTGACGTAATCAGTCAACTACACACCGTACGAAAATTTCAAATTATCAAAACAAGATTAAATGTATATCATGTACGTGAGCTAAGGATTGCGGTACATGATAAAGGATAAACAGAAACATCCATCACACTAAGTCAGGACAAAATATTAATCTTAATAAAAACATTAAAAAAATCAGGAACCACAAATCGTATTAAAAAATATTTTATTTAGAATAAATGGAATTGAAAAAGATACAGTACGACAAACTAAAGCTAGTAACTGAAGTCCACAAGTCCCTAGAAAAAGATACAGTACAACAAACTAAAGCTAGTAACTGAAGTCCACAAGTCCCTAGAAAAAGATATAGTACAACAAACTAAAGCTAGTAACTGAAGTCCACAAGTCCCTAGAAAAAGACACAGTACAACAAACTAAAGCTAGTAACTGAAGTCCACAAGTCCCTAGAAAAAGAAACAGTACAACAAACTAAAGCTAGTAACTGAAGTCCACAAGTCCCTAGAAAAAGATACAGTACAACAAACGAAAGCTAGTAACTGAAGTCCACAAGTCCCTAGAAAAAGATATAGTATAACAAACTAAAGCTAGTAACTGAAGTCCACAAGTCCCTAGAAAAAGATACAGTACAACAAACGAAAGCTAGTAACTGAAGTCCACAAGTCCCTAGAAAAAGATATAGTATAACAAACTAAAGCTAGTAACTGAAGTCTACAAGTCCCTAGAAAAAGATACAGCAAACTAAAGCTAGTAACTGAAGTCCACAAGTCCCTAGAAAAAGATACAGTACAACAAACTAAAGCTAGTAACTGAAGTCCACAAGTCCCTAGAAAAAGACACAGTACAACAAACTAAAGCAAGTAACTGAAGTCCACAAGTCGTCCCCCTCCGCTCCACACTCCCCTTTCCTGAAAGATATAAATTATAACTTAAAATAATATATATTAAAAATCCATGGAGGGGAGACATCCATGTACACTACAGAAATTAGGAAACAGAATAGTATAACGCAGCAGAAAATGTAGCCTTGATGAAACAGCACATATTGTGCTATTTAGAATAAAGAACACTATATAGCCAGTTATAACCCACATGGGGTTGAACCGGGTATTCTGTACATAAGGAACCCCCGTTTCCTATGCACGGGCCGACAAAAAAACATCATCGTTCAAATATACGCTTGGTGAAATATTTGAACGAAGCATAGAAAATATACAAGATAAACTAATTTTACAGGTCATTTATTACACACTTTACAAAAAAAGCATTTCTGTCAATTGTTGTTTCACTTCACTCTATTTCATCCTGGCTAAGATGGCGATATAAATATTGACGTTAACACATTTTGTTTTGTCGATACCAGTCAAATGGAGACACTAAACTATTGCCTTGCAGCTAGTTTGGGGACATTAAAAAGCTAAGGAACACTGTTGAAATCGAATGCACTGGGCCACAGGCCTAACGCAACAGTGCAAGGTAATTCACTTTGATGATGACATCACAAAAATGTAAGCAGAATATCGCTAACTCCATAGAGTCACGCCGGATGAAGTGAAGGCACAGAGGCAAATGGCAAGAATTGTTGACCAAGCCCCTAAAACATTCAACATACTGCCCAACATATGAGGAACATAGAAAACATGCATGGCCGTTACCAGTACCATTTTAGGAAGAAAAACAAAACTCTGAAGATGCAAATAGCCTGAAGCTGACCACTGCTCTCTTTGAAAATATTCAAGTAAACGTCTGAGAGTGTAAGAAGAAGAAGAGTGTAAGAAGAAGAAGACGAAGAGTGTAAGAAGAAGAATTTCATTGCCCGTGTTTGTAGCTAGATGACGTACGTTCTTCTCATTGTTCTACCATGTCTGTTTCAGGAATAGCTGCTGAAATTATTTTTAAAATCGATCTTCTCAGGGGTAGTTTGCAATTCATGGGTCAAAATAAGCAATTTTCTTGTAAAGTTTACACTAGGAAATATAACTCTTCCTCAGACTCTCATCAATAATATAAAATGTATAGAATAAACGTCATCATATAGGCCTACATAAATTATAACCCTCATGGAGTTGCACCGGGTATTCTCTCCACGAAGATAAACACAATATTTCTTGTACAAGGGCGAACAATTAATCAAAACACGGAATTTCGAAACTTTTAAACGAATCACTGAAGCTTCAAGCGTGGAGAATCTCAAGAAAGGCGGTGCAGACACAAATGTTATTGCAGATAGTTTCCCATTCAGGTGATTGTAGAGGGTGTGCCTGTGTCTATATAGTTGCGATAGGGGGTGTCAGGTGACAAATGTTAATGAGCGAATGCATGTAGTAAGACAGCACGGATCACACACCCCCAAAACACATGTAATATTCAGGACATTGTTGGAAAACGACTGTGGTACGATTGTTCAAGATTTATTAACTCCACAGAAACAAGGACATCATCAATACACTGTCAATGGGACATCATTCACACACATCATGGAATAACAACAGTTCATTACATCCAATATCAACGACTCTATAAACAGACTGCAGGTATCGCAGTGCTAGCAGTACGTCAGTAATTCCTCTCTACCTTCTCTGACGAAATAAGCCATGTAAGACTCTGGCCAAATAAGCCGGATAAGTGCCGGGCTTCAAAATATATAATGTTCTCTGTATCTCCTCTGACTAAACAAGTCATGTAAATCTCTGGCAAAATAAGCCGCATAAGTGCCAGGCTTCAAAATATATAAAATGTACTTTTACCTTCACTGACAGCATCATAAATAAGTCACATAAATATCAGCCATCAATCCTTGGCTTTCAGAAATATATCGGGGAATCTTCAACATTTCTATAACACAAAACTATTTCCCCCGTATACACAGTCAGCAAAAAACATGGCTGATCACCTTCTCGGCCAAACGCCCAGGCACGACTGTCTCGGGATCCCGTCTCTCGGTCCCGCTCAAACAATCACGCATGCGTGGATAACCGCGAGGCGTGAGTTAAACTCAGACGAGAACTTTCTAGAAAGATCTCGACAAATGTTCGAGAGAAATCTCGAACAGAGAATCTTAAACGAACAAATGGAAAGTCAAGGGAGATAACAACTAATTCAGACCTGACATGCAAGGATATAAATGTTTACATCCCCTAGCTTAAAACCAAACTGACTTTAACAGTCTACCGCACCCCCCGGGGAAAAAAAATGATAACATCATTTTTTTTTTAAACCATACATCGAATAGGAATAAGCTGAGGTCGGTAGCATACAAATATCTACACTTAAGTATACCCTATATCAAGTCATATAAAAAAATGAACAAAAGAGGGATAGGAGTAAGTGTAACGTACAAAAGAAATGAAGTATAGACAGATAACGGGATAAGCCTACGAAGAATATCAACTTCAAAGAGGTATGAAGTATAAGTACACCATGACATCAAAAGGGAAAAGTAAAACGAGAACAAAGACCAGATGGAATACGAAAGAAAAAAGGACGGGAAGCAATGCCCTGAGAATAAAGAAAAGGAAATATGTCAAGGTAAGCAATTACATGAAACAAAGCATAGTATAAATGAATACCATTGTAATACAATAGTATACATGATAAACTAAATTCTCTAACAAACCCCCCCAAAAAATAATATCCTGATCATGATAACTCAGTCAATCATGGCTATTACTGACGCACAATCAAGCGTTGGGTGAGGAAAAGTACCCCACAATCTCCGAAAAAAAAATCTTGTCTCAAAATATCAATATTGTATAAATAGGTGCTCCCACTAGCGCACAATGAAGCGCTGGGCACAAAAAGCATTACAATGACTGAAAAATGTACTTTCTTTCAAGACTTATTTTTTTCCAAAAAAAAAAAATACAATATGGACATGTATCGCAATGATAAATACATAAAGTAATGGTATCATTACAATATTATACTTTCAACACTGTAAAACACAGCAATATATTAACACTATAGTAAAGAAGTTATAGCACTTCATAATACAATATATTCTAATATAATATCCTATAGTAATGTAGAATGTTGTTAACTATCTTGAACAAGTACATATCAAAGATGAGTTCCGAAGTCTCAGACCGTTCTGTACGCAATAAGGCACCAAAGACATCTAAAGTAGCGTCAAATGCCGAAAGAAAAACTGGAACAGTCTTGATAAATCTGGTAACTGGTTGAGACTCTCAAAATAACAGTGCTGACTCTCATGGAACAGCATACGCTGAAAAGAAATACAAATGAACCTCTCTGTTTGATAACCGTAAGATTTTATAATATATTACAGTTAATGTTAATTTTTTAGCTATCAAATGTGGCCATGTAAACTTCCGGCCGCTGTATGGTTATAATCAAACCTTCCTCCGTGTAGACAATGTAGGAGGATTATGTAGAGGATGGCCGCAACTCAAGGTAGTCAACACTGTAGGCTGAAACAAAGTTGTGCACTTAGGGCACTGAGATGCTCTCTCAATATCGAAAGCAGAGCAAGCAACAGTATTAGAGACACTCCTATTACTGTTACCTTGATTACTAATAACTTGGGGCTTCTGTTGAGCAAAGTTAGCATGGTAATGCGATTTTGGAGATCTACCGTCATATCGCGGTCTATCACAAGTATTATCTCTATTGGAACCATTGTTCTGATTTGAACCCCAGTTAGTATAGTTGCGATTGTTGTTATTTCCCCTTTGATCAAAATTTCCATTAAATGGGTTTTGTTGTCTGCGAGAAAAATTATTATAGGGTTGATAGTTTCTCTTGTAGTTATTCCTACCAAAATTTCTAAAGTTGTTAGAACCAAAATGTTGAGATCCGTTAAACTGTCTCCAATTTCTTGGAGAAAGAAAATTATTACGTGATGGACGCTCTTGGTACTGTCCAAAATCACGATTATCTCTCCTAGCAAAATTGATTTTTTTTTTGCCTGTGGCAATGTGCTTAACGGATCATACTGTCTGAGCTGAGTATGATGAGTAACCGGAATGGTAGAATCTTTATTGTTCCGCACATAATGAGTATCATTCTGAGAACGAGTACTAATAGTTTTGTCGGCTGTTATTAGTGTTATAAATTTATCAGAACTCTGAAAAGTCGATGCACGGTTTGTCTGAGGAGTCTTGTCATGACATTTATCAAAGTCCTCACCGTGATCCAAAAGACTGACACTTGAATTACTTTTGTTGGCCTGACGCCAAGAATGACTCCTATTAGAGGCAGTATTGTTATTACGTGGGAAATTATATTTGGCACGAAAAGATTTGTTTAAACCATTTTTAGTGTTACTGTAAGCATTGAGTGCATGTGGGTGACTCTTTGCATTTGTAACATATTGACCATCAGCTTTATGTCTAAATCTATCCACCTTGGTAGTAGACAACATCTTGTTGTTCAAAACAATATCTAACAATCCATCAATTCTGTTACGAAGTTTTGCAATTTCTACTTCTGCAACAGCTTTCTCTCTAGCAACAGCTTTCTGAATTTTCTCGTTGGTTTTAACCTGAAGCCTGTTATAATCTATCTTTAAGTCGTTTAACTGAGATGTATTTTCCAATTTAAGGTTCTTAATTTCCTGTTGGTGAGTTTGGATATTCTCTAAAGTCTTAGCTCTCTCGTGAACAAGTTCAAGTTTGACTTGTTCTAGCTCTCTAATAAGAGCCTTTTCCTTACATAGATGTTTGTTTTTAATTAAGCTCACCTCATCTTCTAACTCCTTTTTCTCCTTCTTTGGTATTTCTTTGGCTGCAGGTGCAACTGCGGCGGCAACAGCAGCAAACTTTGATGGGTCCTTTAAGAACTCCTTGGTCCTTTCTGCTTCCTTGAATGTGTAGTCTGTCTCAACAGCAATAGCCAACAGGCGCTTGAACCCGTTGACCAATGAGTGTGGGGCAGAGGCAGCTGTAGGGTAGCCAATAGCTAGAGATGCACAGGCCCTGGGTGACCAGGTCTTCTCTGGTCCTAGGGTGGTCTGCTGGGCAGGCACTTTGACATCCATGTCCAGTTGAGATTGTCTTATTTTATTCTCCTGAGGAAGAGCTAATGTTTCTGTTCTCTTCATCTCAGCTAATTCTTCATCTCTCCTCGTCTGAGCCAATTTCCATATTCGCTTCATATCTACCAAATGGAGTTCTGCTTGACTCTCTTTGGAAAAAACTTCTTTCCTCTTCCATTCATACCAACCTGGAGTAAGTCTTCTCCTCTCTTCCAATGCCCAGGCTGCATATACCACGAAAGGCTCACCCTTTAAACCCTGTAACCTTCCAAAATCCATAAAATACTCTAATATAGACATCTCATCTTCTTGCTTATGTTCATTCATTACCTTCTTTCTCTCCGGCTCTATAGATAACACCTTTTGCTCATGGAGTCTTTGGTTTTCTTCAGCTTGCATTTGCATCTGCAATTTTCTATCTTCAGCCTCTAATTCCTGTTTTTCAGCCTCCATTTTCTCTTTTACAAATTCTCTTAGTTCCTCAGTAGACATACCACGGGATTTCCCTAGATCAATGAAATATATTATAGGAGACCTCTCCAAGTTCTGAGCTTGTCATATTCCACACGTGCGAATTCTTCTAACTTCTCAGCAGTCAACCCAAGGGACATACCGTAGTAAATGAAATAATTTAAGCTAGCCATTATTCTCAATTATATGAGATAAATAACCTGTGTAAATATATTATATGAGAAACTCACTTTATCTCAACTTAGTGGATGACAAGTCTTTGCCCAAGAACTTGTATAATTACTTTACTTATCAATAATATAATTAATCACTTATATACTTATTGTGCATTATAATCTTGACAGTGTATGACACAATGAATAATACAAACAAGAAAGACAAAGACCAACTATCAAGAACAAACGACAACGTTCGCAGGAATCAAATAAAGGAAAAAGCAGAAATAAAGTGAAAAAATATTGCAAAATTTGCAACGACAGCTGCGAATAGAACAATGAGACAATGACAACACAGTGTATAAACGAAAAGTTGTAAAGAAATAAACGATAGGAAGGGGAGGCAGACAAATACAAACAAATTAATCAAAACTGAAGAACAGAGAAAATATAACAAAAACGACAATGAGACATCTCGGCACAATTAAACAAATATATCACAAATAACCAAACACAGTGGACTATAATACGCAGCAAAAATGTTTGCTGGAGATTTCCACTGCAGGAAATTCGCAATAGAGTCCCTAAAGAACGCTTACAGTAGGCCCTCAGTTAAGTGGGATGTATCCTACTGCAAGTCTCCACCCAACCTGCCCGCGAAAATGAGAAACATATAACATAAAACACCACGACCTAAACATAGAACACAAAGATCTCATATGGTTCTGAGGAAGGTCTAATTACCAACACAGAGGCACAGATTACAACATCAAACGGCCACTTATCTTTAACTGTTGAAAAATATCCTGGCCTCCAGAACAGCAGCAATGAAGCTCATAAAAAACACAGTTCAGCGACAAGAGGATCCAACGCTGAAGGGATACTGCAACTCTATGACTCACGGTACAGGCATCTTCCATTACTCAGATTCCCAACATGTTGAACTTGCTCGCAGAAAATCTGGACCGCCACCACTGCACTCGATTTGAACAAACTGTGCACAAAACTCTGTACTGACAACACTGTAAATTTTGTTGGATTTCTGCACAGGAAACAAGAACTGGATTCCACTGTTGTAAGTTCGAGAGGCTTCCGGGCAACGCCGGGTACTTTCAGCTAATAAAAGCCACTACAGTTGAACTTGAAAATATCGCTGTTATTAGCCCCATCGAGCTGGCCACCACTGTAGAAGCTGTGAATTTGTCTATATAGTTGCGATAGGGGGTGTCGGGTGACAAATGTTAATGAGCGAATGCGTGTAGTAAGACAGCACGGATCATACACCCCCAAAACACATGTAATATTCATGACATTGTTGGAAAACGACTGTGGTACGATTGTTCACGATTTATTAACTCCACAGAAACAAGGACATCATCAATACACTGTCAATGGGACATCATTCACACACATCATGGAATAACAACAGTTCATTACATCCAATATCAACGACTCTATAAACAGACTGCAGGTATCGCAGTGCTAGTAGTAGTAGTACGTCAGTAATTCCTCTCTACCTTCTCTGACGAAATAAGCCATGTAAGACTCTGGCCAAATAAGCCGGATAAGTGCCTGGCTTCAAAATATATAATGTTCTCTGTATCTTCTTTGACAAAACAAGTCATGTAAATCTCTGGCAAAATAAGCCGCATAAGTGCCGGGCTTCAAAATATATAATGTTCTCCGTATTTCCTCTGACTAAACAAGTCATGTAAATCTCTGGCAAAATAAGCCGCATAAGTGCCGGGCTTCAAAATATATAATGTTCTCTGTATCTCCTCTGACTAAACAAGTCATGTAAATCTCTGGCAAAATAAGCCGCATAAGTGCCGGGCTTCAAAATATATAATGTTCTCTGTATCTCCTCTGACAAAGCAAGTGTGGTGGGTTTTGATGTTACTATGTTAATTATTAATTGTCTACAGAGTGAGGTCAGCTATGAAAGTTCCTGAGTCTAATAGTTGATGTTCTCAGGGTACCTAACTGCTATCACCCTACGATCTCACTCTGCGAATTATTTTGATTTTATTATGTTATATGGCTACGTGTCTAGGGTAATGGATGTATGGTGTTGTGATAATAACTTGAACACAACTGTAATTCAATACAATGAATTTAAGTAAGACAATAGTTTTAGTTATCAACTTAATTTACAATTTTATTTTCCTGTACCTCAATTCTTTTGGGACAGGAATATTTAACTGAAGAAAATGGAGTTTACATATACGAAATAAATAAAGAGAATTTTCTGTCCAGATCAAATAATAGGAACTGTCTTTGGTGATGTATTCACATAATAGTATAGTACTGTCTAATTGGTGGAAATCAATCTTGTGCGGGGCTGTTGTTTACATCATGCCCGCTAAAATGTGGATAAAGTTTTTGGAAAACTTTGCACGTTGATGAGTTGACAGGATGCCCTTAAGATACGTTCACCTTTTCTTTGAGTTCAGCTGTAGAATACTGGAAATTATGACCAAGTCAGCCCAGAAGTCTTTCTCTGGCTAACACGTGCAGTAACAGCTCTGCTGAGACCTTCACTTTCCTCAGATAAAGTCTCAGTAGGTCTCCTGTTACAGCTTGTAACAGGCAATGAAACCCTGCAACAAAAAGACATCCCCGCCCTTTTATATGCTGGCTTATAATTTCCACACCTACCACATTTAACAATATGGGGTCAGCCTCGTGTGCAACCAAGTGCACCAGCCCCGAATTTATTTGACTTCACTTTACACTGTGCTTACATTCTGCTTCCATATGGCTGTTACGCCACTGGTATTTAAACCTTAATTTGCTTCCATACACACACAGATGGAGTATACCATCTTCTTCTTATGATTTATTTTTGTAAGCATCCTAGGCATGTTTTCAGGTGTTCATTGAACACAGAGGCCTGCATAAGACTGCCAGTAGTTCCTGGTCTTATTATAATAATATTTAATTATGACAATAATAATTATTATTCAAATACAATTATTCAAATACAATTTACTTCCATGTCTTTATAATCTGCTTCAGGCATGTATTGCTCCCTAGGATGTCATAAGCTTACACAATGGCTAAGTCGCACAACACAAAATTTGTGTGGGCCCCGCTCTGGGTTAGCCTCTACACATTAATAATAATATTAATAAATCATTTCTCTTACCGCAATTCAATGAATTTATTTACACAAGTAAAAGATGACTGGCAAATAATGGCACACTTCAGATCTGCCTTCGTCCAGACTGCAAAGAATTTCTTTTCAGAAGCTTCACCTCTGCTCTCATCTTTACTGTGTCAAAATTTTATTTTCAAATGGCCTTCTAGCCTTGTATTCTTTTGCTATTATCAATTCTGCCAGCCAATGGAACAACGCGTCAAATAGCAAATCTGCAGCTTTTACCTCCCCCTTTTCCTAACTAGTGGGGTGGCCAATCAAATCAATTCAAAAATATTTGACTTTGCCGAAGATTTTCAAACATGAGTTATTTATGCGTCTGTCAGTCTGTCCCAATTTTTATTTTCTACCATATCTCTGTTAGTTATGGAGCGATTTTAAAGACAGAAAGTGGTTCTTACTCAGACCATTATCCTCTACATTTCTAGATAGTTTTTTGCACTTCTTTATCATTATTTGCATCTTTATATTTTTCTCGTTATTTATGGTTTTCTTGTACTGTACAACCATATTAATGAAATAAGTCTTCTAAGGTTCATCTAAGTTATTATAAAGGAATATGAAGGATATTATATTCAATAATATTTATTCTATCTTTCAAGATCTTAGTTGTAGTTTATACAGAAAGCCATTCCTAAAATTCACTTTTGCCACCAGCAGCCCTGCCCCCCAGTGTCAATTTCAAATTTACAAGTAGGCGAGATAGTAAATCTCTGGCAAAATAAGCCGCATAAGTGCCAGGCTTCAAAATATTTAAAATGTACTTTTACCTTCACTGACAGCATCATAAATAAGTCACATAAATATCAGCCATCAATCCTTGGCTTTCAGAAATATATCGGGGAATCTTCAACATTTCTATAACACAAAACTATTTCCCCCGTACACACAGTCAGCAAAAAACATGGCTGATCACCTTCTCGGCCAAACGCCCAGGCACGACTGTCACGGGATCCCGTCTCTCGGTCCCGCTCAAACAATCACGCATGCGCGGATAACCGCGAGAACTTTCTAGAAAGATCTCGACAAATGTTCGAGAGAAATCTCGAACAGAGAATCTTAAACGAACAAATGGAAAGTCAAGGGAGATAACAACTAATTCAGACCTGACATGCAAGGATATAAATGTTTACATCCCCTAGCTTAAAACCAAACTGACTTTAACAGTGATAAATGGATATTTTATTGTTTTATGCACCACAGTAAAACCTCGAAAAGTTCTATCAGTTCGTGTAATGGTATTATTAATAATTCGACATACCTATATCCGATTGGCAGAGTAGGTAAACCGCTTGCCACTCACGGAAATCTCACTGGGTTCGAAACCTGGTATCGCCAATTCCTATCCACCAGCGGTAAATGAGTGCCATAATCTGCTTCGAACCATAAACCATGTAATTTTGTCGCGATAGGCATAGACTCTAACCACGCAGCCTATCTACGTTTGTATTAAGTATCACAAATACCAAATTCACTTTTTAAGTAACTGAGTGTCACAAATGAGAAGCATGAACATTGACCATGAAATCCTGTATTTGCAGTTTCATCTATCACATTGACGCTTTAAGGGTATCAGACTGCGTTCATATAGCCATGCTGAAATTGGTCTTCGCTGCCGTTATCGCCTGCTGTTTTGTGAACATCAAGGTCACAGCTCAAAGTACCTGTGTTAAACGCAATTCTTGCTCGTGCACGTATCCAGATAACAAAGTGGTCAATTTGACTACCTTAGCCTTCAACAATGGGACTGCAAGGTAAGCCAGGTTGTAAGAATGAAAAAAAGGGAAGGTGGAGAAAATTTAATGAATAGAGACATGGAAATTGTATGTTTAGTCTGTCATGCTCTGTCGGTCTGTTGTCGCTTCTATACACGCAATTCAAATAATGAACAATAACAAAATTGTCAAAGTTTAAAAAATATATATTTCGTGCAGTCTATTTCGGACCTTATGAAACACCAACATTTCAGAAACAAACTTAGAGAAAATTTAATTCAAATTTAAAACTTCAAGTCATATATTTTACAAAACTATCCAGATTCACGTATAATTATTCATTATTTCCCTCTTCGCTCCTAATGTAGAATATAGCTGCTATAACTGCTCCTAATGTAGCACATAGCTGCTATAGCTGCTCTTAATGTAGCATATAGCTGCTACAACTGCTCCTAATGTAGCATATAGCTGCTACAACTGCTCCTAATGTAGCATATAGCTGCTATAACTACTCCTAATGTAGCATATAGCTGCTACAATTGCACCTGGTTCCTTGCAGGAAGCCTTAGCCAAGTATTCACGTGCTCTTGCAGTGGAATTTCTGGAGAACTTTGTTTTACATTGTGAGGTTGTCGTATTATAAACATCCTCACATCAGTAGCCTCTTACGACATGCCTGAGGGGGGACAATAGCCCTATTCTTTATTTGTCTCATCAAAAACTACACAAGACATGTATCATTTTTTTAATTATTAATTTGTTTAGAGGCGGAGCAGAATGTCTTACATCTATTTCATCATCAGACGACATCTTCACATCGAATGTCTTACATCTATTTCATCATCAGACGACATCTTCACATCGAATGTCGGCTGTAGTTGATCTCTGACGTCCTCTGTCTCTTGTCTTGATGGTGCACTCTGATAGATTATTTCCTGTTCATCTTTTGAAGTTATCTTCCTACTTATAGCGCTGTCTTCCTTTTGCACGTTTGTCTTCAACTCTTACCTTCTATTATGGTCTTCAGTAAGGTGTTATGTCTTTTTATATTGCCAAAATATTTTAGCTGTCTAATTTTGATCTCCTTCATTAATTCTCTTTCATTGATAGGTTTTCTAGGACCTCTTTATTTGTTTTCTTCTCTCTCCATGAGATGTGCACTATTCTTCTATATAACTGCACAGTATATAACACAGTATATAACACAGTATATAACACAGTATATAACACAGTATATAACACAGTAATAACAAGAACAGATATTAATATATACGGATTAGTGGATAGAGGACATTTAGGGTCTGGTGAGGTATCTACTAATGCATACTGATGATAACAGATGAACAGTGAATTGGGTATCATCACAGACACCCCGGGCTTTCCCACCCTCCTACCCCTTGTTAACAACATAACAAGTGTGAGAGTGCGTTTTGCGACATGGGAGGACACACACACACACATACATTCACACACTTTGACACTTCTGATTCATTCTATTTGGACTGATTGCAGGGACGCAAATACGCCATATTCAGATATCGGAAATAAACATTATTATCTTGAATTAGCGACATTATCAGACTCCTTAATTCTCGCCGTTTGTACGTCGGTCACATCTAAGGGATGCAACTGTGGTTGACAGTTAGACATTAATTGTATTGTTTCCCTTATATGTACTCTCCCGAAAATAGTAACACTCAACGAAGAAAAGTCGGTAATTGGGCAACACAAAGTGAGTGACAGTGATATATGAATAAAATGTAAGTTTTTGATTGTAGAACCCAGTTTCATTCCGGAAACGGATTTAATTCATCATTTTGTTAAAAATAACCTTAAAATGTAAGTTTTTGATTGTTTCTTCAAGACAAAATTTTAATTTAAAGTATTGCAGACTTATTGTTGGCGCTACTCGCTGGAAATGAAATGGTTTATTGATATTCTAATATTTATTAATATTAATATTAATATATTTATTGATATTCCAGGCATTGAAGGTAAGGGAACACAGACAGAAACACAAAGAAAGTGTATAGCAACCAAGTATATTGACCAAACATTTCCAGCAAAGCTTTGGACACATGCATATACTGATGGTTCGGCAACAAATGCAGTTGAAAATGGGGGTGCCGGCATCCTCATAAAATTAAAGAATAGAATTCACTCTATGGCAACTGCCACTGGAAAATACTGCAACAACTTCTGTGCTGAAGCAGAAGCCCTGAAACAGGCAGCTGAAACTCTTATTGAATGCAAAGCACAGGCAGAAAAACAGATAGTAATCTTTTCAGATGCCCTCTCAATAATATCAGCGATGAAGAGTCACCAAACTAAAGGATTGAAAGATCTGATAATCTCCCTTGAAAGACTGGCCGAATGCTTCAAGAAGTGCACTATCCAGTGGATACCAGCCCATTGCAACATACCAGGAAATGAAGAGGCAGATAGACTTGCTAAAGAAGGAGGTGCCTTACAGCAAAATGATATAGAGACAACTTACGCAACGGCAAAGACCACTATAAAGGCTACATTCAAGTCCAAATGGGAAAGAGAGCACCCGGGACATTTGAAAAATGACGCATATCATCAACTATCCAGAAAAGAACAGGTCATCATTTTTCGACTACGCACTGGACACAACAGATTGAGATACCATCTGTACCACAAATACAAAATTGGGGCAACAGATCTCTGCACCTGCGGTACCAGCCCGATGACAGTCGAACACCTGCTGCAGTACTGCCCAACCTACAGTAATGAACGGGGTAGCATATGGCAACAACCCACTTCTGTCAACGAAAAACTGTTTGGAGATGTCGGGAACCTTGAGTTGACTGCTGCCTTTATTAGAGTCATAAATGTGGAGGTCTGAGGGCGAACGAGGAAGAAGAAGAAATGGTTTATTGGAGCATAGATGTCATGATTTCCCAACCGAGTTCCTTAACGAGCAGTGAGGAATGCCACCGCATTTGCTGAAATGAAAGGTTGCTGCATGTATCATGCTATTGCGAAATCTGAACGCAAAAAAGGACTATTGAATGGCACGCGTTTGGTCATAAAAGTCTTGCATCGGAATTCCATTGATGCAGAAATTATCACTGGCAGTAATAAGGGAGAACGAGTCTTAATTCCTCGCATTGACTTAGAACCGAGCTAGCGCAGTGTGCCATTCCCAATGATTTTAGCATTTGCAATGACGATCAATAATTCGCAAGGACAATCTTTTGATCACGTAGGAGTTTTCCTTCCTGAACCTGTTTTCGGATACGACCAGCTCTATGTCGCCCTCACCCGAGGAACAAATCATGAAAACTTGAAAGTTTTTGTTAAAAACACTTTTTATCAGGAAATATTCTTTGAAACAAATCCACGCACTTTCACAACAAATGTTGACATCAAATAACTTTTATATTGAATTTAAACATATTTAAAAAATATATTACAGTTTTTTATTTACTTCCGTCATTATTGACGGGTTATTGCTAATATATCCTAATTATAACCCGTGTGCGGGACATTTTTCTTTTTCTTCATTAAAAAAATAAAAATTTGCATCTGATCTATTTATTACATTTAATTAAGAATATAAATATCGCATGTATCTGTTTATAAGGGCACTGTCTGCACACTGTATACGTTATGAAATTCCATAATCACAATGGCCAGAAATTACAACCTGGAAGAAACAATAACAGAAAAACAACAAATATAATATTAACCCCTTCAGTCATAACTGACTATGGGAATGCGCCCCTGAGGTGACAGACCTCAGCTGCTTATTTTCCTGGCGTTTCTTTCGACGTCTTCTCTCTTCTGCTTGATGTGTGAGCTTCTTTTCGCCCAATCTGAGGTGGTGCCGCAGATAGTATCGCCATTTTGTGCGATCGGCAGCTTCATACTCCCATGTTGCTGGATTTACGTCCAGTGCCCTCATATCTCTCTTGCACACATCTTTGAATCTCAGCTGCGGTCGCCCAACTGTTCTTTTGCCATCTGCCAGTTGTCCGTAGAAAATATCTTTCGGGATGCGACCATCTTCCATGCGGCGGACATGGCCAAGCCAGCGTAGCCAGCGCTGTCTAAGCAGTGTATAAGCAGTGTAAATATGCTTTGAACAAATATAATATGCTGTATAGAATTATAAAAAAAAAAAAAAAAAAACTATGCACCCAAATTATAACCATATAGTATTGGACCAGAAACTTCTCACATTTCTTATGCAGGGGTTAAAACTAACATTATCAACATCAATAACAACTATGACTATAATGTTGATACCATTAATGAAAACTTGATACCGTTGATTTATTATGTACATTGTGTTTTGTGTGGACAGAAATAAATATATTTTCCTGATGTGTGTCACTTTCCTTTTCTTTCTTTTCGACCAGGTGGTCGGGACTATGGGATAGATACTACAGTAGCAGGTATTCATACAACCCGTGCTTCAATTTCACACAATCAGCCTGCGCCAATGTCTCGGTAATTTGTTTCACTCATACCATCTTTGACTCACTGATCCACTAAGTAAAGAGTTGTATACCATAATCTACTCACAGAACAAGACCTTTTACAGTATAATGTTTATGTTACTGTATAATGTTACAGTTCTCTGTGTGTGTTCGTTTGTCCCTGACAAAGCCCTTGGGGTCGTAACGTAAACAATTTCTTTGTTCTTTGTCTTAGTAAAAGGTGAAGGTAGTCCCATAGCAAATACTGCCTTAGGGGAATGAAGGGGAGATTTCTCGATACTAGGTCCAGCACCGAAAGGTGAGGTGACCAGTTTCCGTCCTCGCTCCTTTTTCCTTCCCTAACTCAAGAGCGAAATCAAGTGCCCCTTTACATGCTGGGTAGACTGGAGCGTGTCGTTTCGGTAAATCGAACCCGGCACCTATGCATCGAAAGACCAGTGCTTTAACCACCCTGTCAGTTTGTATTAGCAAGACTTGCCATTACCTAATTTCGTTTACCCCACCAAAATTCTATACAGAGGCATAACAGCAGGAGGTAAGCTGATCATCAGACGTTGCTCCCCGTCAAACAAGCGTTTCGACCATTTTTCATCTTCTGTTTTTATTATTTTTTTGTTATTTATTTTGTTGCATTGCCTATATTGGGAACTGTGTCCATCCAGCCTTGTTCGTAACAACCTAACTGGCTCATTACTTCCGGCTTTATCCACTCTGACAACCCGAAGAGGTTATGAACGTTAACATTTGTTTTACTTAAACTTTCTGTCCTGATTTCCATTGCCCATAACAGTTGTTCCACTGTCAGCACGAGGCCTTTCCCGCAGTTTTCCCAAGTCTTTTAAGTCTCTTTATTCTTGATTGTCCTTAGGACCCAGTTGTTTCAGTAGATCATAGACTGAGACCTCCACTAGACCTCATGCGCCCACTTCAACAGCTATGACCTTTGCTTTGAGCCTATCATGTCACAGCTTCATGGCTTGATCATTATATTTGCCCATTTTGAAAACCTTTATTATTATCATTGCGTAATAACACGAAGATAACCAGAGTGCTATTATCAAAGTCTATTTGACAGTGTTCTCCGTAACGTACACGCATGAATGCAGCAATTACAAGTAGCCTACAGGTAAAACCTTTCAAGTGTAAAAGTATTGCTTTATAAAGTTACATAATGAGGGTAAATGTAAGTTTCAGCATCTGGCCCTAACTTTTTAAAATAAATATTTATTTATCAATTTATTTTTACAATATTATAGAGCTCTGATACCCTGTTCAACCTGACCCGAGTTGGACCATTTCGGTTATAACGGGCATATTGTCTGAAATTGTTATTGCTTTTTGACGCTACGCTTATGTTAGCCCTGAAAAGACTTGTTTTTGAAAAGGACCGCTAGCTGACTGGGTGGATTCGTCACGTCGCTACTTTTTCCTAATATTATGGCTTCTTCAATCAATTGCAGTGCCCATTTTTGCAAGTATATGTCTCTCCACCCCCATCCTCCCCTTTTCCACCTGTTCTTCTAGTTTACCGACAGCCCTGAAAAGGGGCTAGTCCTTAAAGTGTGACTATTAGCGGGAATGTAGATCTATCTACACGTGTTCTTTGTTTGTTCAGTGTAAGATAATATTTATCTCTCGTGTCTACTGATTGTGTCGTCTTCCTTGCCTCTATCTGGTTTAGGACTTTGTCGATGATGATTGGTAGCAAGCCCTAAAGATTTTACTCATTAATTTTTTATTTGTGTTCTTCATTGCTTTCTCTTCATTCTGTTGTTTTAGCCGTGTGTCACTAACGTCAGATTGTCATTCATTTATACAAATACCAGGTATGTCGTTTTGACGGAGATGAGTACAATTCATTAGGTAGTCAAGAAACGGCTGCATTCATAACAGATTCGACCAATGGGAAGCTGACCTTAGTCTACAACAGTACTGATAGCCTCAATGTTACGAGGTAAGTAATGGACAGTTATACAGAACTAGACAACCGAACATTTTATAGTCTGAAGGAATATGTGATGTCTTAAGAGTATCTTCTGTTTGATGTCTGTTTTATTCGTCTTACGTCATACAACTTTTAAAAATAGTTTCTGTGGTATCACTTTCTGCCTTTTTCATATTTATATTACCCAGATGATGGTCCCGAAGAAAACCTATTTATTTATTTGACGCGGGTGGGGGGGTGACTACAAATAAGTGTGGTAATATTTTTGTGTTACTTTTACTACTGATGTTTATTCGCCCTGCCAGGATAGCAGAGGTAGAACTTGTGTGCGTGTATGAGGGGTCTGATGAGCTTCAGGCTGTTGGGGAAATCGACCCAACGCATTACGTAAGTACCACTTGATCCGTCTGTCCTTCAGTGATACCATACTAACTGCCTGATCATTGTTAATGTGGGGGCATAAAAATTCTGGTTTAACCTCAGCTGGAATATCTCACTGGTCAGATACACAGAAAAATCCTAACTGGCATATCAAGTATCTCTGAAGGGAGAGTCAAGCAACTAGGAACAAAAGCTTATTTCCTTTACATCAGTGGTAGGCAACCCGGGAGTTTTGGGATCTACTTTTGAAGTCAAAATTTGCAGATGATGCGGATATTTGGAGGACGGGGAAAATCCTTCCCAGATTATATACAGATCTGCAAGCCCAAATTAACAAGATCAAGGAATGGATGGCTAAGTGGGGCTTCCAACTAAACGCCAAAAAGACAGTCGGAATGGTATTCAGTAGAGGCAGAATTATTAAAAATAAAACAATTGACATAAAAATCCAAGGGCACAAAATTAAAACAGTAGAAACAACCAAATATTTAGGCATGACTTTAGATCAACAAAACTGGAAAAAAAAACATATAAACAAGCTGGATGAGAGCTGCAGAGGACTCACTAATATGATGAGATACCTAAAAGGCAGTGGATGGGGAGCAAGCATCAAGTCACTTCTCATGTTCTACAGGTCATTTGTAAGGGGGAAAATGGACTATGCAAGCATAGTATATGACTCTTCTGCTCACAAAATACAGCAACAGGCTGGTACAATAGCTGGAGCCTCAAGATCAACATCACTAGAAGCACTAGAGGTAGCACTAGGAATAATACCCCTCAAGCTAAGAAGAAAAGAACTTAGGCTGAATTACATGGGCATAGTCCTAATCGACAAAAACCACCCAGCCCATGCAATGTTTGTTAAGAATTTCACCATGACCTGGTGTCACGGAGTGTTTTGAGGGTATTTTGCAGGTGTGAATGTTCCCATGCACCAGCGGGAGTTTATTAGTCATGTGAGTTGTTGTGAATGCTTGCCTTGTAATATTTTAGTTACAAGCAATGTTGTGAGCAGAGGTTAAGACAAGCTGCTAGCTGTAGTTAGGCGAGAATGAAGCTCAGTGGAGCGTGGAAGGTTTTCACGTGTTTGGTGATTGTGAATGAAGGGGGTCAGTCAGAGAGAGATGTGTGTTGGATCAGCAGGGTGTTGAGCTAGCAGAGAGTTGAGTCAGTAGACAGGAGACAGCAAAGAGTGTAGAGAAGAGAAGGGTGGATGTTGCAGTAGTTATTTATGAAGTGGTTTATTTGGTGATTGTTGTCGTAAATTTATTTTGAGAGAAAAGAGTCGTAGAAATAGTGGTCCGGTTTAGAGTGGAAAATGATGATGGTAAGCTCAGTGATAGAAAATGTAGAGATTTAATAGTTGCTTCACAGCGTGCTGGAGGAGAGTAAAGACAGACTTATTTACGACAAATCGTGTCTCTCAATCTTCTCTTTCACTCTCCTGGTCAAACAATTATTTGCCAGTTTTCCAGACTCGCATCTGCGCGCACACCGATTCGGTGTTTTCAAACACACACACGACGTTGATACAAACTATATTAAACGAATAGGGGAAATGTTGGGCTTTGGGTATATCCAACACACAGAACTAAATGAGTTTAGGTGATTTTATTCACTTTAAACATCAATTACTAAAAATATCAGATATTACATAAATTATCATAAGTACACAAATGCAAATAACAAGTTTGGGAGGGGGTGAAGAAGATTGGTATCGACTAAGCCCTTCCCGCTCATTAGACAAAGACAAACCCAGTCCAGAGATAGATAATATCAGGAACACGGGTACGTTAACCTAACAGTAAAGTTAATTACTCTGAAAGAGGTGTTACCAAGTTAGGTATAAGTGATAGAAAAAAAAACCTGTTCTTCCCAGCTGTTCTTCCCTTTACTAAGCAAATGGAAAGGAGGTGGTTTTTTAAACAGAGTTAACAAATTATCAACTATCCCACTTAAAGGAACAATGTAGGGTATACAGAAAAGATATATGTTACCAGGTAAGCAAGTTAACAAAATGGTCACACAAAAAGAATTAATTTCCTGTCATTCATACACGCGCTAGCAAAGGCCTTCACTCATCTTGCTCTCACTTACCGATTGTGAAAAAATCTTGCACTCCATAGAATAACACAACAGCAGTTACACCTCAACTAAATGTATGAGTGTTTGTTCAAGTTCTAGCCCCAGATTATCGGGTAGGCGGTCAGCACATAAAAGGGTCCCGTAATCGCTGGAAAATGAATCTGTAGTTGTGTCTCTTTTCTTAATAACAGTTTCTATGGGAGGGCACGGTCTCTGATACCGGGGTGAGGATGGTATGGTCTATTTGACTATGCCGCGGATAATAAAATTCTTACGCGTGCTGGTACACTTTATCCGTGAGGTATGGTTTAAGTCCAGTGAGAAAACTAGTCACATCACTGTTCAGGAAATTATGAATTATCTCTCTGTGTCAGTAAACTAACAAAGCTCGGTCCAGTGTTCTTCTTCCCGTTACGACTTAAGTTGTTTGATGGTGCGTTAAATTTGTCTTTGGGTGTGCTTTCTTTGCTATAAGTTAGATAGCGGAATTCCAAACATAGAATCGCCTCAAAGATTAAAAATTTACACAGTCTCAACAAGTTCTGCGTCAGGGGAACTCTACACACTGTTTATGCTTTGCTTTGCTTAGATTGATTTCTTTATTGCTTTCTTAATGCTGGGATCGCACAGGTTACGATCACTCTGTGTGAAAGAAAAAAAAGACATGAAATATACCGAAAACAAATAACCTTCTAAAGCGCGATGAATTTCCCGTTAAGCCTATAATACACTCTAGTATTTAATTATGTATTTAATAAACACTGCGCAAATTCTAGTGGTTAAAAACCCACATCTATAAAACTAGGACTTAACTGAATTTATTAATTATAAATTCCTTCGCGACTTTAAAAGTTAATTTAAGCATCTATTATCTTTTGAAATAATATAATAGATAGATCATTATATTTAAAACTGGAACTCTTGAGATGGTTTAATTAAATAGATTTAAATTAACACAGAATCCCTTTAAATAGAATGACTGAGCTAGACCACTGATCACTTTACACAATATATATTACCGCTTTGCACAGAAATAGAAATCACTGCAAATATATATAAAATCCAGGGGAAAATCTATAACAAGATTTCAATAAAGCTAGTGCTTCTGTAAAGGTTTGGCCAGCGAGTGATAACGTGTCTAGTTCTACATGGTCTATTTAGCTAAAATGAAATGTAAGTTGAGTGGGACATGATAAACTTGACAACTTATTTGATCTCACGAACTTTTGGGGATCTGACCGCCAAATCAAGAGAAGAAGCCGCCCCCTGGTCTTCGTATCCGCTCGCTGCTGCCCGTTTCGCTTTCCCCCGTTCGCTCGGTTCCTCGATTGACACCGAGACGCGAAATTAGCGGCAAGCAACTGCGTCTCGTATCAGGGAAAACTACTGTCTTTGATAGCGCCGATAGTCTCCCCTAAGATCCCTCGGTCTGTCTCTTTGATCTCGTCGCTGTATCCTACATGAGTCCCGGTGGAATGCGTTCTGGCAAACGAAAAGTTACAACAAATGTTCAGGGGTTCTAATGTTATGAAAAGCTAAAGGTCCCTTTAAATCATCCATCATATCAGGGAAAATTCACTAGTCAAACTAGACGTACGTCACAATTGTAGTGATTCCGAGAAGCAGAGTGTTAGCAGGATACTCGGGATTGGTGATGTCTCCAGTATTTGTAATGGCCCTGCGTCCATTGTGATTTATTGTTAATATAATATATTGTTGGAGATTGATATGGCTGTTGGAGTTATTCCTTAGGTAGTGAGCTAGACGAGCGGTGTATAAGTGTCGTCTGACTTTCTACATCCACCCACATACACCCTACTCGTCACACCTGGGATACCCCAACTGGAACCCATAAGATACCCAATAGGATGGAAGTGCATGGATGAAATAGAAGAAAACAGTATTATAACAAATGCAATCAAATGTAATAGTAAATACACACCAGTGATTCCTCCTTGGGAGCTCAAGAAACCAAGTATTGACTCTCACTTTCAGATATAATAAATAAAAAAGCAGGAAAAAACGACATTAAAATCATAGCCAGAGAACAGATAACTAAGGGCAGCTTGATGGATCTAAGATAGAAAATGAAGAACTTGGAATAGGAATGCACATACCAGCTGAAGAAAAGGGTTAGTTTAACTGAAAACGCATCAATATTCACGGCAGAAATTGTGGCAATAACTTCTTCTTCTTCTTCTTGCGATCGCATCTTTGATGATTACACCGTCAGACGAGTTCTCATGATGAATTCGACTGTTGTTTGAAGTTCCTCTTTAACTCCATATAGCTTTGAGTTTAGTGTTGAGTCATTCGGCCAGTATATCTTTCAGGCAATAACAAAAGCACTTGAAATAATTACTGATAAGCCTCCCAAAAAGCTAACAATCCTAACTGACTCACTGTCAGCTCTTCAAGCACTAAGAAACCCACATGAATGTAGCCGACCAGACATAGCGGAAGAAGTGTTGCAACTTAGTACACACCTAAATAATAGAGGATGCTCAGTATTACTAGCATGGATACCCTCTCACACGGGAATAGAAGGAAACGAGGTGGCCGACAGGGAAGCAAAAACAGGAAGAACCAACCCAAACCACATAAACTCATGTTTAGGCACAACAGAGATCAAAAGTACAATTAGAAATATTATAACAAAGGAATGGAAAGAAAACTGGAAAGAAAGCCAGAAAGGCAGACACGCCTATAAACTGCTAAAAAATCCAGCCCTGACATGTCAGATATCTAGAGAACCATAAATACCATGCAACAGAAAACTAATTAGACTTCAACTAGGAACAGGCTATTTCATGGTGGAGGAACCCTTCTGTGCAACATGTCAGGAGAAAAACACCATAGCACATTATGTGTTAACATGCAAAAAATACGAACAGCACAGAAAACCACTAATGGAATACTTGAGAACCCAAAACTCGACATCAATGTAACTGGAAAATGTACTGAAAGTTGACCTACCCATGGAGCTACACAACATAATAAAATTTTATATTACCAGAACAAGAACCAACATATAACAACTAGAACAAATTAGAATGACAAGGGGAAAAACCCACTAAGTTCATTCAATACCAGTAGGAGAATTGTATTTTTTAAAAAAATTAAAAACAAACAAACAAAACCACCAATCCAAAACCAACAAAAGCCCAACAGAAAAAAGATGTCAATAGCGAGAGAGAGCAACATGGTATCATGGAAGAAGAAACAGGCCCCATAGACATTAAACATTGTCACAGCAAACGGCAGATAAATTACAGCCTGGAAGAGCCAACACAAACAACAAAGTAATACACTATATGGAAAAATGAACACTATATACCCAAATTATAACCCACATGGGGTTGAACCGGGTATCCCTTGCACACAAAAAACACCAGTTTTCAAGTGCGGGGTTCAAAAACCTAACCTAACCTAACTTTTGAAATACGGTGCTCTCAAAAGATCTACCTTGCTAAAACCATGTCCGTTTTTAAATTCAGAACCTTTGGAATTAGGATTATATACAGCATACATGTAACTTTTTAAAGTTGCCGGGCTATCTGCTTGCATCTTCTCCACGAAAAGAGGGATGAAAAATGCAAAATAAATGATATTTTACCGAAGTTTAACTTCACTTCAAAGAAAAGATTGTGTCCCTGTCTTATGTAGTTTACGAATCAAGTAAATATTATTAAGTTAGATCGTGGGTATTCGCTGTGAATAAAGTATCTTAAACCTCGGAATAACTCGCTTTAAATGCCAGCGGGAGATGGTTATTCCGAAATTTCTGTAACTTAACAAGTCTTTATTTTATCATCATTCGCCATCAAAACATCTACCAAATCTTCCCATGTGATCTACCAGAAGATCGGGAAAAGCGGTTGTCGGCCCCTGCTTAAGACTATTTCTGTCCCCATTTGCAGTGAGGCGCAGTCGGGAACTGATGTTTTCGGTCTTGGGTCAAGGTCACATTGGTGCTATGAGCTCGTGTTGTAGGATCTGCGTATTGGCCTTCCCTGCGCTCTGAAACTAGATCTTCGATTGTTGTAGGCGCGTAGTGGTAATTTTTTTAGCTCCATTCTCATAAGATGACCATACCACTTAATTGTCTGTCTCTGTTTGATATTCAAATGTTTAAGTAATGGGGACAGTTTGTAAGTCACTGTGCAGGCTTTTTGACATCTTTTTTTTTTCAGTTTCTCTGTAAGAATTCTTCTTAAGTATTTGAACTCTGGAACCTGTTTAAGGTTGGTGGTGTTAATGTGTATGTTAAGTGGCCCTGGTGATCTGCTGATCGTCAAAGTTTCTGTCTTTGATGTTCTAGTTGAATTAAGTGCATTTGTGTGGTTTTTTGCAATTTGATTTCATCTTCGTATACATTAGACTTTGGTCATCTGCAAAAACGAACACATTCACTGTATCATATTCTTTATTTTCTGGGTTTACTTCGTGTTCTGAGTTTGCTTCTGATGTTATTTTGTCCATATACTATATATGGTGAACAGTAGTGGCGATGGTTATATCAAATGCATCAGTGAGTTTATCATCTGTTCTTAGTACCCTTTTGCATTGTACAAAGTTCTCACGTGATCTAAAACGTGTCCCTGTATTTAATTGACTTCTAATGCTGATCAAATTCTTGTCAGGCAATTACTTGGTAGTATATATTCTTGCCAGTTAGATACTTGACATTATATATTCTTGTGAGTTAGGCACTTGAAATTATATATACGGTACTTGTGAGTTATAAGTATATGAGGAGAACTGCCGTAAGACGGGGTAAACAGTTGAAAAAAAAAAAAAAACAAAAACAAAAAACACACACACACACACAAATAGTAATACGTCTTACAAGGAGAAGGACAAGAAAAACCTACGTTACGGCCACAAGGCCTTCGTCAGGGACAGACAAACAAGAGACAGGAGGGAAAGAAAATGAGAATTAAGTAGAGAACATGAAACTATAAAAATAAGAGAAAAGAAACTCCCTTAATATTAAGTCCAGTCACATGTGAAGCAAAGCAAGATGGCTGCCACTAAACTGGAAAGAGGAAGTTGATAGTATATAAAAATAAGAAATAATGAAAACAAGGACTGGAAAAGAGTGAGAAAAAAGTAATCAATAAATAATAAATAAAATAAAAATAAATAAATAAAATATAAATAAATAAATAATAATAATAAATAAATTTAAAACAAATAAATAAATAGATAAAAATAAAAACTAAATAAAGAAAAAAAATAAAATAAAAAATAATAAAGGAAAAAAATAATTTAAAAATAATAATAATAATAATAATAATAATAATAATAATTTAAATTAAAAAAAATAAATTTAAAAAATAAAATAAAATAAAATAAAATAAATAAAAATAAATAAAATTATTAAATTAAAAAAATGGTAATTTAATAAAAAAAAAAAAAAAAAAAAAAAAAAAAAAAAAAGGGGGGATCGCATCAAAGTAGAAAGTCATACAACAGGGACTCGATAGAGAAAGGCGTCTCAGACAAAAGAATGTTGGGTATTCAAACCGTGTGGTTTGAGGCAACCCATAAGATGGATGAGGCGTTGTTCCTGGCGAAACCGACTGTTGGCGTCCGAGGAACAGTATCTGATGGCTGTCACCTGGATGTCAGTGGCACCGTGGTGGTCAGGGCCATTAAAGTGGATGGCCACAGGTGTGGAATTAAACTGAGAGATGTCATAGAGGTGTTTGCAGAATCGGTCGCCCAGTCGTGTGCCCGTTTGGCCGATGTACGTAATGGTGCAACGTTTGCATATAATAGCATAAATGACGTTGCGTGACTCACATGTGAAGCCATGGGTGATGGTGAACTTGGCGTTAGGGAACGAGACTGAACGTGTTTCGATTACATACTGACATGTCTTACATCGTGTACGGTTACATGGCTTGGTTCCAAAGTGGCCATCGTTGACGGTTTTCACACGGCTGTGGACTAGGAGATCCCTCATCCATCTTATGGGTTGCCTCAAACCACACGGTTTGAATACCCAACATTCTTATGTCTGAGACGCCTTTCTCTATCGAGTCCCTGTTGTATGACTTTCTACTTTGATGCGATCACCCCTTTTTTTTTTTTTTTTTTTTTTTTTTTTTTAAATTACCATTTTTTTAATTTAATAATTTTATTTATTTTTATTTATTTTATTTATTTTTTTTTAAATTTATTTTTTTAAATTTAAATTATTATTATTATTATTATTATTATTTTTTTTAATTATTTTTTTCCTTTATTATTTTTTATTTTATTTTTTTTCTTTATTTAGTTTTTATTTTTATCTATTTATTTATTTGTTTTAAATTTATTTATTATTATTATTTATTTATTTATATTTTATTTATTTATTTTTATTTTATTTATTATTTATTGATTACTTTTTTCTCACTCTTTTCCAGTCCTTGTTTTCATTATTTCTTATTTTTATATACTATCAACTTCCTCTTTCCAGTTTAGTGGCAGCCATCTTGCTTTGCTTCTTACTTACGGCAGTTCTCCTCATATACTTATATATTACCCTATAACTGACTGCACTGTCTAACTGTTTGCTCACTTTTCTCTTTTATCTCCTCTCTTACTTTCGATCTATACTCCTACTTTCATTATTTATTATTTTTTATTTATTCTTTATATCTATTTAATAAATTATTTTTATATTTAATTTTAATTTTATTTATTTTTGCATATGTGTGTCTCACTCGATTTGCCATTATGCCTTCACTGAAACACTTCATTAATTCACTTCGGTCTTCTATTACCACCTCATTCAGCCTCTTACCACCTGATATATCTCGCACTGCAATTGATTTTGCATTTGCTACATTCAAGAAAACTAGATTCACTTGCCATCTCCACTTTATCCGCACCTGCCTCCGCCTTAAAATTCTCCCTCATGGCTTCATTTCTCACTTCAACCCCTCTGCTGGCCATATTCACCCTCGTGAACATCGCCTCTTACAGCGCATCGAGACCACATGTGGGTTCCAGCGTATGCGAGCTGTCGCAGCTATCCATTCCCGCCTCCTGGCAGATATCAGTGCTCAGCAGTCTCAGCTTCTACTCCGCTTATGTAGTCTCACCTCCAGCTACTTTCCTGCCTTCCCCATTATCCGCATTATTATCCATACCCTCAACCGGCAATTGTATGATTTTTTATCCGCCCAGAAAAAGGACAAACTTTCCCGCCTCTGTCCTACCCCTGAGACTGTCCCTGCCTCCTCTACTCCATCTCGTTCTGAGGTTGTTTGTATTCCCTCCGATCTTGCCCTCTCTGAGGGAGAGCTTTCAGTCCTCAGCAAGGGCTTGCACTTTGTCCCTCTCCAACCATCCTCTGATCAGTACAATCTCCTCCAAGATGTCCATCGGTTTCATCGCCGTCTGCGACTTCAGCTCCATTTCCGCAACAGTGATGGTCCTCAAAGATCGCAGGCTGAATCAGATGATGCCTTTGCACGCTTTGCTCCTCCCAAGAATAAACATTTTACACCCTCTCCTGGGGCTTCCCACGCTCTGGATTTATATATTCAGAATACCCTCCACGACATTCAGCAGCTCCAACCTCAATGCTTGCGTTATTCAAACCTTTCTTCTGATGAGTCTCATGCCCTTACTAAGCTCCGCCGCAGAGATGACATTGTTATCAAACCGGCTGACAAAGGAGGTGCCATTGTGGTATGGCGCAAGGACCTGTACCTCCAAGAAGGTAATAAGCAGCTCACCAACAGCTCCTTCTACCAGCGCCGTGACAATGATGCGACAGTCCTCAACAATCGTCTGGTCCATGACACCATCAAAAGTCTTATCGCCAACAAGTCCTTACCTTCTAGCGCTTCTCATCTCCGTATTGACAATAGTGGTCTGGGTAAGCCTGTGTTTTATATGCTTCCCAAAATTCATAAACCCTCCAACCCTGGGAGACCCATTGTCTCTGCGTGTGCCTGCCCTACCGAACGTATATCAGACTTCCTCGACGGCATCTTCCAGCCTATTGTAGAGCAGCTTCCTTCCTTCTTAAAGGACACAAACCATGCTCTTACTACTTTTTCCTCTATTCAGCTTTCTCCAGACCGTACCTACCGTTTATTTCTGTTAGATGTTTGCTCACTTTACACTTCCATTCCTCACTCTGATGGTCTCCGAGCTCTCCGGTTTTTCCTGGACCAGCGCACGCACCCCTCTATCGCTACAGAGACTCTCCTGCGCCTTGCAGAACTGGTCCTTCGACTCAATTCCTTTGAGTTCAATGGACAGTTCTTTGACCAAATAAGTGGAGTTGCCATGGGCACCAAGATGGGTCCCAGTTATGCCTGCCTCTTCATGGGCTACCTGGAGTATCAGGTGTGGCAGCAGTATCCTGGACCTTTTCCATTGATGTATCATAGATACATCGATGATGGCATAGGTCTCACCGATATGCCAGAGGTTGACCTATCTAGGTTCATTAATTTCATTAACAACTTCCACCCTGCGATCCAATTCACCTCTCACATCTCCACTGTCTCTGTTAATTTCCTTGACATTGTTGTCACTATCACTCCGCCCCACCTCACCACTTCGGTGTACTACAAATCCACCGATGCACACAGTTACCTCCTTTATACTTCCTCTCATCCTCCGGCTTGTCGGGACTCCTTGCCTTTCTCACAACTTCTCCGCCTCCGTCGGTTATGCCAAGATGATGACAACTTTCTATGCCGAGCACAAGAAATGTTGGACTTCTTCCGTAACAGACAGCATCCAGAAGATGTTCTTACCTCTGCCTTAGAATGTGTTCTCCCTATCTCACGTCTAGAGGCCCTCAAACCCAGCCAAAAAACCTCCTCTGATAGAGTCAAGTTAATAATGACCTATCACCCTCACAGCACTGCTGTCAAAAGGATCCTGTTTCGCCACCTACCTCTCCTCCAAGCTGACCCAATGGCGCGGGAAGCATTTAGTGAGCCACCCTTGCTGGCATATAGACGGGACAAAAATTTGAGGGACCTCCTAGTCCACAGCCGTGTGAAAACCGTCAACGATGGCCACTTTGGAACCAAGCCATGTAACCGTACACGATGTAAGACATGTCAGTATGTAATCGAAACACGTTCAGTCTCGTTCCCTAACGCCAAGTTCACCATCACCCATGGCTTCACATGTGAGTCACGCAACGTCATTTATGCTATTATATGCAAACGTTGCACCATTACGTACATCGGCCAAACGGGCACACGACTGGGCGACCGATTCTGCAGACACCTCTATGACATCTCTCAGTTTAATTCCACACCTGTGGCCATCCACTTTAATGGCCCTGACCACCACGGTGCCACTGACATCCAGGTGACAGCCATCAGATACTGTTCCTCGGACGCCAACAGTCGGTTTCGCCAGGAACAACGCCTCATCCATCTTATGGGTTGCCTCAAACCACACGGTTTGAATACCCAACATTCTTTTGTCTGAGACGCCTTTCTCTATCGAGTCCCTGTTGTATGACTTTCTACTTTGATGCGATCACCCCCTTTTTTTTTTTTTTTTTTTTTTTTTTTTTTTTAATTACCATTTTTTTAATTTAATAATTTTATTTATTTTTATTTATTTTATTTTATTTTATTTTTTTTTTTAAATTTATTTTTTTTTAATTTAAATTATTATTATTATTATTATTATTATTATTATTATTATTATTTAAATTATTTTTTTCCTTTATTATTTTTTATTTTATTTTTTTTCTTTATTTAGTTTTTATTTTTATCTATTTATTTATTTGTTTTAAATTTATTTATTATTATTATTTATTTATTTATATTTTATTTATTTATTTATTTTTATTTTATTTATTATTTATTGATTACTTTTTTCTCACTCTTTTCCAGTCCTTGTTTTCATTATTTATTATTTTTATATACTATCAACTTCCTCTTTCCAGTTTAGTGGCAGCCATCTTGCTTTGCTTCACATGTGACTGGACTTAATATTAAGGGAGTTTCTTTTCTCTTATTTTTATAGTTTCATGTTCTCTACTTAATTCTCATTTTCTTTCCCTCCTGTCTCTTGTTTGTCTGTCCCTGACGAAGGCCTTGTGGCCGTAACGTAGGTTTTTCTTGTCCTTCTCCTTGTAAGACGTATTACTATTTGTGTGTGTGTGTGTGTTTTTTGTTTTTGTTTTTTTTTTGTTTGTTTTTTTTAAACTACTTGTGAGTTAGGCACTGGATATTATATATTCTTGTGAGTTAGACAATACTCTAGAATCCTAGAGCAGAGACTCCGACGCCTAGCTAAGCCACAATTGGATGAGGTCCAGTGCGGATTCCGAGCAAACCGAAGTACTCAAGATCTAATCTTCGCACTCAGACAGCTGAGTGAAAAGGCCCTTGAGTATAAGAGTGAGATCCATCTTTGTTTCATAGATCTGGAAAAGGCGTTTGACAGGGTCCCCTGGAGCAAACTTTGGGACTGTTTGGCAAGAATGAACATTCCAGCACCTCTGATTCATGCTATACAGAGCTTCTACAAGTCTTGCAGAAATTATGTGAGGACAGCAAACCATAAGTCAGAAGAGTTCAGGACCACCACTGGTGTATGATAAGGTGATATCCTGTTACCTTATCTTTTCATACTCCTCATGGACGATGTCATCAAGGCATGTAAGGAGAGAACAAGAAAGTATTCAGTGGGGTACTGGAAGATGAGACAGGTCTGTATTTCAGAGCTGGCATTTGCTGATAATGTTGCCCTGATTGCTAAATCAGAGGCACATCTCCAATCCAACCTGAAAGTCTGGAAGGAAGAGCTGGAGAAGAGAGGGATGGTCATAAGCAGCTCTAAAACAAAATCCATGGTGATATCACGAGAAGAAAGAAAACATCAGATTAAGCTGGGAGAACAGGTCCTGGAGCAGGTCGACCACTTTAAATACCCCGGAGCTATTATAGACTGAAAGGGAGGCATCAAAGAAGAGCTGGCCACTCGAAAAGCAGCAGCTGGGAGACTTTTTCAGGCCATAAATCGAGGATTCCTCAGCAAGAGAGAGGTTGGTAAGAAAAAGAAGATGGCTGTATACAGCTCCACCTATGTCCCAGTCTTGACATATGGATGCGAGTCATGGGCAATGACTACAACCCACAAAAGCCAGATCCAAACCTCAGAAATGAGGTATCCGAGGAAGGTGGTTGAAGTAACAAGAAGAGACATGGTTCGAAACCAGACGATACGTCAAGGCCTAAAATCCTACCCCCTGCAGAACAGTCCCAATTAAGATGGTTTGGCCATGTCTGCAGAATGGGAGAAGATCGGCTACCACGACAAGCATGGGAAACAAAAAGCCAGGGATCCAGACCCCCAGGACGACACAGAGTCCGCTGGGAGGACAACATTAGACAATCTTTGAAGGACCGAGGACTAGAATGGAACCAGGCCAGGAGGAAGACAGCCGATAGGATAGTCTGGCGCTCTCTCTTCCAAACCTCTACACCTTACGGTAGAAGGGGAACGACTAAGTAAGTAAGTAAGAGTTAGGCACTTCCAATTATATATATTTGTGAGTTAGGCACTTGCAATTATATACATTTGTGAGTTAAGCACTTGAAATTATATATATTTGTGAGTTAGGCATTTGATATTATATATTCTTCTGAGTTAGGCACTTGAAATTATATATTCTTGTGAGTTAAGCGCTTGAAATTATATATTCTTTTGAGTTAGGCACTTGAAATTACACTAGTCAACAAATTTTCAAAAGTTATTTGTACCAGAAATTAAATATACCATTTCTTATTGATTTTGACATGCTGATTTTAAATATCATAATGAAATTCACCAATTGGCTCTGGTTTTTTTTTAAATGATGAATTTACATTACAGTAATACAAATAATGTATGCTTGTTTAATTCTCTGGGGTGAACAGCTAGTCTTTCTACTTTAGCATTATAAAAACTGTGGTTACATACTCAATTAATTGATATTTCAACATAAAATGATAGAAAAAATAAAAACATTATTTAAAGTTCACATATCATGTTTTAAAAAGGCACATTTGAACCCATTCCGTCATTATTCAGTTGCTGTTCGAGCTCTCTTTGCTTGCTTCTTTCTTGTAGTCAATCGATGAGGTGTCTCTTGTCACAGTTCAACAGTAATCAGCAAGCATTGAAGGGCTCCAATTGCCTTGATACCTTGTCTCCATAGCAGCAATGTCATGGTGAAACCGTTCACCATGCTCATCACTGACCGCTCCAAAGTTTAATGTAAAGAAATCCAGATGAGAATCCAGAAAATGAATTTTCAAAGACGTGTTGCAGCCAAGACTCTTATACTTCAGAAGGAGATTTTCTACAATTTCATTGTAATTATCAGATCTGTTGTTTCCAAAAAAATTGTCCACCACTGACTTAAATGCTAGCCATGCTGCTTTTTCCTTGCCATGCAACACGCAAAGAAACTCGTCATCATGAAGAAGTTTTCGAATTTGCGGACCAACAAATACTCCCTCTCTTATTTTAGATTCACTCAGTCTTGGAAATTTTCTGATAAGGTATTTGAAAGCCTCATCTGTTTTCTCCATTGCCTTGACAAAGTTTTTCATGAGACCCAGCTTAATGTGCAAGGGTGGCAACAAAATCTTGCTGGTGTCAACAAGTGCTGGGTTCTCAACGTTCTTACTGCCAGGCTGCAATGACTGCCTGATTGGCCAATGTCTTCTGATGTAATGGTCACTTCGTGCACGGCTATCCCACTCACAGAGAAAGCAACAGTACTTGGTGTATCCACCCTGTAGTCCAAGCAAAAGAGCGACCACTTTTAAGTCACCGCAAAGTGACCAATGATGATGATCGTAGTTTATACACTTCAAAAGCTGCTTAATATTTTCATAAGTTTCTTTCATATGAACTGCGTGACCAACTGGAATTGACGGTAACACATTACCATTATTCAACAAAACAGCTTTAAGATTCGTCTTGGAAGAATCAATGAAAAGCCTCCACTCTTCCGGAATGTAATTGATTTTGAGGGCTGCCATTAAACCAGAAATGTTGTGGCACGCAGAAAGGTCACCCTCTTTGAAAAAGAATGTAATAAGCGGCTTCTGGCGGTTCCTATTCACAGAAATTGTAACATCTTCTGTCAGGAGATTCCACTGTTGCAATCTGGAACCCAAAAGCTCCGCCTTGTTCTTCGGTTAATTCAGATCTCTTACAAGATCATTCAGTTCATCTTGGGTTATTAAGTGTGGTGTAGTGGATGTAGTTTGCTCAAAATCTGGGTCGCTTGAGGTTGATGGTTCAGGACCACCAATGTCCTCTTCTTCATCAGTGGAAGCAGCTGAAAATGATTCTGGCACTTTGGGAACTGGTAGGTCATCGCCATGTGGTACCGGACATATTGCAGAGGGGATGTTTGGATATTCCAGTCCATTTTTTCTTTTTTGATATGCCTTTCCAAAATGTCCTAGGCATTTCTAACTACGATACTTTTGATAAGGACAAATGCACTAACTAATGGCAACATTTTATCAGAGATAAGATATTTATACACAAAGGTGATGTAATCATAGGTAGGATTGCATCATCAACTTCTAGTTACATTTTTATTGGTCATTTGAAGAAATTATGCAATCGCCCACACCAGTTGCGTCATATATATAAATTGACCGTAATTAAATAAACTAGTAGCATATATCTTGAAAACTAGAGCCAATCAACATTTTTTAATGTCATTTTCGTTTTCAGCACACCAAAATTAGTTAAGATCAGCTATTTTCATTTCTGGTACATTTTGGTTGTTGACTAGTGTTATATACGGAATTCTTTTGAGTTAGGCACTTGAAATTACATATATTTGTGAGTTAGGCACTTGAAATTATATATATTTGTGAGTTAGGCACTTGATGTTACATATATTTGTGAGTTAGGCACTTGATATTATATATATTTGTGAGTTCGGCACTTTAAATTATATATTCTTGTGATTTAGGCACTTGAAATTATATACTGCTCAAAAAAAGTTAAAGGCCACTTTCAATTTTTAGGTCATTTCAACTAAGCTGTTTTTTTTAAAACCTGAACATTCAGTCAAAAAAGTTTTGCTGCATTTTGTTGCATGCTTAAACAATGTTTGTTAATCTGACAATAAATCAAATCTGTGTTACGTGTGTGTACCTCCAAGGTCAATCAAATGTACATGGTGGAAAGGGAAATAATGCATGTTTGAAAATGCTTCCTATGGCAAAGCCTGTTGATAACATTGCTGAAATTTGCTTTTCACGTGCAAGTCGTGACTATAGTGAACACATGTCACCCACTTTTCGGAAGGAACGGGCAATGGGCATGTTGTGATTGTTCTTTGTCTTAGAGCCAATACAACAACAAATGTGTCTTGCCGTCTTATGGTAGACCTTGGACGTCCTGACCTGCGTTGTTCTGCGACACTGCCGGTTGCATTATAACGATCACGCAGAGTTTGTATGACAGAGTGGGCAACTCCTAATCTCCTAGCAACTTCTCGCAGCCCTACATCATCCTGCAGCCATGCCATCGCTCTCCATCTGTCAACATTGGTCAAGCGTCTTCGCTGAGCCATGGCTAAAATGGTAAATGTTACAAACATACCCATTGCCCGTTCCTTCCGAAAAGTGGGTGATATGTGTTCACTATAGTCACGACTTGCACGTGAAAAGCAAATTTCAGCAATGTTATCAACAGGCTTTGCCATAGGAAGCATTTTCAAACATGCATTATTTCCCTTTCCACCACGTACATTTGATTGACCTTGGAGGTACACACACGTAACACAGATTTGATTTATTGTCAGATTAACAAATATTGTTTAAGCATGTAACAAAATGCAGCAAAACTTTTTTGACTGAGTGTTCAGGTTTTAAAACAAACAGCTTAGTTGAAATGACCTAAAAATTGAAAGTGGCCTTTAACTTTTTTTGAGCAGTATATATATTTGTGAGTCAGTAGGTCCTAATCAATATTTTTGTTTGTTAGGTAGGTCTTTGATATTATGGCGAAGATCTTACAGGAATAAAGGTTATAAATTTCTGCTATTCTAACTGCACAAACAACGAATCTAAGCTAAAGGCATTAAAAAATATCTAATATTATTCATTTAAAAAAAAGTTATCTAGAGTTATATTTGTGTTCACTGCCCAGTTCTTTTGCTTTCAAGTATTATTTAAGCTGGAAGAAGCATTACAAAAAAGAATTATGTATGTATTTAGCATCTAGAAAACTGGCAGACTTTTAATTTTGTATTTTCCCTTTACTGCCAGTATTCAGCTGATATTTTGAAAGTCAGTAAATTTTGTTGCATGTCTCACGCTGTGTATGTATTGCAGCACTGTTCATGAAGCAATCTGTGTTTACTACTTCTGTTACACACACGCACACATCACACAAATAGACTTAAGGTGAGAGATAAATGTTTCCTTTCAACCATCTTTCCATTTTTTTTAATTGATGGAATCTGTTCAATTTATTATCATCTTACAGGTCCTCCGCCTGACAAGTACTTCTTGCTGTCCCAAGTGAGCTTCAGTTCTGTTTAACAGCACCGACTAGCCCAAGCTGGCAGAAAAAGGAGTCAGTTTTGAAGCTAAATAAATTACAGGCATTAAAACTGTCAATGACGTTTATAACTGTTATGTGTCTTGGCTATGCATACTTTGATTGACACTCACTGTTAAGTGTGTGTATTCGCATTGTGAACTCTTCCTTTCTGTTTACAGGCTTGAAATTTGTTGAATGTAATGTGAACAACTGACATAACCTTTCTGTCAAACAAATATTGCTGTCCCTGTGATGTGTCCCATGTAGTTCCTGGGGCTGTCTGAACAGACACAGAAAGAATAGGATTACTGCACCCTCAGGCATGTCATATAAGTAGACCAATGTGAGGTTGTGCAAGGGGTTAACAATCTCAAAATGTAAAATAATTTGCCACAGAAAGCTCCGCAGCATGAGCATGTGACTGCTTGGTTCAGGCTTCCTGCAAGAAAATAAACTGCCACAGAAACCACCACCACAAGATCATGTGACTGCTTGGTGCGGGCTTCCAGCAAGGGGACCAGCTAAAGTGGTGACTCTATGCTCTGTAAGGAGCACAAAGTTAAATGATGATGATGGTGTGATGTGCAACTTTGTGTGCACCCTGTATTAACAATGACATTCTTATTTCCCACTAAGAGATGATGATGGTGTGATGTGCAGCTTTGTGTGCACCCTGTATTAACAATGACATTCCTATTTCCCACTAAGAGTAGATACAACATTTCAGTTGCTTCAATCATTTTAAATGAGATACTGATTTCATCTTCATCATTGCTCTTCAACTTCCAAGGAGCATGAGCCTTCAACATCCAATTCCAAACCTTCATTTCCTGTGCCATCCAATCAAGGTCTTTCCTGTCTTTTTTAATGCCCTTCATGTCTGTCTCTAATTTCCTTCTGCATGGTATTTTTAGTCTGGAGATTTTTCTAGAAGAAGAAAGGTGAGTCAGCAGCCTAACTCCTTTTGGCTTTCTCTAGGCATGAACTTCCTTAATGTAAGATCTTTTAACTTTTAATGGCTAAGTTGAGCTTATAAAATTGTTTGCTTTGGTTTATTTGTGCATATTTTTGTTTAAATTTTCTTTAAAAGTTTCTACAGGCTTCCTCCTATAGTCAGTTGATTTGAAGCACAGAAGTTTGGGAAAGTTTCCCATTTTTGTTCATTTTACCTAATCCATGTTTTCCCATGATTTATTCAAAACCTATTTATGCATGGAGGCATTTCTGGAGGCGTCCTTACATGACCACCAGCTATGCACAATGCTATATTATGTAGATTTGGATGTGAACCTCTGTCTGTGAAGCTAATTACACCCTCATTGATTCTTGAAATCACCCACACACTTCTAGGGATTCCCCCCTGTGGTGAAACATGTTAAAAACCCAGCATTGCACACTAAGCTTGGAGGAGTCACTTGATCCCCAGACATAACTCTTGCTTTTAACTTGTTTGGCTGCATGCAGGAGATATCACTATGACACAATGATATGCAGGTGGAGCTGAGAAGTGGTTTTATGTAGGACGGGACGATTCCTTGGGAGAGCCCATAACCAGAGCACAGTATTTTAGCACTTCATATTTGGAGAGCCCTTTTGGATGGCAGGGAATGCACAGTATGCCACGCACTTCTTCCTGCTAGCTTGGGACTAGACGTGATGATCAAATGCAAGCCAAGCTGGAGAAACTAGAGCTCAGGACTCCAACTAAACACGTTTCGTAATGGCAGAAAAGCCACAGGAAAAGCCTAGATCAACAGTGTAGATAATACCAAAGAGTCTTCAACCTGGTTGTTACGGCAGATTTATTGGCATGGTCTGCTAGAGGTTAACAGCATCTGATTTTAGGGGTTACAACGTGTAATGTAATGTAAAAGTATTATTGGTCTAGTGAACGCTGTGACGTTTCAGCGTTAGTTGTCACGCACGGTGACCAAGAGACGAGACCCTTTTCTAGACGACCGTCGAACCGATAAGACGTGTCCTTGGAATGTTTTATTGCCGGGCTTATATTGCCGCACAATTATAGTACATTAAATAATGGACATGGGTCAGTCCAATGTGATAACGAAGAAAGATGAAGGTACAGGTTAGTAATTGACTAAACCTTGTCAACGTGAATATATAGTCCGCCTTAGTTATTCTAATGCCAGACGCATAATCTCACTGTCGGTGTATTGGTTTTTCCAACCACGCGTGCATACAGTTATGCGGTTCTGACTACTATGTTTTCAAGCTAGGAGACAAAGGACTGATTTGTAAAGGAATAATATTTGAAGTATGAACTGCAACTTATTATTTATAATTCTTCATGATGACCATGTGTAAACTGTTCTTGTATGGAATCGATATAATAAATGTTTGTGGACTCGAGAAAGGACTTATCAAATCTATAACGTCAGAATTTGACTGTATGATGAAGTTGTCAATATTATATCCCACCTTCGCGTACTTCACCATCAAGAGCACGATCTCATAATTTACTGAGAAAAGACAATGGATAATTATATGTAAACGTAAATAGAAGAGCCAGTATAAACCAGCCCCATTAACAGTGTTAACGGCAACAGTGAGAAGCCAACGGTAACAGTGGTTGGCCATCGCGGGGACGAAGAAAAAAAAAAAAAAGATTTTCTTGTTTACATGTGTTGCCAACTGTTTACCATTACAAGCAAGTCACATGATCTGCATAACACTACGTTGAACACATGACTACGCAATGCAACTCTGACGTCACTACATCGTGCGTAGATGCCGCGCTTCGAAAGGAACAACCGTCAACTCATTCCAGTTTTGATTAATATTTGCTTAATCAAGAAGACCAGACAAGAGAATACTGTGATCAGCCAATCATGAGCAAACAGTACTAGGCACTAGTCTAGTCCGTTGACGAATTTGCCATCGCCGGAGCCTTCTAAAGATAAGTTTAGACCTAGGACGATTGTCATTCATTAACACACTAACGAGTCCATACCATTTTGCAGGCATATCCTCTCTATTAATTGTTTATCGATGTTCTATCTGTTTCTTTTTGTCCGTTGATGTTGTCCGTTATTTGCGGGTATGGATGGGCGGCGGTTCATAATGAATAAAAATGGCTCTCAGGATGCCGATATTCATTTTGAATGTTCCTAAGGCTGTGAATTAATAGCACCTCGCGAAGAAAGCGTCGAATTATCGTTATCGGTGATCGTTCGGGTTCGGTCTTGCATTAATTCACTTTGCATGTTAGGTGTATAGTCATGTTTTAACTGTTGTTTTCATGTGTATTTGGTTCTTGGATTTTATTCATTTGCAGTCCTATGTTCGTAAGCTATCTTGTTATTCTGATCTAGCTATCTTTTATTTTAATTAAATGTATTGTATTAACGTCAAATGAGTCCTGTGACGTCATCTTTCATAGTACAAAATATGTTCGTTTCCTCAGTTAACCTTCACCCTTCTACATTTCCGGTTAGTACACTTGGTTTTATAATAGCATTTATTTTTGTGAAAATGTCACTTTTGTATTGTGCTCCTGTTCTGTAATCCTTGGTTAACCCATTTGTATTGTTTGTATTCATTACATATTTTATTAATTTAATATTAATTTGCAGTAGTGGTCCTAGAAATGGGCAATGCACTTTATGCCTCATGATTAAGGCATAAATTATAATGATTAATTATTAAAACTTTATAACATATTAATACATATCTAATATAACTTAGTACACTTTCTCAGTACTATATTGTGAACTTAGTGACAATTAAGACTAATTATTTGGGGATAATACACATAATTATTAATATTAAGCGCTTGATATAATTTCAGCAGCTTATATAATTAACTATCATAACTATTTATGATAGATATTCAGTGAGTATATATATAATATTTCTACAAAATATTATAGTTTGTGGAACTTATACATAACAATACAGTAATATTATTATCGACATAGATTACATTGTCGATTACAAGACATAAGTAATTAAATACTTAAATAATTAAACTCCAAGAATGCTTACCTTGGACCATTTCATTAAAATTGGAAAAGATTGTAATAAAAAGGGAGAGGCACTCCTTGAATTTGCTGAACAACAACTGTCAAGATATAAGGCAGAGATGGAAGAACTTGAAAGAAAGGAGGCTGAAAGGAAAACTATTGCTAAGGCAGAGATGGAAGAACTTGAAAGAAAGGAGGCTGAAAAGAAAGCTGAATTAAGACAAGAAGAAGAAAGAAAGGTGGCAAGAGATGAAATCCTACGGATTGAAGAAGAGAATAAATTGAAACGACAAGAAATCATACTGCAGCAAGAAATGGAACTGCAACGGCTTAAATTGGAAACAGCAAAACTTAATTCGCAGAGTGCTGCATCAAGCCAAAATGATAATGCTCAATCTGGATCTTCATCCACCCGACTTAAGGGCAATTATTACTTTAAACTACCACCATTCAAGTTACACATGGATGACCTTTCATCGTGGCTGGCGCGCTTTGAGGATATATGTAAAGTCAATAACCTTGACAAAACTGCATGGGCACTTAAACTTAAGGAATTTCTGGATGGCGAACCTGCAAGTGCAGCACAAAATATAGATCCAACATTATCCACAGACTATGAGGCCATTAAGACGTTGTTATTACGCCGTTTCCACTTGAACGAAGAGTCATGTAGATTACGTTTTAAAAGTTTGTTGCCAGATAACAATAAAGATTTCACAGGTTTTATTGCTAACATACGCAATACTTTTAACAGATGGGCTGAACTGGCAGGTGTCAACAAATCTTACGACAAGTTAGTCGATTTGTTATTGAGGGATAAAGTATTATCTTCTGTCAGCCCACCATTCTTTGCTTATCTGCAAGAAAGAAAACCAGAATCTATTGATGAGTTAGAAAAAATTTCTTTAAATTACTGCACAGCTCATCCGAATGCTAATATTTCTGGCTCGTTGACAAGAGAACCACTTCCTGTAGCCTCCAATATGGCATATCATAATCATAACAAACCTAGAACACACAGTGTGGACAGAGGTAGGTTCAAAGGAAACTATGACATTAATTTTCATAAGGGACAGAATAACTTTAACAATAACTTTAATAGAGGAAGACAACAAACCAGAAATTATTCACCTCAGTCAAGATACAACAGTAATCCACGTAACTCAAGTTATAATCGTTCATATAATTATAATAATGGTAACAAGTGGAACAATAGCGATAATTATAACTCGAGACATCGAGATAACAGTTACAATAGAGGACAACGGGATAATTCATATAATTATTCTCGTCATCGTTCTCATTCTCATAGATCGACAAATTATAACCATAATACAGGGGCAGCCGTTACTACTGCTACAACCCCTGGTGTTGAGAGTTCACCTACTGATAACAAAATACAGTCTTCATCTACTTGTTTTGCAATGAATTATAACGTGGCAAATAGTTGCCCAACATGTAATCTTATATTTCAGAAAGCAAAAGAGACAGTTCTGAACTGCGGACACATTCTACCAGAAGTCAGTCTATCAGTCAATGATGGAACAGGCTCGCTGATCTTCAACAGAGGAAAAGTTAATGGATCCATCGTCTCAGTCTTAAGAGATTCGGGATCGACCACGATCGGAATCCGTCAGACACTTGTTCATCCGAATTGTGCAACTGGAGAACATGTCAGGTGTATGACCTTTGGTGGAACCATAGAATGTTATCCAACTGCTATTATCTATCTTGAAACACCCTTTTTCACAGGCAACGTTAAAGCATGCATGTTAAGAAACCCAGTTGCCGACCTTATGGTGGGATGCATACACGGGAGTAAAGATTGCACACCAGAAGAGATTATTGAATGGGAAAAAAATAATCTATGCATCGGAAATGCAGCAATAACCAGAGCACATACAAAAAAATTAGAGACTATGGACACTGAAAACAAGGAAACAGACGATCATGAAAGTATCGAGATTCATTCTGCTATTGACCGAGTATCCTTTGCTGCAAAACAGAGGGAAGACAGGTCACTAACAAAATTTTTTTCACTGGTCAACAAAGCTGACAATCTTGCTATGAACAAAAATAATAGTCATTGGTTTAGTATTAAAAATGCCATTTTATTAAGATGTTTTATGGATAAAACTCAGATAAGACAACAAGTCATGGTACCTTTTGCTTTTAGACGGTACATACTTCAACACGCACATGATTCTAAGTGTGCAGGTCACATGGGTTATACTCGTACACGTTCGCGAGTATTATCGTCTTTTTTTTGGCCGGGAGTATCACGAGATATTTCACAGTACGTACGCTCCTGTACGATATGCCAAGAAGTGAAAGCACGGGGAGCCTTTCACACGGCGCCTATTCAGGCTTGTGACATATCTGTGAGACCTTTCGACAAAATGGCCATTGATATCATTGGCCCACTTTTACCATCAGCCAGAGGACATAGATTTATTCTCACTTGCATCGATTTATGCACACGATGGCCAGAAGCCATCCCATTAAAAACAACCACCACCACAGATGTAGCTGATGCACTACACCTTATCTTTTCTAGAGTAGGTTTTCCTAGAAAACTTTTATCAGATCATGGTTCTCAATTTATATCTGAGACTATGACAGAGGTAATGAAGACTTGGCAAATAGATAGAAATCTCAGCAGCATTTATCACCCAATGAGTAATGGTGCTGTAGAAAGACTTAACCGCACACTCAAACAAATGTTACATAAAGTTACAGTTAACCATCCACACGACTGGGACAGAGTTCTACCAGCTGTGTTATTCGCTTATCGAGAGGTGCCACATGAACAAACTGGCTTCTCTCCATTTCAACTAGTCTTTGGCGCTCCACCAAGAGGTCCTATGGGACTAATAAAAGACTTATTGATTGACTCCGAGATGACTCAGGATACCCAGTCATCCTATGAGTATGTAATTAATCTCCGGAATAACATTATTGATGCCTGTAAAATGGCAACAGCTTCATCTGAGGCTGCGAAAGAGAAAGCTAGAACTTTCCAAAACAGTAATAGACGATTACGTCAATTATTTCCAGGAGATCAAGCTTATGTGTTATTGCCACATAACAATAATAAACTACTAATCTCGTGGAACGGTCCTTACCAGGTTATCAATAAGATTTCTGATGTTGATTATGTCCTGGACATTAAGGGACATCACAAAATATTTCACATAAATATGCTCAAGCAATTTCATACTCGACCTGAACATCTACAAGCTATTTTTCATGAACTAGATGACACTTTCGTACCTAGATGTCACTATTCTAATTTGTCTGTTATCCAGGAAGAAGAATCATCTTTTCCTGAGGTACAGTTAGCATTACCTGTACCTGTAGTACAGCCTAGTGAATCTTGGCGGGATGTAACCATCTCCTCGTCAGTTACACCGCAACAGCATCAACAGATAGCTGAACTTCTACAATCCTATCAAGATGTGTTAACCGACATTCCAGGTCGCACATCAGTCATTAATCATGACATCACTCTTAATGATGATACTCCAATTCGGGTACATCCATATTCTGTTCCTCTACACTTTCTTACTAAAACTACTAAGGAACTTGAACAGATGTTATCTTTAGGAATTATCGAAACTAGTAATTCCCCATTTTCTTCTCCATTAGTTATTGTCCGAAAGAAGGACAATAACATTAGACTATGCGTCGACTATAGAAAATTAAATGCACAAACGATAGTTGATAGCGAACCACATCCACTTCTCGATGACTTACTGCCACGTCTATCGACAGCAACTATATTCACTAAGATAGACTTAACTAAAGGTTATTGGCAGATACCACTAACCGAAAAAGCTAAATACTACACAGCGTTTTCAACTCCGCTAGGTCTATACCAGTGGAATGTGATGCCTTTTGGGCTTGTTAACGCTCCAGCTACCTTTGTTCGCATGATGCGACACATTTTTTCAGGTAGACCAGACATTATTACATACATAGATGACATATGCTTATTTAGTTCATCTTTTGAGGAACATGTTTTGGGTCTCGAATACGTTTTGGATACATTAAGAAATAACAATTTAACTGCTAAACCCACAAAATTACAAGTAGCGTTTCACGAAATAACTTTGGGTCACATTATTGGAGCAGGATATATCCGAACACTACCCAGTACAGTTTCAAAAATTTTAAACATTTCCGTTCCTCAAACGAAGAAACAGGTTAGAAGCTTGTTAGGTCTAGTCCAACATTACAGTAGATTCGTACCTAACCTGTCATCCATCACGGCTGTATTGTCCTCATTACTGAGGAAGGACATGCCAGTGAAGGTGACATGGACTAATGAGTGTAATAATGTATACCTTAATATTATTAATATCTTTTCAAACCCACCTATTTTGAGACTTGTTGATGCTTCCAAAAAGTTTATTCTCCGCACAGATGCGAGTAACTACGGAATTGGCGCATGTTTGCTCCAATACCATGACGACATCCTCCATCCAAACTTGTACGTGTCACGAAAACTGAAACCACCAGAAGTGAAATACTCTACCGTTGACCGCGAACTGTTAGCCGTCGTGTGGGCGATAACCAAACTTGAGAAATTTCTACTGGGAGCCCCTTTCGTAGTACAAACTGATCAAAGGGCCGTAGCATCACTACGACGGGCGAATCATAGAAGTCCAAAGCTCACCAGATACTCTATTCTCCTTCAACCATTCAACTTTACGATTGAGTACATCTCTGGGACAGACAATATCGTCGCAGACGCACTATCTAGAAATCCTTTGGATGTATAGCAATCAACACTGACACTTTTCTAATACGTCAACCGAAATTACGTGTCACAGAAGAATGAATCCTATCGCGAAATTCTTAACATGGAGATAAACCTTTGCTTACAATTCAACTAAATAACTTGTACAGACGATTGCGAAAACGAAATGAACTAAATCAAATGACACTATGGTCGTATTTACACCAGAACTTTGTGTGAATTTCATTTATGACAAAACTATTGGACACATTTCCTTGCATCAAGTGAAAATAATAGAAAACACTATCAAAGTAACTCAGTATGCGACATGAACAATTGTCAATAGCTTCGATTCTCATGAACTGAAACATTTAAATATTTGTTTGTTAATCGGAATTCACAATGATCAAGCCTACGTATGGATCATCATATCCAACTTTCATTAATTTTAGTTAATTACGTTAAAATAATGGAAAATAAAATAAAAAGGTGAGATAAATATGAAAAAAAATGAAATGAAATTTGAAGATGAAAAAAAAATTTTGAAAGAAAAAAAAAAAAATAAGATCTCACATGATTCTTAGATAATGTTATTGTATGTAACTATTATGTTTATTAATTAGGTTGATACATTACATACTATATTATTGTTTAAATTAGTTAGATAGGTTTTAACAACTTAATACTACACTTATTTAATTTCCAACACACATAATTAAGTTAAATTTATACATTACTGTCTTTCGCTACTTTATTTTTCATTTATTTATTTTTTCTACTTAACATATCCCTTCAGTTCTCTCACATTAGATTTGCAATAACTTTATTTTGATTACACACTCAATATAATTAAATTTTAATATTAATTTTAACTCGTTAGATTAGTCTGACATGACAGTTCATTGCGAAATGGCATGCATGTAAAGGGAGATTAAAAAATGGCTGAATTAAATTGTTTTCTTTAGCTGACCTGTATAAATTAAGTGTTCCAATTTTTTTGTTAAAAATTTTTACAGAATGGGAAAACTAGCTCCACGCCAAACCCTGCTGTGTCGCCTTTTACGACATGCATGGTAGGTTACAGTGTTACTATTCTTTGCTCCTCACTTAGGCCCTGGTAAAACAAAGATGGTTTTTTTCTCCCAGATAAACTAAATCTGACAGAAACAATGGCATGCATGTAAAGGGAGATTAAAAAAGAATTGAACATTTTCAATAATGTATTACTCAGTAACGAGGTTTCATATGAACACAGTCTAAAAAAGGTAAAGACAGCTCCATAGCAGATACTGCCATAGGGGAGTGAAGTGTTAGAGACTTCACCATACTAGGTCCAGCATTGAGAGGTGGGGTCACCAGTTCCCTTCCTCACTGCCTTTTCCTTCCCTAACTCGAACGAACGAATGAAAGCTTGTCAGGTACCCATTTACATGCTGGATAGACCAGCGCATGTCGGTACCATGATTTGAACCCGGCACCTTTGCCACGAGAGACCAGCGCTCTAACCACTCTGTCAATCGGACGCTCACACAGTCTAAACCAGCTTGTAAAGGAGCTATCATAGTTTTTAAAAAATAATCTTACAAATGCTCAATATGCATCCCTCGTGTCACACAGCACAAATCAGTCATATAGTCTAAATCATCCCAGACCTTCTATAGCATACAATATACCAGGACACACATACCTACCAGGCATTGAAAAAAGCAGATAGATTAACAAAACTAGGAGCAAGCTGGTTCAGACAAACACTCCAGCCAACATGCAGACACCTAAACTAATACTCCAAAGAACTGATGGGCAAAAGGGTCTACTAGATGTGTCATGTATAAAGAAATGGCCTATCCCAAGAAAACTGACAACATTAACAGTCTAAAATGTGTGGAGTAAAGCACAATCTTCCAGCTAAGAACAGAACACACCAGACTCAACAATCACTGAAGGAAATTAGACTTGAGTCTAATTGCTGCAACTATACCCATCTGTATGAGATAGTTCAGACTGTGTTGCTAACTTGCCAAGGACTCTCCACAGAAAGAAGAAAGCTACTATCAGGCTCCCCATCAGTCACAAATACTCTTTACTGCACCACTCAACAGCTACAGAACACATGGGAATTCTTCAACTTGGCATCAGCTATGAATGAGCGACAAGCTCACCAGCCCTAGTTAAACAACAACAGTGAACATCCACTTATAGCATACACTGTGTATAAACTAACATAGAAGAAAAGTTGGTATATACAGTGCTATTTATTTTTAAATAATATGAACAAACATGACAAGATATGTAGGTTAATAGTCACTGACAAAAGTTATAGTTTTCTTAATAATAATTCATTTAAAACAAAGGTTCTAAAACTGTGTGGTCCCATGTCCTCTTTCCCTAATCCTCTTTAAAAGAACATTGTAAAAGAAAATTAAAATACGTTTCAGGTACATAACATTTTTGCTTTTCAAATTGTTGACTACAAACAATCAATAAAAGCTTACTTTAACAACTTTTAAAGATAATAAGTTGTGTACAGATTTAATTGTACCTTAAGAAATAAATGGTCAGTTTGTAATCACAAAGTAAAATAAGACACAATAGTCTTCTTTCAATTTCAATACAAATCAACAATGTTGCCACTCTGAAAAATGTGGGTTTTTAAAATGAGCTTGAGAAATCCTAGGTTTGAAAGATGAATGTGTTAAACGCACATTTTGTTAATAGCTAGTCAGTTTCTCTTGTTTTTTTATTAAGGAAAGTGATACTTTCTTGTGGCTTAGCACATCTATTTGAGCTTACAATATCACAATATATGTCTCCGTCAATTTAAACAAATAAACATTGTTGTGCAAAAAACAGAAAAAGTAATCTCCACCACATTCACAATTGTTATTCATAGTTCACTCTCATTAAATCACAGTTTCGAAGGCTAGTGTTTTGACAGAAATGTGTAAGCAAATTTTCAGTATGTAATCTCCACTAGTCATAATTCTTCTTTGTTGTTTATTCTCATAAAACCATTTCTGTTTCTCTCATAAAATGGGCTATCTGCCTCAAGATTCTCTCATAAAATGGGCTATCTGCCTCAAGTTTCTCTCATAAAATGGGCTATCTGCCTCAAGTTTCTCTCATCACCAATACAGTTTCTCCCTCCAAGAGGGGTTGGTGAAGACCATGTTATCAGTCCGTGTCTTTCATAAAGATAAAAGTGGTCCCATAGCAGATACTTCTTTAGGGGAGTGAAGTGTAAGAGGTTTCACTGTACAGGGTTTCAACTTTGTGAGGAGGAGGGGGGGGGGGCGGTAACCAGGTCCCTTCCTCACTGCCTTTACCATCCCTAACTCAAGAGCATAGTCAGGTGTTTATTTACACCTGGGTAGGTTTAAGCAAAAGCTACCAGGTTTCACTCCCAGTAACTTTGCCTCAAGAAGCAAGAGTTCTAACCATTTTGGCACTTGGCACTCACTTATTTCATAGTGTCTGCTTTCTTTGTGGACATGTTCTGCTGTTCCCCCCACCGCAATACTATTAAGTAAGATTATTTATGTATTTTTGCATGTTGACCACACTTAGGCTATTAGCAGTTACATGAAAAAATACATAAATAATCTTACTTAACAAATACTCACAATGAATGCTAGGCTAAAAAGTCCACCCACAGCTGTTCAGTCTCAGTAAAGGTAAAAAAAGGTAAACGATCACGTTACACGCCCATTGAGGCATATTGGGAATATGGTGTTAGCCCATATTTTCTTGACCGTCAGCACACTAGGGGTGATGGGGTCAGCGTCATGCCGGCTGAATCTCAGTAAAAGCTCCTTCCATATCCAAAACTGGAGGTATGGTAACAGAAACTCCAATCATATCAGTTATAGTATTCAATGAGTAAAACTTTAGTATTCAATGAGTAAAGTTTTAGTATTCAATGAAGAAAACTTTAGTAATCAATGAGTAAAGTTTTAGTATTCAATGAAGAAAACTTTAGTATTCAATGAGTAAAGTTTTAGTATTCAATGAGTACAGTTTTAGTATTCAATGAGTAAAACTTTAGTATTCAATGAGTAAAGTTTTAGTATTCAGTGAGTAAAGTTTTAGTATTCAGTGAGTAAAGTTTTAGTATTCAGTGAGTAAAGTTTTAGTATTCAATGAGTAAAGTTTTAGTATTCAATGAAGAAAACTTTAGTATTCAATGAGTAAAGTTTTAGTATTCAATGAAGAAAACTTTAGTATTCAATGAAGACAACTTTAATATTCAATGAAGAAAACTTTAGTATTCAATGAAGAAAACTTTAGTATTCAATGAAGAAAACTTTAGTATTCAATGAGTAAAGTTTTAGTATTCAATGAAGAAAACTTTAGTATTCAATGAAGAAAACTTTAGTATTCAATGAAGAAAACTTTAGTATTCAATGAAGAAAACTTTAGTATTCAATGAAGAAAACTTTAGTATTCAATGAAGAAAACTTTAGTATTCAATGAGTAAAGTTTTAGTATTCAATGAAGAAAACTTTAGTATTCAATGAGTAAAACTTTAGTATTCAATGAAGAAAACTTTAGTATTCAATGAAGAAAACTTTAGTATTCAATGAAGAAAACTTTAGTATTCAATGAGTAAAACTTTAGTATTCAATGAGTAAAGTTTTAGTATTCAATGAGTAAAGTTTTAGTATTCAATGAGTAAAGTTTTAGTATTCAATGAGTAAAGTTTTAGTATTCATTGAGCAAAGTTTTGGTATTCAGTGAGTATAGTATTCAGTGAGTAAAGTTTTAGTATTCAGTGAGTAAAGTTTTAGTATTCAGTGAGTAAAGTTTTAGCATTCAATGAGTTAAGTTTTAGTGTTCAATGAGTTAAGTTTTAGTGTTCAGTGAGTAAAGTTTTAGTGTTCAGGGAGTAAAACTTTAGTATTCAATGAATAAACCTTCAGGATTCAGTGAGTAACATTTTAGTATTCAGTGAGTAAAACTTGAGTGTTCAATAAATAAATCTTTAGTATTCAGTGAGTAAAATTTTAGTATTTAGTGAATAAAACTTAAGTATTCAATGAATAAATCTTCAGTAATCAAGCTCTTCTAACTTTGTTAAGAAAGCTGTAACACAGGAATAAAACTCATCTTGTTTCAAAAAACCACTTGTTTGTCATTGTGGTTTTTTAATTATCACTTTATGAAAGCTCACATTTTCTAAATATGTTATAATTCACTTTTGAAATTGTCTCTAACACACAAATCACCACACCCTACCACCATTTTCTCCACACACTGTCAAAATATGTTGGTGGTGAAAGTGATGTGTCATTACTAAATTTATGTGGTTATTATGTCAAATCTGTGACATGTCTTAGTATATGAAGACAAAGTCAAAAGACATGTATTGTAACAAAACAAAGTCAAATATCTGCCACACCAGGTGACAAGGACCTGTCAGATACTGGACATTAGATACTGGAGTTCAGATACTCATGTTCAAGTAGATAAATATGGTATATAACATTAAACTGTGGCCAGCACATTTTAATGACAATATAAACAGCTTTAATATAATGGACAACAAAGGATGTGACATATTTAATGCCTGACTGGGAACAAGGCTTGTGGTCTTCCTACTCTCGTCTTGACTACCCAGTCGGCAAGTGGGTTGATGTGGTAGACGTCCATAACTTTGGTGCTGGGGTCTAAGCATCTTTCCCCTAAGATAAAATTTAAAGAAGAACCTTATGGACTCAATGTTATGATATTTGCATGAGTATGAAGGTCAGTAAAGTGTTAAATGTTGAAGGAAAACTGAACAGACATTAACAACATCCTTGAAGAAATAAATAAACAAAAATGTTTTTTAAAATAAAAAGATGACTGGCTAGGACACATTGTAATAAACAAGATATATAAGCCTGTCTAAGAGAGCAAAATCCAAGTAATCTAAAACATTCTTCAAAGTTCAGCTTTCTCGGCTGCCGGTAGGTATGTAGAATCAACTGGAAAGGCATAAGCATCATTAGCATTTTATATCCCATAACTGTGTATTTCTCAAATTCCTACCCCCCTCCCTTTTTTTTTTTGCATCAGTTCAGTGGTCCCTCAATAACATTCCCAAATTTCATCTTCTAGACCATCAGGACATGCCTAATTATCTGGATAGAGATATACACTATTATTAGCCTTTTATATGCCTCCACTGTGAATTTCCCTCCCCTCACTCCTAAGGGGTTGAATTCCAGACTGCCTGATTTTTTCGCATACCAGTTCAATCGTCTCTACAAAAACCCCAAAATGTCAGCTTTCTAGGTCATCAGGAAGCTGTAAAATCAACTGGACAGATATGAAATTAACTTGATACACATACATCGTTTTATATATATATATACACACACACCCTTACAAAGATAATGTTAGCAATCCTTAAAAAAAAAAAAAATAGTAAAATGAAGGTGCAGGCAGAAGCAGGAAAACTGAGATGTACCTGTATAGTTCCCAGGGGAGTGGGGGTGGGGTCTCTCAGGAGACAAGGAAAGAATTGGACACTGCTCACTCATACAATTTGTAAGAGGTGTTTAATGTGAGACCTCTACACCTCACGGTAGAAGGGGAACGACTAAGTAAGTAAGTAAGTTAGTTTAATGTGAGGTGCATGGGGCTGGCAAATTTATCATGTAAAACAAATAGCTACAGAAACCCCTGCTGCAAGAGTAAATGAATACTTTGATGCAGGCTTCCTGCAAAGGGACCAGCTGCACTGATTGCCCCAAGCTCCATCAGAAACAAAAAGGACAATAAAGATGACTATAACTTGTGTTCGCTTGCACAAGATATGCCCAAAAGGTTCAAAGATAGAACAGTTTGTCTGTGCTCTGTGCTAGATATGCCCAAAAGGTTCAAAGATAGAACAGTTTGTCTGTGCTCTGTGCTAGAATGAAACTAGAATACAGTAAAAAGATGTGTGTGCATAAGACATAGGAAAGAGGCTGGTGTGTGACAGAAGGCCTCTTTCTGCTTCAGACCACTTGTCCAATATACTGATTGGAATTCTCCATTGCCAGGGCCATATGATTCAATAAAGTGGTGTCATTTAAATTCTCTATTTCTTCTCTCTTCAACTCTTAGTTTTCTAGGTATAAGCCGTCAAACAGTGATTCCTAAGAAAGGTGATCTCATCTCCAAAATTCCACAATTAATATTTTATTAAATATAATAATTAAATCAGGAAAACTTCAAATTTAGAACTGCCAAGTAAAAATATATATCTGTTCTGAAATTATTTAGTTCAAGTCAGGTTTTACATTCTTTATTTTCCTATAATTTCTTTCCATAAATTAATGACATCATCATTGAGATGTACGCATATCTGATGGGAATCGAGTGATAAGTCTGTAAACGAAGTTCTGTTTTCACCTCACTTAGTTTTATCTTGTTCTTTTTAGTAAGTAAAAAAATGTCAGTAAGGCTTATCAATAAGCCATGTGAAGTCATTGTAAAACAACATGTCTCTCTCATAGTATAAAAGGTTAAAGTTGCCCTAAATTAATCTTATTTGTAGTATTCGCTCCTTACGAGTTCCAATAACGATCAACTCTGATGTAGAAATCACTATCTTTGAGAAAATTTTCTAAAAATTCCTTTTTGCATGAGTCTTAAGTTTTCTAGTGAAATATATATTCACTTGATCACAGGAATCAAAACTATTTCCAACTGATTTATATCATTCATGACTTACATACAACTTTGCACTGCTTAATTGTTGGAAATATGTGAAACTTAATCGTAGACAATCTTTGATCTAGATTTTGCTTGGGCTACCATGGCTTAGATAAGCACCCTTTTAACTTCTAATGTTGATTTTCAAGGGAGTGACAAAATGAGGTCTTTTCCTTTCAGTGACACCTTGGTAACTGTACTTAGCAAATATACTACTGGACAAAAGTTAATGGCCGCCATTCAGTTTAGACAAGGTTTATATAATTCTTTGTGAGCAGGGTCGATTTTCCAAATGTCCGGTAGCTTGAAATCTCTCAAGAAGTCTCTGAATGGTAGAGTGGGACACTGCTAAACATCTTGCAACATGACGAACAGATTGACCATCCTGAATCCATGCCATGGCTTGACCTTGGTCTACAGTGCTGAGACTTCTCCTTGGTGGCATGGCTAATGCAGTGATCATTTCGACCACTTGTCATACTGATTTATTGCATACCAACGGTGAACACTCTTTACCAATGATCATTTTCCACGTGCATTCAAATTCAACTCACTTTTTCACCTTTTGAACTAGTGGGGCGTGTTGCAAAAACCACAAGTTTTTGCAGCAACAATGGCAATTTTCACGTGCGGGTTAAAGTGACCCAGTTTTTGGACATTTAAAAAAAATTAACCTAGTGCACACAGAAATGTATACACATTTCTCTGAGCTCAGTTTTAATGACATTTTCACTTGTCTTTACAGTTTGCCAATCAATTATATAAACCTTGTCTAAACTGAATGGCGGCCCTTAACTTTTGTCCAGTAGTATACTACTTCTTCTTCTTCTTCTTCCGTCCTTAGCCACTGACCACCAAAGCAGTCAGTGGCCATTACGCCTAGTGGCGTCTTAGGGCAACAGCAGATAGGTTTTCTTTGCCATTGTTTCCCATCACACCTATTGGCGTCTTTAGGGCAACGGCAAATCAATCCATTTGCTGTTGTTTCCGTAATCGAAGTGACTGGCAAACGGGTGATCAGCCCGTTGGTAGTATACTACTACTAAGCTCCTATTGTTAACTAGCAACTAATTCATGTCATAGTATTTCCTTAAATTTGTTCACTGATGATGAACTCCATCATTTCCACCACTAATTCACCTTCCAGCCTACTTCACTGAGGATATCTCATGATGTCATTTTGAAAAAAGACCCGCTAATAATAATACATATGTCTGATTGCGACAGATGCACATTCCTCCTTACCTATATTCCCTCCAACTTCATACAAATAGTCAGAAACAGACTGTGCATCATACGAGTTCTTGAATGTGTGTCCATTGTGTTCCTCAGGTTTTTCAGTGCTGCTTAAATACAAAGCAAGAGCATATTTTAAAAAAAAAGTATTTATGTAAAACAGACTAACAATTAAACATTTTTGGTTAAATCATCACCTGCAGTATATATAGAAAATTTTGTATATTATGTGCTAATAAAATAAATATGTTGACACAGGTGCAGACAAAATACACTTGGTCAATTCAATAAACTGAAGAAATAGAAGACCCAATTAAAGGGCATAAATTTCTTATGTGACCTGAATCACAATTAACACAGTAGTTTAATATGTTCTACATCTCACAATAAGATGGAAATTATATGTTTTTAGCATGTGAAGTTTCTTCTAAGTGATGATAAGTTATTTATCATGGTGCCTCATCATCCTCATCATTGTCTTCAGCCTACTTGTGGAAAATAGGCCTTCAATAATTTCACACTAAGCCTTCTCACACCCGTGTGTTACTGGGGCCCGAAAGGGTGGCAAAGAATAGTAACACTGTACCCTACCATGCATGTCGTAAAAAGTGACAAAGGAGGGTTGGACATGGGGCTGGTTACCCCATCATGTAAAAAACATTTAACCAAAAAACTTCAACAAACATGGACAAGTCAAATACAGAATATAGATCAACTCAGCCGCCAAAGACAGAAGAAGGTCATCTGGAAAGGAGGTGCATGAAGCAACTCAGAGAAAGCCAGAAGGAGTCTGGGTTGCCGACTAACCTTTTTTTGTTTAGGAAAATCTCCAGGATTGGCACCCGGAATGTTTGCACTCTATGTGAACAAGAGAAAACTGCACAGGTAGCAGCAGAAATGAAAATTACAGGATTGATATCCTGGGTCTCTGCAAGACATGATGGAAGGGCATAGAGAGGAGGAGATTGATCACAGGAAAAATAGTGTTGTCCTCAGGACATGAGGAGGAAAGAGCCCACCACAGTGAAGGGGTGGCTCTAATGCTGTCTAGGGAAGCACAGAAGGCACTTATAGAATGGGAAGCAATGAGACCCCAAATTATAACAGCAAGTTTTAAATCAGCCAAAGAGAAAGTAAATATAAACATCATCCAATGTTATGCACCAACAAATGATAAAGAAGAATCTGAAAAAGAAGACTTTTACACCAGACTACAACATGTCTTGGACAAAAAGAAAAGAAAGGACATCACAATTTTAACGGGGGACCTAAACGTGAAAATAGGAGCAGACAACACTGGCTTTGAAGAAACCATGGGAAAGCATGGATTAGGTATGATGAACGAGAATGGGGAACTATTAGCTAACTTCTGTGCTTCAAATGAACTAGCTATAGGAGGAAGCATATTTCCACATAAAAGAATACATAAAGCAACATGGATATCACCAGACCACAGAAATGAGAATCAGATTGATCACATATGCATAAGTAAAAAGTTTAGGTCATCATTGCATGATGTAAAAGTATGCAGAGGAGCAGATGTGGTGTCAGATTACCATCTTATGTTGGCTAAAACAAAATTAAAATTCAAGAAATTTACAACAGTATATAGCTATAGATAACAGTATACTATGGGATATTAAGAAATCAGGAAATAAGAGAAAAATTTTCAATCACAGTATCCAACAAATACCAAGTACTCCAACAGCTGGAAGATGAAGCAGATATGGAAGACCAGTGGCAACAAGTAACAAATATATGGAGCGAGACATGTGAAGAAGTACTGAGAAAAAGAGAACATCAACACAAAGCATGGTTAACAACAGAAACCATTAGCAAGATAGTAGACAGGAAAAACTAAAAAGCAGATTTTAAACAGAAGCTCCAAAGACAAGGCTCATGAAGTGTACAAAGAAGTAAGAAGAAACATCAAAAGAGACAAGAGGAAGCATATTGAAGAGTTGGCAAGGGAAGCAGAGGAAGCTGCAGCCAAAGGAAATATGAGGGACCTGTACAACAACACAAAGAAGCTAACAGGAAAATATAAGCCAGCAAATGGCCTCATAAAAGATAAGAATGGAAAATTGCTAAGTAATATACAAGAACGAATGAAGAGATGGACAGAACATTTTGAGGAACTTCTCAATAGACCAGCTCCAATTAATCCCCCAGACATCCAGTCAGCAGAAGAGGAGCTACAAATCAGCTGTGAACGACCAAGTAGAGAAGAAATTAAGAAAGTGTTAAGTCATGTTTTATTAATGGGAGTTAGGTGTTAAAGATTTATATGTATGGGTCGGATTTTTGTACACACGTTAGTTAGCACGCTTTAGTGATGAGATGATTTTTTGAGTTGGGGGCTTATTGCTCGATAATTTTTGAACACAGCTCAACTGTGTGGTTGCTAGTTGTTTAAAAAAAAAAAAATGATAAAGCAAGTTGTCGAATATTCTTAGTGTTAGTTTGGGGAGAGACGGTTGAGCTGAGCGATAGTCTCACGCGGTTAGTCCGCGCATGAGTAATTTTTACTGAGCTGTTCTGAGATGCAGTAATCTCGTGACAGTACGTTCCTGGCAGGGCTTCGGGATGGTGACTATCCATCTCGCTAGTGTGTTCCAGTGGGTTCTTTTTGTAAAGGAGAATATTTGATAAAGTGCAGAGTATATATATATATTATCGAAGTGAAGATAGAGAGATTTACGGGAATGTTTTTCTCCCGGTGTATTTGTCATACAAAGCCTTGGATTGCACGGGCTTATTGTTATACTGCATTTTGTTGTTCAAAGCTTGGATTATGATGGATTATTGATGTACTGCATTTATTACTCAAGCATTGGATTATGATGGCTTATTGTTGTACTGCATTTGTGTTCAAAGCCTTGGATTTACTATGCTGGCTTGTTTATGTATAGTACTGATTATTCAAAACCTTGGAGTAGGTCAGCCCAAGTTATGTTATTATGAACCGTGATGCATGCGGTCCCGGTTAACGGATATTTGGATTTATTCACCCGATGCTGTATGTTTATGCTGTGAACTATTTATACCATGATGTCTATGTCACTGTGTCGGTAATAAACCATGTATAACATTACCAGTCGTTTCAACATTTCCTGACTCTTACGTTTACTGTGGTGTGTGGTTCCAGTCTGTGTTGGTATGCCAGAACCCTTTGCATTCGCGTATGTTGACAGTCACTCACTCACACACCGGTCGGCCATCCGTAAGCCCGACCTAAGCTGATCGTCATTATCAGCGTATATATATATATATATATATATATATATATATATATATATATATATATATATATATATATATATATATATATATATATATATATATATATATATATATATATCAGCATTGCCTTCTTTCCACCACTATAAACTTGACTTAGAAGCCGAAGTATTGGCCAGTCTTAATCTGCTGCAAAAAAATGTGTTAAAGAAAATAAACTGGTAACATAAAGTGGTGAGCCAGTTCTCTGCGGTGCCATACCAACTATAGAAGGAGATAAGCAAACAAGTTCAACACCATTCTATAGGATATTTACTAATAGAAGATTTTTGGCGATGTCAAGTTTCACAAGATTTACAATGTTGACAATCCTATTTTTGGTGACCAAGTATTTCAAGTAGACATCATCCATGTTCAAGTGTTTCCTTTCAACACTCGATGAGGAGATCCTGTAGCCATCAACGTTGGATTGTATTGTCATACCCGATGTCCATCATTACTGTTGTTACGGAAGCTGGGAGTTTTTTCTTTTCAAGATAAGTGGTTGTTCGTATGTAAACTGTACCACTGTTCGTTGTAGTTGAGCCTTCCTCAGAGCTTACACTATTATATTCCTTCTTCTATGTTATATGTTCTATGTTTATGTGGGAGGTTGGAGTGGTGACTTACGAAGGGAACATCCCAGTTCACCCAGGGCCTTCGTAAGCGTTCTGTAGGGACAATTTTGCAGACTTCCCTCAGTGGAATTCCAGCTCATGGTAGCTGTAGGATTTTGAGTCCACTGTGTTTGGTTGTCTGTGACAACTGATTGTTTAGCTGTATCGTCAAGTTCTTTCACTGTTGTTATCATCTTACTTTCTTATACGTATCTTATTTTGGTGATCCATTTTGTTTATAAACGTCTGTCTCAAGCTGCCTATCGTTTATTTATATACAAATTTTTCGTTTATACACTGTGCTGTTGCTTGTCTTGTCACGCTTTTCGCAGTGTCATTGCATTCTTTGCAATATTTTTTCTTTAGTTTGCTGTATTGATTAGTTGATTCTGCGAACGTGGTCATTTGTTCTTTATATCTTGTCTTCGTCACTCTTGTTTACATTGTCTATTTCTCTCATGGTCAGATAATATTATGATGCATATTTTGTAAGTAATTAATGACATTGTTAATAGGTTTAAAAGTAATTATACAAGTTCTTAAGCAAGGACTTGCCACCCACTGAGTTGGAATAAAGTGAGCTTCTCTAGGTATATTTACATAAGTTACCTATCTTATAAAATTAGACAAAATGTCTACTTTAGACTACTTTATTAAACAAGGGAAATCCCTTGGTATGACTACTGAGGAAATAAAAGAATTCGCAAGTGTCGAATATGACAAGGCTCAGAAATTCGAAGAGAGGAAACTTCAAATGGAAATTGAAAAACAAAAAATGGAGGCTGAAAAACAAAAATTAGAGGCGGAGAAACTTCAAAAACAAATGGAAATGGAAGAGAAAAAACTTCAACAGCAAATGCAAATGCAAATGGAAGAAAGGAAACTTCAGTTGCAAGCTGAAGAAAAGTTAGACTCCATGAGCAAAAGTTGTTATCCATGGAGCTGGAAAAAATGAAGGTAATGAATGATATTAATACACAAAATCCTACAAATACTCAAACAACTTCTCATAAGACAAATGCTAATTCTTATAAACTTAGATTACCTCAATTTAAACCTACCTCCGACGATATCTTATTTTACCTAAATAGATTTGAACTTACATGTGAATCTCAGAAAATAGACAAGTCGGAATATTGTGCACGACTTATGGAACTACTTGCGGGTGAAGCTATGAATGTTGTAAGTAGGTTGGAGGGGCCTGACAAAAATAACTATGATACTGCCAGGGCTGCCTTATTAAAGAAATACCAACTTAATGAAGATGGTTATTGTCTGCGCTTTAAGACTCTGTTACCGGAGACTGGGGAAGATTTTTCAGAGTTTATAGCAAATATACCACTTACATTCTCACGTTGGATTGAACTTTCAAAAACTGAACACACCTATGAAGCCCTTATGGACTTATTGCTTCATGACAAAGTCATGTCATCAGTGAATGAGTCTTTTCTTTCCTTCTTACATGAGCGAAAGCCTACAAACTTGAAAGATATGGAACAATACTGTTGCCAATACATCACGGAACACCCAAATGTGACTGTTAGCCACTCTCAACTGAGAGAGGGTTTACCCGTGGCTTCAGCAATACCATATGCTCCTAATTTGCGCTGTAGATCACAAAGTGCTGAACGCAATTTTGGTAGGAGAGATAATCGTGATTTTAGACAGTACCAAGAAGGTCCATCACGTAGTAATTCTCCCTCTCCAAGAAACTGGAGACAATTTAACGGATCTCAACATTTTGGTTCCAACAATTATGGACATTTTGGAAGGGGTAACTACACTAGAGATTATCAACCTTACAATAATTTTTCTTGGAGACAACAAAATCCATCTAATAGATATTTTGATCAAAGGGGAAATAGTAATCGCAACTATGCTAAATGGGGTTCAAATCAGAACAATGGGCCTAATAGAGGAAATAGCAATAGTCCCAAAAGAAATAATAGTTGTGATAGATCTCGATATGATGGTAGATCTCCAAATGATAGATCACATCGCCATGCTAACTCTGCTCAACAGGAGCCCCAGGCTATTGGTAATCAAGGTAATAATGATAATAGTGTTTCTAATGCTACTGCTTGCATTGCTTTCGATTTTGAGAGAGCATCTCAGTGCCCGGAGTGCACAACTCTGTTCCAGCCTACAGAGGTGACTACCTTGAGTTGCGGTCATCCTCTGCCTACTCTTCCTGCCTTAGCTGCGCATGACGGAAGAGGGTCTCTTACCCTACACAAGGGGTTTGTAAATAGTAATCCCGTCTCGGTACTCTTTGATTCGGGATGCACAACTGTTGGAATTAGACAGTCTCTAGTTCATCCATCTTGCGCAACAGGTAATATGGTGAAATGTGTGACATTCAGTGGGACAGTTGAGACTTTTCCGATGGCCATAGTCCACATTGCCACACCATTTTTCACTGGTTATATACACGCATGTATGCTCAGAGCGCCTATCGCTGACCTTACTGTCGGACAGATACATGGTATAAAGGTGTGTACGCCGGTACAAATTGCTGCTTGGGAACTGCAACATAACCTTACTGCTTCCACTCTAACAACTATGACAAAATCTTTTCACCAGGTACATTCTGCTAACATGATACATTCTGCTGATTTGGTGAAATCTTGCAGTATTGATGATACGATTGTTCATCATACTAATTTTAGTGCTTCTTTTAGCCCAGTTCGACATACCTCAGTACGTCGTTACTCTAACTTTGATTCTTCTTTAAGTACCATTATAGAAGAAGATCCTTCGGTTTTGTCTGACACACACACTAACTTTAGCGCTACGACTGAATCTACATCCAGTCACGTTGATTGCAACTTCTTTGCTGCAATGACTAGCGTTTTCTTTGCTACATGTACGAACTTAGTTGTTAGTACATATCTATATCTTATGAGTTTCTTTACTTTTCTTATTAACAGTATCTTTTCAGTATCTTCATCTTTTTTGACTTTTTGTTGTACATACTGCTTTTCTTTTAAACTTCGACATAGGTCCAAGTTTACTACTGTCTGCTTTTACACCTTTATGGTATATTTCTTACTTTTTTCTTTGCCCAGTACACAGGCTATGACTTCAGTTCAGCCTTTGAGATGTACGCATTTGTCAACTGCATTTCCTTTGTCTTGCGCAAAATCTCAGATTGTCAGCCATAATTACAACCTTAGTCATCATGACACTCTTAGTACTTTGCCTATTGACGGGGGTATCGTTTGTGTATTCACGACTTTTCCGTACAGCATTACACACTGCTGTTTTTCTCAGACACTTTATCGCCCTATACAATTGTTATATCAGGTTAGTCTGTGCTACTTTCTCTGTTACCCTTTCTCGTGTAATGGAAGAAGGTTTGATTAACATCGTACAGGGGTCGGAAGTTTACAAAACCACACGCGGTAGGTTACATTTAAAGTTAATTGTTGCCTTTCATAAAATCCTACTGTTATTAAAATAGTGATTTTCATTTGTGTTTTTTCACAGCGACGGCTTTCCCATGAGAATCAGAGTTGCTATGTTACGTGATTAGGCTATTACTTTTCAACCTGTTGTATATGTCGCCTTGGGCAAGTTTTCCTGTTCCAGTGAAGACAGACAGAATTTTGCCGCCACACTAGATGATTATGTATCCTCATTCTCACAAGAGTTTTCAAGATCACTGGAGCTATGGATATTTATAGTATATGTTTAATTTAAGACATTGTATTATTTACTTTTTATGCACCAAGCCATTGCCAAATTGTTCTTGTATGACTGTGTTTGGTATAAACATTGAACGTGTTACAATTATAGTGATAATGCGATTTAAATTTAGATTATCATTACAATACATTTCAGTATTGTACTTTGGAAAGGTGTTTTTCTGACATTGTGAGATATTTTCATTACCCAGCGCTTGATTGTGCACTAGGGGTAACTATTTGTAGCAGTATTGTTAATTTTGATGTCTATAATAAGTTCATCATATGTACTGCATAAGTTTAGTAACTTGGCTATTCTTGCATATTATGCTATTTTTAAATGGTAGCTAGCTATTTGTTCTTTGGTTTAGATATGCATTGTTTTTTCTAGTATATGTTGTTTTGCCATAATAGTGTTTATTTATACAATGCATTGTTTAATTTTATGGTTACCATGTTGTATCATTGTTCTCTTTTCCTACTCTCATTTCATTGTTTTCTTTCTTTGCTGGTCATTCTTCATTTCATTCCATCTCTTCTTTTACTATCCACTTGTTGGTTCTTATTTTGTTTATGCTTCCATACTTCATCTACATTTGCATTTGATTCTAGTTACATACTTCTTCTTCATACTCTACTCACACTTCCATCCTTTTATTGTTAGGTTAATTGTATGACTTAACATAATATAATTATTTGTTGTAGATATTAGAATGTCATCGACCTCACATTTTTGTTCGATATAATTGTCAAAAAAAAAAAAATGATTTCATTTTTTTTTCCCCGGGGGTCGGTGTAGTCTGTTAAGTCATGTTTTATTAATGGGAGTTAGGTGTTAAAGATTTATATGTATGGGTCGGATTTTTGTACACACGTTAGTTAGCACGCTTTAGTGATGAGATGATTTTTTGAGTTGGGGGCTTATTGCTCGATAATTTTTGAACACAGCTTAACTGTGTGGTTGCTAGTTGTTTAAAAAAAAAAAAATATGATAAAGCAAGTTGTCGAATATTCTTAGTGTTAGTTTGGGGAGAGACGGTTGAGCTGAGCGATAGTCTTACGCGGTTAGTCCGCGCATGAGTAATTTTTACTGAGCTGTTCTGAGATGCAGTAATCTTGTGACAGTACATTCCTGGCAGGGCTTCGGGATGGTGACTATCCATCTCGCTAGTGTGTTCCAGTGGGTTCTTTTTGTAAAGGAGAATATTTGATAAAGTGCAGAGTATATATATATATAATCGAAGTGAAGATAGAGAGATTTACGGGAATGTTTTTCTCCCGGTGTATTTGTCATACAAAGCCTTGGATTGCACGGGCTTATTGTTATACTGCATTTTGTTGTTCAAAGCTTGGATTATGATGGATTATTGTTGTACTGCATTTGTGTTCAAAGCCTTGGATTTACTATGCTGGCTTGTTTATGTATAGTACTGATTATTCAAAACCTTGGAGTAGGTCAGCCCAAGTTATGTTATTATGAACCGTGATGCATGCGGTCCCGGTTAACGGATATTTGGATTTATTCACCCGATGCTGTATGTTTATGCTGTGAACTATTTATACCATGATGTCTACGTCACTGTGTCGGTAATAAACCATGTATAACATTACCAGTCGTTTCAACATTTCCTGACTCTTACGTTAACTGTGGTGTGTGGTTCCAGTCTGTGTTGGTATGCCAGAACCCTTTGCATTCGCATATGTTGACAGTCACTCACTCACACACCGGTCGGCCATCCGTAAGCCCGACCTAAGCTGATCGTCATTATCAGTATATATATATATATATATATATATCAGCATTGCCTTCTTTCCACCACTATAAACTTGACTTAGAAGCCGAAGTATTGGCCAGTCTTAATCTGCTGCAAAAAAAATGGGTTAAAGAAAATAAACTGGTAACAGAAAGCAATAAAGCTTCTGAAAGATGGAAAAGCAACTGGTCCAGATGGCATTCCAGCAGAGGCCATCAAAACACGATATTGATACCTCTACAGAGATACTATACAAACTACTTGGCAAAGTCTGGGAGAGAGGAAATACCAGCAGAATGGAAAGTTATCTGGTCAAGTTGCCTAAGAAGGGAAATTTACAAGTGTGCACAAATTATAGAGGAATAATGTTACTATCAGTCCCAGGAAAAGTATTAAACAAAGTCTTCCTTGAGAGATTAAAAGAGTCCATAGACAAGCAACTGAGAGATGAACAAGCAGGTTTTTGACAAAACAGATTCTGTACAGACCAGATAGCCACATTGAGAATAATAGTTGAACAAAGTCTGGAATGGAATTCACCGCTATACATCGGATTTGTGGACTATGAAAAGGCATTTGACAGTGTAGACAGAGAATCACTTTGGAAATTGATGAGGCATTATGAAATTCCCATGAAGATCATTAACTTAATAATGAAGACCTATAAAGACATGACATGCAGAGTTCTTCATGAAGGACAACTTACAAAACCGTTTAGGATTAGAACGGGAGTGAGACAGGGATGCCTCTTGTCTCCATTTCTTTTCTTACTAGCAATAGATTGGGTTATGAAAACATCAACATCATACAACAGAAATGGAATCCAGTGGAATCTGACTAAACAGCTTGATGATCTGGATTTTGCAGATGACTTGGCTCTTCTGTCCCATAACCATCATCAGATGCAGGAGAAAATGAAAATTCTCGATGAGAGGTCACAACAAGTGGGCCTGAAAATACACAGGGAAAAGACAAAGATTATGAGAATAAATGCAAGAAATGATAACAAGGTTGAACTTGAAGAAACACCACTAAAAGATGTAGAATCATACACATATCTTGGAAGTAATATAGACAAGGTTGGAGGGACAGACAGTGGTATCAAAATAAGAACACAAAAAGCAAGAGGTTCTTTCATTGCATTGGGAAACATATGGAGAACAAGAGAAATCAAGTCCAACACGAAAATAAGAATCCTCAACTCAAATATGAAGTCAGTCCTATTGTATGGCTCTGAGACATGGAAAGCAACAAAAACAACAACCAAAAAGCTACAGACTTTTATAAAAGGGTGCTTGGGTAGAATAGAAGAACTGAAATGGTATGACAAAGTCACAAATGTAGAATTGATAACAAGAACCAGACAAGTGCCAGTGGAACAAGAGTTGAGAAGAAGATGCTGGCGATGGATAGGACACACACTGAGGAAACCTGTTGATAGCATTACAAGGCAGTCCTTGTTCTGGAATCCACAGGTAAAGAGAGGCAGAGGTAGACCAAAAAACACATAGGCAAGAGAACTGGATACAGAGATGTCTTTCCAATTCCTCACCTAATACTGGTATTTTTTCTGCTCGAGCATGTGTTAATGGGACCCAAAATGAGAGCAAAGAATATAACACAGTAATCTACAGGCATTGTCACAGAAGGCTACTAAGAAGGGTTGAGCATCCTATAAAATCTTTAGGCCAAAAAACTTATATCCAAAACAAGTAACTCAGATAAATTTTTAATATTCTTATTTATGAAGAAAAATACCCTGTTTAACCTCTGATGGGTTATAGTTATGATATGTAGTGTCTCCAATTCTAGATAATATTTCCTATTGCCAATACCTGATCATTTCTCCTTTCCAATTAGTGTAAAAAGAATAAATTGAAAGCACCAACTTGTGTGGATGTACATTCATTTTTCCTTGGTCTGAGAATGGAATTTTCCTTGTAATGGGGTGAATCTCAAAAGATATACAACTTCTATTAGCTACAGAGATAACAGTTTGATGTGGGATACCTCAGAAATCAAGAAACAGAAGAAATGTTTACTGTTACACTATCCAGATTCAAGTGCTTCAACTACTAGAGGATGTAGTGAATAGAGAAAATGGCAACTGTTCAGATTCCTTTCATCTTTAATCTTTCTCTATACCATATCATAATCCTCTTTGTTGGAGCAATCTCTTCCATCTGGGATGGCTCAGCTGAATTGTTAGGATTACTTGTCTTAGTAACTTATTTGTGTACCTTAAGTCTTTTGTAAATTTCTACAGGATGGGTTAGCTGACCTCATGCCCAAACCTCCTTAGTTGCCTGGTAAGTTAAGCTTTACTATTCTTTGCTTCCCTTTTTAGGCTCCCAGTAACACATGGACATTTGTTGTTCTTAAATTAGTTCTCTTTAACACGTCTAACATATGTACCTTTCACCACCTGGCACAAGGAAAAAAGAGTGAAAACTCATAACCTAGGGGGATCAGAATAGTCAAAGTCAAGTAACACATCTAACAGCAGTTACGTTACAATTATGCATGGTCTCCTTTGATTTTTATTTCCATCTCCAAGAAACAATAAGTGGATGAAAAAAAAAGTACTGCACAGTTTCTGTACCTGTTTTCTTTCTGTGGGCCATCACCACCTCTAACTTTGGCTACCACATCTGCAGCAGTCATAAGCTGGTCAAGATGAATGAGTACTGGGCCTTTATTAAGATGGGGGGCTTGGACTCGGATCACACCCTCTTTATTTTCAGACTAGACATAAAAAGAGGTTGCAAATAATTTAAACACCACAAGTTCTATTATTAAAAAAAAAAACATGTAACACTAGACATTAATAAATGCTGTTGAAAGATACAAAATATCAGTTTTTAAAAAAAAAACTAAAAGCCTCTCATGAGTTTTGTATGAAGGACATAGAAGTTCTTCTTGCCCTTCCCTCCTTTTGGGTGCACATACCAAAAACAATTTTGTATGTGTTTCATTAACCTTTGTTTGTTTGTTTTTGTGTGTGTCAAAGACAGGTGCTAGACCTAACTTTAACCTTCCCTTACCAATCTTTAAATGAACTTTGGACCAAAAGCTTTAATATTACTCAAAATGGACACATATTCTTCCATTCACAAGATCTTCTGCAGGATGTATACACCAAAAGCCATAAACCATCCAGAAAGTTGAAAATGTCTATCTGAGGATTTAATAATCATCACCAATTTAGTCTTTGCTCCTTACAGAGTGTACAACCACCACTGTAGTACTACCTGAACCACCTGTAAATAATACAGGAAGCCCGCACCAAAGAATTTGATTACATATACAGCAGTGACTTTTGTAGTAGTTTGTGAGGATATCACAAAGCTTTGTTTTAAATACACACTTGGATTCCACTGGCTCACACTAGTTTATATTTAGTTGTTAACACAATGAAAGCACTCTGTTATGAAAATGAGACATCTAGAAGCCCCAGTGAAGCTTATGTTAAGTGACGTAACAGTGAAAATGTTTCTTATAACGTACACTAATGCCAGTGTCCTAACTTTAAATTGTCCCATCAGCTTTATGACTTTTTCAGGCAAAAACTCATATTTGCACTGACGAGTTTTCTGATCTCAACTGTAAGAAATTATAATGCTTCTAAATTTAGCCTTAACTATAAGCAGACTTTCATATGTTACCTGATCAGAACTTGGCTGTTTCTTGCAAATGTCTGATTTTTCTTTGTTCTTCTTCCAGAGTAACTTAGATACCTGGTGGATATAGTTACACTTAAAATTACTGGTTGTCAGGATAATTTTTTGGCACCAAACAGATTGCTTCTCGTATAAACAATAGTGCTAAATACCATAAACATACTTTTAATCTTTTCCTATCCCTGAAATTCAACTAAAAAAATGAAAGAGTGTTATCATTTGAAAAAAGGAATATGCAATTTTTCAACACTTTTCCTTATCCTAATTTCGCAAAGCAAAGAAGAACATGAATTTATTCCCTTATGTGATATTTTTCAATGCCTGATTCTGTCCACAATATTTAAAGAATACTCTGAAAAAAAGATGTTTTCTACCATTATTTAACTCTTAGTATACGTGCTCAAAAACCGCGTTTTTAGGAGCTGATTTCAGAGAGTACATTTTTAGACATGACTGCCTTTATCGATTTTGCATTAAGTAACTTATTTATAATGATAACCTAAAGTGTTATATATCAAAATGTAGAAAAATTAAACATCTATGACATGCATTTAACTTAATTGTTAAGTGGTGTTAAACATGCATGTAACATATACAGTATTGAATGCAAAAAAATTTTAAAATTGAAAAAAATTGAGACAAAAATTGTACTTATCAATATGTATAATTAATTCTGGTAAACTTCAACCCCTAAACCTACTTTCATTTTAAAGTACATCCATTTTCACATAATGTAGGAAAGTTGCAGTTGTTTGTGAGCACAAATAAAGTTTATATCACAATTTGAATTTTTTTGGTATATTTAGATAAAGCGCACAAATATTTTAAGCCTTTATTTACAGACATGACTACCGTTACTGATTTTGCATTAAATAATTTATTTATAATGATAACATAAAGTGTTATATATCTAAATATAGAGAAATGGAACCCCTTTGACATGTACCTAACTGAATTGTTCAATCGTTTTAAACATGCATGCAACATATGCAGTAATGAATGCAGAACAATTTAAAAATATAAAAAATTTGGAAAAAAGTTGTACTTACCCACAAAAATAATCCAATTCGGAAGCCTGGAACTCCTAGAACCACTTTCATCCAATTATACAGAACACATACAAGTTTCAGTTGTTTTGAATAATAAATAAAAATGTTGTTTCCTTTTGAAATGTTCAGGTCACACATTGAAAAATCATGACGAAAATACCTTGTAAACTATGTACACAACTTTATACACAACTGATATTTACATTTACCACAAACTATTTCCTTTCATGATAAGCAGCAAAACAGTTATTTGGATGTAGATGGGGATTATTTGTGCATCCTTCACAATAAAAGGATGTCCTGACCCTTACTTGAGGGGTGCTGCAAACGACACAGTTGCGATGAAATTTTGATTTTTTAATAATATGGTTTGTTCCTCCTAGTCTGTTGACTGGATTGTTCACTTGATTGCCATGTCCAATCCTGGGAGGAATTTGCTGGAAATTCACAGCAGCAACAAGAGATAGCTCACTGACAAGTTGCCGTTTAAATTGGAGAAGGCTCTGTTTTTTGGCATTTGTTGTTCTTGACAGTGCAAATAATTTATACGCATTGAGCTGAGCTATTTCAAAAATCCAGAAGAAAATTTTTTTCCACCACTTTCTTGTTCTTCTGCTAAATGTGCCATATGTTACAATGCTTTGGTCCACTCTGTCACATCTATTCATGCGTTGATTGTAATAATCAATCATCAGTGGTTTATTTTTTGTTTCACCAAAGCGATTGGTGATGTCCTTGCTTTCCACTGTTGCGCAGCTTGATACAAGAATGCATGGTTGTTTTGCTTTTTTGTCCCTAAACATTACATATAAAAATCTTTTTTCTTGCTCCATATACCATTTCATTTCCATATGCATTAGCTGTGTAGTTTTCAGCTCTTTTGGGAAGTTCTTTTGATTAACGTTGACAGTCCCATTGAAATAATGACTCCTGTTATTCAGATATTGAAGCAACGGCACACTTGTGTAATATCGATCAGCATTGATGTGATGACCTTTTCCACATGGTTGTAGCAAAGTGTCAAAAACTTTGATGGATTGCTGGCTATTTACATCAATATCTGGACTGTAAGAAGTATTGGCCCCAAAGTATATCAACAAATTTACTACATAAACTGTGCTACTGTTGCAAAGACCGAATGTCTTCACATTATATTTTTTGGGTTTAGAGGCATTGAACATTTTGTGAGCCCATCTGCCTTTCCACACAATTACCATTTCATCCAAAGACAGCTCATTGTAAGGGTAAAATGCTTCCTGGAATCTAAATAACATTTTCTGTAGAAATGGTTCGATCTTTGCTTTACCTTGTGCGTCTACATCACTCACATGAATCATCGTGTGATATAACATCTGAAACCTATCCCATGTAAACATCTGTCTGTACCAGGGAGTTTGCATAAAGCCTTCATTAGACCAATAATCACTAATGGCTGGTTTTTTTCACAATCCCTATTGCTATTATCACAGCAAAAAACTTGCACAGTTCTCGAGATGTAACTGGATACCAGTTTTGATAGACAGATCTTTTTGTTGCCATTTCTGAATTTGACTGACAGAGTCGATCAGCATATTCATTTATAGAAACAGTAAGCTCATCTATAATATCATTAGTTAAAAGAGCTTTGAGACAATAAAATGCAGAAGAATCATCAGGTATAATATTTGGATTCACACCTGTAATCCTAGCATGAGGCGGTACAAAGCGGAAAGCATTTTGTGTTGAGCCAGCATCAACTTCATTCCACCTAATTTCCTCATTCATTGTACTTGTATTACCATCAGTACTTGTGGGTTCTGCTTCTCTATGGGGTGATCTAGATGTAGGCCTATCTTCTCTTAATCTTTTCTTCATGGGAGCTTTACCTGTTCCTTGTGGTCTTTTCACTGGCCTGGCATTTCTAGTACTAGTACTACTGACAGAACCAGCTAGGGGAAACGCCCCTTTCTCATCTGATTCAGTGTTTTGATTACATATATATCTTCGCTGGGCAAAATATATTCTGAATCTGAACTGTCATCGTCACTTGATAACTGATCATCCTCATGTTCAATCCAAGAAGAAATAAGTCGTGCTGCTTGCACAGCCGATAACCTTTGCTTACAATCGTTTGAAGATGAAGCCATTTTGGTTAGAAAAAAATTTGTTTGCGGTCAACAGCCGAACAACAAAGGTACTAAAAATAGAACGTAATGACGAATAAAAATACACCCCGCTGAAATTGTAAACAGATTGAATACAGGAAGTGACTTTATAAATGTTGGATTGGATAAAACATTGACAATTTTTCATTAAACCTTGCCGATAGAGACTTACTGCATGTGCCACTTGAGATGGCCAGCCGTATATTTGGAACAAATGGATCACCACTTGAAGTGGCGAGCCGTATAATAAGAGTTAATGTGTTAGTAGTTCTTTTTTAGGCTGGCTTATTTATGAAGACCAAAATGGCACACAGTATAGCTTACCCTAGATATAGAAATTTATCTATAGATAAATATATCTAGATATAGATGGCTTTAATAAGTATTATTTTGATGTTAGTTATGTTTGAAGGTTTTTAGAGGATAGTGATTTGGATTTCATTGCGCTGAAAGTAGTGACACCTTTGTTGAGGAAAACATCATGATGAAGAGCATAAAAGTACTGATGAGAAGTTAAATAATACAGACGAGGAGACAGAAATACAGTGTTATGTCAACAGTGAAGGCATCAGTATGTAGTTTTTTTGTACTCATACTAGACTTTTGTAGGAAATTATATCTAATAGACTAGTGTACTTCCAAACAAACAAACAAAAAAAACCACAAGGAGAATTACAAGAAGCAAAGATACTACTGACTCTTACCATGAAAGATTCATTTTCAAGGCAGTGAGCAATCCATTTAATAATGAGTTCCAGAAAAAGAAAAGTTAATAAACAAAAAGACAACACTAAAGTATACACTCATTCCATCACATTTTTTGTTCCACGTGGAACACAGGGCAACAACTGTTGCTTACCACAGATTTATGTTTTGGGTCATATTTTCTAACTCTACCCATGATAGCATACCTGTCAACTTTTACAGGAAAGGGATAATTTGTACAGGAATTTTTAATTTTTGTCGGTGTATAGCTGTACAAGCAGTTTGTACAGGTGTTTTTTAAATATGTCTTTTTTCCTCTTTAAAATTACTTTAAAAAAAATTTTATTATTATTTATAAACTGTCCATCTTCTGTATTACACATACTCCCGTGTAATTTAAAAATTTTTTTTTACGGTTTTTACTGGTATTGCGTACAGGTTTTTAAAACTGTACTGGTTTTTATTGGTAAACTATACAGGTTTTTATCTCTAGAGGTTGACAGGTATGTGATAACCCGGTTGGCTTAGTTTTCACTTTCACTGTTCTTCTCCAGTTTTTCTGTGCCTTCTCCACTTTTCTTTTTTTTTTTTTTAGTGGGTTCCTCTAAAGGTCATGTGAGATAGTGACACATTGTTTTGAGACAGGTGTGGAATACATCTAAAACAGGTTCTAGTTCATTTGAGACAAGGTTTATGATACATCTAAGTATATTTTAGTTCTGTTTGAGACAGGTTTGGGACACATCTGAAACAGGATCTAGTTCTGCCTGAGATAGTTTTGACAATGACTAATTCATGATGAATGACATGCAGACACTAACAGGAGAAAAACTGAACACGATGTAACTGAACACATGCTTCCTGCAAAAGCCTAAATCAGATACTTATTAAAACTTACTTTACTTCGTCTGCCAGGTTCAGTGATGTATTGATGTCGTAACTGTGCAATAAAGGCAGAAGGAATCTGAAAACATAGTACTCATCACATTTAAGTGAAAAATCAGGGTAGAGACAATATTTGACAGACTTGCTGTTGTAGATGTTGATAATGAAGAATGTACATGTAAAAGGTGTCTATCATTGATCATGGAATGTTGTTTGAATGTTTGGACGATAACGTCAAAAGGTCACAACTATACAGTAAGTGAGAACAAGGAAATAAACAGATCACTAGCAGTCCATTGCACATGAAAATATTGCTCATAGTCCACAACATATGAAAATGTCACTCACATTCAGTAATATATGAAAATATTCCTCACGATCCACAACAGATGATAATATCACTCACAATTCATAACACATGAAAATATCACTCACAGTCCATAACACATGAAAATATCACTCACAGTCCAAAAGACATGAAAATATCACTCAAAGTCCATAACACATGAAAATATCACTTACAGTCCATGACACATGATAATTTCACTCACAGTCCACAAGACATTAAAATATCAATCACAGCCCATAACACATGAAAATATCACTCACAGCCCACAACACATAAAAATATCACTCACAGTCCACAACACATGAAAATATCACTCACAGTCCATAACACATTTAAATGTCACTCACAGTCCACAACACATAAAAATATCACTCACAGTCCATAACACATGAAAATATCCCTCAAAGTCCATAACACATGAAAATGTCACTCACAGTCCATAAGACATCCTGATAATGCACCAACATTTTGACAATATTTGATGTTCTCGCTGCTTTTTTCAGCTCAAGTTCAAGGTCAGCCTTTTCCTTGTTACTTCTGGGTGGTGCCAGGAACAAGTTAGGGGCCATAATCATGGCCACATTGCTCAGACTCATTTTATTGTGGTCACTGTGAGAAATCACATTTCGCAAAAAGCGAAGTAGCACCTACAGGATAGGAATGTGTAATGTAAAAGTCTAGTAACACCAGTATGATGGTAAAGTACAAAGTTTGTAAAAGTCTAGTAACGTTTGAATGATGGTAAAGTAAAAAGTTTGTAAAAGTCTAGTAACGCATGAATGATGGTAAAGTACAGAGTTTGTAAAAGTCTAGTAATGCTTGAATGATGGTAAAGTACAAAGTTTCAAAACATCATCACCATCATCTGAACCTTTCAGCTCTGTAGGGAGCATAGGCCTTCAACACACTCATGCCAGGTAACTGTGTCTAGGTAACTGTGTCCAGGTAATTGTGTCCTGTTCAAAGTATTCCCATGTCTTCTTTATCTCTTTAATTTCTGACTGCAGTTATCTTCTCCTTGTTCCAGTGATCACCAATGACAGAAATTAATCACTTTAAAAAGTCAGACTTGGAAGGTGAAATAATGATACAGTAGTAATTATTACTAAAATTATCAACACAGACATCTTGAGAAAAGTTATAATAAAAACATAAGTAAATATCACTCTAACTGTAATTATGATTGAAACTGTTAATACAGGCATCATCTTAACAGTAGGTATGATACCAAAGTTCAGGTATGGGCAACCGACCATATTATCTGGAATTAGTGGCACTATGTATCCTACTTATAACCTATCAAAGATTGAACACGATATTTTCTTCATTTAAAAAAAAAAAACAACAACAAAAGCTTAGCAGTAAAAATGTTAAAACTGTCAATGCAAATAATCTTTTCTTAAGACATAGGTGGCAGAATAGACATCTGAACAGTAATTATGATAGGCCAGTACAAACATACTCTATTTATGACAGAACTATCAGTATAGACAGTACACTGAATGGGATTATGACATATCTGTCAATACTGGCTCTTTTTTTTAATTTCTTCATTAATGAGAACATTTTTTTTGTTTAACCCTTGACAAGGATACACACTGGCATAATTTTCCTATGTGCTCCTTATGTAGCATGAAGTCACCACTACAACTGGTCACCTGACAGGAAGCCTGCACCAAGCAGTCACATGCTCTAGAAGCAATGGTTTATGTAGCAATTTGTTTGACATGATGAAGTTGTCAGCCATTCACAACCTCTCATTAAGCCATTCACAACCTCTCATTAAGCCGTTCACAACCTCTCATTAAGCCATTCACAACCTCTCATTAAGCCATTCACAACCTCTCATTAAGCCATTCACAACCTCTCATTAAGCCATTCACAACCTCTCATTAAGCCATTCACAACCTCTCATTAAGCCATTCACAACCTCTCATTAAGCCATTCACAACTTCTCATTAAGCCATTCACAACCTCTCATTAAGCCATTCACAACCTCTCATTAAGCCATTCAAACCTCTCATCAAGCCATTCACAACCTCTCATTAAGCCATTCACAACCTCTCATTAAGCCTTTCAAAACCTCTCATTAAGCCATTTACAACCTCTCATTAAGCCATTCACAACCTCTCATTAAGCCATTCACAACCTCTCATTAAGCCATTCACAACCTCTCATTAGTCAACTTATACAAACTGCCTGAGGGTTCAGTAGTCCTATTCTTTCTTTGTCTCTTCAGAGACCCGCACGATCGACACATGGCAAGAAAAATACATAGTATCTTTCACGATCGACACATGGCAAGAAAAATACATAGTATCTTTCACGATCGACACATGGCAAGAAAAATACATAGTATCTTTCACGATCGACACATGGCAAGAAAAATACATAGTATCTTTCACGATCGACACATGGCAAGAAAAATACATAGTATCTTTCACGATCGACACATGGCAAGAAAAATACATAGTATCTTTCATTCGGATAGTATATTCAACTGTCGCTATGTGTTTATAGATTTTTCCTCCTGGGGATTCATTTTCTATAACGTAAATGAGAATTTCAGACTGTGTGTGTGTATCCCCCCCCCCCCTCTCCTCCCCCCTCCCACAAACCAATACATTATAGATTCTTCGTACTTGTTATGTTGTATATTTTTGGTGTACTAAACAGAATGATGTTCAAAAAAAAAAAAAGGTAGGGGATGAAAGCTTATGAATAACTCCCCCCAAAAAACTGTTAGTGCGGAAATCCATGTTGTGATAATTATAAGCCAAGGCTCATGAATGATACGCAGCAGCAATAAGGTTCAAATGTTGTCAAAAGAACAGTCTTTATATCAAACTGTTTCCAATCACATTAAACTGTCTAAATGTAATATGAACACAACCACATGTAGCAGGACAAAATGATAACTCTACTGACCTTGAGTGCGTTTCTGTGCTCTTTGGCCAACAAAAGAATCAACAAATTTAAAGCCTTCAGTTGTTCCAGAATCTTGGGAATATCTAAAAGAAAGAAGGACCCAGATGTTGTCAATAAGATTTAGCACGAAGCGATGAGAAGCACATAAGAATATAAGATGATAAAGATGTCCAAACTGACAGAGAGACAGTATTGCTAGACAGAATACAGACAGCAGGATATTTATATCACACTTTTCCATTTCACTTCCTATGGAGCAGAGAGCCACCACCATAGCTGGTCCCCTTGAAGGAAGCCTGCACAAAGCAGTCACATGCTCTTGGAGTGGTATTTCAGCAGCAATTTGTTTGACATGATGAGGTTTGCCCACCCCATGGACTTCATTTTGCTCACCTTGTACAATATGTCTAAGGGAGTAGTAGAACTATTCTTTCTGTGTCTCATAACAGATCCCCAGGAACTACAAGGGGATTGACATAAGTCTTGGGCCTGACCATGAAGGAGTCACAGGAGGAAGATGAAACTTGGCACATTTAAAGTTCATCATATTTGCACTGAATGTGTGAAGTACGCGTTTGTTTCTTTAGTGGGTTTTCCCGCTATGGTGCACAGCGCAATGTACCCTATTGACCAGATCTGCTGCTCCAAAGATTTGACAAAACAATGGAAAAGAAGGAGGCCAGAGCTGTGATAAAATTTCTGATGTTTCAGGGAAAAACACCTACAGAAATACACAGGGAGATGAAACCAGTGTTTTGTGATTCTTGTCCTTCATATACTTCGGTAAAAAACTGGTGTCAACAGTTTAAGTGCGGCCGCTCAAATGTTGCTGATCTGCCAAGATCTGGTAAACCAGCCTCAGAGTGCAACGATGAAAATGCAACAAGAGTGAAGAAAATCATTGACCAGGATAGAAAAATGACAATTGTGGAGATAGCTAGTAGAGTAAAACTAAACTAAAGAACAGATTATAGAATTTTACACAACAGACTGAACATGAGAAAAGTGTGTGCTCGCTGGGTTCCGCGACTGTTGACACGAGGGTAAATTGCTGTCAACAGTTGCTCAAAAAGTGTCAGTCAAAAAATGTTTTGCAGACCACGGTGACAGTAGATAAGACTTGGGTACACCATTATGACCCCGAATCCAAAATTGCCAGCATGCAATGGAAAACCCCGGGCTCCCCAACACCTGTCAAGCCGAGAGCGCAGAAATCTGCAGGAAAAGTGATGCTGACTGTTTTTTGGGACGGCAAAGATGTCCTTTTGAAAGATTATCTGCCTCGTGGCAACACAGTTTATGGACAGTACTATGCAGATCTTCTCACCAAACTAAGAAAGGTTGTGACCAGGAAACGAGGGATAACGCGCATTCAAAATCTTCCTTTGCTTCAAGACAACGCGCCCTCTCACAAAGCACGGCTTGTGCAGCTAGCAGCCAACGATTTGAATATTGAAATTCTTCCACACCCACCATATTCGGTTCCATCAGACTTGTTTCTATTCCCAAATCTTAAAAAACAGCTAAAACGAAATCATTTTGACAGCGTACTCATCAGGCCCAAGACTTATGTCAATCCCCTTGTATATGTGGCAATATACACATATACTAGCAAATAACTCATTAAGAAGTGATGGCAAAGAATTATGGTGCGCAATTTCTATCTCACATCATGAGAACGTCACTATTTCTCCTGTATTCAGTTTCTTCCTTTCCTTTTCCTTCTACATTTTCCCTTCCACAGAGCAAGTAAACCCATCAATACAAACAGACACTTGAAAACTATAACTGACAAAAACACACTTATAAAAACTGAAGACAGATGATTTAAGGAAAAAAAAAGACCTTGGCAGGAATCAAACACAGGATTTTTGCTTGGAAGGCAAATGTTCTAACCAATAGACAATGATATGCCTTTCATATGTCTACATAATCATACTTCATAAACAATATTCATAAGACAGTAACAAACATGTCATGAAAAATAATAATGATTATTGATAACAGGCAGATGACATTTCTTTAAGAGATTCTAAGCAGCAAGAACAACATCAAAAATTTTAAAAATGAAAATACAAAATAAAAATGAGAAAAACAAACTCTGACATATTCAAGGAGAGAGAAACAATGTGATCTTTATGGCACTTACTGCTGATCTGGTGATAAGCATCGAGGTAATCATAAGACAGAAGAGGTATAGGAAGTTCACGGAGAAACTGTTTGAATACAACAGCAACATCATGAGGCCCAGCATCACCCCAAGAGAAAAGACCCTGGTAGAACTTCTCCTCCAAGTCGTGACGAAGTTGCTGTGTGGACAGATATATGTGTCTAAAGGTTTGACACTAAGTGACTAATTCTGACAAGCACTGATTAAAAATATATCATGTGTAATGACTTCTTGTGGAAAGCATTTATTAAAATTATAATATAAAATTGTATAATGAGATATAACAAAATATGATAACTGGTCATTAAAGGTGTATTATGAGAGATGATTAAAAATGTAATACAAGATGTAACTAAATGTGAAAAGCCGTGACTAGATGAGTTTTATGACAGACAAATAAATATGTGATAAGATGTGACAAACTTTACTAAAAGTGTATTGCAGGAGATAGGTAAATTTATTACACAAATGTGACTAAAGGTACAACACAAATATTTATGAAGGAATGACGTAAATATTGAAATCTTTGTGGTAAAGCTTTGAAGAAATAATGTATAAGGTTTGATGAACGAAAATGGATAACTATTCAAAAACGTATCTGCTTCAGATCATCTGGCTATAGGAGGAAGCATATTTCCACATAAAAGAATACATAAAGCAACATGGCTATCACCAAATCATAGAACAGAGAATCAGATTGATCATATATGCATAAAGAAGTTCAGATCATCATTACATCACAAAAAGGTATATAGAAGAGCAGATGTGGTATCAGATCACCATCTTCTGTTAGCCAAAACAAAATTAAAAGAAATTTACTACACTACATAGCTATAGATAATAGTCAGTGCAATGTGGGATATCTAAGAAATCAGGAAATAAGAGAAAAATTTTTAATTACGGTATCCAACAAATACTAAGCACTCCAATAGCTGGATGATGAAGCAGATACGGAAGATCAATGGTAACAAATAAAAAACATATGGAACAAGACATGTAGAGAGGTAGTAGAAAAAAGAGAACATCAGCACAAAGCATGGATAACAACAGAAACCATAAACAAGATAAAAGACAGGAAAAACATGAAAGCAGATTTAAACAGAAGCAAAATCAGAAGCTCCAAAGCCAAGGCTCATGAAGTGTACATAGAAGCAAACAAAGAAGTAAGAAGAAACATCAAAAGAGACAAGAGGAAATAATTAGAAGAGTTGACAAGGGAAGCAGAGGAAGCTGCAGCCAAAGGAAATATGAGGGACCTGTACAACAACACAAAGAAGCTAACAGGGAAATATAAGCAAGCAAATGGCCTCAAACGATAAGAATGGAAAATTGCTGAGTAATATACAAGAACAAATGAAGAGATGGACAGAACATTTTGAGGAACTTCTCAATAGACCAGCTCCAATTAATCCCCCAGACATCCAGTCAGCAGAAGAGGAGCTACAAATCAGCTGTGAATGACCAAGTAGGGAAGAAATAAAGAAAGCCATAACGCTCCTGAAAGATGGAAAAGTAGCTGGTCCAGATGGCATTCCAGCACACGCCATCAAAGCAGATATTGATACCTCCACAAAGATATTATACTAACTACTTGACAAAGTCAGGGAGAGAGAAGAAATACCAGATAAACGGAAGGAAAGTTGTCTGGTCCATAGACAAACAACTGAGAGATGAACAAGCAGGTTTTCGACAAAACAGATCCTGTACAGATCAGATAGCCACATTGAGAATAATAGTTGAACAAAATATGGAATGGAATTCATCGCTATACATCAGATTTGTGGACTATGAAAAGGCATTTAACAGCATAGACAGAGAATCACTTTGGAAAGTGATAAGGCATTATGGATTTCCCATGAAGATAATTAACTTAATAAAGAAAACTTATGAAGACATGACATGTAGAGTAGTAATATAAACAAAGCTGGAGGGACAGACAATGATATCAAAATAAGCAAACAAGAGGAGCTTTCATTGCATTGGGAAACAAATGGAGATCAAAAGAAATCAAGTCCAACACAAAAATAAGAATCTTCAACTCAAATGTTAAGTCAGTCCTATTGTATGGCTCTGAAACATGGAGAACAAAAACAACAGCAAAAACGTTACGGACATTCATAAATGGGTGCTTGCAAAGAATAGAAGGATTGAAATGGTATGACAAAGTCACCATTGTGGAACTGATGGCAAGAACCAGACAAGTGACATTGGAACAAGAGTTGAGAAGAAGACGCTGGCGATGGATAGGTCACACATTGAGGAAACCTGCTGAAAGCATTACAAGACAGTCCTTAATCTGGAATCCCCGGGGAAAGAGAGGCAGAGGTAGACCAAAAAACACATGGAGAAGAGAACTGAAGACAGAAGTGAAAATGATGAGGAAAACTTGGAAAGAACTTGAGCTGATGTCATGTGACAGGAGGACTTGAGTTGATGTCACATGACAGGAGGACTTGAGCTGATGTCACGTGACAGGAGGACTTGGCATGTGTTTGTTTAAGGTCTATGTTCCTTGAGGAACTAAATGGTATTGATTGATTGATGTCGACACAAATATTGCTAGAGTCCAATGAAATGTCATAAAATTTTTCCTACATAAACGAAGGGAACTACTGTAAAACTAATATTAGACAGTTAACAAGTCAGAAAAAAAACAAGATTTGGGGAACCTCTTTCACTGTTGTTGCCAAATGCACTAAAATAACTGAAAATAAATGTTCCATGCATTCTGTTGATTAATGGGAATAAATGGTCAGTTATCACGAATCAGTAATTCATCACAATGTTCACAAAAAAATATAAATTTATGAAAGATATGGCAAACTACTGATTAATTAAAAGTGTAAGAACCTAATGTAAAGCTCGTCAAAATGAAGGTCATTATTGGATCTGTGTTTAGAGCAAAGGATTTGCTGACCTAGTTATTTAAAAAAAAAACACCTTGATTAAATTGGCACATCATCGTTGTTGTGTAACGACTTCTCACCTACTTTTTCTTCTGTCTATTATTTTATTCCTCTAAAAAAATCTCTATCGCTAGATTGAAAACAAATTCTCTTCGGATATCTTTTTCATTCTTATAATGATAAAGTCTCTCTCGCTCGCTGATACTCACGGCCAAGGGCAATAAATTATTCCCTTGGCCAGCGTAAGTCTTTCCGCTTGAAAGGTGAAAAAATAGTGCTACGACAGTCCGGAAGTCAACTCTTTGTTTGTGTCATGAACTGGACACACGTACACAGTGGATGCTAGGGCCAGTTAAAATGAAGGTCTCTTCTTCTTTGATCCATAACCGCCAACCGTCAAAGCAGTCAGCGGCCATCACGCCTGGTGGCGTCTTGTAGGGCAGCAACAAATTGATTCCACTTTGCTCGGTCGGCGGCCATCCTTCAAAATGAAGGTAACTTGATACAATTGTGGAGGGAATTTCAAGCCATCAGACCGCTAACCATCATTCAAAGCAGATGGAATCTATGGGCCCCGGAGTGGGTATTACTTGTTGTGAATATCCGTAGTGAATTCGTGAGCGAATCCACCCAGGTTGCGGTTACAAGGTACTAACCCAGGTTGCGGTTACAAGGTACAAACCCAGGTTGCGGTTACAAGGTACTAAACCAGGTTGCGGTTACAAGGTACTAAACCAGGTTACGGGTCCACTGTACCAAAGATAACCCCATACCAACCATACTCTATTAACCAGGTGACCATTCCAAAACCCAGTTACCCCTATCAACCAGTAAGCAGAAGTATTCAGCTGGGCTGACTTACCCATCCTTATTTGAGATGTGCAATGAGTCCAGGGAAGTAAACTCTGCCACCCGTTGATACGATAGAACTGTAACACTGTACCAAAGTGCTGGGGCATACAAAACCAAGAGAGTCCGAACACAAATCATCTCCGCAGCTACTACAGTCCTTGAGGAGATGAGTATTAACACCTACCAGCAAACTACCATAGAAAAGATCTTCTGGTCCGTATGATGACATACTAGCTGTTTTTTTCTAAACAGTAGAGCTAAACTCCTTTTTCATATTTATATGTATATTCAGATATGTGAGAATCTATACCCTTTTATTCAATTTAACTTAACAGCGTCTGTTGTTAACTTTATTTGGGCTGTATTTTGTTTTAAATATAAATCTACACCCTGGGGGCTAACCATAATTGAATTAACTTCTATTGGGTCGGGATATTTTAAATGTGGCTGGACACCAAATATCTTTCTCAACCTTATGTGCTTTACACAGTCCTTTTGTAGGATTCCTGAGGAAGAATTTATCGTCCAGAAAATATCCTGTTTAGTGGCCAGAATTCTCTTATAAGTAAAATTCTAGTACACTATTTCCCAAGGAGAGGCAGTTCCATTACGAACTCATAAACTATCAATAAGACATTATTATCTTTATTCTTCCATTCCATCCAAGCTGTCCTTCTCCTCAAAAACACTTCACGACAATCGTTCATCATCAGATGCCTGCCCTTTTGAAATACAAAGCACGATCTATATTCACAGTTAATTACCTCCTTTAATTATTTCCCTTGCTATAAAGAAGTTTGTCAAGAGACAAAAATGTGCCAACCAGGCAAAAATGGTTGGGTGGGGGTGGGGGGAGGACATGCACACCTTTGACCTGACAACAGTGATACCCTGACTGATACCACTAACCTAACAACATAACAACAACAATGTCTGTGAGACAAGTATCCGCACTGTAAATAGAAATAAGCAAACTGAAAGACCATATCAACCTCAACACAATATAATTACATTGTAATACATGCTATATAGTAAGAAGTACTCAAAAGGCACAAGAAACTATCAATCTCAACAACCTACCAATACTAATAGAAAGCTAACATCCCTTGGGGCATTGCAACAACTTTCTAGATCAGAAACAACCTTGCTCCTTGCAGGAACAAAAATCCCACAACAAACAAATGCCATCCATGGTCTCTCCCATTTAAGAGCAAAACCAATGTATGTTCATCCCATTCCAAAACTTCTGTCAACTCCTCTTTCACAAATTTCCTACCTTTTAACCTTCCAGGCTTATTCTAACCAATAATAATTTCTACTTATGTCACATGATATAACAAGCAGAGTTCAGCTGCACATGCAAACATAACATGCAACTCACAAAATTCTCAACTCACATTGCATTCACATTTGCCACAACAATGCACTCAACAGACCTCACACTCCCCTGGAGTATACAGCCATAGCACCATCTCACAATCATACCTTGACAAAGTTATATTCACCTTAGTTTACATTAAAAAAAATTATTATACAAAATAATCTGGGTCAGTGTTGGTCAAAACTTGAAACATTAAAATGTACCATGAAAAAGAGGTGCATGCAAAGTTTCAGTTCATTATGATAGTGGAAGAAAGATATTTTTAGCATCAAATATTTGAAACACGAAAAATATATAAATCTCAGATGATCTTAAATAAAAATGATTTAAAAGACCTAATTTATTAATATAAATCACTGAGATCAAGGTTCAAAATCTAGTCTCTATTTCCTCCTGTCCTCATGCTACTTATAACCATAGTTAAATTAAGTTAGGCCTGCCCTACCTTTGTTCTGGTCTCAGCCCTAGACACTCTCAGAATTCCCTCAGCTTCAAGACCTTCTTTCTCTAAGAAGTTTATCATCTGAAAAAACAAAGTAACACTAGTAAGTAACTTATCCAAAAGAGTAGGGAGCCGCGCTGGTGTAATGGTTACAATGTTGCGTGGGTGATCAGAAGTTCAAGGTTCAAGCCCGGGCATCAGCATTTGAAGGAGTGTCAACGACCAGGATTTTGACTGAATAACCTGAACGGCTCCTGAGATAAACCCTCTGTGGATGGGAAGGAGCAAAGCTCCTGATCGGGTTAGAAGGAAAGTCCACAGGCTCCCCAGCCTCGCAATGACATGTCATTGGGTCGAAGGGCTGAAAGCCCAAGTGCTGCTGGTTAATGAAAAAAAAAAATCCAAAAGAGTAACACATGGGCATTATCACATGACTGTCTACATGGCACATGAGCCTGAATTATTACTATAATTTCTAAAATATTGATTTCTTCATATCATGTTTCCATCTGAAGGTTTAGTCCTTAGAATTTACATGACAATTTTTTCCCTATAGTAAAAAAGCACGTAATCCAATAGCAGATACTGCTATAGGGGAGTGAATTGTTCAGATTCCACCTATACTGGGTCTTAGCTTTAAGAGGAGGGTTGACCAACCCCCTTCATTGCTGCCTTTGCTTTCCCTATCCCAAAAACATAGTCAGGAACCAATTTTTACAGCTTGGTAGATTAGAGTATGATATGACCTGGTTTTAAACCCTGTTCCTTTGCCTTAAGAAGCAAGACCTCTAACCACTCTGTCACTTTCACAACTAAGATCTAAGGTAAAGGTTGTCCGATAGCAGATACTGCCATAGGGGAGTGCAGTGTTAGAGACTTCACTATACTAGGTCCAGCATCAAGAGGTGGGGTGACCAGTTCACTTCCTTGCTACCTTTTCCTTCCCTAACTCAAGTGCAAAGTCAGATACCCATTTACAGCTGGGTAGACTGAAGCATGTAGATACCATGAATCAAACCCGGCACCTTTGCCACAAGAGACCAGTACTATAACCACTCTGTCAATCGTCACTTTAACTAAAGATCTACCACAAATAAAATATGTTTACCGATATAAATTAACCACAGACAATAGAAAGATGCTAGACACAGATAAGATCAGCGACCAACTATGCATCAAATTTTGACTACAACATGTCTCCAATGTCTTCTATCTCTTGCCTTGAAAGCACAATCTGATATAAAGTTCTCAATAAATGAAGTGAAAACAGACCTGCCTCAGCGTTTCCTTTTTTGTTTGGCCTATGCTGCAGATTCTTATAAGATTCGAAAATAAAACTGGTCAGGACTGAAAGAAAACCTAGGACAAGATAGAACAAGAAGGTGTTGGATGCCGTGAAGAAACTAAGCTTGGCAGTATATCAGTCCACACTATTTGTGCTGAACTGCAATCTAATAATAAAGCTTCCTGTGATATTTGATGGCAAATGCAGTGGAAAAAAGGAAGACAGAAAGAAAGAAAGAAAGAAAAAAAAACAAAGACAGACAGAAAGAAAGAAAAAAACAAAGAAAGACAGACAGAAAGAAAGAAAAAAAAAACAAAGAAAGACAGACAGAAAGAAAGAAAAAAACAAAGAAAGACAGACAGAAAGAAAGAAAAAAAAAAACAAAGAAAGACAGACAGAAAGACAGAAAAAAACAAAGAAAGACAGACAGAAAGAAAGAAAAAAACAAAGAAAGAAAGACAGAAAGACAGAAAAAAACAAAGAAAGAAAGACAGAAAGAAGGAAAGACAGAAAAAAAGAAAGACAGAAAGATAGAAAGAAAGAAAAAAATAAAGAAAGAAATGAAGACAGAAAGATAGAAAGAAAGTAAGAAAGAAAAAAAGAAAGAAAGGAAAGGCAAATGTGAGAGAAAGAAGACCAAATACCTCACTAATTCTAGGGATTGATATCTTGTCAGACTCATTCTTTCCTCTCCCCCTGTCTCATTAAAGAATACACACCAACCGACAACAAGATTTTCTTACTCACTGCCTGAAACACGATGGGAACAGTTGTACCTGGACTCCTCTTCTGATCATGTTCAACCAAAATTTCAAGTGGGACTCCAAATATTCCATGTTCTTAAAAACAAAAATCAACAAGATAGCATGAATTAGATCTGAGCAGTGCAACTCTGCATATCGTTTGTGCTCAAAGAGGCAAAGCAAGAAGATACACGCACTATCATCATCATAACCTCCTTTTTGGCTCTTCAGGAAGCATACAGCCACAACTGCAGCTGGCTCCCTTGTAGGAAACCTGTACCAGAACACATGCTCATGCAGTTGTGGTTTCTGAAGCAGATTGTTTTACATGATGAAGTAGCCAGCCCAAGCACAACCTCATATTAGCCGCCTTGTACTGGTCTGTATCCTTACTTACTTACTTAATCATTCCTCTTCTACTATGAGGTTTAAAGGTTTGGAAGAGAGAGCGTCATACTATCCTATCGGCCGTCTTTCTCCTGGCCTGGTTCCATTCTAGTCCTCGGTCCTTCAGAGATTGTCTAATGTTGTCCTCCCAGCAGACTCTGGGTCATCCTGTGTGACAAGATGGATTTGGGTTGACCCCTTCTTGATCTCTCTTTCACTCTGGCAGTACTCATTTTAAATTGTTGTACAGACTAACTGCGTGCTTTCCATGGTCATCATTTTTTTGTCTCTGTTATGTAGCAGATATTTTATTTTGTCAAAACATTTGACACTCCTTGTTGGTGATAATACATCACATTTGCTAGGCGCTGCACAGATGTGCTGAGATTATCGCAGGTAAAACCCATATTGGTCTGATTAGTTTTTGCGTAGAGTTGTGTGCTCAAGCGACAGATAACAAGATTACTCGTATGTGCAACACATTTTGGACAGACACAAATGACATAATCGTTTCCTGTCTGACTTTCATGTAGACATTACTTTATCTGAAAGTAATTTGTTGTTACATCTGAAACACATTGTCTTATGAGTTTACAGATGTGTTGGTGAGTTTGTACACCAGGCATTGGATGTTTTATTGCCATATATGGGAGACGTGACCTTTGCATCACAAGCAAAATTATTCCACGTCGGACTATTTTGAAATTACCCCACCCAACAAGCATGTTTGAAATGATTGGAGCCCTGAGTAGCTTCAAAACAAACAGATGTGGGGTTAGGACAGGCAATATAACTGGACCTTTTTCGCAGTTTTAATTCACTGTGAGAAATCTCTTGCCAAAGACGACACAACTAGACCTTGCCAGAAGTTAGAATTCAGAATTCCATTTTATCAGGCTGGACCTTTTCTTGGAGAATCTTGATGGACTTACAAAACAGCCCAGGAAATCTCTATCATTTTAACAAGGAAACCAGGACTGAGGAAACTGAGAACACACGGAGTCATAGTGGAAATTAATGTTAAAAGTAACGACCCCCAACAACACGTGTAAGAGGCCTAATCAAGTGCCTTAACTTTATTCATCTGAGCAAACAGTCTGTGAGTCAGGATTGGCATAAGTTGTCATTTTACATTCTACATCTTTCATTACTAACATGTGCACTAATTTGTATATATTGCCATGTGAATATTATTGTGTGAAAATCGCTAGTGGATGTCTAAGTCATTTGAGGCTGGCAACCTCAGCGTATAGAATGATGATTTCATGAACCACCACTGCAAGGGCTGGTGACTGCTTATTGCTAGTTTCTTAATGAGAACTAAAAGCCTAAGTAGCCCCAAGTTCCATAAGGAGCAGGAAGGGAAAGATGAAAGAAATGATGTACATTCTAAGTATAATATTTACCTTTTCAAACCAGTGTAAATGTCTATGTAAACACATTCACTTTAAAATTAACGAAAGTTTCAAACTTCTCAACCAGCGTAGATATAAATGAAAACATATTCAATTTATATTGTGAAGACTTTTCAGTCAGTGGAGATGTAAATGTAAACATATTCTATCTGTACTATTGACCTTTTCATTTAAATGCAAAATAAAGATAAAGCTTTTCAATTTAAATGTAAAGAAAGTTTTCTCTCGAGGGATTAAGTTAAATTGTCATTGAGGGTAAAGTCTGAGTAGATGGGATGGTGGAATAAGAGAAAGGGGACACATAAGTATGTGTTGGAAAACGCAATACTCAGGACAGCATTTCGTTTCTATTCTTTTACCATAGTTGTTGCTCAGAGATTATCTAATGTTGTCCTCCCAACAGACTCTGGGTCGTCCTGGAGGTCTGGATCCCTGGCTCTCTGGCTCTTAGTCTGTCTCCTTTTACCTGAAATCCTTAAGGACAGCTTTGTTTCAGAGACCAGATTTTTTGCAGTTTTCAGAAATTGCAAAATCCATTCAAAAGGTAGCCCAAAGTTGCTCGCAATATGTTTAAAATAGCCCAAAATATGTTCAAAATTAGCCACAAGTTGCCCAAAATATAATCTAATGTTTACTTTAAATTTACCTCAGATGTCATACTAGACATCTCAAATGTCAGATGACAGCAGTTACTACAACATTACAAAAATAAAGAATTTGTAGAGTTACTGAAGTGTTTACCTGGTGAGATGATAATGAAAAAATAAGGCTACTTATATCTTAGGCATATTGTAAAATAATAAATAATATGAGGTTGTACACAGGGCTGGTAAAACAAAAACCTCTACTGGAAGAGACCATGCATGCTTTGGTACTGGCTTCCTGCAAGGGTTTGGCGGCAGTCGTGGTTCCACATTGAGCAGGAAAGAAAATAATGGTGATGACTGAGGTGTACAGAACTGGCATTACAAAATCTGAAAATATTTAAAATCCACAATTTTTTTTTGGCTAAAGACAGAACCTATATTCTCTCTCTTTGTCTCTTGTTTCACATCCTCATACTGACCTTTAACCTTCCTTTTACGTTTAGGTCTGGAGTAGGTAATGTTGTAGAGGTCAAACAAAGTGGTGAGCTCTATGTGAGCCAGAGATTTGATTTTTTGCATATCACATTCGGCAAGGTCACCTATCAAGGTCACACCAAGTGGATCATATTTGGGCTCAAATGTCTGGCATGAAAGAAAAAAAATGTGATGACCACCTGCATAGATGGTGACTAAGAGTGAAATAATGAAATGAAAGAATAAGACAGAGACTGCAATTTGTAGATTCACTAACTGTGGTGAGCATATTTTTAAAACAAAAATGAATGTCTGGATAGAAGTTTATAGAAATGAATGTCTAGGTTAATGTTAACAATTGAATTTATAGAATTTTTCAACATGTGTTTAAAGAAGTGAGTCCAGAAGTATTTTAACAATTGTGAATGTTTCTATACATAATTACAGAAGTCCAGATAAAAAATTAAAATCTAAAAATTCAAATATATTTGCAGAAGTGCAACCAGAGGTTAACTTCATGGCCTCAAAACCCAGACACTGCAGACTCAAGTGGAAGAGCCCCAATTACAATGGTTTAGCCATGTCTGCAGAATGGGAAAAGATCCACAACGAATATGAGAAACCATGAGCTAGGGATCCAGACCTCCAGGATAACCCACAGTTTGCAGGGAGGACAACATTAGATTTCTCTGAAGGACCGAGAACTAGAATTGAACCAGGCCAGAGGAAGACAGCCAATAGGATAGTATGGCATTGTCTCTTCCAAACCTCTTCACCTCAGGGTAGCAGAGGAATGACTAAGTAAGTTTAAAGAAGTGAATGATTACATTCATAATTACTCGTATATGAATGTCTACAAGAATTGTTGCAGAAGTGAATGATTACATTCATAATTATTCGTATATGAATGTCTACAAGAATTGTTGCAGAAGTGAATGATTACATTCATAATTACTCGTATATGAATGTCTACAAGAATTGTTGCAAAAGTGAATGATTACATTCATAATTACTCGTATATGAATGTCTACAAGAATTGTTGCAGAAGTGAATGATTACATTCATAATTACTCGTATATGAATGTCTAAAAGAATTGTTGCAGAAGTGAATGATTACATTCATAATTACTCGTATATGAATGTCTACAAGAATTGTTGCAGAAGTGAATGATTACATTCATAATTACTCGTATATGAATGTCTAAAAGAATTGTTGCAGAAGTGAAAGGCAAAATAAATATTTAAAGCAGTCGATGTTCAAAATAAAAAAAAATAAAAATAAACAAATGTTCAAACACATATCTTCTAAAGAGTAATTGTGTAGTCCAGTATATTAGTGACAATATGTACCAGTCATAGACTGGAAGGGAGGCATCAAATAAGAGTTGGCTACCCGAAGAGCAGCAACTGAGAGACTTTTTAAGGCCATAAATCAAGGATTCCTCAGTAAAAGAGAAGTTGGCAAGAAGACAAAGATGGCTGTATACCGCACCTACTATGTTCCAATCTTGACCTATGGATGCGAGTCATGAGCAATTACTACAACTCATAAAAGCCAGCTCCAAACCTCAGAAATGTGGTATCTGAGGAAGGAGGTTGAAGTAACAAGAAGAGAGATGGTCCAAAACCAGATGATATGGCAAAGCCTCAAAACCCTGCCCCTGCAGACCCAAGCAGAACAGTTCCTACTACTCTGGTTTGGCCATATCTGCAGAATGGGAGAAGATCAGCTACCACAACAAGTATGGGAAACTAAGAGCCAGGGATCCAGACCTCCAGGACGACCCAGAGTCCACTGGAAGGACAACATTAGGCAATCTCTGAAGGACCGAGAACTAGATTGGAACTAGGCTAGGAGGAAGACAGCCAATAGGATAGTATGGCTCGCTCTCTGGCAAACCTCTACACCCCAGGGTAGAAGAGGAATGACTAAGTAAGTATATACCAGTCACGAGAAACCCCTTCTGTCCCCACCCATTTCCACTCCCCTATCATGTGACTTACTGGCATGTCCAAATTGTCAATTTCAGGAGTGTTCAAGCCCACTTGAGATGACTGCATTTGAGAAAGAACAATTAAGAAGTGAGTTATGTGATGTGTGAGATGCAATACTTATCTGCACAGATGAGCAACTACATAATATTCACATACTTAAAATCGCTCACTCATTTATTTGTTTACTTGTGCACTTTTTCACTCATTTACTCACTTGTGCAATTTTTCACTCATTTACTAAACTAATTAATACCAAAACCCACATATTTATATATACAGTGTCAAACAAACTCAGTTTCAAGCCTGTGTTTTAACCAAAAAAAAATGTAGAACTATAAAGAAAAATGTAGAACTACAAGTATAAAGAAAAATGTAGAACTATAAAGAAAAATGTAGAACTATAAAGAAAAATGTAGCATTTTCTAAGTCAAATTCAATCCAGGTAATTAAAATTAAAAATTCAATTCTTTCACTGCATGGTCTTTTTCCCCCCATCTCTTATTTCTCATACCTTCTTTCTTTCCTCTAAATGAAACTCCAATGAAATATTACTGTCTGAGACAGGGGGAAGGCTGGCTAACTTATCAGAGGAGTTATTTTGATCTCTAATGCTGGGGTGGATACTCAAACTGCTGACATCTGGAATATAGAAAGATTATGTTATTAGCATGCAGGTAAAAACCATTTCATAAACAATGTGCCATCTCATGAAATAAAAATACAGACACAATTTCTTTCTTTGTCTCTCTCTCTCAGCCACTCAGCTCCTCAGGTCTCCATAACTAACAAAGCAAACCTATTGTAAATGTTCATTTCCCAGACAGATAACATTTAAATGAATACTCCTCTTGTCTGGTAATACAAATGGTATACCTGAAGTGCTGGAGGAGATGACACTGGGGAAGGGAGATGTAGTTGTGGAATATTCTTTAAAAAAGTAAATGTGGAAGTTACATTGGAGTGTTACATCAGACCTGTACTATTGTATGGAGGTGAGTCCTGGAGAAGGATCATAGAAATGTAGAAATTATTATTTAAATAGTTAGAGAGATTGTAAAGTAAAATAAAATTTCAGATACAAAGATTTGTGCAAGGAAAATCAAGGAAACAACAATCTCAACTATCACAATCAGAGTGAAAGTGATTAGTCTCTTAGCAACTTATCATATTAAAGCTACAATAACTTCTCCTCTCATCATAATATGGGATGCTGCTCTATAGTTTCATGACCCAGTGGTCTCTAATGTGACTCCTATCACAACTAGCATGAAAGTTGATCATACTCCAGTCTCTAATGTGACTCCTTTCACAGCTAGCATGAAAGTGATCATACTCAAGTCTCTAATGTGAATTCTATCACAACTAGCATGATAGTGATCATACTCCAGTCTCTAATGTGACTCCTATAACAACTAGCATGAAAGTGATCATACTCCAGTATCTAATGTGACTCCTATCATAACCAGCATGAAAATAATCATACTCCAGTCTCTAATGTGACACCTATCACAACTAGCATGAAAGTGATCATACTCTAGTCTCCAATATGACACTTATCACAACTAGCATGAAAGTGTTCATACTCTAGTCTCTAATGTGACTCCTATCACAACTAGCATGAAAATAATTGTACTCAAGTTGTGGCGTGAGGTTTTTATTTGGCTCTAGGATCAGTATAGTACTGACAATTACAGAAATATAATTTCTGCAGAAAATGGTGAAGTCCCAGTGTCTGAGAGAACTACTGGTATCACAAATTAGTTACGGCTGTGAATGATCTGATCTCAAAAAATTAGTAGAGAGGAGACAGACATAAATTGCCACCTCCGCTGTGTAACTAACTGTGATATTAAGACAAGGAAACAGATTTTACTTAACAATGATAAAATTGACAAGTCTTCAAATACAATTTCCGTATTATTTATTTAGTATATACACTATCTACTCTTGTGCTGAAGGGTGGATGTTGAAACAATGGAATGTAATGGATTTGTAAGTTTACAAATGATTCACATATATTTATATATATTACAAGTCTTCCAATTATATGAAACAAATTTATATCAGCTGGGCTGTTAATCACTTATAGTAAATGTATCAGCTGTGCTGTTAATTAAGTATATAAAATTTATCAGCTATGCGGTTATTTTTTTTTTTTTTTGTCTCTTGCTATGCTAACTCGCTTTCTCGTCACTGACAGTTACTTTGCTCACAATGCTGACAGAAATGGTACTAATGTGTACTCATCTCTCAAAACGTTCTGTTCTCCTTAGTTTGGTTCACACAACACCTGCTGAGGATCGTTACTTTAGCCCACCCAAGACTGAGAGGGACTAAAGATAATAATAGAAATTCAATACATGGATACATTCAATAATATAAATTCAATACCTGAATACATCCAATAATATAAATTCAATACATGAATACATCCAATAATATAAATTCAATACATGAATACATCCCATAATATGTACACCTAGGTGTGATACAACAATGTCCTTCCCCATATACCAGGCCCTCTCTGACAAGTGCTATACTGGTTGGTAACATATATCCAAACAATATTGTTGTGTTCTGATGATAGGAGTTATAGGAGACGAGGACTGTTTGGTTATATTTCAGGTGGGAGTAATCTGAGGCAATAGACTGAAGTTATGTGAGACAATAGATTGAGTTATATGAGACAATAGATTGAGTCCTAACAAGGACTGTTTTGGTTATATTTCAGGTTGGAGTTAGATGAGACAATAGATTGATGAGTCCTAACAAGGACTGTTTTGGTTATATTTCAGGTTGGAGTTAGATGAGACAATAGATTGAAGTATGAGTCCTATTAGTCTTCGTCTTCATCAATCATATCAGGAAATACAATCATTATACCTAATTCCCCAAGATACAATCAGTAACCTGATACATTCATAGTGAACCAAAATATATTAAATATATAGGGCCTACAGGTGTAGGTAGTATAAATGACACACAACAAATACCAACATTATATACCTGCTGTAGGCCTATTTTCCTACAAGTATAGTAATTATGCTTACCCTCTAAGATTTAAACAGGCCAGGTTTTGACTCGACTAGTGAAGCAGGCTGCCAGGTCAATGCACTCAGGTAAGCAATAAATCAAGGTTGACAGCTTCTCTTCTTCAGTCGGTCTATCTGGCTTCATGTTGGTGTGCGTGTTTTTGCATAAAATCTCGCCCGAATATATAGGCAGGTGAGGTAACTTCTACTGCTTAAGGAAAGCTTTTGGTTGGTTCCTGGCGTGGCAAGCTGATTGGTTGTCTGCAGTTTAGTACCATGCTCCGTACAGCCTAATTTTATTCTGTTTTATTCCGCCATATTGGGTGACAAGATGGCCGCGACCGACATCCGAAAAACAGGGCTTACGTTTAATTTTATTCTGTCTCAGAGACTGGTGAACGGTGCTCGATTATTGGTGGAAGCAAATTTGTATCTCGACATAGTGATTTAACAAAGTAGTGGGTTTACACACTCGTTTCACGATGTAGTGGATTTGATGGTATTGTATGATTGTGATATTACTTAGTGTGATGCATGAGGTCAGCTGTGAAGGCTCCTGAGATAAATGTAGCTGTGAATTGTCAGAAGGCCCTTCTTGCTACCACTACGACCTCACACCTATCTTTTTTTTTTTTTTTTTTTGAATGAATATGGCTACTTTAAAGTTCTAGGGTAATGATATGTAATGTGTTGTGGTAGTGTACATACACACACACAGATATTTAATAAGTCTAATAATATTAATGAAATGTTATGACACACTGAACTAACTCAAGCTGTGTAAAATTTTTGATAATAAATTTTCTTTAAGTTTATTTGTTCTGAACCAAGGTTTTATTTTGGTCAGAACATATGAAAGGTTTTGCAATTATTAATGAAATGCATGAATATATGGCATAATAAATGAAAGGGTGTACATATGTATTTTACAATACTAGTTAATATTACTACTGTTTATGGTTGTAATTTTTCTGGGAGAACGTTTAATGGATGTGCTGTTGGGGTGGCCTCATCACTCCCTGTCTATGGCGACTACACATTGTCCATTTATTGAGGGTATTATAATTGGTGTGTTAGAAATTAAGTTGGTGAGTATTCAGCAGTCCAGACGCTCACGTACCTTGAATGAGTAATCTGGTGCTGGAATCAGGTGGCCCCACCTCTCCGTGCTTGGGGGCAATATCAGGCTGCTCTGCCAAAATATAAACTGCACGGGTCCACTCTTGTAATATTCAACACCTCATTTGACACCACATTGGTGCCAAATAAAAACTCACAGTTCTGCAATAAAGTATTGGTCATGTGTCAGAATTCCATCCTCTAAACCATTTCTGGACACAACACCACACACAACAACAACACCACATAGACGGGTCAGATCTCTTTGACCATACAACACATCTTACCAAGTTGGTTTCACATAGGATAAGTTCTCCCAGACTACATATTCTGAAATATGTTCATTACCTTCCTGCCATAGAATAGGATAGGTGATATGTTCCACTGATCTCAACATTTGATCTGTCCTTCATAATCCTTGCTGGAGTTTATGTATTTTATTTGTCTCTAGACCCTGAACTGGGGCGGGGGGTCTAGAGCGAATCTTTACTTGTTGTAAGGGATAGATTTTGATATGGCAGTATCAAATCACTCGAAACATTAAACAAATATTAAAATATACAAAGAAATACTTTCAGTCTTACCAGAATTATGAATATAGAACACAGTTATCTGCTAGCAAAACTCAGCTGAGCTGCTGGCTTTAGTATGGCGTCCCTCTAAATATTTCAATTAGCTTCTGGGAATCACACCACTAAATAATTCACTGTGTCTACTAGGACAACTTATGACGAATGGCAAAAATGCGCGTCTGAGCGCCGATAATATATTCATCTATGGCCAATCACCGCCTTTTTCTTTTCAAATTCAAACCTCCTACCAAAAAGTCATTTCAGTCATACCTCAGTCAAGTATGCATTATTGTCTGTTGGTCCGTCTGTCTCTACTTGCGTTTTCACAAAAAAACACACTTGTTTTTTGAACCAACTCCGCCTTCCCCTACACAATTTTGCCTTTAAAGTTATTTTTAGCCACAGTTCACCATCCCATCCCCTCTCTTTCATTCCAACTAGATTTTAGCACTTGAGTCTCAAGGCTACAGTTTTTGAAAATTAGGGACATTTTTTGTGTCAATGCAGACGCTCGCTGATATGAACAACACAGTCTTTTGTCAATATCTTTCTTATTATCTATCCGTCTGTATAAATGAAAGCATATTATTTCACTGCTCAAGATGGGCCATCCGGCCAGCTAGGTTTTATATTCCTAACACCCTTATTAAGAAAAAGTTACTTTTCAAGGTTAGTTGGTTTTTCGAAATATTTCTAGCATCTTCTATACTGCGTTTGCCGCTGAATTCAAATAAACGGACTAAGTTATCACAAAAGCGTCCAAGAAATGACTGTTTCGTATAATAGCTAAGGTCCCTTTTGTCGATTTCTTTACCTTGGGTCAACTTGGGGACGTGACTTTTCCTCCTTTCCCCACCAATTGCGTCTTTTAGCCTTGCTAGTTTCAAGCACGCGTTCAGTCAGATTTTTCCTTTTGATCTCCGTTCTCATCTCGTTCCAAGGGTAACGTTTTGCCTTCACGTCTAACAATTTAATTTCCATGGCGGGTGATGACCCGCGGCGTGGGCGATCATGTATTCTAGTAGCTTACGCATTAGTTTTTATCCCTACGTTGTATCATTGGAGATATTTTAACGTTGTATCATTGTCTGCTAAATATGATGCTAATCAAGTCTCTCCTGTCTTGGTAACTACTGTAACTCAAATATCTTATATCCTGATTACTATAATGCTTCTCACACCTTTTGTATCTTTATAACTACACTGCTACTCCAAACTTGATAACGGTAATGCTACTGCAGTCTCTTTTATCTGATAAACATATTACTCCAACCTTCCAGACCTGTGTGTATGTAACACAAGAAATAAATAATTTCTCATCAAACCTATGTGTTTGTAACACAATAAATGAATATTTCTCATTAAACCTGTGTGTATGGAACACAATAAATGAATAATTTCCCATCAAACCTGTGTGTACAGAACACAATAAATGAATAATTTCCCATCAAACCTGTGTGTATGGAACACAAGAAATGAATAATTTCCCATCAAACCTGTGTGTACGGAACACAAGAAATGAATAATTTCTCATCAAACTTGAGTGTGTATAACACAATAAATGAATAATTTCCCATCAACCCTGTGTGCATATAACAGAATAAATGAATAATTTCTCATCTAACGTGTGTACGTAACACAGCCTTCTCTTATTATTTGCATTGTATGACTGCAAGTAATGAATGAAAAGCTGAATGAGGGAGGCTATTGTTGAAATAGTTAAGATTTAAAAAAAAAGACCCCCACAAATGCCAAGGTGCATCAGTGGTTTAGTGGTTAGAACTTCTGCCTTCTGAGCAAAACTTCTGTGTTCAATCCCGGCAGAGGTTTTTTTTTGATGTTCATTCATCTGTCTTCAGTTTTTTATAAATATATTCAAGGGAGAAGAGTGGAGTAAGTCAGGAGAGAACTGGATGAACTACCAGCAAGTCATCATCAGCCTTGGTAGAGAGTGCAGAACTTGGGCCCATGTGAGGGCAGAGCTGGAAATTGATCAACTGCTAAATGACCATGATGGGGATGATGACGTCATTGAGTACACTAATTAGTCTGTAATCCATGGGGGGAAATCAGGGTGGGGCTTCTCTGCTAGAGTAAAGGGCAGAATTGTCACTTAACATAGCGGGGTTAACATGATAACAACCTCCAGCATGAGAATGGAGGTAGAGTCAAAGGGCAGTTCTTGAGTCAGTAAGTATGTTTTTGTTAATTATAGTTTTCAAGTGTCTATATGTGTCAACGAGCTTACTTGCTCAGTGGAAGGTGACAAGTGACAGACCATTGAAGAAGAAAAAGCTGAGTACTAGATAAATGGTGCCATTCTCAAGATACGAGACATAAATCACACACCGTAATTCTTTGCCGTCAATTCTTGATGGATTACTTCCTAGTAAATTAATAATTTCACATCAAACCTGTGAGTACTTTATGAGTTATTTCACTGTTGTCTCCTTCCTCTTTGTGCTGGGAGATTGAAGGTGAGCACTGATTTGTTGGTTTCTGACCATCAGTAACTGACTGCTGAGATGGTGTAGACTGTTGTAGTATGGCTGGTTCATCATGATATCCCTGTCAAAGAGCAGCAATAAATACTTATCATGTCTAGTTAATATAGGGCTGGCAATTTCATCATGTCAAATAAAAAGCTACAGCAACTAAAGCTACAATACTGTGGTGCAGGTTTTTTGCAAGAAGACCAGCTCCATATGGAACAAAAAGGAAAATGAATGTCTAGTAAAACACAAAGCACAATCTGGAGGGCCAGCAGAGATGACACCAGGGAAGGGAGATGTAGGTGTGGAATTGTCTTTAAATATGTAAATTTTTAGGTCATGCAGTGTTGTATCCAACCAATACTATTGTATAGAAGTGAATCCTGGTCAATGATCGTAAAAATGCATAATTAAAGGAAACAACAGAGATGTGGTAGTGAGCAGAGAAGAAAAGTGTTAGTACTAGAAATGAACAAAGAAGTGGTAGTACTGGTAGTGAGGAGGGAAGTGATAGTACTGGTAGTGATGAGGGAAGTGGTAGTACTGGTAGTGATGAGGGAAGTGGTAGTACTGGTAGTGAGGAGGGTAGTGGTAATACTGGTAGTGAGGAGGGTAGTGGTAGTACTGGTAGTGAGGAGGGAAGTGGTAGTACTGGTAGTGAGGAGGGTAGTGGTAGTACTAGTAGTGAGGAGGGTAGTGGTAATACGGGTAGTGAGGAGGGTAGTGGTAGTACTAGTAGTGAGGAGGGTAGTGGTAATACTGGTAGTGATGAGGGAAGTGGTAGTACTAGTAGTGAGGAGGGTAGTGATAATTCTGGTAGTGAGGAGGGAAGTGGTAGTACTGGTAGTGAGGAGGGTAGTGGTAGTACTAGTAGTGAGGAGGGTAGTGGTAATACGGGTAGTGAGGAGGGTAGTGGTAGTACTAGTAGTGAGGATGGAAGTGGTAGTACTGGTAGTGAACAGAGAAGTGGTAGTACTGGTAATGAGGAGGGAAGTGGTAGTGCTGGTAATGAGGAGGGAAGTGGTAGTACTGGTAGTGAACAGAGAAGTGGTAGTACTGGTAGTGAGGAGGGAAGTGGTGGTACTGGTAGTGAACAGAGAAGTGGTAGTACTGGTAGTGAACAGAGAAGTGGTAGTACTGGTAGTGAACAGAGAAGTGGTAGTACTGGTAGTGAACAGAGAAGTCGTAGTACTGGTAGTGAACAGAGAAGTGGTAGTACTGGTAGTGAGGAGGGAAGTGATGGTACTGGTAGTGAACAGAGAAGTGGTAGTACTAGTAGTGAACAGAGAAGTGGTAGTACTGGTAGTGAACAGAGAAGTCGTAGTACTGGTAGTGAACAGAGAAGTGGTAGTACTGGTAGTGAGGAGGGAAGTGATGGTACTGGTAGTGAACAGAGAAGTGGTAGTACTAGTAGTGAACAGAGAAGTGGTAGTACTGGTAGTGAACAGAGAAGTGGTAGTATTGGTAGTGAACAGAGAAGTGGTAGTACTGGTAGTGAACAGAGAAGTGGTAGTACTGGTAGTGAACAGAGAAGTGGTAGTACTGGTAGTGAGGAGGGAAGTGGTAGTACTGGTAGTGAACAGAGAAGTGGTAGTACTGGTAGTGAGGAGGGAAGTGGTGGTACTGGTAGAGAACAGAAAAGTGGTAGTACTGGTAGTGAGGAGGGAAGTGGTAGTACTGGTAGTGAGGAGGAAAGTGGTAGTACTGGTAGTGAGGAGGGAAGTGGTAGTACTGGTAGTGAGGAGGGAAGTGGTGGTACTGGTAGTGAACAGTGAAGTGGTAGTACACGTGGGATGAGTAATGATAAACTTCCCCACCCAAACAGTGCTAGATAGATTTGATTGGTTCGCCAGAATCTACAATGAATTGATTGGATCATTCGGCAGGAAACACAGCTGGGATTTGAAACTAAGGATTTTGAGATATACCCTAGAAATCAGACACAGAACAGCACAGACTGCATCGAAGCATCAACTAAACACCTCCTACAAGCCAGGGGAAAGAGGATAGGACTTACAATTCCACAACTAGAAGTACCAGATCGAGTATTGGGAAACTTGAGAATTTTATCACAAGGAGTCAGAGAGGAATTTTTACAAAAGTTTTCCCAGGCAGGATTCATAGAACTCCAGCCGTCAGAAGAATTAACTTATATTTCCAGACCTAAGTGATTCGAACAGCATCTAACTAAAGGGCAGTGGGTCCATTCTAATCTGTGCCAGGAGAAGTGTGTATTCCCAAAATTTTGGGGTAAGTGTAAACAATTTATTTACTAATGTAAATTCTACAGGTTTCTTGGGCCTATATATGAGGCTGGCAACCTCACCATTCGAAAATAGTATATGCATGAACCATTACTGCAAGAGCTGGTGATTGTTTCTGACTAGTCGTGCGGGAAACCCAACAGCAGAGATGACCCCAGAACTCAAACGGGTGTAAGGATGAGTAATGAGTAATGATTACCTCATATGTGCCTAAAGTGTATAGAATCATTTTGTGAGATTTATATACCTTTTTAATTGTAATTCAGGCAAATCATTATTCATGCACTCCAGACGCAATTTCCTAGTTAATACCCAGAAGGATATTGGTGAATTTTCATCATAGTCCCTGTGTTACATTAGGTGTGCTCGGGAATTTAATTCTTCTGAGAGGTTAACATTGGTGGGTGGAGCGCATGAAAATGGGCCTGTTAGTTTGCGGAGAACAAATGTACTCAGCAGAAGGCATTTGTTTCTTTCTAACTGACACATTAACTACCGCAAGCCGCTGTCAGCGGCTCACAAAATAAACACATTTGGACTGCAAGCCGCTCAGAGCGCCAATCTAATTTTAGTAATAAAAAGAATGAAAATTGTACTGAAACACTTTCTGATCTGGTTCGAGATTTTGAGTTGCCACCGGAAAACAAATTCCCAAAGCATGGTTGTTGTAGAACACTGGAAAATTGATATTATGTTCATATTTTTCAACGTTTTGGCTTAGTTACCAAATCGTGTAAAACTGTTTACCGTGGCAACTAGTGATAGGACTACAAACAATGCGTGTACATCTCGTCTAACGGCTGAATAGGATAGAAACGTGTTTCAACAATTGACTGATAGATCTAGCGACGAGGACAAGAATGAAAATGGTGTGCACATTGATTGAAATTGTGATTTTGATAGAGATGGGGCGCTAGCAGTTATAATTGTGAAAGTATTGCAAGTCCTCGGCCATCGGAGGGCCGTTAAATAGCAACAACCTCTATTATTGGTGCTTATTGTAATAGTACATTCATTTATCTTTAAAATGACGTGTAATTCATACAAATCTGTTAACAGTTACGAAAACTACAGCTTACTTTGTGCAAACACATACAGGATGAAAATGGGAAACAAATTTAATTCGGCCACAGTGTGTTTTTCAATTCGGTAGTTAATGTGTTAAGTACTGAAGTTCCTACGCCGCTAGTGTGAGAGAAGAGCATCACCACCAACTGCCGAAATCCGACAAATTGAGTGAAGAAGTGCCCTCATCACCACGAAGTGACGAAAACCACGGCTGCAGGACTCATCTGGAGCTAAGTTTTATGTAACAGGCTACAGCAAAAATCAAAGGCATTCTAAAGCCCATTCGAAACCTCAATGAGGAAACTTTAATTTCAATTTTCACCCAATTTTCCATATTTATTTTCCCATGTTACAGATTAATTGACTATTAAATTTGTTGTATGGTATTTTAAACTAAACAATAATAGTTGATACAGTTTATATGTACGAAAGCAAACGTATGAGCCAGTTTTTCTTGATAAATAAATAAATAAATAAATAAATAAATAAATAAATAAATATATATATATATATATATATATATATATATATATATATATATATATATATATATATATATATATATATATATATATATATTATATATATATATATATATATGTATATATATATATATATATATATATATATATATATATATATATATATACGAGGGAAGGTCAAAAAGTAATGCCTCCTATTTTTTATGTATGTAAATACTGCATCGGTGTGCAATTTGTAAATTTAGCAGGATTCCTCACTCTTCTACACTGTATAGCATTACCAACCTGTTTCAGTAACAGGTGGCACCACTGTAACAGTTTAAAAATGGCTGCCATAGACGTTCGGTTAAAACAACGTTATGTCATAGAATTCCTCAATGCTGAAGGCAAGACCCCAATTCGCATCCACGAACGTTTGAAGAATGTTTATGGAGATTCAACAGTGGATGTTAGCACTGTCCGACTTTGGGTACATCGTTGTGACGAAGCTGAAGTAGGTCAATCCTCAATGGCTGACGCAAAGCGGACTGACCGTCCGTCTACCGCAGTGACTCCACACAATATTCATCGAGTTGATGGCATCATTCGTTGTGACCGTCGGGTAACACTGGATGAACTTTCTTCCATGTTATCCATTAGTAAAGGCAGTGTCCAGAACATCATTAAAGACCTGGGTTATTCAAAAGTTTGTGCACGGTGGGTACCCAGAATGTTGACAGACAGACATAAAGAAACAAGGAAAACCATCAACCTCCAGTACCGTTATGAAACTGAAGGAGAAGAGTTTTTATCGAATATTGTGACAGGTGATGAGACTTGGGTTCATTTTTTTGAACCAGAATCCAAGAGGCAGTCAATGGAATGGCATCACACAACATCGCCGACAAGATAGAAGTTCAAAAGTTTACCGTCTGTAGGGAAAGTTATGGCCTCCGTGTTTTGGGATGAGAAGTTGTGTGATTCTTCTCGACTTCTTGGAACAGGGAAACATGGTGAATGCAGACCGTTACATTGAAACATTGAAGAAGCTTAGAGGTCATCTTCGGTGACTTTACCCATTAAAAGATCAGAGAACTGCACTACTTTTGCACGATAATGCCACGCCACACACCGCTAAACGCACCATTGATGCGATTGCAGAATTAGGCTGGACATTATTACCACATCCGCCTTACAGTCCCGATCTTGCACCTTCTGACTTCCATCTGGTTGGACCACTGAAAGAAGATCTTCGCGGACATCACTTTGAGGACACCGAGACCCTTAAACGCGCCGTGCGCCAGTGGTTTAGGAAAAAGGACACACATTTTTACCGTGCGGGGATACATGCCCTTGTGAGAAGATGGACAAAAACGGTAACAAATAACGGAGACTACATTGAGAAATACATTTTTGAAGTTCAGACTTGGGGCTACATTTCAATGTGAATTTTATCTGTTTTCTTGCCTATTGAATGAAATTAAAAATTACGAGGCATTACTTTTTGACCGTCCCACGTATATATATATATATATATATATATATATATATATATATATATATATATATATATATATATATATATATATAGAGAGAGAGAGAGAGAGAGAGCCATTACTTATATAAGGGCATTCGTTGGATTACTCCAACTGGGGGCTTGACGGGCCAGAACCATAGCATAAACCCTTCACAAAAGCCGACGGGCCAGATAATAAGTTAACAAATTTGCTCAGCCCTTAAGCAGCGTTTGTTCTTGACTTCTGGGAATATCTTTTGAAGGCTCCCCTAAGGTAGAGGCGCCATTCATCTTCTATCTATATCTTTGCCAAAAGTAATCTTGCGCGAAGATAGATACCTTGGACGACCTACTTTTAGATACACTTGCGTTGTGACGATTAGTGGACCACTACTGCAAAGCAAGGGGAGGCAATCCCGTGACAGTAGTACTGGTAGTGAGGAGGGAAGTGGTAGTACTGGTAGTGAGCAGAGAAGTGGTAGTACTGGTAGTGAGGATGGAAGTGGTAGTATTGGTAGTGAGGATGGAAGTGGTAGTACTGGTAGTGAGCAGAGAAGTGGTAGTACTGGTAGTGAGGAGGGAAGTGGTAGTACTGGTAGCGAGGAGGGTAGTGGTAGTACTAGTAGTGAGGAGGGTAGTGGTAATACTGGTAATGAGGAGGGTAGTGGTAGTACTAGTAGTGAGGAGGGTAGTGGTAGTACTAGTAGTGAGGAGGGTAGTGGTAATACTGGTAATGAGGAAGGTAGTGGTAATACTGGTAATGAGGAGGGAAGTGGTAGTACTGGTAGTGAGGAGGGAAGTGGTAGTACTGGTAGTGAGGATGGAAGTGGTAGTACTGGTAGTGAGGAGGGTAGTGGTAGTACTGGTAGTGAGGAGAGAAGTGGTAGTACTGGTGGTGAGGAGGGAAGTGGTAGTACTGGTACTGAGCAGAGAAGTGGTAGTACTGGTAGTGAGGAGGGAAGTAGTAGTACTGGTAGTGAGGAGGGTAGTGGTAGTACTGGTAGTGAGGAGGGAAGTGGTAGTACTGGTAGTGAGCAGAGAAGTGGTAGTACTGGTAGTGAGGAGGGAAGTGGTAGTACTGGTAGTGAGCAGGGAAGTGGTAGTACTGGTAGTGAGGAGGGAAGTGGTAGTACTGGTAGTGAGGAGGGAAGTGGTAGTACTGGTAGTGAGGAGGGAAGTGGTAGTACTGGTAGTGAGCAGAGAAGTGGTAGTACTGGTAGTGAGGAGAGAAGTGGTAGTACTGGTAGTGAGCAGGGAAGTGGTAGTACTGGTAGTGAGGAGGGAAGCGGTAGTACTGGTAGTGAGCAGGGAAGTGGTAGTACAGGTAGTGAGCAGAGAAGTGGTAGTACTAGTAGTGAGGAGAGAAGTGGTAGTACTGGTAGTGAGCAGGGAAGTGGTAGTACTGGTAGTGAGGAGGGAAGTGGTAGCACTGGTAGTGAGGAGGGAAGTGGTAGTACTGGTAATGAGGAGGGAAGTGGTAGTACTGGTAATGAGCAGAGAAGTGGTAGTACTGGTAGTGAGGAGGGAAGTGGTAGTACTGGTAGTGAGGAGGGAAGTGGTAGTACTGGTAGTGAGGAGGGAAGTGGTAGTCCTTGTAGTGAGCAGAGAAGTGGTAGTACTGGTAGTGAGGAGGGAAGTGGTAGTACTGGTAGTGAGCAGAGAAGTGGTAGTACGCAGAGAAGTGCCATGAGTAGAAGTAAGCAGAGAAGTACTGTTATCAGGAGTAAACACATATGGGCTAGTACTTGCACAATGAAAACGAAACAAACCATGAGATATCAAATGTCATATACAAGAATGAAGGAACGAGAAGAAATGTAAGCGTAGGTGTATGCGCTCAAAGACACGTAGTGAACAAAGGGTGAACACACATTACAAGTTAAACTTTACATGCAGATCTGACCTTGGGTGTGTCGTCTGGAGAAGGAAAAATGTCCCTGACATGGAGTTTGCCGCCCTTGTTCTTTTTCCTCATTGTGGTACTCAAAGCGTTGACACGCTTTCTGACAGTCTCAGCCTGGGCTTGTGTTAGTGTGTCTGTTAGTGAGTCCAGCTCATCTTCGGACAAATCTTTTCCATCTGACAACGCATTTAGATGACACGATAAATTATTGAAAAGGTAGCTGTTGTGGCATGAGAGATGTTCTGTTTTTGGTGTTGGATGAAGTAGTCGTCGGTGGTTATAGGTGTTAGCATGTGAGGATCATACGAGATGTGATGGTAGATGAGAATGGCACGAGATGTGGTTGCGTATGATGCTCTAATTGATACACAATAATTTATTGAAAAGAAATACGATTCTCATATGGTGATTAAATGACAAGAATGCTATTTAGATGTTGTTGGTGGGGGTAGTCATGTCAACGATACAACGGATTAGTTTGATTTGGTTTGGTTTTAAGGACTATTTTCATTGCACACGGACAACTCCATCAGTGCTCCGATCTCCTTCCTTAGATCATGCAAGGAGGATCTCAGCACAGCGCACGCACTCCGTAGCACCGGCGAGAATTCCAATGTGTGTATAAAGGAATCACACATTCTATAAATATTTTTGTGGTGGGTAGGTTCCTAATTTTTAAATTTTGCCACGGCAGCGGCCTTATGGCCTACTATTTACGATTTCCAACTGCCGAGGGATTTTTAACGTGCGCAACTTGCACACGGGACCTCCAAGTTTTTCGCCCTTATCCGAGAAGGCTAGACATCCGATCACACTACCCCGGAGACCAGGGGAAGTATGACATCATTAGGACCACTGGTTCTAAAAAAAAAAATTCCATAAATTGTATTCCCTCAACTGGGAATCGAAGAAGAGACATGGTTCAAAACCAGACGATACGCAGAGAACTAAAAAACCAGCCTCTGCAGACTCGAGTGGAACAGTCCCAATTACGATGGTTTGGCCATGTCTGCAGAATGGAAGAAGATCGGCTACTACGACACACATAAGAAACCAAGTGGCAGGGATCCAGAATCAAAATGGTTCAAATCTGGCGCCGCAATTATTAAGACCGACCCTGTGTGGGAAGAGGTAACAACTATGTGTAAATGTAGAAATAAGGGTAGAGGAGTGGGGTACGACAGGAAAATAACCGTCGCTCCTGGACCTATCATTTCATCAGAGAGTATTATCATGAATTTTGAAAAAAGAGACTTACGTAAAACTTAAAAACCTATATCGGAAGATACAATTTTATGTCTCTGTTGTGTTTTCATGCATTTGTTAAGGAAAATATAAACTCTGTTGTTTGTATGAATTTATTAATGGAAAAATTCTGTTTCTGTTGTGTTTTTATGTATTTTTTATGGAAATAATTTTGTTTCTGCTGTGTTTGTATGCAATTGTTAAGGGAAAAATTATGTTTCTGTCGTGGTTGTATGCATTTGTTAGGAGAAGAATTCTGTTTCTGTTGTGTTTGTATATTTGTTAAGGGAAAAATTCTGTTTCTGTTGTGTTTATATACATTTTAAAAAGGAAGAATTCTGTTTCTGTTGTGTTTGCATACATGAGTTAGGGAAGAATTATGTTTCTATTGTGTTTGTATACATTAGTTAAGGGAAGAATTCTGTTTCTGTTATGTTTGAATACATTTGTTAAGGGAACACAATTTACGGTACTCAAAACCTTGACATTTAAACAACTACAGAAGTAACAAGCAAAACAGCAATACTATAAATAACAAACATAAATGGGTATGTCGCAGGCACTCGAAAGAAATAAAGATGTAGAAAACTAGACAATGGAAAAGTAACAGAAGTAATAGGCCTACCGGGGAATCGAACCCAGGACCACCCGAAAGGGAGTGGATCCTGAAGTCACACTGCCAACTCAGCACCACAAAATAGTGCTTCGTAGATTATCCGCTTAATAGGCCACAAGCTCTTTTACGTTTGAATTTAAACCCTAATATAACCACCGACGGACCCTTGTGTCTAGGTTGAACGGTCGCACTTCTTCAGAACGAGGTAAATCTCTTTTAAAAGTTTTTAAACCCCCAACATACCGTACACGACAGACCTGAGCTATCGATGGTTATGAAAACTTGACGTTTGCTAGTCGGCGTGTGTGTGTGTGTGTGTTTTTTTTTTTTTTTTTTAAAGGAACCGTTTACATTTCGATTCTTTACAATTAATTCATACCTCATCTTTTCGTGCCTCTTTCCCCTATTTGAGAAAACTAACTTTGTTCATTGAATTTCTGCACGACTTTCACCGCAGATGTGATTGGTTGAGGTATTTAGACCTACCAACTATTACCCTCGACACGGAGATTTAAAAAAAAAAAAAATCCCAGCGTGAACATCACGATTTCGTGACCGTTTGGTTTGCGCGAGCACAATGAAAGTGCTTCAGGGTCTGACAACCAGGCGTTCAAACACATTTCTAAAAACATTTGGTTGGGTACGGGGAGGCGGTGGTGAAAATTGTCTCAGCTCACAAGCGCAGAAATTGTGATTTTATCGAACGTATTGTTCAGACTGCAAGCAGAAACACAAAATCGCGGGAATTTCCAAAACCAAACAAGAAATAATCTAAACCAACTTTGTGCGTTTGGCCTTGAGTGTATGAGATCCAAGACTCAGAAACTGTTGTTTGCTCCATTTCCTTGCACGACATCGTGTGCTCATTTTTTTTTTTTTTTTTGGCAGAGGCAGCTCTTAACATGGAACTACAATCATTTACTAGGAATGAGATGAGATAGGATTCAAAACAATTTAAAAAAAAATCAACAACAGAAAGGTAAGATCACGACTACGAATGACCGAGATACCTTGAATTGTTCTTTTAATAACTACTTGCAGCTTGGTATGATGTTCGTGTTGTTGAAGATGGCGGTGATGATGATGACGACGACGTTGATGATGACGATGATGATGGTGACAAAGAGGATGGCAAGAACAAACCTTGAAACTTGGTAACCAAGCACTGGAAACCTGCAGCATCCAACCAGGCCGCTTCAATCTCTCCTTCTGTCAGAACAACAAAACAAAATGCAGATTAAGAGTAGATAAAAGTTCATTCTTTCTTATCATCCCTGAAAATATTCATATGCCACAGACTCGGAATGGTGGGCGGCTTATTACGTGGTGGGCGGCTTATTACGTGTCGTGTAGGCAGTTTTTGCCTCGTGCAGCTCCCAGGGGTCTCAGAAGGGGAAAAAAAAGAGAACAGTACTACTCCACTCTCAGGCATGTTGTACAAGGCAACTGATATCAGGTTGAGCATAAGGTTGGCAACCTCATCATGTTAAACAGATTGCCACAGAAAACACTGCTGCAAGATTGCTTGGTACAGGCTTCCTGCAAGGGGACCAGCTAAAGTAGTCTCCAGGCTCCGTCAGAAACGCAAAAGAAAATGATGACGAAAGATGATAGCCAGTTTTTGTAGAGTTGATGTGCCACACGCAGCTTATGCCATAGATAATATACACAGGTCTGATATGTCTTATCACTTCTGGATAATTTTGTGTCCCACAAAAGTTTAAACCTAATTAGAACAACAGATGGCTACACAAACATATATGAGGTTATATCAGGACTGCTGCGTAGTCGTGTAGGCTTACAATCACCCCTACTGTTTCATACAAGGAGTATCTTTCCCATTACACCTCCCCTGAAAGTGGACAATGTTCACATCTCCCCTAAATGTGGACTTAATGGTAATACATCCCCTGAAAGTGGACTTAATGTTCACGTCTCCCGTGAAAATGGATTTAATGTTCATACCTCCACTGAAAGTAGATTTACTGTTCACACCTCCCCTGACAGTTGTAAGTGTTCATATCTCCCTCCTTCCCCAAACTAATCAACGAACCAATCAACACATTATTAAAATGTTAGTGTGATGAAAATAAACTGTCTTTGTTGGACGCGAGCTGGGCTCAAGAAAACAGCATAACTATTGTCTAATACACCAGGACTGGCAATGGTGGTGGTGTACAATACACCAGGACTGGCAATGGTGGTGTACAATACACCAGGACTGGCAAAGATGGTGTACAATACACCAGGACTGGCAATGGTGGTGTACAATACACCAGGACTGGCAATGGTGGTGTACAATACACCAGGACTGGCAATGGTGGTGTACAATAAACCAGGACTGGCAATGGTGGTGTACAATACACCAGGACTGGCAATGATGGTGGTGTACAATACACCAGGACTGGCAATGGTGGTGTACAATACACCAGGACTGGCAATGGTGGTGGTGTACAATACACCAGGACTGGCAATGGTGGTGGTGTACAATACACCAGGACTGGCAATGGTGGTGTACAATACACCAGGACTGGCAATGGTGGTGTACAATACACCAGGACTGGCAATGGTGGTGGTGTACAATACACCAGGACTGGCAAAGATGGTGGTGTACAATACACCAGGACTGGCAATGGTGGTGTACAATACACCAGGACTGGCAATGGTGGTGTACAATACACCAGGACTGGCAATGGTGGTGTACAATACACCAGGACTGGCAAAGATGGTGTACAATACACCAGGACTGGCAATGGTGGTGTAGAATACACCAGGACTGGCAATGGTGGTGTACAATACACCAGGACTGGCAATGATGGTGGTGTACAATACACCAGGACTGGCAATGGTGGTGTACAATACACCAGGACTGGCAATGGTGGTGTACAATACACCAGGACTGGCAATGGTGGTGGTGTACAATACACCAGGACTGGCAATGGTGGTGTACAATACACCAGGACTGGCAATGGTGGTGTACAATACACCAGGACTGGCAATGGTGGTGTACAATACACCAGGACTGGCAATGATGGTGGTGTACAATACACCAGGACTGGCAATGGTGGTGTACAATACACCAGGACTGGCAATGGTGGTGTACAATACACCAGGACTGGCAATGGTGGTGGTGTACAATACACCAGGACTGGCAATGGTGGTGTACAATACACCAGGACTGGCAATGGTGGTGTACAATACACCAGGACTGGCAATGGTGGTGGTGTACAATACACCAGGACTGGCAAAGATGGTGGTGTACAATACACCAGGACTGGCAATGGTGGTGTACAATACACCAGGACTGGCAATGGTGGTGTACAATACACCAGGACTGGCAATGGTGGTGTACAATACACCAGGACTGGCAATGGTGGTGTACAATACACCAGGACTGGCAATGGTGGTGTACAATACACCAGGACTGGCAATGGTGGTGTACAATACACCACCAATGCCAACCCCAGCATTTTAGCCAGTGTTGCATGAGTCACGGATTGGCACTCTTATAAATGTCTTCATTATATTCTTTATATCACACAACAACGTCCGTAATGACTGTGACGGTATTGCCTCCGATGCTTTGCAGTAGTGGTCCAATAGTGGCCAAAACTCAAGAGTATGTAATATGGGTTTCAAAGGTATCTACCTTCACACAAGATTACTCTGGGCAGAGATGTAGATAGAAGGGTGGTGACACTTCTATTACAATAGGACGCCTTCACAAGATATCCAGATAAGCGAAAAAATGCTGCTTTGGCTGAGCACGTTAATTCTAGAATCTGCCGACAACTTTTGTGAAGGAATTAAGCACTTATTAATTTCAGATCGTTCAAGACCCCACCCCTGATTTACTCAGTGGAATTCTTACTATACTGGTATAGCTCTGTTTAGAGTGTGTGTAGAAATTTGACTGAGACAAACATGCAGTAACTTTAAAATGATTAAATAGAAGTTAAATTTGTAACATTACAAATAACAAAATTTATTAATCACTTAAGTTTTAACAGCTGAAAATAATTTGAATAGTTTAAAAGAAAAGATTCATTATTGATAGATGATAGAATTCTTATGAAGGAAGTTCACTTTGGCAGCGTATATTTTCACTTAGCTGCCAATAGTAGTTTCTGCTCCCGCTGATGGGTTCTGTTTACACTGCTCTCACTCTTCGCTGGGCAAGATTAAAGGCGCAGCACGTTCCTAGAACGCCAAGGAGTAACTGCCAAGCTGGTCCTGCGTCTGACTATACGACCCTCTTATGATGGCGTCTCGCACAACGTCAGTCCACTTCTACCTTCACTTGGTTCCAGAGATAGTACTTTCTGCTGGTACCACCAATAACTATGATAAAGAATAGAAACGAAACGCTCTCCTCAGTATTGCGTTTCCCGACACATACTTATGTGCGGCCTTCTCTCCCCCCCCCCCCCCCCCCACTTCTATTCTACCATCCCAGTTATCTCAGAATTTACCCTCGTTGAGAATTAAATTCAATCCTTCAAGATAACACTTTCTTTACATTTAAATTGAATAGCTTTAGCTCTACATTACATTTAAATGGAAAGGTTAATAATAAAGATAGAGTCTGTTTACATTCACATCTCCACTGATTGAAAAGTGTTCACAATATAAATTGAATATGTTTTCATTTATGTTTACACTGATTGAAAAGTTTGAAACTTTCATTAATTTTAAAGTGAATATATTTATATGGACATTTACACTGCTTTGAAACTGTAAGTATTTATACTTAGAATGTACATCATTTCTTTCATCTTTCCCTCTCTGCTCCGTATGGAACTTGAGACTACTTTCTGCTTTTAGTTCTAATTAAGAAACTAGCAATAAAGCAATCATTAGCTCGTGCAGTGGTGGTTCATGAATCATCATTCTATACGCTGAGGTTGCCAGCCTCAAATGACTTGGACATCCACTAGCGATTTTCACATATTAAAATTCACATGGCAATATACATACGAGGGGCATTCAGAAAGTAATGCACCACATCGTTTTTCTCAGCTAATAATAAAGATAGAAACATGAAATTTTGCACTCTTTAAATATGGCATGTGCCAATTGTGTGCACCAAATTGCACCGCGACCGGCCAAATAATACGGCTCCCCTAAACCGTTGAAATGGAGCGTGTTAGCAACATGCGTTATAAACAGCGAATTGAGATAGAATTTCTCGTTGCAGAGAAGGAAACTGTTGTGAACATTCACAAGCGTCTATGTGATGTGTATGGAAATTTCGCAGTCGACAGGAGTACAGTCAGTCGCTGGGTTCAAAGAAGCAAAGAATCAGGAAGTTGAGATACGGAGCTGCTTGATCGGCCTCGCTGTGGACGTCCTGCCACAGCCACCAACGCAGAAATGTTGAAATGCGCTGAGGGCATTATTCTTACTGACAGGCGAATCACTACTCAACAATTGGCCTTACAGCTGTCAGTCAGCATTGGTAGTGCAAATGCAGTTATAAAAACTCTCGGATTTTCTAAGGTTTGCGCAAGATGGGTTCCTCGAAGTCTCACAAATGACCAGAAGCAATTGCTTTCCTTTGCAATCGGTGGTCATTTGTGAGACTTCGAGGAACCCATCTTGCGCAAACCTTAGAAAATCTGAGAGTTTTTATAACTGCATTTGCACTACCAATGCTGACTGACAGCTGTAAGGCCAATTGTTGAGTAGTGATTCGCCTATCAGTAAGAATAATGCCCTCAGCGCATTTCAACATTTCTGCGTTGGTGGCTGTGGCAGGACGTTCACAGCGAGGCCGATCAAGCAGCTCCGTATCTCCACTTCCTGATTCTTTGCTTCTCTGAACCCAGCAACTGACTGTACTCCTGTCGACTGCAAAATTTCCATACACATCACATAGACGCTTGTGAATGTTCACAACAGTTTCCTTCTCTGCAACGAGAAATTCTATCACAATTCGCTGCTTATAACGCATGTTGCTAACACGCTCCATTTCAACGGTTTAGGGGAGCCGTATTATTTGGCCGGTCGCGGTGCAATTTGGTGCACACAATTGGCATATGCCATATTTGAAGTGTGCAAAATTTCATGCTTCTATCTTTATTATTAGCTGAGAAAAACGATGTGGTGCATTACTTTCTGAATGCCCCTCGTATATATGTTAGTTCACATGTTAGTAATATAAAATGTAAAATGACCTTACGCCAATCCTGGTGTCACATAGGGTTTATATTCATTTAATTTCCTACATCTTCTTCCTATTCTTTCACCCGAATTCTCTCTTTTATTATCTCTGTTTTTCCTTTTTCCTGTATATTTTTCATCCATTCGTTTTGCGAATATTATTTTCATATAATTCGCAAACTTTACCTGTTTTCCTTTCTCTAAAACTGAGAATCGCACCTGGGTGGTATTGCGTACATGTCAGTCGCGCTGGTCGGACGATAGGCGTGAATTTACAGCATTCGCTAGACATTCGTCTGAGGGTCTCTGGCCTGGGGCGTGAAAATTCACCCGAGGGACATGGAAAGTAGACAGAGAGTCTGCATTTCAGTAAACGCATGAGGTTTTTCGTCAGGAAAAACCCGGCTTATCGTGAAAATCCACTCCGCACTGCAGACGGTGGTCTGAGATTTGCAACTCACGCAAGCCCTCGGCCACTGATGGCTGTTACGTCACGCGATAAGCGGACGAAGGTGTTATACGGACAAGGGAGATAATTTCGCTTGGCGAAATAAGTTTGGGCCCTTTGTCTGATTTTAAGATATTGGCCCGAGTTTGAAACTTTAATTTCATTCTCGCTCATAGACTCACAGTAGATGGGTTGCTCGTAAACAGAATAGCTGTTAGCGAAGATCTCAGTTTGTTTCGGCAATTTGTCGAACTTCTAGACTTCCAGAAATATTTTCAGCATTTTATTCTTAAGTTGTGCGACTACCTGTAATTCTGTGGTTGAGGTAATTAATATGATAGATATATAGATTTTGTGAGTGTTAAAGTGTTAAATCGCTTAATTCATTTTAATCTATTTCTTTAGCGCAGAAGAGAAATAAAGTGGTAGGCTATTATATTTTCTAGGGAAGCATTCAGTGGAAAGCAGAATAAAATTAAAATTTCTAGCTTATAACGGCAAGTGTAGCTATAATGAATTTAATTTAACCGCTAATACTCAGTCGAGTGTATTTTTCTAAACTAACGTATAAACTCTAGAATCGAGCCTCATGAATGGTGACGGAATACGCACGTGTTCCTGGTTCATGAGGATTGCTGATTTTTAAATATAACTTACGTCACGGGAAGTTTAAATGATAAGCAGAGCTCTCTGCTTGCAAGTTTAAATGTAAGTTATAACCAGTACAGATTCTGTTTATTATATTATATGTGTTATTTTTCCTCCACACAGTGAAAGTTTTGGGGTGACCCTAACTTTACCAGCACCTAGTAGTAGTTTCCATACTTGTGAAGAAATAGACAGTCCTTATTTTGAACCACGTGGGTTTCTTAAGTACCACTGGTCTAACAGTGCATATGCAACCCGAGTTAGCCAGAAATACTATCTCCCAATAACGGGTTTTCAAAGACTGTAATGATAAATACTGGACCTTGGAGCCAGATCTTAATTTCTTCTAGAAAAACTCTACGTAATCTTTCTGCCTGGTGGCGCGAAATACTTCAAGTATTAACTAACATTTCCCGACTATATATATATATATATATATATTTTTTTGTGGACAAATCTGTGGTGTGACTAAAGTGAATCCTATACTGAGGGTAGGCACCGACCTGACATTCATCATTTCTAGAAACCTATGCTATTGACACTGTGCTCTGCTAACTCCCGCGCCTGGAATAATTTTAGGTGACTTAATCAGACATTTGAACACATTTGCACACCCAAGTAGTCGTTCCCGGAGACTCCAAGTTAAATACGTCTTTTGGAACTGGGGACTTCTTGGCCGAAGACTGCATTTTTTTGAGTCTGTGTGAAAATCTAAAATCAGTGTGTTCCAAGAGGCAGCGAGCAAAGTCGTGAGTACCTGTATGAGAGGCCATGGCGGAAAGAATGAGTGTACGCTGGTTTGAGTGATATTTTCACTATTATATCTTTGACACCCTGTTGCTGTCCTATTTTTTTTTTTCAATCTGCATAATTTGTTGCTAAGGCTAGAGTTCTTGTGTTTTTGTCTTAGGTTAAATCAGATTTTTTTCAAACTCTGTGCATATAATTACGAGATAAAACAAAGAAAACTCTTAGACTCAAACCCTATGTATCTGTGACTCGGGCGCCACCATCTGTTCTCTTAACGGGGCCGGGCTAAACCTAGAGTTAACACTATAACGGGGCTATCATCCTTGCAACATTTCCTTGAATTTTTTATGACTATGTGTATATGTATTTTCCTTGATGTACTTTCTTTGATGTTGTGAGCCGATTTTTCCTGATATTAAAATCGCTCTTGAACTTAATAATCGTGTTTGGTCAGCTCGTTCTAGATAATATATATATCATTGTTATAGTCCCCATCAAGGCCAGCTCCTTGACGTGGAGATGGGGCTCAAGTACAGCCATCAGCGGCTGAAAAACCAAGACTGGCCAGGCCCTCCTAGACTCGAGCAAGACCACAGTCTGCCCTAGCAAGTCAAGGTGCTGAAGACGGAGGCAACCAGCCAAGAGGCGCACCACAGCAATCAGGATGCCACGCACATGCGCTATGGGAAGTATGCCTATATCTGCAAAACGTTATGGCACTCGCCCTGTGACGGACACCCAGGCAGGCGCAGTGCCGGGCCCTCTGCCTCGGAAGGGCCCAACCCCTACTACTGGGGGTCCTTCTCAATTGCCCCGTGGAGCCAGGAGGCATGAGAATAGAGCTACTGGCCAAGCAAAGAAAAGACCATTTAAAATAATGCACTGGAATGCTGAAGGCGTCAATAGTAAAAAAGACGGCTACAGCAAAAAATTAGAGCTCGAAAATATCTTGAATGAAGAGCAAGTAAATGTATGTTGCTTGCAAGAAACCCACCTCAACAAAGACATAGCCTTCAAAATCAGAGGCTACCAGTGCTACCGATCTGACCGAATAGACAGGCGAAAAGGTGGAATACTGACACTCGTGAGGAATAACATCAGTGCATGTCAGCTTGAAACATATATGGAGGGGGCGGAATACCAGATGCTTCATCTCAGGACAGAAAGTTCAGAATTCCACCTGCTCAACTACTACTGTCCGAGCGACCGCCCACTGGCACTAGATACAATCCCAGCAAAAGAAAGACTGATTGTATGCGGAGACTTCAACAGCCACTCACAGAGCTGGGGCTATGATCACATGGACAGGAGAGGTGAGGAGCTTGAAAACTGGCAGGATGACAATGGGCTTATCCTGATTAACCAGCCAATCGACCCACCAACCTTCTACTCGAGATCATGGCACACCACCTCTACACCAGACCTGGCATTCCACTCACCCGGCTTGGAGTGGAACACCACACGCATTGTAGGGAAACAACTTGGAGGCAGCGACCACCGGCCAGTCTTCCTAATTGTGGAAAATGAACTTGTCAAGGAGAGCAGCACTCTCTCTAGGTGGAACTACAAGAAGGCAGACTGGACAATGTACCAGCACCGTACTAGTATACTGGCTAGAGATCTGACTGTAGACAAAGACATCAATAAGCTAGTCGATGAATTCAGCAGATGCATATTACAGGCTGCTCGTGAAACAATACCTAGAGGGGCTCGTAAGCACTACAAACCATATTGGAATAGTGAACTAGAGCAGCTGCACAACGACGTGGAAACATCTCGAAAGCAGGCAGAGACCAGTCCATGCCAAGAACACCACAATAACTACCAGCAAGCTAAGGCCAAATTTCAAAGGGCCAAGTTGCAGGCCAGGCGAAGAAGCTGGAAGGAGAAAACAGAGTCCTTGAACTTTGAAAGAGATACGAGGAAACTGTGGAAGCTGGTAAAGCAACTTAACGATGAAGGTACAGAGAGAAACTCAAGGATTGCTCTGTACAAAGATGGAAACATCCTCATGGGAAAACAGGCAGCTGATCACTTTGCAGACTCCTTTGCTAAAGACAACAACATCGAAGTTAGCCCAGAGAAGCAACAGGAGACTCGTGAGAAACAACACGCAGGACGAGATGGAACCATACCTGAAGTTATGGAGGCACCAATCACATTCAGAGAACTGGAGCTTGCAATATCCAAATTGAAAATGAGAAAGTCGCCAGGAGTTGATGGAGTGTCCAATGAAATGATTAAGAACTTGGGAACCGCAGCAAAAACAAAGCTGCTGCAGATCTTCAATATCTGTTGGAACTCAGGCAGAGTTCCACAGACCTGGAGGGAAGCAATCATGATACCACTCCTAAAACCAGGAAAAGACAGTTCCACTGCCTCCAGCTACAGACCAATCAGCCTTACAAGCTGCCTCTGCAAAACAATGGAACGTATCATCAACCTCAGGCTACAGTGGTACCTTGAAAGTGAAAACCTTCTTGTACCACAGCAGGCGGGCTTTAGGCAGTGTTATTCCACCGAAGATCAGGCAACTTACCTTTCCCAAGAGATTGAGGATGCGTTCCAAGATAAGAAACTGGTACTAGCAGCATGGATAGATCTAAGGAAAGCAGTTGACAAGGTTTGGAAAGAAGGGCTTCTGAAGAAACTGAGAAATTGTAGAGTGAATGGTAAGATGTACAAATGGGTGAAAGCATACTTGCATAACAGAAGAGCCCGAGTACAACTAGATGGCCTCAAGAGTAAGAAAATTCTACTGCGTCATGGCGTCCCTCAGGGAGGGGTTCTGTCCCCCACACTTTTCCTAGTCTACATCAACGACCTGGTTGCTGAACTACCACATGGAATGAAAGTGGCAATGTACGCTGATGACCTGGTAATATGGTGCACAGATGAGCATGCAACAGTGGCCACCAAACTGCTACAAAGAGCTATAGATGCCTTAACCTCATGGGCAATTTTAGATGGTGTGTCAGCATCAACACAGACAAGTGCAGCACTACGCTCTTCACCCTCTCTCCCAAACAAAAAGCTGGTGTCCTGAGAGAAGATAAACAACCCACCTATCTCGGAGTTATATTCGATGATAGGCTGACATGGAAGCAGCACATCAACAAGGCAGCAACAAAGGCCAGGAGGAATTAGCCATCCTGAGAAAACTAAGTGGAACCTCTATGGAATCCAGCCAGCGGGAAAATACTTAGTAAAGTTTACCAGCAGGGCATACGACCACACCTGGAATATGGGTCAGCTGCGTGGTGTCCAGCATCAAACACCACATTACAAGAGCTAGATAAGGTGCAAAACCAGGCGCTTAGGGTCATCACGGGGGCAATGAAATCAACGCCTATAGTGGAGATGGAGAAAATGGGGAGGATACAAGCACTGAGAGAACGCAGAGACACGAAAGTGCTAACACAGGCAGAAAAGTTCCTCTGTATGCCGAGCCATCCAATGAAGGACAGATTCCAAAACCTAGCAATGGGGCGACTGAAAAGAAGCAGCTTTATCCACCAGGCCAAAAACGATTTCGTAGACAAACCTCAGACCAGCCTGAAGTTAACAGCCCCCTAAAGTCTGTGCCAGAACAAACCCCTTGGGCGAGAGGAGCATGGACTACCAGTACACATCCAGATTAAAAGTGAAAGGAATATTCGACAGGGATGAACAGACTACAGCGTGCTAACGTAGGGACAGCACCACTCTCAGTTTCCTGGATGATGAATACCCACAGGACCTCTGGGTCCGAGTATACACGGATGGGTCAGCACGGAATGCAGTAAAGAATGGAGGAGCAGGAGTGTACATAGAATACCCAAACAACACTAGGGATACGGTCAGAGTACCAACGGGGAAATTCTGTAACAACTATGATGCAGAAGTCCAGGCAATCAAGGTGGCAACTGAGAAACTACTGAACACCAATCTCGGTCCACAGCCTGTAGTATTCCTGACAGATGCAAGATCAGCACTCCAAGCACTTCAGTCCAGAAAATTGCCAGTTATACAGGCCCTACTTTCTGAACTGTGCAACCAGCGCAGGGTCGCCATGCAGTGGATACCGTCTCATTGTGGAATACCAGAAGACTGAGAGAGCTGTGGAAATGGCTAAAGAATGTGTTCCTGCAGGCAGCGAGCAAAACCGGATGTACAGTATAGAAGCCATGGCGGAATCATGAACGCTGGTTTGAGTGATATTTTTTCAAATTATCAGAAAAGCCACCAACATCTTTTGAACGCAGGATGACTACCAAGCTATTTTCAATCAGAACAAATTGTTCATTCTTGTGTTTTGTCTCAGTTAAACAGACAAACTCGCCTCCGCAGCCACATGTAATTACGAGAAAATTCAAATTGGCAATTCAGCCTTAAATGTGTATCATGTGGACTCGGGCGCCCCCTGTTCTCTTAACGAGCCACGTACTGCAAGATTGCCCCGAATATGATATATTGAGGCAAACCCATGGCCCAGAGAAACAACACTGAAGCAAAACTATATGGATTTTCCTCTGTATGAACTACAAAAGACAGTGAAGCCGATTTTTACAAGAAATAAAATCGCTCTTGAGACTTAATATCGTGTTTGGTCAGCTCGTTCTAGATAATATAATATATCATTGTTATAGTTTTCCCACGTCTGTGTGTTTACCTGTCGTCACGTGTATGTGCGTGCCTGTGAGTGATAGAAATATACGTAATATGTATATTGGTGTAGTCTGTCTGACGCTGTAACAACTGTTGTAGAAGATAGGTGAGAGAGAGAAGAATTCTTTTCGCTTTCAGAGACAGCCACTATATCAAAACCTATCATCTCACGTGTGTGGAAATTCTATTAACTTTCACTAACTCTCACTGAGTCTATCACCTATTCAAACCTATTCAGAAGGGACCAAACCTAGTCTTAATTCTCCTATCGAAAAAATCTACGACAAATGAGGGCTCGTTTCCGGTCTTTGAACTTAGAATAGGAAGACGAGTACGACAAACGTGGACTCGTCTATCTGGATTTTGAACTTAAGATTCTGTATTCTGATATAGAGTAAGAGTGTGATGTCTTTGAGTGACTGTGTATCTTTTAAAAAATATTACCCCCTAGACTAGCGATCTGTTTACGGGCGTGCTGACCACACAAACTAATAAGTTTTTTTTTTTCCACAGCATCTTTGAATAATATACATTTTGGTTACAGGTTGATTTTGTCGGGATATATGTTAACTGCTGATTGTAATACTAAATGCTGGTAAAGTGGTGAGTGTATAACATTCACTGGGTACTGAGGCAGAACGGCGTTTGAACTAAGTTAAGGAGTGTGTTTCGGACTTTTTGTCCAGATTAATTCCCTCCCTTACCCGATCTGACTTTAGGGGCGAACTTATAGTGGATTTTTAAAAATTAAGGGATTATTTTTCTCTTTAATTTTTGCAATATTCTTTTGCTTTTCCACTGTAGCAACTTATTTTTCAGTTGTAATCTTAACTACCATTTAGTTGGCGTAGTCGTGTTTTGCATTAAGTGCTTTATTGCCGATAATAGCAGCGATAGTTAGATTTTATTTTGGAGGAGGTATCCCAGGGTTAAATATATCATCTTTTGATTTTTTTGGTAATTTTTTTCTCGTAAGTGGTAGGAACCAGTGTATCCTTTTTCCTATTTTCTTTCTCCACTAGTCTCAGTCACTGACCTAATATGGCCGAGAGAGCAAAGCTTAGACAGCTTCTCAGGGACGAAGCGAGACAAGAAGGTTTGGACGGAGACGAAGCGAAAGCTTTTGTCAGAGACGAACTTGAGAGATATGATGCGGAGAGGAAAGCAGCTGAAGCTAAAGAGGAAAAAGAAGCAGCAGAAGCTAGAGAGAGGGAAAGGGAAGACCGTCTTTTACAGCAGAAGAAGATGGACGAGGAAATGGAAATTCGCAGGATGCAGCATGAGGAAAGAGAGAAGGAGAGACAGCATTTGGAAAGAGAAAATGAGCAACGACGACAGCATGAGTTGGCTCTTAAAACTCTAGAATTCCAAAGTCGTGGTGCTGCCTCTACCTCCAGCAATGGAGAATCTTCTCCTCATTCCTCCCTAACTGATCCTTCTAACACTCAATCTCTTCAACTCAACGCTATGTCTTTCACTCTTGAGTCTTCCCTTGTCCAAATGAGAAGATTGACACATGGTTAGAAAAATTTGAGAAAATTGCAACTCTGTACGGGTTAGAGAGGTCGCGTTGGAATATGAAACTTTCCCAGGCCCTAAAAGGTTCTGCTTATGATGTTTATTCTAAGCTGGAAAGTAGCCAACAAGACGACTACGATGTGTTGAAGAAAGCGTTACTGGAGCGCTTTGAAATGAACGCTCGCAAGTTTTTGCAACTGTTTCGCAACAGCCGGAAAGAGAATTCTGAAACTTTTCACCAGTTCTCATCTCGTCTTAAGGGATATCTAACAAAGTGCCTTGAGCTTTCGCAGCTCCCCTCTACCTATGAAGGTCTTGAGGAACTTGTTCTAACTGAACAAATAAAGAACACTTTGTCTGCTGATACCCGGAGATTTCTCGCTGAGCAGGGGGCAGAAAAACTTGAAGACATTTTGGAAAAGTCTGAGCGTTATCACAATGCGCTGGCTGAACTACCGGCCACAAAGCGGAAACCGACAGAGGAGCATTTTCGAAAACATAACCTAGAGCAATCTTCTCAGGCTTCTAACCTAAATAACCACAGAGAAACTGGACCTCAAAACCCCCCTCCTGAAAAATCCAAGTTCTACAAGAACAAGTACCCCAACCACCCCAAACAGACTGATCAACCCGACCGCCCTACATGGCAGCGCAGCCAGAAAGGACAAGGTGGCAAAGGGAGAACCCCTGAGCACGGGACATATGATCAGACCGAGCACACCGAGCCAAAACGCATCGGATGCTTATTGACAGTCTCGCAAGGCGGAATTATTGACAATGATTCCCAACCTGTTGGGGATAGACCCTCAACGCGAGGTATTGTTATTTTGAACGGTTCTCAAACTTCTTGCTTATTTGACACGGGGCTTTCTTACGATTGCATTGTTGCCAGAAACCTGGTTAAACCCGGTCAAGAGACAGGAGAGACCGTCAAACTTTGTGGAGTTCGTAAGAGTGATGCACCTACAGCGCTTCCCATCGCATTGGTGGAGATACACTCTGACTTTGTCAGAGGTGTGATCAAAGCAGCTGTTATGGATGATCCCATCTACCCAGTCATACTTGGCGGGAGATACGTGTGTATTTGGAAACCGGAAGAGCCGATTGTGGCAGCAGTAACTACAAGAGGGCAAACCAAGAAGGAACGGGAGCCTGCGCCTAATTTGTTACCTATGGAACTTAAAGAAGCGCAACAAAAGGATCCTACTTTGGCACCCTGCTTTAGGAAACTGCCCATGGCGAAGGAACCCAAACAGCACGGGGACATTTTTTCTGAGGATGGCGTACTTTATCGGAGAACGGGCAAGCCTGACCAAGGTTACAACCAGCTCCTAGTACCGAAACAGTACAGAAGCCAAATCCTAGAAATGGGGCACTCTCTTCCCTTTAGCGGACATATGGGACAGAACGCCACAAACCAACGTATAACCACTCATTATTGGTGGCCAGGAGTGAATACTGATATTATCAGGTACGTCAAATCCTGTGCCCAGTGCCAACGTGTACCACCCAAGCAACGGACACCCCCAGTCCACATGGGTGAAATGCCAATAATGGGAACACCATTCGAACGGGTTGTGATCGACATTTTAGGGCCTTTCGAAAGGACTAAAAGAAGGAACAGGTTCATCCTGACCTTAGTCGATACATGCACTTTATGGGCAGAAGCTATCCCGCTAACATGCGCAGATGCCAAGCATGTCGCAGAAGCCCTCGTGCAGATTTTCACTCGGTTGGGATTCCCTCAGCAAGTGTTGACGGATAATGGATCTCCATACCGAAACCTGTTGATGGATGAGATCGTTAAGATCTTGAGGACCCAGCACATCCACACTAAGCCATATACTCCGGCCGGAAATGGGCTCGTGGAACGTGCTAATGGAAACCTCAACATGATGCTAAGTAAACTGGCACAAGTGAAACCTGAAGATTGGGATCTTTGTATTCCTGCAGCATTATTTGGCTACAGAGAATCTCCTCATACTTCCACAGGATTTCCGCCAGCTACGCTCTTATTCGGCAGACCCATTAAGGGCCCGCTTGAAGCCTTACTTCAGTCTCTGACAGACGAGAAGGCTGATGAGACAGTTGTCTCAGCCAGCAAATATGTGTCGGTTTTAAAGGAACGGTTGAAACTAGGGTGGGACCTAGCAACGACTAACTTTAAGCGAGCACGCACCAAGCACGCTAACCGATACAGGAAAGTCGCGGAAGAGAGAGAACTGGAAGCAGGAGAGAAAGTTTTGGTGTTGCTCCCTACCGAGAACAACCAACTGAAGATCGGATGGCAAGGGCCGTTTACCGTCCTGAAAAAGATTTCTAAGGCTAACTACCAGATCTCTATTGAAGGAAAGGAGAAGGTTTTCCATTTAAATCTCTTAAAGAGATACTTGGAAAAACCAGTGCGAACCTCCGACCATCTCCTGACGATCGCCAAAACTGACGAAGATGACGATAGTGGCAGGGATATTCCACCGCTATCACAGGAAATCTTTCAAAAATGTCAGAAGCGGCGACGCTCTTTCAAGCGCGCATATGAGACATTCCAGGGGAAGGAAACTTTGAGGAGTGGACTTGAGTAGGAATTGCACAGAGATGGAGGGGGAAGAGGAGAGGGAAGAAGACAGACACCCCGAAGCTACGGTTATAGGAAATTAAACTCCATAACGTAGACATGGAGTGCTTCCATATCTTAAAGGGGGGAGGCTCTGTCACGTAGGGTTTATATTCATTTAATTTCCTACATCTTCTTCCTATTCTTTCACCCGAATTCTCTCTTTTATTATCTCTGTTTTTCCTTTTTTCCTGTATATTTTTCATCCATTCGTTTTGCGAATATTATTTTCATATAATTCGCAAACTTTACCTGTTTTCCTTTCTCTAAAACTGAGAATCGCACCTGGGTGGTATTGCGTACATGTCAGTCGCGCTGGTCGGACGATAGGCGTGAATTTACAGCATTCGCTAGACATTCGTCTGAGGGTCTCTGGCCTGGGGCGTGAAAATTCACCCGAGGGACATGGAAAGTAGACAGAGAGTCTGCATTTCAGTAAACGCATGAGGTTTTTCGTCAGGAAAAAACCCGGCTTAGCGTGAAAATCCACTCCGCACTGCAGACGGTGGTCTGAGATTTGCAACTCACGCAAGCCCTCGGCCACTGATGGCTGTTACGTCACGCGATAAGCGGACGAAAGTGTTATACGGACAAGGGAGATAATTTCGCTTGGCGAAATAAGTTTGGGCCCTTTGTCTGATTTTAAGATATTGGCCCGAGTTTGAAACTTTAATTTCATTCTCGCTCATAGACTCACAGTAGATAGGTTGCTCGTAAACAGAATAGCTGTTAGCGAAGATCTCAGTTTGTTTCGGCAATTTGTCGAACTTCTAGACTTCCAGAAATATTTTCAGCATTTTATTCTTAAGTTGTGCGACTACCTGTAATTCTGTGGTTGAGGTAATTAATATGATAGATATATAGATTTTGTGAGTGTTAAAGTGTTAAATCGCTTAATTCATTTTAATCTATTTCTTTAGCGCAGAAGAGAAATAAAGTGGTAGGCTATTATATTTTCTAGGGAAGCATTCAGTGGAAAGCAGAATAAAATTAAAATTTCTAGCTTATAACGGCAAGTGTAGCTATTTATGAATTTAATTTAACCGCTAATACTCAGTCGAGTGTATTTTTCTAAACTAACGTATAAACTCTAGAATCGAGCCTCATGAATGGTGACGGAATACGCACGTGTTCCTGGTTCATGAGGATTGCTGATTTTTAAATATAACTTACGTCACGGGAAGTTTAAATGATAAGCAGAGCTCTCTGCTTGCAAGTTTAAATGTAAGTTATAACCAGTACAGATTCTGTTTATTATATTATATGTGTTATTTTTCCTCCACACAGTGAAAGTTTTGGGGTGACCCTAACTTTACCAGCACCTAGTAGTAGTTTCCATACTTGTGAAGAAATAGACAGTCCTTATTTTGAACCACGTGGGTTTCTTAAGTACCACTGGTCTAACAGTGCATATGCAACCCGAGTTAGCCAGAAATACTATCTCCCAATAACGGGTTTTCAAAGACTGTAATGATAAATACTGGACCTTGGAGCCAGATCTTAATTTCTTCTAGAAAAACTCTACGTAATCTTTCTGCCTGGTGGCGCGAAATACTTCAAGTATTAACTAACATTTCCCGACTATATATATATATATATATTTTTTTTTGTGGACAAATCTGTGGTGTGACTAAAGTGAATCCTATACTGAGGGTAGGCACCGACCTGACATTCATCATTTCTAGAAACCTACGCTATTGACACTGTGCTCTGCTAACTCCCGCGCCTGGAATAATTTTAGGTGACTTAATCAGACATTTGAACAAATTTGCACACCCAAGTAGTCGTTCCCGGAGACTCCAAGTTAAATACGTCTTTTGGAACTGGGGACTTCTTGGCCGAAGACTGCATTTTTTTGAGTCTGTGTGAAAATCTAAAATCAGTGTGTTCCAAGAGGCAGCGAGCAAAGTCGTGAGTACCTGTATGAGAGGCCATGGCGGAAAGAATGAGTGTACGCTGGTTTGAGTGATATTTTCACTATTATATCTTTGACACCCTGTTGCTGTCCTATTTTTTTTTTCAATCTGCATAATTTGTTGCTAAGGCTAGAGTTCTTGTGTTTTTGTCTTAGGTTAAATCAGATTTTTTTCAAACTCTGTGCATATAATTACGAGATAAAACAAAGAAAACTCTTAGACTCAAACCCTATGTATCTGTGACTCGGGCGCCACCATCTGTTCTCTTAACGGGGCCGGGCTAAACCTAGAGTTAACACTATAACGGGGCTATCATCCTTGCAACATTTCCTTGAATTTTTTATGACTATGTGTATATGTATTTTCCTTGATGTACTTTCTTTGATGTTGTGAGCCGATTTTTCCTGATATTAAAATCGCTCTTGAACTTAATAATCGTGTTTGGTCAGCTCGTTCTAGATAATATATATATCATTGTTATAGTTTTCCCACGTCTGTGTGTTTACCTGTCGTCACGTGTATGTGCGTGCCTGTGAGTGATAGAAATATACGTAATATGTATATTGGTGTAGTCTGTCTGACGCTGTAACAACTGTTGTAGAAGATAGGTGAGAGAGAGAAGAATTCTTTTCGCTTTCAGAGACAGCCACTATATCAAAATCTATCATCTCACGTGTGTGGAAATTCTATTACCTTTCACTAACTCTCACTGAGTCTATCACATATTCAAACCTATTCAGAAGGGACCAAACCTAGTCTTAATTCTCCTATCGAAAATCTACGACACCTGGCTCACAGAAGTTTTGCTCAGATGAATAAAAGAGACTTGAATCTGCCTCTTTCACGCGTCTGGGATGTTGTTAATTTCATAAGTTCCCTTTCTGACTTCGTGTGTCAGTTTCCTCAGTCCCGGTTTCCATATTTAATATGAAAGAGATTTCCTGGGCTATGAAAGTCCGTCCAAAATTCTCCAATAACAGGTGTCCGGTATGTTAAGAAGGAATTCTGAATTCTAGGCTTCACTCTAGCAAGGTCTGGGACCTTGGCAAGCGATCTTCACAGTGGAATAACACTGAAACGTGTCAGGTTAGATTCCCGGTCTCCCACGCATCTGTTGTTTATGTAGTTAAATAAACGCTCCAATCACTTTTAAACAGGCGGGGTACTTTCAAAATATTCCACGGGAAAAAAGGTGCTTACAGCAAAAGGTCACGTATTACCATATATGGCAGTAAGATATACGATGCCTTGCAGACTCGCGAACATGTCGTTAACCTCATATGACAACGTGTTCCAAAAGTAACAATTCATTACTTTATCAGAAAGTAATCTCTTATCGGTGTCTGTCCATCGGTTGTCTCCCCGTATTCCAAGCTTTTGTGATGCGCGCACCCGTCTTATCGGTGTTTAGGCAGTTAGCGCTGGGGGATGTACGTGTTAATCCGTAGCGGCCAAGCTTGGTACAAGGGAATTTTACGAACATGCCTCTCGTAATATTATCTTTACCTCTCCCTGCAAATGTGAGGTGTTTATCATCCGCAAGGAGTGTCAGATAACAGACAAGACACAGTATACTGAAAGTAGTGAAAGAGTACTTGAAAATATAAACTATGTGCTACATAGTATAGAAAGAAAGAAAGTGTGACAACTGAAAGCACGCAATAAAATCAGTACCACAAATGCACCGATTACTGCCGGAGTGAAACAGAGATCGAGAGGGTCGCCCCATTCTGCCACAATTACATAAAGTTTTCATTCATATGATTTTCTATTCACGAGGTACCAACAATGGCACTTCAATTATTTTCACCTATACAATGTTCAGTTTGCCACACACGAACAAAAAACCACGTTCCTTTAGGACGGGGATTCTTAAACTTTAGCCCTCTCACCTTCCCTGACAGTAAACGTAATGTTCCAGCCTCCAGTCCTGCCTCAAATTAACTCTTTGACTCCGCAATTATTTTCCACGCTGTGCCGTAATTTTAATTCGTGATAGACTAAAAACAACGCTCAGAGAGTTGTTTTGGCACAGGGGACAAATCTGACCAACGCTCTGAGCGTTGTTCCGGAGTCAAAGAGTTAATCAGTGAACCAATCAATACCTAATTAAGATGTTACTGCATGGATTTTATTTCTAGACTATTCCCCACACAAATAGGTCATGAAAGGTGGCACTGTTCGCCGTTTCGTTTCACACAAACATACATAGAAAGACAACTATATAGTTTGATTTTACACGTTAGAACAGAGGTCAGCAAACGGCTCATCTTGATCTACCGGTAGATCACATGAAATTAGTTGATGGATCTCCATGTGATCTACCGGTAGATCACATGATATTAGTTGATGGATCTCCATGTGACGGAGGTGGATCACATGATATTAGTTGATGGATCTCCATGTGATCTACCGGTAGATCACATGATATTAGTTGATGGATCTCCATGTGACGGAGGTGGAAAACACATATTTAACCTAGGTTAATTTCGAACTAACCCTCCCCCCACCGACATTTAGTGGTGCGGTCTAAAGATACTTTCACCTCATTTCCAGTGAAAAACTCACAAATTAGCTTCCTAGAATTCACTTTATTCGTGAAATGTATATGCTAAAAATCGATCTTTTCTATGTAGTGAAGTTAACTTTTAGTAAAATATTTCGTTTTAATTTTCCAGGCTGTGATAATGAAATTACAGGAACCAGATCGTACTACAGAGATAAAAGTTAACATATAGTCTAGATTCTCCAGGTATTTCAAATTCCAAAAACTCTGAAAATTTAAAACGGACATGAATTTATCAAGGTAGATCTTTATATAGCTCAATGTTTCTAAAGTAGATCTCCACAGTTCCTGGGTTGCCAATCCCTGCTTTAGAATTGTGCACATTGAGAAAGCACTTGCGATAAATTTTCAAGGAGGCGCCTCACAACGCCCCTGTATCGCCTCTGCACCTTCCCTGCGGAGGCCCAACCCTTAGGTTAAGAATTCCTGGTTTAGCACTGACAATGCCCTGTGTAGTTTTCGGGGGTCTCTTATGAGAAAAGGAAAAAATAGAATTACTGATCTCTCAGGCATGTCGTATAAGGCATCTAATATGAGGTTGTACATGTGGGATAGCAGCCTCATGATGTAAAACAAATTGTTACAAAATCCACTGCTACAAAAGATTGTCAATGCTCTATGGAGGCTACCCGCACAAAGGGCGAGCTGCAATGCTCCAGACGGAGCGAAACATATGATGACTATGATACAGCAGAGGATGTCAAGTCAGAAGAAAATCCAGAATTTAAAAAAAAATTAATAGTAATTACTATTTAGTGATGATCAAATCTTCATATACTAGACTATACACGGACTCTAAAAACAACACTTCTTGAAGTCTGACTCAATACAACAACATATACACGAACTTTAAAAACACGTCCTGAAGTCCGACTCAATACAACAACATCATATACACGAACTTTAAAAACAACACTTCTTGAAGTCTGACTCAATACAACAACATCATATACACGAACTTTAAAAACAGGTCCTGAAGTCTGACTCAATACAACAACATCATATACACGAACTTTAAAAACACGTCCTGAAGTCTGACTCAATACAACAACATCATATACACGAACTTTAAAACCAGGTCCTGAAGTCAGACTCAATACAACAACATCATATACACGAACTTTAAAAACACGTCCTGAAGTCAGACTCAATACAACAACATCATATACACGAACTTTAAAAACACGTCCTGAAGTCAGACTCAATACAACAACATCATATGCACGAACTTTAAAAACACGTCCTGAAGTCAGACTCAATATAACAACATCATATACACGAACTTTAAAAACACGTCCTGAAGTCAGACTCAATACAACAACGTCATCATTATCCTTCGTGCTCCGTATGGAGCATGGTGTCATCACTGCAATTGGTTTCCTTGCAGGAAGCATGCATCAAACAGTCTCATGTTCAGAAGCCCTTGAACCACAAACGTCCCCCGTAAAAACCCACTTTTGTGAGAAAAGTAATTGTGTCCCGATGTAACACTTGACTCGTATTTATTGAGCCCAAAGTCGAAGGTAATTCAGCAAAGTATTAATTTGTTTAGCTCTGTATATAAGTATTTTAAGAAATAAGTCATACTGGTGCAACCATCACTTTTAATCAACCGAGTAATCAACTCCAACGAAGAATTTTATATTAAAACACACACACACACACACACACACACATGTATATAGGGAAACATGATATTTATTTATTTTTTTTTTTTTCGTACGCCCGCTAATACTCGAGGCGAAATCTCAGGTTATTATTATTGTCTAACCTGACATTGATTTTACGTGAGTATCCCTTTTTTCTTGTACAGAGACAGGTGTCCCTCGCCATTCAGGCAAATACTCGCCGATTTCGGAGGTACCCATTACAGCTGGGTCGGCTCAGGAGCCGCCAGTCCCTGGTCGACGACACTCCTTCAAATGTTATCGCCAGGTCTCGAGTTAATCCAGTCCAATTCCCGGTCGACGAAAAATCCTCAAATGCCGTCACCCGGGTTTGATCCTGGATCACCCGGTCGCCAGAGCGATGTGGTAACCACTACGCTAGCGCGGCTCCCATATTTATTTATGAAATATAATTGTAATTACAACAATGTAAAAATTGGAAATGGGCAACTTTTAGAAACAGTAGAATAATTGGTATATGATCTTTTAGAAAATTGTCATTTTCTTCATGGAAAAATATGAAATTTTGGTGAAATAATGTTTCTTCTTCTTCTTTCGTCCTGAAAAGGACGGTGGTTGCGTTGTGTCTGTTTACGCCTAAGCTGTGATATCTGCACCTTTCGGTCGACACATCCGACTTCTGCACGGCATTTTTTAGGACCGGGTTTGCCTTCCAATTGCGATCCACACTCGCTCAGCCAGACTGCACTGCTGCAGACTGTTTCCAGGACCACCACGTTGAGGTGGAGTGCGGTCTTGACCAGCTCTGATTCGCTGGTCCTGTCGCAGGCAGTCAAGCTATGAGTCGCTGACTGCGTTCTCTATTGCTGCGTCTTTGGGTCCCGAATAATGTTTGAGAGTCTAGTATCTGGGTCGATTAGGTCAACCTAACTGTCCAGTTGCGGCGAAGAGTTGTCGCTGTAGTCTGGTGTAGTTTATGATGGTTCCCAGTGAATTCTTGACTGTTCCTTCTCTCGTCAGGAGTCGAAAGGCTTTTTTGAATCACATTCGTTGCGTTGCAAAAGTAAATCCCACAAAAGTCAAAGCTTCGAGTGTCCTCTAGACCTGTATTTTATAGATGGTGTCCAGAGCTGTGTACTAGTAACTAGTTCTAGGAACTGAGAGACATATAAAATCGAATCTCCTGTAAATCTTTTGTCTCCTGATGTCTCATCGGGCGACCTCCGCTTTCCCCCACCACTTCATCTTGCTCTGAATTTTCCCGATGCCCATGAGCATGAAATCTCAGATCCTCGAGGCAGATAAAAGTGTTTAGGAGAGCGGAAGAGTGCAAAAGAATCATTGTTATATATACATATCAGTCTGAGATAGAAGTGTTGACATATATATATACATATATATATATATATATATATATATATATATATATATATATATATATATATATATATCCCGGGCTACCTCTGCTATTGGTTCCTTGCGAGGAAACCCGCACGAAGCAGATACCAGCTCTTGCAGTAGTGGTTTATGTGGTAATTTATTTGATATGATGCGGCTGCCAACCTCATACACAACTTTACAGAAATCAACATTTCATACATGTAAATACACATATATCAATAGAAAATGTACATTTTTCAGACATACCCTTTCTTTATTAATGGGTACGCAAAATACTGCCGTAGAGAATTAAAGCATAGAATGGACAGAAACATGGACGAATGAATAGGACTACTGTCCCAGTGACGTTCCATAAGAGATGATCTGGTCTGTTGTGACAAAATGCGACCTGGATTTTTTTTTTAAATTGCAAAAATTTTGTGACATAATATGTGGGCAGCCCCTATGTATTGCACAATGTTTTGACAAACATGTTAGGTTGGTAATATTACAATGAGTTTTGGCACGGTTTATAACTCACTGATAATTTTTGGCGGAACTACTATGTCACAAATGTGAGCGAAGCAACAAAGATCCTCTTCTCCCACGTGTCTCTTTTTGAGTCACTGGCGGCCCTTCTCTTCCTTTACACAAAGCCTGTTGAAAAGCACACGTGCTCTTGCAGTAATTCGTTTTATATGACCGGGTTGCTAGCCTCATGCACCACACTACTTAGTCGAGTTTTACGACATCCTTGATAACGACAGTGGTTTTATTCTCTGCTCAGCAACACTGGGTACGTCCCGGGGATCAGCATGGGTAAGATACTCTATTACTCACCTACAAATCTCAATATAGCGTGGAGTGACAGTCTGGTTAGAATGCTTGCTTCTCGAGCCAAAGTAACCGGGTTATAAACCTGGTATCGTCACCTTTCAGTCTACACAGCTGTAATGGGTACCAGACTCTGCTCTTGAGTTAGGGAAGGCATGGCGGTGAGGGCGAGAACCAATCTTTCCACCTTGAAACCTGGTATCGTCACTCTCAAGTATACACAGCTGTAAATGGGTACCTGACTGCTCTTGAGTTAGGGAAGGCAATGGCAGCGAGAACGAGAACCAATCACCCCACCTTCTAAAGCTCGTTAATTCTCATACGGAAGTACCTGTATCGGACTATCTACTGTTTAGATCTAAATATGCCAGTTCAATGTTGTATTTTAAAATAAGTTGAGAAAAAAACTGTTTCATTATGAAGACAAGCTATGCCGTCCGGGAAACGCCCATATTCATTTACAGCGACAGATGTGCAAGAGAAGTGTGCAGAGCTAAACGAATAATTCTAGACAACACAAAAACGAAAACTGAACACTGATGGAGACAAGTATCAACGAACTAATATTATTGAAACATTTCAAAAAGCAAAGGTCAGGTAGAAATATTCCCTCTTCCCCCCCCCCCCCCCCTATGTGGGACAAAATGCTGAAACTGTTGCTATAGTTCATTTCAGCAATTTATCAACATATTAAAAGACGTACACAACACAATAAAAATGATGCAATTAGTAGGGGAAAAAACCAAAACAAAAGAAGAAACAACAGCTAGTAAGGAAATAATTACACCGCGTCTACTTAAATTATTGACATCTGCAGCAGTGTTACGGTAGTGCTAGGTTTATTTTCATACCTACATCATGTGGGCTGAAGTTCATTGGGGGAAAGTATGACAAGTAGACACGATCCATGACTGGGAGCAACCACAATTTTACGTCGAATTTTGTGTAATTCCCCCCCCCCCCCCCCCCCCCCCCCCCTTTCCCCCCCCCCCCCCCCCCTTTTGAATAAACAACGCAGGACGCAGGAAATGAGATTGTTTGTGTGTGTGCATAGTCATCCCTTTGGGCGAGTTCTGATGACAGAAATCTCTAGTCTCTTCATGGTCCTCAGTTCGCCATCGTACAATTTTGTTTTGTTTGTCACGCACAGACATGGCAAAGGTGCCAGGTTAGATTCACGGGATCGACATGCTCCAGTCTACGCAGCTGTAAATGGGTATCTGGCTTTGCTCTTAAGTTAGGGAAGGAAAAGGCAGCGAGGAAGGAAACTGGTCACCCCACCTCTCGATGCTGGGCTTAGTATAGTGAAGTCTCTAACACGTCACTCCCCTGCGGCAGTATCTGCTATGGGACTATCTTTGTTTTACTATTCGTTATCCTCCAGCACCGCAAGAAGAACAGGGCTTGGAAAACAACTTGTTGACGGCAGTGGTCGTATTCTCTGTTCAGCAACATTCGGTGAGTCCCAGGGTCAATGCGGGCAAGATACTCCATTACTCACCTAAATGTTTCAACAGAGCGTGGAGTAGCAGAATGGTCAGAACGGCTTGCATCTCGTGACAAAGTAACCGTGTTCGAAACCTGGTAGAGTCACGCTCCAGTCTACCCAGCTTTAAATTGCTCTGATCTTGATTTGGCGAAAGCGAAGACGGCGAGGATGAGAACCAATTGCGTCACCTCATAAAGCTCTTCACTCCCATATGGAAGTACCTGTATAGGACTACAATTAACCATTTGATGCCAACTTATGCCAGGTCCTGCTGTGCTGTGTCTTTCGTTCAAGATCATTCCAGTCCTCTGTATCCCATAATTTCAGTCTTTTCTTCATGTCTTTGTTGGTCTTCCTTTTGCTTTCTTACCCTATGAATTCCAGAATAAGTACCGCCGTGTAATGGTGTCAACTGGTTTCCGAAACGTGTCATATCCATCGAAAGCATCTTCTTCTCATCTCTTGTTCCACTAGCAACTGTCTGATCCATGTCATCCATTCCATAGTAGTGATCTTGTCAAACCGTACCAATCCTTGCATTCTAGACAAGCACCCATTTATGAAAGTCTGTAACTTCTTGGTTGTTGTTCCTGCCATAAGAAACTGAAAAATATCGCGGCAGTCCAAACTAGAACTAGGATAAGCGTGATTTGATCGACTCAGCCCCGGTATCATCGTGTCTATAATAAAGAGACAAATATCGGTACCTGATTGATCAGCTAATCTGGACATGTGCTATCCTGTATAGCAAACGTGAGCTAGATCATACTAGCACGTAAAAGAAAATTCTTGTGTAAGCTCAAATGTAAACATCTAATATAAAAGCCTTCTGTAATCCGATGTTGCATTGCGAAGCGAATTACATCGAACAGGATGGATGAAAAGTGATAATTCTTTCACCTGTGATTCCAGGAGGAAACAAGGTAGGTTTGGGTATAATTAACAGTGCTAGGCATGCATTATTTGCGGAGATAATGGAATTAAAGTGTGTTAACACGTGATTTGATAAGACGTTAGTCACTTCTGCTCAGCCTAGCAAATCGTAGGGTGAACGGAATAATGAAAGATATATATGAAAAGAAAGCTCCACGTCGTCTGAATAAAACAAGATATGGATGAAAACGATAGCTTATATATATAAAACGAGAACGACGAAGGGATGTAAAAACTACTAACACAAATGTCCAAAAATGTATCGATTCTAGTCAAGAAATTTTGTCAAAACCTAGTGACGTTATGCTCGGAAGGAGGTCCGCTATTGAACTATATACAGGAGAGGCAAATTTGAAATTACACACACACCGCCAAAGTATTCTATGCACGAAGGACTGAGGGTAGAGCTCGACACGATTTAGTCTCATCTGTAACTGTGGGCAGCCTACGTGAACCAAGTATTGTCCAGTGTTTTTCTGTGGCTAGAGGGTTCGACTGATGTTAGATCCATACGTGTAATCCTGCAAAATTTGACTAGGAGCACAATAACTGATCTACACAGAGTTACTGGTATCCCTAATGCATGGGAAGGCCAGTACTGACTGCAAGTAATGACAGACGTGTGTCACCCATTACCATCAACAACTGTTGCTGAGATAGAAAACCAGCAGTCTAGACATCTAAAATAAGATGTATCTTAAAAGACTGACTTCACAAACATTATGGAGAGAGAGCGGCCAGATGATGACAATTAATTCAATCATAAGTCAGAATTCATAGACGATAAATCAACAGTGACTTTTTTGTTTATCAAAGTGATGCCAAGTGCATATTGTAAACATTTTGTGAATATCTTGAAATAATTCTGTGAATATCTATAACATAATTTTCAAACTTTTTTCATTCTAAAGAAAGAAGACAAAATCACTTTACATAATTAAATTGATTAATAATTGTACCCGAGGACTTTGTTAACTTTCTCATTGTTAAAGTTACATGTTCATTTTGATTTTCCCTAGATTAAAGCATAGGATAGTCTTATGCGAGGAGACAATTTAGACTCTTGTACTAAATTCTTACCACCTGGTCAAGAGATCTTTACAGTCTGACTATAACCTGTGCCATCCATACACCAGTGCTCATTTATGAGACTGTGGTATTTCTTTTAGACCAGAATTCTCATCTGGCGCTAGCATCTGTATCATCTAGGTACACCTGTATATCATTCGACCTCGCTACAGTCATTCCATGTCGTCATGATTTTTATGTCTGTCTCCAGTCAATTCGTCTTTTGTTTTTCGGCCTAACTCTGCTTCTGTTATGCCGGTGATTAAAGAAAAAGGACCGCCTTGTATTGTTTTCAACAAGTTTCTTCAATGCGTGTTCTATCAATCGCCAGTATTGTCTTCTCATCTGTTATTCCACTCGTTTGTCATCATTTCCACATTAGTGATCTTGTCATACCATTTCAGTTTTTCTATTTGACCCAAGCACCCATTTATGGAAGCAACTGTTGCTCGCCAACATTCTATTTTTGGCAGCTTTCTTCAGATCCGTCCATGATAGCCCAGTTACCATAGCTTCCTCTTGTACTGTTCTTCTCCGTGCTCTCTTTTACCTTTCCCAACTTTCTCTTTCCCTGTGGGTTCACGTCAACTGTATATCTAGTCATCTGGTCATTTGTTTGATGAGGTGTTTGTATTTATCGCATCCAAACCCAGCCCCTGCAGACCCGACTGGAACAGTCCCAGTGGCGATGGTTTGTGCATGCCTGCAGAATGAGAGAAGACCGGTTATCACGACAAACACGGGAAACCAAGTGCCAGGGATCAAGACCATTAGGATGACCCAAAGTTCGATGGGAGGACAACATCAGGCAATCTCTGAGGGACCGAGGACTGGGCTTGGACGAGACCAAAAGGAAGACAGCCGATAGGATAGCACGGTGCTTTGTGTCTAGTTACCTCCACACCCCAGGGTAAAAGAGGATCAACTAACTGAAGTATGTTCTATTTCATGTTTCTCTATTTAATCTAAAGCCATACTGGTTTTTGTCGGGCTCGTTCTCGCAGCTGTATGTGTATGTGTGTGTGTTTTAAAACATAATAAAATATCACCTGACAATATCTCAAGAGGAAATGATACGACGGAGGCATCTGTAGGCGCATTTCTGAACATTAGACGTTGTTTTCTTGATTCATGTATTCAGTAATAACTCGGTGTCAGATATCGTGTCGTCTGTAGTATAAAACATTGGCTGATTTAAGCTGAAGTACAGTATAAACAAAGAAGCTCTACAAGAGCAGATGAATACTTTGGTGTAGGCTTGATGAAAGAGAAAATGCTGGTGACTCCACATGGAATAATGAGCAGGCAGCGCGGTGTAACCATCCATTGATTTAAGCTGAAATATACTGTTCAAATAAAGAAACGCAACATTATTGCAGTGGTAATGGACACCAAATTTCAAACTTGTACCAACATTTTATTTTACGGAATTAATGTTTCAATCTTGGCATGAAGAAACTTTCAGACTTTAACAATGAAATGTTCATTAAATTTGGTTTGGACTTTTATTCTTTGCGACTGAGGCCTCCGCTTCAGTAAGGTGTATGGCCTCCTCTGGCCTCTATCAGAGAACGACATCTCCTTGACATGGATCCGATTAGCCGTTGGATCTGTTGTTGTGGGATGGCTGCCCACTCTTCCCGCAGTGCAAGAGACAACTTTCGGAGATTGGCTGGAGCAACGTCTCGCTGGCGGAGTCGTCTGTCGAGTTCATCCCATAAGTGTTCTATGGGGTTCATGTCTGATGACATGGCTGGCCACGGAATGGTCTGGACGTTGTTGTCAGCGAGGAACTGGGTGGTGAGTTGTGCCACATGAGGTCGAGCGTTATCCTACTGAAAAATCGACAATCGTGCAGCCAGAAGTGGAAGGACGAGGACGAAGAATTTCAGCGACGTATCGATGGGCATTCAGGCGTCCTTCAATTTGCACCAGGTCACTTCTTCCCATGAAGTTAATCGCCCCTCACATCAGTACACCTCCACCACCATGTGGAGGAGCCTCATCAACGCTGTTCTGGGCGTAGCGCTCATGGACTCTGCGGTAAACTCTTCTCCGTCTATCGTGTTGCTGGAGCACAAAAAATGATTCATCACTAAACCAAACCCGTCTCCAGTCATTCCCAACGGTCCATTGACGATGCTGGTTCGCCCACTGCAGTCGGTTCTGGCGATGCCGGTCCGTAAGAACAGGACCTCTGTAGGGTCTTCTAGCCCAAAGACCAGAGTCGTGCAGCCGGTTCCTGACCGTTTGATCTGAAATTCGACGAGCTGCTGACATTGACTGGACTGTGGAGGACGCAGATGCAAGTCGATTCCTGAGGTGACGCAGCCGTATGAAGCGGTCTTCGGCAGAAGTTGTGACTCTGGATCTTCCACTGCGCGGCCGGTCTGCCACTGAGCCAGTTTCTTGAAATCGCCTCCAAAGGCGACTAATGGTGCTTCTAACCACATTAAATTGTCTGGCCACTACACTTTGTGACTGTCCAATCTGTAAACGTCCAATGATGATGAGTCGTTGTTATGTAGTGAGATGAGCACATACTTGCGCATTGAATTTTCAACGGAATTCATTCGAGGAGCGTCAATCTTTTATAGACCTAGGCATTCAATAATATGGTCAGAGAGTTTTGTGTTCAGTAAGTTTCACGGGATTCTCATGAATCTGTCACGAGTTATTGTCAAAAATGTTGTTTTGACCTTGACCTCTTTCATGACCTCACGAATCATGACGTGAGTACAATTCAGGTAACCACGAGAAGTTAATGACCAGGTGGACACAGTCGATAGGTTGACTGATGTCCAATCAGCGAATGTCTTTTATAAAAGTAACACCAAAAAAGTTGCGTTTCTTTTTTTGAACAGTATACATACACGGGTTGACATAATGTAATCTTATGTGTAAGGATGAACTGACGTAAATTAAATTATACATACGAGCTGATAGAATGTAATCTATTGTATAAGCACGGACAAGTCAGCTGAGGTATATACCCGGACTGAGAGAATAGTCTACTGTGTAACGATGTGTGACGTGAACTAGAGTATGTACACACGCTGATAGCGTAATCTACTGCGTAAACATGTGCTGACAAAAGCTAATGTATGTGCGAGAGCTGACAGTGTGTAAATAGGCAAACGAGTGCGAATCGCATACACATTGTAACGAGTTGTGTAAACGTAGGCAGAAGTAAGCGGAGTTAAGTATATACTCTACCAGATAGCAATTAATCTATGCATATACATAACATATACCTGAAGTATGTACATACTCTCCCTGATAGAGTGTAACAGGTTATACTCGTATAAGCAAGGGGTTATGTAAGTTGAGATGTATGTTACGGCAGATTTATTGGCATGGTCTGCTAGAGGTTAACAGCATCTGATTTTAGGGGTTACAACGTGTAATGTAATGTAAAAGTATTATTGGTCTAGTGAACGCTGTGACGTTTCAGCGTTAGTTGTCACGCACGGTGACCAAGAGACGAGACCCTTTTCTAGACGACCGTCGAACCGATAAGACGTGTCCTTGGAATGTTTTATTGCCGGGCTTATATTGCCGCACAATTATAGTACATTAAATAATGGACATGGGTCAGTCCAATGTGATAACGAAGAAAGATGAAGGTACAGGTTAGTAATTGACTAAACCTTGTCAACGTGAATATATAGTCCGCCTTAGTTATTCTAATGCCAGACGCATAATCTCACTGTCGGTGTATTGGATTTTCCAACCACGCGTGCATACAGTTATGCGGTTCTGACTACTATGTTTTCAAGCTAGGAGACAAAGGACTGATTTGTAAAGGAATAATATTTGAAGTATGAACTGCAACTTATTATTTATAATTCTTCATGATGACCATGTGTAAACTGTTCTTGTATGGAATCGATATAATAAATGTTTGTGGACTCGAGAAAGGACTTATCAAATCTATAACGTCAGAATTTGACTGTATGATGAAGTTGTCAATATTATATCCCACCTTCGCGTACTTCACCATCAAGAGCACGATCTCATAATTTACTGAGAAAAGACAATGGATAATTATATGTAAACGTAAATAGAAGAGCCAGTATAAACCAGCCCCATTAACAGTGTTAACGGCAACAGTGAGAAGCCAACGGTAACAGTGGTGGCCAGTGTGGGGAAAAAAAAAAAAAAATCTATTAGATAGATTTTTTTTTTTTTTTTTTTTTTTAAACTGTTCTTGTATGGAATCGATATAATAAATGTTTGTGGACTCGAGAAAGGACTTATCAAATCTATAACGTCAGAATTTGACTGTATGATGAAGTTGTCAATATTATATCCCACCTTCGCGTACTTCACCATCAAGAGCACGATCTCATAATTTACTGAGAAAAGACAATGGATAATTATATGTAAACGTAAATAGAAGAGCCAGTATAAACCAGCCCCATTAACAGTGTTAACGGCAACAGTGAGAAGCCAACGGTAACAATGTATAGGATTACATAGGCTGATAATGTAATCTGTAGCGAACGCAAAGGTTGGAACAAACAGTTATACACCTGCGGATAACAGTATATTCTTTAGCAAACACGTACACGACTAGAGGTACACTGAGTGGCTTTCAGAACCGGGGTGACACCGGGTAAACGCTAGAACACGAGCGCTGACAGAAATCAATTCTCACTCACACGCTTCTGTGTAGAAGGCACGTTCTACTCCATTATCAGATGTAAACGATTCCTACTTGTCTTGGCATGTCTCAATCTCCTACTTAAGTATGCATGCTTGTTGTGTTTGTTTATTCCTGCAGCATTCATCTGATGTTATACACACTTTAAACAGGTCAAAGTAATCCCAAAGCAGATACAGCCAATATGGATGTGAAGTGTTAGACATTTCCCTATGCTAGGTCCAGTTCCGACAGGTGGCGTGACTAGTTCCCTACCACACTATCTTTGCCTTCCATAACTCAAGAGTAGAGTCAGGTACCCATTTACAACTTGGCTGACTGAAGCGTGACGTCATCGTGTTTCCAACCCAGTACCTTTGCCACATGAGGCCAACAATCTAACACCTCTGCCAATCGGACGCTTACACTCTATAACAAAAGTCTACTTAGTCGTCAAGAGCTTGACAGCGAATGTATCCACAACGTGAAGAGTGAAACAATATACAAGAATAAAATAAGAAGCGACAATGTAATAGAATGAGAGTAATATACAGAATAAAAAAAAAACACGGTATGGTATAAACACAGATGCAGCTTTATCCGCTCAAAGTTTCTGCGAGATAATGTAGCAGGCCTAATGTCCAACCCTCCTTATACTGTACGTCTTTTATTACATGACTGGCGGAATACAGTACAGTATAACCATTCTTTGCTGCGTTATCGGGCCCCGATAACATAGGGGGCGATAGAACTGGAGACAGACATGCAAGTGATAAAGAAATATGGAAAGACCTTAAACAGATGGCAAGGAACAGAAAGACTTGGAAGATACTACTTGATAACCTATGCTGGAGGAAGGGGGTGACAGGTTATGAATGAGTACAACAAACCAATGCAAAGATGATTAAGCGACATAAAACATGAAATAAACACAAGATCTGTAAAAGCTAAGTAACTGGTGCGTTGTGAGATCTAAAAAAAAAAAGTTGTAGTCCTATGGAATAACACCAACAGTATCAACATGCTCTAAAGCTATTTCTTTTCTTTTCCTGTGTACAGTACTGGCAATTATACATTATACAAGAATGTCATACACGCATTCACAAACACATGTACATATACACAGCAAAACTACGTACCCATATTAAAGGAACAGAACGTACGCTAACTAGAAACACACAGAAACGAGAAATTACAGCAAAGAATTAGGGTGTGCGATTTCTGTCTCGTGTCCTGGTTCGATCCCGGTAAGCCTATCACTTCTGTTGTTTTTCTGTTGTCTGGTCTTCTTCTTCTTCTTCTTCCATCCTTAGCCATCAACCGGCAAAGCAGTATGTGGCCAGTACGCCTAGTGGCGTCTTAGGGCAACAACAAATTGATCAATCTATCGCTGTTTCCACCACGCCTAGTGGCGTCTTTGTGGAACAAAAACAGACCAAACAATCTATCATTGTTTCCGTAATCAGATTGGTTGGCAAGCAGGTGATCAGCCCACTGTGCGAAGTTTTTACGGGATGGGGTAAACAGCCCCATGCCCATACCCTCCTTAGTCGCTTTTTACGACATGCGTGGTAGGGTGCAGTGTTACTATTCTTTGCTCCCCTTTCGTTCCCCGGTAACACACGGGTGTGTCTGGTCTTCTACTTCTTTATTTTCCCACTGATTGCCTGATAACATACCTTTGTGTGTTGTTTGTTTATTTATTTACTGTTTACAGGCCTCGGGTTTCCCCTCCTTATATGTTTATACGTTTATAAAATACCAGAAACCTACATTCTGTCCTTTACTTCTTCTCATTCTTCTATCATTTACTAGACACAGTATTAAGGCTTTTGTCTTGTGTAATCTGGCCTATACTGTTTAATAGTGGAACTGTAGCAGTGATTGCGACTATAATTAGTCTGGGTCGTCCTATGGTACATATCCGGGTCGCGTGGGAGTTCGTGCTAGACCTCTGTCGATGAAGCATTATTTTTGTAATGCTTAGCTGGCAGAGTGGTTAGTGACGTTTCGCTCTCGAGGCTAGGCGGTGGGTGCCGTTCGGAAGGTCCTGGTTCGATCCCGGTAAGCCTATCACTTCTGTTGTTTTTCTGTTGTCTGGTCTTCTACTTCTTTATTTTCCCACTGAGTGCCTGATCATACCTTTGTGTGTTGTTTTTTTATTTATCTTCTACCGAGCAAATAAGCCCGTCAAAACACACATAAATTTGGAAACTATAATGAACAAAAATGAAGATACCTTGTAGATGAGTGAATTAAAATAAATATAGTATTTAAAACACACCCACCCGTGGGAATCTAACACTGAACATTTGCTTGTTAGGCAAACTTTCTAAACACTAAACCACCGTCCCGCCTTGGTGAATCTTTTTTTAAAATAAAAATTATAGCTATTTTAGTGAAAACCTATCTCAGCATTGCGTTACTTGAGCGCATACAGGTAAAGTTTGTCCCATAACAAATACTGCCTTAGGGAAGTCAAACGTTAGAGACTTCACTATACTAGGTCCAGCATTCAGAAGTGGGGGGGGGGGGGTGACCAGTTCCCTTGCTGGCTGCCTTTTCCTTCCCTAGCTCATGAGCAAAGTCTGATACCTATTCACAGCTGCGTAGACTTGAGCGTAACGCAACTGTGTTTCGAAATTGGCATGTTTGCCGTGAAAGGTCAGCGCTCTAACCGCTTTGCCAGTCATAAACCAAGCAAATTATTAGAGAAGATACATTCAGCTACATCATTCACATCAACACGCTTTTAGGTCTAACTTTGCTACAGTTGATATTTTCATTGCTTTCTGATTTCACAACTGTCTGTTATCTTCTTTCTCTCTCTCTCTCTCTCTCTCTCTCTCTCTCTCTCTCTCTCTCTCTCTCTCTCTCTCTCTCTCTCTCTCTCTCTCTCTCTCTCTCTCTCTCTCTCTCTCTCTCTCTCTCTCTCACACACACCATCTCCCCCCTCCCCACACAGGGACACAACACTATACAAAACAAGCGATTATAGACCTTTACGTATTTACTCCATGCCATCAAATACGGTCAGTGTTTTTTGTTTCTTTTTTAACTTACCGTCTGGTGTCTTGGAGAGCTCATCTTCGTAGCTGTGAATGTTGGCTTGTTCTATGGTTTTGAACTCATTCCAGTAATCCTCAAGCTCCTTGCTAGGTGATGCCATTGTTGTCGTATACAGGTAATACCGCACCTTCTTGGTCAACACCAAACAGCAAAAGGGATGAGCTACTCAGTGAACCAAACTTGTTGTTGTACCGGTCTTTGGTTCTTGCGGTCAAACACCTATTTGGCTATAGGTCACACTTGTGGGTCTGTATCTTCAGCTATATCGACTTGAACCTTCTATAGGTGTGGTGTGTTGGACCTTTACATGCAGCTCTTGCTAACACTAACTTTATTCTCGTGGGACTATAGGCTTTATTCTTGTGGATTTGTATTTTAAGTATTTGTGAGTCTGTAACTTTAATCTTTGTGGCATATATCTTCAGTCTTTTTGACCTCCTAGATGTCGCTCCTACTTGCGTGTAACGTGGGTTTTTGTGGGCCGCTATCCTTAGTCTTTGTAGATCGTTCACCTAAATCAAGATAGGTAGGTAGCTTTTGTGTCCTGTTGGCCGTGCTGGTGATCCGACGTGTCGGCCTATCTTTTGGTTTTCTGTGCAGAGTTGTTGCTGGAATGTGCCCCTGTCGTGTGACGACGATGTACAGGACTTACTGCTCCAACCATACGAAAACTTTTGGATTATAATTGTAAAAAACGAAACAACTTCTGCTTGGGCCAACAACAAACTACTTTGGTTCGACAGGTAGGGTGTAGCAGTTCTTCTGTCGTCTGGAGTATTTATCACTCATATAATACCATTTCGGTGACAACCATTCAATCTCACAGATGACTTTCCTACACTAAATCTGTTGCAAGGTGTGCGAAATCGTCGATCTAACTCAGTGTTCAGTCAATAATGTATATCGCAATACATGTGTAATAACATATTGCCGAAAACAATAGACTAGTATTACTGCCTACAAGATGTCTTCCTTGAGAAATCAGCAGGACAAGCAATGTTCACTGGCTCTTGTGTGCTCAAGTGGGCTTGAGAACTCTCACAGAGAATATTAATCTTCATGCATTCAGTTTTGAATTCCATCATCTCGTCAACTGTGAAAGAAAGAAAGAAAAAGTTAGGAACTATATCCTGCATCATATATATATATATATATTCTCATGAGAATGCAGCATGATAAGTTAATACTACGCGTCTACAACAGTAGAAGATCTGATTCTAGAGCACAGTGAAGAGCAAGAAGCAGACTAATAGACAGTGTAACATATCCTACAACAACACTTGCTAACAGCAGCCAGTGCGACAGGTTTGGCTCAAGAACGAAAACTTAAGCTCCCCACTACACTTCACGGCAACAGTAGTCCGAAAAGGGAAAAAAATACAATACTCCATGGCTCTGTTTAGCTGGCTAGTTCGACAGTTTGTTTAAAAAAAAAACATGAACCCGATTAGGCACTCACAGTTACTTCAGAATCTGACTAGACGAACGTGGACAAACACTGGTCGCTACTGGTTGAAACAGGACGCGGGATTATGATACACTGTCCAGGAGGACTTTTACTGAAGGGAATGCTTCAAGGTTGTGTGTGAGGAACTAAGACTATTTGACAGCGACGTTTGCTTGGTTGGTACGGATCAAATAAATGGAAAAACAAACCATAAAACTGCCATAGTTTCTCAACAGATGTCCTTGATACATACTCTTGTAAAAGAGTCGTTTTTATATGCAGACATAGATTGTAAGCAGCTTTATTTACCCCGTTACCTTCATCTTAGCCTAACTTAACTCTCATCTACAAATACGGAGAATAACGTATTGCTCCACAGGCACGACGTCTATAGATACTTTAACAATCCATAGAAACTTGAAACACCTGTACAGATATAATATATGTCGTCATCATTATCAAGTGGCATGCCTAATGGCGTAGGGGATAATTTTTTTTTTAATCCACACCTCTCTGTAGATGCCCATGAGTCATGGACGAGCCTCCAAAGCTGTTCTTCCATCTCGTATTTCCCCCACGTCTCTGCCTTCTGCAATATTTCGTATTGTTATCAAGCGTTGCAGTTTTGTTTTCCATCACCTTATTTCTGCATACTGATTAGTCTTTCTTCCGCAGCCCTCATCTGGTTCTGATCGTTAGATTTCTTTGTTGTCCATGGTAACTGCGTTATCTTCCTAATAGACCACTCGTCAATGGCTTCCAATATCCGCTACGTTCGTTCATTCACTGTCTACGATTCACTTCCATAAAAGAGTGGTATAGTGCAAGGCAGCATCGGACAATTCTTACTTGTTCTGGTAATAATGTATTTCACAGCGTATTTCTCATTTTCTTGAATGCTGCACTTGCATTTGGCTCTTTTTATCTCAATGTAAAGCATTTTCCATCTGACACTATCAGCTTAGTTTATTTGCTTGTTATATGCCATCTTGTTCAAATATAACTTTCATTCACTAAACTATAAGTCCCTGCGGAGCATAGACTTTCAATAGGTTCACGCCAAGCCTTTCTATCCTGTGCCATCCGCGCAAGGTCTTACTATGTCTTCTTTATTCATGTTAAGTTTCTCCCTAGTTCCCTTCTCCGTGTGTTTTTCGGTGTACTTCTCTTTGATATCCATCTTTTGATCAGCCATCTTTGCCCGCCTCACAACGCGTGTTTGGGGAAACTCCAAACTCACAATGAAGACCAAAGCTGCGGTATTTAATGCCTGTGTCACCATCACGCTTCTATATGGCAGCGTCACATGGACAACCTATGCTAAGCAAGAAAGAAGGCTCAATACCTTCCATCTACGGTGTCTATGCCATATCCTTGGCATTTCGTAAAAGGACAAAGTGACACATGTCGAGGTGCTATCACGTGCTGGCCGTCACACCATACACACACTACTTAGACAACGCAGACTACGTTGGCTTGGTCATGCCCGCGGCATGGAAGATGGTTGCACCCCGAAAGATATTTTCTACGGACAACTGGCAGATGGCAAAAGTTGGGCGACCGCAGCTGAGGCTCAAAGATGTGTACATGAGGGCTCTGGACATAGATCCAGCAACCTCGGAGGATAAAGCTGCCGATCGCACCAAGTGTCGATGCTATCTACCGCACCACCTCAGATTGGGCGAAAAGAAGTTCTCACAACTAACAGAAGACAAAGAACATACTAAAAGGAACACCAGAAAAACGCGCAGCTGATGGTTAACACCTCAGAGGCGCATTTCCAGTCAGCTCTGAATGAAGTGGGCTATTACTACTCTCTTAATTTTACCATGGAGATTCCAGAAAAATAACGACAATGTTATACCGTCAACTGCTTTCCTCAATGGGTGTCCTAGTTTAAATGTATCATCATTACGTTTCAGTTCCCCTGTCACGAGTTACCTTCCCTTAGCTCTGCAGTAGTGGTCCAATAGTGGCAAAAACTTAAGAGTAACTAATGTGGGTCTTCAAAGGTGTCTACCTTCGCACAAGATTACTCTTGGGAGAGTTGTACGAGTAGATAGAAGGATAATGACGCTTCTACCTCCAGGAAGTATCCACAAGATATTCATAAAAGCGAGAACAGTGCTGCGCTGGCTGAGCACGCTAACTCTAGTATCTGCCGTCAACTTTTGTGAAGGATTACGTAATATAATTTTAGTTCGTACAAGCCCCCAGCTGAGTTAATTCAGCGAATTTCCTCTTATTATTATATAGCTCTGCTTACGTGTATTTAAGAAATTGTCTGAGACATACGGATGTAGTACATTCAAAATGATTAAATCAACCTTAGATTTGTCTTTATACAAGTAACAAATTTAATAATCAATCATTTTTTAACAGTTAAAAAAAACCGAATAATTATTTATCGAAAAATGCTCATCATCAATGATGTTATGGTGGTTTGAGTAAGAGTTCACTGGGCAGCTTTAACGTTTCTACTTAGCTGCCAATGAGTTTGTCTGTTCTGCTCCAGCTGATGTGTGGGTCTTTGCAGATGGAGGACTGGATCACTCACGTCACTGGTAAATGTGGTAGGGCGCAGCACGTTCCCAGAAGCGTCAGGGAGTGTCTACGAAGTTGGTGCCGCGTTTCTAAGACCCGTCTGATGATGGTGTCTAGCGTCGACTTAAGACCACTTATACCTTCACTTGATCCGGAGATAGTACTCTCAACTGGTACCACCAACCAGTGTCAAAAAAGAAGAGAAACAAATACCCTCTGAGTATTGAGTTTCCCGACTCATACTTATGTGCCCCCCTCTTTTCATTTCACCATCCCATCTATCTCAGAACTTTTACCCTCGCTGAGAATATTAATCCCATTAAGCGGAAAAACATTCATTACTTTTAAATTGAATATATGTATATTTAACTTTACATTGTATATTGGTTGAAAAAGTTAATAATATAAATTGAATATGTTTCCCTTCATATCTATCATGTTTTAAAATGTTAACAGTATAGATTATGTACATCATTTCTTTCATCCTTCACTCCCTGCTCCATATGGAACTTGGGACTACCTCTGCTTGTGGTTCTCTGTAAGAAACTTGCAATAAAGTAGTCACCTGCCCTGGCAGTGGTGGTTCATGAAATTATCATTCTATATGCTGAGGTTGCCAGCCTCAAATGATTTGGATGTCCACTAGCAATTTTCACATATTAATATTCACATGGCACTATATACATATTAGTTCGCATGGTAATAATGCAAAATTTATAATTTAAAATGTACAACGTACGCCAACCTTTCGGCACATTGACTGCTGGCTCATAGAAATAGTTTAAGGCAGCTTGACATTGCCTCTTACACGTGGTCTGGGATGTTGTTATTTTAGCAATAAGTTCCCACTTTTGACTTTGTGTTATAGTTTCCTCAGATTCTGGGTTTCCGTGTTAAAATGGTATCGTTTTCCTGGGCTCTAAGTCCTCAGTATGCTCCAACAAGGTCCGGTCTGGTACTATTCTTAACTCTGGCAAGGTCTGGTTGTCTTCTTGGCGCGGGGTGAATTTTCACAGTGCTCTAAATCGACTAACGTGTCAGGTTATATTCCCCCTCTCGTTCCTGGAACGTGTTGTTTACTATTAGACCAGGCCCCAATCAGACATGTGGTTATTCCTACATCTCGAATGCCGGCCAATAGTTTCAAAACCTGTGTGTTGTGGTGGGGTAATTCAAAATATTTCCACTAGGAAATTTCTGTGCATTAATGCAAAGGTCATGTCTTCCAAATATGGAAGTGAGATTTCCGTACTATTCTTGTCAGTGATTACAAACAACTCATTTCTTTTATCTCAAGTAATATGTTCGTAATAATTCTGCCGGATGCTATTACCTCATTCCGACTGTTAAGTGCGTGTCTGTAATCTGTCCACAGACGGGTAATTTATCTCCCGGCACGCCTTAGGTAAACTTAACGCTCGGTTGCTGACCGGCCTATCTAGGTTTTTACCTGTGCCTAATCTTAGCAAAGCCGAAAAACTTAAAGCAAACATGACGAATTATCACCGAAGGGAGTGTAATATGACTTGAAAATACCAATTATCTGCTTGACAGCAGAGAAAGAAATGTTGCCGACCACGGAAATGGCACGTAATCAGTACTCACAACAAATGTAACTGACTACTACCGGAGAGGAAAAGAGAGCGACCCAATCTTTATGTGACATCCCCGAGGAGCATAAGCCTTCACCAAAGACAAGCCAAGCCCTCCCGTACTACGCCACCCATTCATGATCTTTCCATGTCCTCTCAACTCCTCCTTCCCATGCCTATAAACAATTACATTTTCTATGTGTCCCTCATTGATTGATTGTTGGACCTTGCAAAAAAAAAAAAAAACCCAAAAAGCTCGTGTTTGTTTTGTTCATAGAATACCCATTTGAAGTCCGTAATTTGGGATACAGTATATTGTTCTTTTGTCTTTAAAGTACATTATATTTGTTCTTTTTATAGACTTAAAATTATCTGGCGTTTAATGTGGTGTTTTCTAACGTCTGTGATGTTTAATGTTCACCTCTTCCATGTTCTTAAGTATATCTCCCTTTACCTAGTTGCGTATATATATATATATATATATATATATATATATATATATATATATATATATATATATATATATATATATATATATATATATATATATATATATATATATATATATATATGTATATATATATATATATATATATATATATATATATATATATATATATATATATATATATATATATATATACACACGAGTATATACATAGCCTCTATCCCACTCTCAGTCACTTCACGATCCGTTTGGCATGACTATGTAACTCTCAGATCCTTCACAATCCACCCCGACAATTTCTATCTACCTGCATCTCTGATGCTGACTGATGCTGAAATATTTATCGAACGTGCATCCCACGAGCGACACTTATTTCTGCCTGGTTACAACCGATTCAAAAATATCCTTGCTTCACAAAACAGCAGGGGTTTTAGAATTGTGGGTAGACGCGAGGTGAAGGTTAGCACTCAATACTTCATAAATATTAGTAATTTAACGTGTTGATTTTTTGAATACAGTCCAAGTACGTCACGTTAAAAGCTACAACACAGAGTGACAAAAGACACAACTAGCTGGATGTTTTCAAGAGAAGGTGATTTATAGAAGACGACGATATAGACAAAAGCCAGTGAACAGTCTAACAACATGGTAGAAATGAGAGTCAACAACAGCACTGCCTGAGAAATTCAGGTGTCAGCAGTTGCAAAGAGATGTGGTCGCCTATGTCAGCTGTCTTCTTTATTTACTAAACAAAACTGGATATGTTACAGACACTATTTACTAGACACATCAGTACGGTCTTTATCGTGTTATATGACCTATATTGAAGATTGGAAAGTTATAGAAGTGACTGCGTCTTTAATTAGTCTGGGTCGTGTCCCGGTCATATATTCCATAGCTACGTAGAGTGGTCGTACTAACAACCACTGTACACGAAGCAATTTTTGTGTGGTGCTGAGATGGCAGTGTGGTTAGTCACGACTCATTCCCGTAGGGAGGCGGTGGTACCGTTTGGATGGTCCCAGGCTCGATTTCCCGCTTCTTGTGGTTTCATCTGTTTACTCTTGTGGTTTCAAATGTTTACTTGTGGCTTCATCTGTTTACTCGTGGTTTCATCTATTTACTAGTGGTTTCATGTTTACTAGTGGTTTCATCTGTTTACTAGTGGTTTCATCTGTTTACATGTGGTTTCATCTGTTTACTAGTGGTTTCACCTGTTTGCTAGTGGTTTCACCTGTTTACTAGTGGTTTCGAATGTTTACTCGTGGTTTCATCTATTTACTAGTGGTTTCATCTGTTTGCTAATGGTTTCACCTGTTTCCTCGTGGTTTCATATATTTACTAGTGGTTTCTTCTGTTTACTTGTGGTTTCTTCTGTTTACTAATAGTTTCATCTGTTTACTAGTGGTTTCATCTGTTTACATGTGGTTTCATCTGTTTACATGTGGTTTCATCTGTTTACTTGTGGTTTCACCTGTTTTACTAGTGGTTTAATCTGTTTGCTAGTGATTTCACCTGTTTACTAGTGATTTCATCTGTTAACATGTGGTTTCATCTGTTTACTAGTGGTTTCATCTGTTTACTAGTGGTTTCATCTGTTTACTAATAGTTTCATCTGTTTACTAGTGGTTTCATCTGCTTACTTGTGGTTTCATCTGTTTACTAGTGGTTTCATCTGTTTACTAGTGGTTTCATCTGATTACTAGTGGTTTCATCTGTTTAGATGTGGTTTCATCTCTTTACTAATAGTTTCATATGTTTACTAGTGGTTCCATCTGTTTACATGTAGTTGCATATGTTTACATGTAGTTGCATCTGTTTACATGTGGTATTATCTGTTTACATGTGGTTTCATCTGTTTACATGTGGTTTCATCTGTTTACTAGTGATGTTACCTGTTTACTAGTGGTTTAATCTGTTTACCAGTGGTTTCATCTGTTTACTAATAGTTTCATCTGTTTACTAGTGGTTTCATCTGTTTACTAATAGTTTCATCTGTTTACCAATTGTTTCATTTGTTTACTAATAGCTTCACCTGTTTACATGTGGTTTCATCTGTTTACTAGTGGTTTCACCTGTTTACTAATAGTTTCATCTGTTTACTTGTGGCTTCATCTGTAGCCAAACACTGTTCTATTTTTGTTTTACTCGTGGCAGACGAGTTTATTACAGGTTGATTCTACTTCCGTATCTCTTCTCCAATCACGTAACAGATCACTCCCCTAAGGCAGTATCGACAGCTGTGGGACTACCATTAACTATTACAATGTACCTTGGTCACGTGATTAAACTAACGACAGTTTTGGTGATGGTAATGACGGTGGAGATAAGAATAAAGTATTTCTTCGGTTTTCCGAAGGTTCTCCATCACAAGCGATTCAATATTAGTCCATGTTTGTCTATTAACGACCACTTCTCCCCACTTATAAATCAAACATTATCTTGAACACACCGTCTTCCTCCTATCATTAGAAAGCATGCATCAATGACACAGATAATATACGTGGATTATCGACTACAGAACGCTGCTTCGACATCTTCTGGTGTTGAGAGACGGTAAGGGTGGTGTTTCAATTCACGTCAGCCTCATGCTCAGATGAAAGATGCAGCTCCGGAGTGAAGAGAAGAATAGCCCAGGCAAACGCAGCGTTCAATAAAATGAAAAGTATGTTATGCAAAACTATTTCTCAATGGAAGTAAGATTAGAAAGAGAGTTATTCACTGCTGTATACAGAGAGTTCTTAAATAAAGAAGGGAGACGTGGTTAATAGTAAACAAACAGGGAAAGGCCTGGGCGCCTCAGAGTTGTGATTTTACAGAAAAATGTTACGATATCAAAATGGGCAGCTAAAAAATGTTACGAGAATGTCCTGACATAAGCCAGCGCGAAAAGGAAATTAATTTATTACTCAGATTAGAAAAGAGCAATCCACGTTATTTGGACATGTTACGAGAAGAAAGCTGGGATATGTTGTTGTAACGAAATAACCACATTCGTTACATTTTCCTGTGCCATTCCGTAATTCATTATGTGCTCCTCTCTTTCTTTTTTTCACCTCTGACAGTAGTTGTGATTTTCGATTCATTGTTTACACTTTCTTCCTTCAATTCTTGTCATGTCTGGGTTTCATCGACTATCTTTCCTAATTATTGTAATCACTGACTTTCGTTTGAACCCATATTCACTCCTGGATCTGTAGAGTGAAATGTTGTTTACGAGTGCGTAACACATTTCCAACCAGACAGTGAATGGTATCGCCTGGATTAATAAGTAAACAAAGCAGAGCAGGCCACATTCAGTAGTCTTATCACTAATAATGTTTTCTGTCATACCGGGTTGTTGCTTGACAGTTGTTTCTTCGCACAGGAACGTGTCGGAAGATATCAATCTGGTGACAGATTAAAGACACGCACTTAAGAAAGAACATGGGATTTTGGAGCATTGAAATGATGTAATCGTTTCCGGGAGGATTGGTTGTAGGCAATAGTTACGATAAGTTGTCAATCTTGAAATAAATTTTCAATGATAGATCTATGAAATGGTGGGTTGTAAATGTCGTAAGTTTTATAGATAGGTCTTATTTTTATGGTCCCAATCGAGCAGAGGTGAGATGGTGAGAGAAAGGTGTGAGAAATAGTCCTGTTTACGAGGATTACAGAGTGTAGGAAAAATTACAGTCTTGGATTGAGTAATTGCTCAGCCCAACCTATCTAGTACGAAACACTTAAATGGAGACGTATTTTTTTCCACTAGATACTGATTCTATTACACTATCCTCTCGTACGCACACACAAACAATTTTGTGACATCAATACGTACATACGTAGAAACGAACAGGTAACTATGGGCACATATATAATGGGGCAGGGGAGGTTTTGACCAAAACTAATAGCTTAAGGTTCATTTAGTTTATTATAACTTTAGAAAAATAAATAGGTTACAACAGTTTATACATCGTTATCATGTCATCAATGAATAATAGTTACATAAGAGAAAAAGACAAAAAAATATACTCTCATCGACCCTCCCTCTGGAATATGGAAAACCTAGGAATGATCAAGCCCGGGGGTTATTTACCCAAAAGATCAAAACTAGTGATTAACAATGGGGAGTGGGGTAGTCATGATGGGTACAAGGTATGTCTGTAATTTAACTATCCCTTTGGGCCTTCGGACTTAGTGAGAGATAGATAACAGAGAAGGTGTTATATTAGTATTTGCTGTAGAAATAAGTTCTTTCGTTCAGTTTCCACGCTCTACATTCATACAGTGAGCGCTCACAACAGGCAAACTTACCCTCTGCCGACACAGCATACGTCCAAGGAATTTATCAAACACAACATGAATTAAAGACTATTATATGTCTTGCTAATTGTGTCCCGTACAGCCCCAGAAACCTCCGTATAGGCACTGATATTTTCTCTCGGAGTTTTCGCTGGATGGGTGCGTTGGTTTATAATTTTTTTCCTGGCGGGTCTTCTTCGTCGGATTTGCAGGTATTTAATTGGGAATAAATTTGTTTTGTTCTAGGATTCTGTCGTAATGACTGGGAAATATCTCACACAGCAGAATGTTACTCCCAGGCTGATCGTGGAAAAAGAAATAGCCGTAAAGGTTCTCTGAGAAGTTGGTGGTAGAAATAATGGTTACTGTCATCTGGGTTTAATTAAATAAATTCGTGCAGAAAGTTATGCCTCATCAGGTCAGGGAACTTTATATGATTTAATATAATATATCTGGCATTGTCCCGCTCCAGTTAAATTTTTAACACAAGTGAACACTTGACCGTTCTGGTTTTGCGAAGGACTTATAAGGGTCTCAAACAATCAGATTTTGGTATAGTCAATGTTATTATGTTTGGAACATATACTTTGGGATGCCATAAGCCATCTGAACATGACTCTCTATATATTAAAAACCGTTGGATCGCAAGGTATGATCCCCTGTATAAAAGAGAAGATTGATAACAGGTAATATACTATAATAAAAATCTAACACCCGCGTTATTCGGTAAGACCTGTAAAATCACTCTGGTATTTAATTATTTATATTTAAGAAATTACACGAGTGAATAGCCAATGTATCGATTTAATGACCACTAGCTATGAACAGTTAATTACTCAAAATTTACACAAGATGAAATAGAAATAAAAGGTTAATAACCAATTTCGCTCGCCTAGCGTTTAAGATTATGTTGCACATCTATTAAATCGGGAAATAACGGATAGTTATATTATTTAATTTACATCTGGAAAACTTTGTGATGGGTTTATTTAATAGGTTTAAATTAACACAAAAATCCAGTGAAATAAATGAAGAAACTAAACGACTAAATCACTCAAGACTAATATTTTACCGTAGCACCAGAATTAATTCACTCCAATATATAAGAACTCCAAAGAAATCTTGTAAGATTCTCGTATAAGTGTCACAGGTCCTGGGAACTGTCACCAGAAGGCCCTTCACCACATTATAGTTTCTATTGTTGGCTCGTGTTTATGGCGTGATCGTATAGTGTTTATTTTTTTGGTGGTAGGCAGTGGTTGGGGAAAATACCAAGGTACCTTTCCTTGGTCGCACGATCTTAAATCTTTATGATGTCTGATATGAACATTCAACTCTTAACTCCTCACTCACAGGAGTCCAAAATACGACATGCATAGATACCCGATAGAAACGAAGTTTTAAAAGAAAGTCACAGATCTTTATTTGGCTTCTATCTTCACATAGGTTAGGTTCATCTTTCTCTGTCTTCTGTCCCTTAGACACTTTTTAACTATTTAACAAGCTATGCCAATTCTAAAGCGTCTCTGGGATTACCCTTTGATTCAAGCGTTCTACATAGACCCTGGGTTGGCATTCGAAGTCACTTTTAGGTTCTCTTCTATTCTATCGTCTATCAAATAACCAGACTCACCCTATTGTTCATCATTATCGAGTTGACCAATGATGTAATCTTACTCCAGGAACTCAGCGGTTACCCGTTATACTACCATTCTACTTTCTTCTTTCATCTGTTAAATCCTTCTCATGATGATGTAATTCGTCTCTGTAAGCAGGACAGTCATAACTGTTTAATTATCACCCTGCCTTTTCCTTCCATTTGTCTCTTAGTTTCTTGACCTTTTACTTCATGGCTTTCGATGTTCCGCCCGTCTGTTCCATTCTTCATCTTGTAACTCTGTGTGTGTCGTCATCGTTGTTCCGTATGACGTGGTGGTCTCTCGAATCCTTTCCTTTTCCCGTAACCCGCATCGAGAGTATTTCTTTCCTCCTCATAGTCAGTCCATTATTCTTTATGTTTCGTCATATCGACCCGTATGTCACTGCTCCTGTGACATAAGCTAGTTACTTCAACTCTCTGGGCACGAATGATAAACTGCCTTTTCAGCGATATCAATATACAGTTAATGAAATGAAAAGTAATAGCTACATGCTAAGTTTCACACCTTATTTGATTCAGGAAACTTTTCTGATTTGCCGCTAGACTTTCCCCGTCTCTCCTTCGTTCGATTTTCCCCTGTATCTCTCGGTCCGGCAGAAATTTAAACGTGTAAACCGTAGGTGTGAAAAACTGCTTCGTTCTTCTGGGACCACCATAGTCTTTGATCAACTGACCGCTTGCCGATTCTCTGGCAACGCCTTCTAGACGGGATGACAGAAGAAGGTAGGGAAATGCTTGATTTTCATCGCTCTAGAGATAGACCGTAGGTGTGGCTAACTAAACCTAAAACAAAACGAAACTCCTGGATCCTCGCATGATAACTGTTTACATATTAATTAGCCCGCGTGGGGGGAAATCCCCGTTGCTATTGTGCATACTAATTAGCACGCGTGGTAGAATTCCACCTGGGAAACACGTTGCGATTTAACTACACACAAATTCAGGGGCCTCGATGCTATTCGAGGGTACTATAATTATCATCCGTCAATTCAGGGAATGCTGAATTTCATCCTATCCGTCACATTAAACATGATCAATATCAACGGAAGAGAAAATACCTTATATGGAAATGACTTTTGAAAAATCATTTTATGTGTCACGCAGGAATTTTCCAAGAGAGGGTAGTGGAGATAGCCCCTACCAAAATACGCAAGTTGATTGCTATTGGTTTGGCATCTGAGATGTTAAAATACACCATTTCTGATTGGAGCTTCGCCATACAGTAGCAACGTGGATGCGTGGGCCGAATGTTGTTTATAATCTAGCACAATCTGAGTCTAAGGCATTGCAAATTCAACTCGTCAAATAGACAGTCAGACAAGCCAGGATAATGAGTAGTATCAGGATTCTAATTTAATGGACCGGGCAATGTATTTAAGCATCTTCTGGACTTTGATAGCAAGAAAACTCTACCTTTATTAATACAGAAAGCCCGGAATCCTAGGAGCCTGAACGCTAAGTCATAGTGAGATTCTAGTTAAAATAATACCCCAGACCACGTGTTAGAGGAATCTTAACCAAGTTGCCGAAATTATTTCGGCCAAAAGTCTGTATTGCCCAAAATATATGTAGGGTAAGTTGTACATTTTATAACTCTATATTGTGCATTATTAACAATTGAAAATTGTTGGTGGATGTCCAAGTTCATACGAGGCTGGCAACCTCAGCATATAGAATTATGGTTTCATGAACCATCACTGCAAGAGCTGCTGACTGCTTCATGCGGGTTTCTCACAGAGAACCCAAAAGTAGGGGTAGTCCCAAGTTCCGTATGGAGCAGGGAGTGGATGATAACAGAAATAATGTACATAATTATTATATTCACCCTTTTCAACCAGTGTGTATATGTATGTAAACATGCTCTATATAAATGCAATGGGTGTTTTCCGCTCACTGAGAGTAACATTAATGCATAGAGAGGATAAAGTGCTGAGGCAGATGGGATGGTGGAATGAAAGGGAAGGACACCTGATTTTCGTGTCAGGAGAACCAAAACTCAGGAGGGATAATTGTTTCTCTCTCATTTCATAATAGTCGGTGGTACCAATTGGTAGTACTAGTCTGTGGAACAAGTGTGTGGTATAAGTGGCCTTCAGTCAAAGCTAGACACCTACTTCAGACGGGTCTTGAAGACGCTGGACCATCTTCGTAATTACCCCACGATACTACGAGGGACGTGTTACAGCCACCAGACTTGACCAGTGACGAGAGTGAACCAGTCTACAACCTGCAAAGAACCAACATCGGCTGGAGCAGGAACCAACCGACATCTTACTGGCAGCTAAGTACCCATTCAAAACTGCCAAGTGATCTCTCTAATAACGAACTTTTCAATACAGACCAGCACATTTGATGAAATTTTAAACCGTCTAACTAATTCACCCCACCTTTATCTATTTTACATCTGTTAACGAGAATTTATTATTAAATTTGTTATCTGTAATTATACAAATTTATAGTTGATTTAATTATAGTAGCGCAAGTCGCCGATATCTAGGTGGGTTTTTTTTTCTTCAAAATTCAGATTGGCTGATCACAATCATTCATTACTCCCCAACTTCCCCAGGAGCATCTGATTGGTTCGTGTCATCAGTTCCACAATGGTGATCTTTTCATACCACTTCAATCTTTCTATTTCATGCAAGCACCCATTTTATGAAAGTCTGTAACTTCTTGGTTGTTGATGCTATCTACAGAGAAATAATATTCCTGTCTAAAAAAGCAGAAGGATAACACAATAGGAACTCTCCAATTGTTCTACTAACCTTATAAAAATCATTTACCATCCTGAAGTTGTAATCGTTGTCACTGATAACAATACATGAAACTAAAGAAGAGCTACTAAATAAAACTACATTGATAACAAAGGAAAATAATGGATAGTTGCTAAATTAAAACCAAACTCAACAACAATAAATGCATTGTACAAAAAACTGCAGTGCACAGAGAGCTCTCAAAAAGGCGGGATTAAGACAATTTGATTAAGTCAACGGTCGGTGCGGTACAACTATCAAACTGCTCTATTGTAAACTATAAATCACATTTTTATAGATACGTGCACAAAGCTCCCGGATGTTTCACCGTAAAGCTAAGATTCCTACCTGCATACGCTATTTCAATTTCGTTTTGAATCTCTACAGCACGAAGACAAAACGTTTCTCAGTTCTTGGAGTGGTTTACAAGAGCAGCAGAGGGGTATAGGTAGAGAGAAGTGAATGTGCCTGCTGCAGCGTGGTTTGGAAGACAGGATAAGTAGGTAATAAACATACAACGGTATGCTGCACGCACTTGTTAGAAAATAAAGAAGTACAAAGCTAGACAACAGAAAAGTACCAAAAGTGATACGCTCACCTGGGAATCGAACCAGGGACATACGAAAGGCGTCATCACCTTGCTACGGGAGCTAATTGGGATTAAACACACTGCCAACTCAGCACCACAAAAACAGTACTTCGTGGACAGTGGTCATTGTCTTGACTCTCCACGCATTCGTGGAATAAAGGACTGGGAATCAGAAGAATTCGCTTGGGTAAATGTGGTAATATACAGCATTATAAAGAAATAATAGTTTTAAGATGTTAAAAGAAAACAAACGCCAGGATACCCCTATTAATATCTTCCTAAGACGAAAAAAAAAAAAAACAACAAAAAACACACTGACAGCATTGACATTTATTTATTAAACTGTGCGGTATCAAAAACTTATTAGAGGCTGCATTTTCTGATGTGTTTTTAATTATGACGTTTCATAATGTCTTTAGTGTATATGAGTGATTCCTTTATATGGTTTGTACTATACTGTTTCTCACTTTAAACAATATTGTTCCGGGGACTTGTGGGCTATATTTTTTTTGCTTTAGTTTGATTTCCTGCATTTTTTAAATTTTATTCTAATTACCATTATTTTTAATATTTAATTGTTGTGTTTACTGATTAAAAAAAAGGTTTTATTATGATTACTATTGTCTGCATCAAATTAGTTTGGTGCATGTATTTGTTTATCCTTAAATTTTCTCCTTAGCTGATGTAGCTGTTATATGTTTATTTTTGTGTTGATAATATTCAGGTGTCACACGAGTCTGGCATCATAGCATATTACTGACGCATGTAACACTATTACTCCTGACATAATTCAACGTGTGCTTGCTGGCTGGGTATCATGTCTGCATTTATGCTTTAGGAAAAATGGAGGACTCACTGAGCAAGTTCTGGAAATGTGTGTGACAGAACTGTCTATTTTCTTTTTCTTGCGTTCCTCTTCTCTCCGACATTATTGAACCACCTCTCATTTTCTGTACTTAATTATGAGCGCCATTCATTGTTTACTATTGCTTCCTTTAATCATGGCATGTCTGGGTTTAACTGACCATCTCTTGTGAGATTAGACACAGGTGAGGCAATGTTGGCCTTAAAGACATGATGGTTAATTTCGTGTAGTGATACCATGAGTTCATAGGAAGATAACGACAGTGGATGTGAGCGCCCCGAATAATGAGTAAACAAAGCGGAGATGGCCAGCCAGTTGTCTTATCACTAATACGGCTGTAGTTACCTCCGATTTCTGTCTGGGAGGGAACAAGAACCCAGGTTTATTGCGTGATAGTTGTTTGTTTGCACACGAACATGTCGGAAAATATCAGTCTGGTGACCGATTAAAGATTTAAAATAAAGAATGGGATTTTGGAACACGAAAAATGATGTAATAGTTTCCAGGCAGATTTGTTTCAGGCAATAGTTACGATAAGTTGTCAATAGTGGAAGATATTATCAGTGACAGATCTATGAAGAGTGGGTTGTAAACATGATCAATATCAACGGAAGAGAAAATACCTTATATGGGAGTGACTTTTGCACTTATGTGTCACGCAGAACTTTTTCATAAGATGGTAGTGAGAATATACTTACTTACTTAGTCGTTCCCCTTCTACCGTGAGGTGTAGAGGTTTGGAAGAGAGAGCGCCAGACTATCCTATCGGCTGTCTTCCTCCTGGCTTGGTTCCATTCTAGTCCTCGGTCCTTCAAAGATTGTCCTTCAAAATGTTGTCCTCCCAGCGGACTCTGGGTCGTCCTGGGGGTCTGGATCACACCAATCACATTGTATAGATTTATATAATTATCTTCAAATATTATACTCATACAATCGTATACTGTTCAAATACTTTATGAGTGCTGATTATATGCCACCCTAATAGATTGTGTTGTACTTTTATCTAATATACTGTATGGAGGCCCTGATGATCTAGTTTTCATTACAATATACTTATTCTTAATATTATATTCTTAATAACTTATATTCTTAATTTTATGATCAGGTACTGTTAATGTATGCTGTTATACTTCCTTGTAATGTTGCACTGTCCTTAAATTAATACTTTCAGTACGCTGGAGAATGTTTGAGTAACAGTAATAAAAGATGAGCAAGAGGAAGGAAGAATGCAAGAGGGGACTGTGTCCGATTTTCAACCCTTGGCAAATTAATTGCTTTCATATATGTCTATCTAACTATCGACCTTGTCTGATTCTGGTCTTGAGTTTGGGACGCAAAGACAGCGAGGAAAGTAACTGTTTACCCACCTCATCTTGATGAACCTAAAAAAAAAAAAAAAAAAAAAGTCCCTCTGAGTCATTCAGTTGAACACCGTATGAACATTTTACAAGTTCTTATAACATACCTCTGAATAAGTCTCAAATCACTAATTTACAGTACGAAGAATTTGATTCTTGTGTCTTCTTGTTATTGTTTGTTGTTGTTGTTATTATTATTATTATTATTGTTATTATTTTTTTTTTCAAATTCATTATTATTATTAATTTTTTGTTGTTGGTTTTTTTATTATTTTTATTTTATTTTAAAAACACTTTAATTATGATGATTATTGCAAATTTAATATTACTTTTATAATGATAAATGCCTTAATAATGCTTAAAGTAAATGTGAGGATGAAAGGATATTAGTATACATGATGAGAGAGAGGAAGGGCAGAATGCACTGACAAACAACATTTTTCTTTCTTATATAAGAATAAGTGTTCTTAGGTCAGTTTCTTGCGCTGATTTCAAATCTGAAATCCGTTTATCTCTATCACGTCAGATTCTTAAGATATTTGGGAATAAATATATTTTTGGGAAACCGTTATTTGCTCCGTTTCATTTTTACTATATAACTTATTAAAAATTAATAAAATGCAAAATAATTCTACTTTTTATACTGCTAAAAGATGCATGACATATGTTACGTTATTTTTCAAATAGTTACTGTATTTTGAAATAATTCTGAGCGAAATATGGCTTCTAGAAGTTGTAGAAATTCGGCTGATCTGTTCTGTTACGTGTGCGGATATTTTACCGATCGTGTTCACCAGAAAAACTTTACACCATTACTAAAGAAAGCATATGAACGTTATTTCGATTCGAAAGTTGATGATGCAAATAAATCTTGGAAGCCAAATGCAGTTTGTTCGACTTGTGCAAATACATTGGCAGGTTGGTTACGAAAATCGCCGAAGCATAAGTCGATGCCTTTTGGAGTGCCAGTAATATGGCGTGAACCGACAAATCACGCTACTGATTGTTACTTCTGCTTGACAAATATCCATGGTTTTACTTTTAAAACTAGAAAGTCTGTGGTTTATCCAAATATTGAATTGGTTTCGAAACCAGTGCCTCATGATCCAATCACATGTCCAATCCCATTTCCACCAGAACAATATCCGTTGGACGTGAATGAACCATCAGAAAGTGATAGTTTATCTGCTTTAGAAACTAATTCTGACTCGGATTATATACCGGTGAATGATGGTGTTCACTTAATTAACCATTCAGAACTGTCAGATCTAATACGTGATCTCGCTCTTACCAAAGGACAAGCGGAATTACTCGGTTCGCGACTCAAAGAATGGAATCTTTTAGCGCCCAATACTCAGATATCTAAATTTCATCGTAGACACAGAGAACTTGTTCAATACTTTGAGATGGATGATGGCATTTGCTATTGCAAAGATGTAAACGGTCTAATGGTGCACCTCGGTCATGAGCACATAGTCAACGAATGGCGACTTTTCATCGACTCTTCCAAGACTAGTCTAAAAGCCGTGTTATTGCATAACGGAAATTTATTTTCATCAATTCCAGTCGCCTACTCTGTTCATATGAACGAAACTTATGACAATATGGCTATACTTTTGGCAAAAATAAAGTACAATGACTACCAATGGGGGATTTGTGGAGACCTAAAGGTCATTGCAATGCTCACGGGCATGCAGACTGGGTATACTAAATTTTGTTGCTTTCTATGTGAATGGGACAGCCGCAACAGACAGGAACATTATGCAAGAAAGGTGTGGCCTATCAGGGATCGTATGCAGCTCGGGCATAAAAATGTAATACATGAGCCATTAGTTAACAAAGACAGCATCATTTTACCACCGTTACATATAAAGTTGGGGCTCATGAAGAATTTCGTAAAAGCGTTAGATAAAACGAGCAAAGCTTTCACTTATCTTCGAGAAAAGTTTCCGCAAGTTAGCGATGCAAAGATAAAGGAAGGTATCTTTGTAGGACCTCAGATTAGGAAAGTTATTGCAGACAAACAATTCGAGAACTTGTTACATGGTAGTGAACTTCGCGCATGGCTGGCATTCAAATCGATCATCGATAACTTTCTGGGAAATCACAAATCTGTCGACTATGTGCATATTGTTAAGCAGTGCATAGATGCATACAGAATTATGGGCTGTAACATGTCCCTCAAAATCCATTTGCTCGATTCGCATCTTGACTTTTTCCCTGACAACCTTGGCGAAGTCAGCGATGAACGTGGAGATCGATTCCATCAAGATATCGCCGTAATGGAGTCACGCTATCAAGGACGGTGTAGTGTGACCATGCTTGCCGATTATTGTTGGATGCTTCATCGCGATGTACCACATGTCATTCACCGACGAAAGTCGACTGCAAAGAAATTCAAGCCTACATAACTGTTACACTTCTTGTATGAATGATGTTGTAATACTGTATGCGTTGTTAAAAAACTTGAATTGCGTATTTCTAGAGATCCCGACCTGATAGAGAAAAACGGTTTGCAGATTTAAAAACAGCGCATTAAAATTGACCAGAAAAACATAGAAATGTTAGAGAAAGAAAAAATGGGACTGTTCTACTTGGGTCTGCAGGGGGTGGGATTTTAGGCCTTGACGTATCGTCTGGTTGCGTACCATGTCTCTTCTTGTTATTTCAACCACCTTCCTCAGATACCTCATTTCTGAGGTTTGGATCTGGCTTTTGTGAGTTTTAGTCATTGTCCATGACTCACATCCATATGTCAAGACTGGGAAATAGGTGGAGCGGTATACAGCCATCTTCGTTTTCTTACCAGCCTCTCTCTTGCTGAGGAATCTTCGATTTATGGCCTAAAAAAGTCTCCCAGCTGCTGCTTTTCGAGTGGCCAACTCTTCTTTGATGCCTCCCTTTCGGTCTATAATAGCTCCGAGATATTTAAAGTGGTCGACCTGCTCCAGGACTTGTTCTCCCAGCTTAATCTGATGTCTTCTTTCTTCTCGTGATATCACCATGGATTTTGTGTTAGAACTGCTTATGACCATTCCTCTCTTCTCCAGCTCTTCCTTCCAGACTTGCAGGTTGGATTGGAGATGTGCCTCTGATTTAGCAATCAGGGCAACATCGTCAGCAAATGGTAGTGAGAATATACCCCTACCAAATACGCAAATTGATTGCTATTGGTTTGGCATTTGAGATGTTAAAATGCAACATTTCTGATTGGAGCCTTGTCATATAGTATAGCATTGTGAATCCGTGGGCCGAATGTTGCTTATAATCAACATTCACATTCTGAGTCTACGGCACTGCTAATTAAACTCGTCAAGAAGAGAGTCAGACAAGCTAGAATTAGGAATAGAATTATGATTCTACTTTAAAGGACCGGACAACGTATTTGAGCATCTTGTGGACTTACACAACAAGAAAACTCTACATTTACTAATACGGAAAGCCCGACATTCTAGGAACCTGAACGTGAAGTCATAGTGGGTTCTGTTATAAAGTAATACCCCAGACCACGTGTAAGAGGCATCTAAACCAACTTGCCCAAATTATTTTTCGGAGCCAGAAGTATGTACATTGCCCAAAGTTATTTGGGGTAAGTTGTACATTTTTTCATTCTATATTTTGCTATATTAATATGTGAAAATTGCTGGTGGATGTCCAAGTTCATACGAGGATGGCAACCTCAGCATATAGAATTATGGTTTCATGAACCACCACTGCAAGAGCTGCTGACTGCTTCATGCGGGTTTCTCATAGAGAACCAAAAACAGAGGTAGTCCCAAGTTCCATATGGATCGGGTGTGGATCATGACAGGAGTAATGTACATAATTATTATATTAACCTTTTAACCAGTGCATATGTATATGTAAACATATTTTATATAAATGCAATGGGTGTTTTCCGCTCACTGAGATTAACATTAATACTCAGAGAGGGTAAAGTTCTGAGGCAGATAGGATGGTGGAATGAAAGGCAGGGACACCTGATTTTCGTGCGAGGAGAACCAATACTCAGGAGGGATATTTCTCTCTCATGTCATGATACTAGTCGGTGGTACCAATTGGTGGTACTAGTATGTGGAACAAGTGGGTAGTATAAGTGGCCTTCAGTCAAAGATAGACACAAACATCAGACGGGTCTTGGAGATGCTGGACCATCTTCGTAATTACCCCACAACACTACGAGGGCCGTGTTACAGCCACCAGACTTGACCAGTGAGGAGAGTGAACCAGTCTACAACTTGCAAGAAACCAACATGGGCTGGAGCAGAAGCCAACCAACATCTTACTGGCAGCTAAGTACCCACTTAAAACAATCATTTTAGAGCATAATTCCATCACCTGGAGCAAGGGGAGAAATCCCATGACAATGTGTGAATCAAAGTTTTTGTGTTGCCTTTGTTAAAAGTACCTTTTCTACGATGCCAGATTTATGGGGCACCCGATACAATTTTACTTTGTCGAGTAGCTACCTGGGTATGTCAATTTTTAGCACGTTCCTAATGATGGCTGGGGGGAGGGGGGTGAATTATGTGTGTACCACTTACAGAAAGTGAGAATAGATAGAGAAATAGAACGAGGGAGAGAGAGAGAGAGAGAGAGAGAGAGAGAGAGAGAGAGAGAGAGAGAGAGAGAGAGAGAGAGAGAGAGAGAGAGAGAGAGAGAGAGAGAGCGAGACAGCAAGGACTGAAGGAAAGGACAGCGAGATTGCCAGTAAGAAGCTTTAACGGACGACGAAACAGTTCCCATAAACAAGCTGTTAAGTACTTGTCATAAACCGAATTTTTTCTGGGGTCTTTATATGGCAGGGTCTAACAGGAGGAGAAGCCATGTTAAAAGATACTGGTTTTAAACCAGAAAGAACGAATGTGTCACCCTTTACACAAAACGTGATAATTCCTATATTAACGTAAGGAAAGTCTTTACCCAACCTACCTTTTCGACGCCACGTGATCTCACATGACAGATAAATATACCAAATATACCTGAAAAATTGGCGAAAGCAGTTGTCTAACATTAATTCTAAAGCCAAGTTTCCGGAACTACGGTCCCCTTGTCTCCTACAGATTTTTCAGCTATCTACGGGAGGAGAGGGTCTGGAGAATGCATAATGGAGGTACTATGGTTTTTCCTTTGACGTATGTAGCTAAGCGTTACGGTGTGGTGCAGTTTTTCTTATTTTGTAAAATATGCTGCACGACTAGCCTCAGACCATGTTTCCTCAAACCTTTCATCCATCTACGAAGATAATTCTATAGTCTTATGACTAGGTATTGCCGAAACCCGACGCTTGTGAGTCGTACACAAATATAAGGAAAAAGACCACCAAGAAACTATTGATAAGTAATTGAATTATGTACAACAACACCAACAACATGAAAAAACAGGGAACAGTGGTCAGTTAAGTTGAACACAATCCATCCAAAAGACAATTGTCGCATAGAGATTTATGATCAATAAATTTTCTATATTCTTTTCTTTTCTACCCGTGTCCTCTACTTTATTATCGCTCTTTTATCCTTTTTCCTGGGTTTTTTTTCGCATTCGTTCGTTTGCGACAAAATATTATTTTCCCATTCTGACTTTGCCGTTTCTTTCCTTATACTGGTAACGCATCGTATTGCATAATCGTGTCAGTCCCTGGATGGGACGAAATAACTGAATATCCGTCTAGTCAGACAAGAGAGCAGACATATCGTCTAGCATTTCCATCTCACACGGCACTCTACGGCCAGTTTCTTAGACGGAGGTGTCAAAGACTCGAAGTGGCAGTTTATGGCAATCTCTTGGTTTACGTAAGAGGAGAGGGAAAGACCGGGGGGGGGGTGTGTTCGAAATAATGTGGGATCCTTTGTGTCGTAAAAATTAACAGTGATGCAACGTCAAAATATCTCCAATGATACAACGTAGGGATAAAAAACCAATGCGTAAGCTGCTGGAATACATAATCGCCCGCGCCGCGGGTCATCAGGTGTTAGACTTGAAGGCAAAACGGAACGAGGATCAAAAGACAAAAATCTGACTGAACGCATACTTGAACTAGCGAGGTTAATGGACGCAAATTGGTGGGGCAAGGAGGAAAAGTCACGTTCCCCCCCAAGTTGACATAAAGTAAGGAATTCGACAGAAGGGACCTTGGATATGATACGCCACAGACATTTATTGGACGCTTTTGCGATACCAAGCCTTTTTTTTTTTGAATTCAGCGGCAAACGCAGATGTTTGAAAGATTACAAAATTCAAAAAGTAACTTTTTCTTAATATTAATGTTAGGAACATAAAAATTAGCTGGCCGGATGGCCCATTCTGAGCAGTGAAATAATATACTTTCATTTATACAGACGGACAGATAATAAGAAAGATAATGACAAAAGACGGGGTTGTTCACATCAGCGGAAGACTGCATTGAATCAAACATGCCACTATTTGCACAAAAATCGTAACCTTGAGACTCAAGTGTTCAAATTTAGTTAGAATGCAAGAGGGGGGGAGTAGCGGACAGTAGTGGCTAAAAATAACTTAGGAGGCAGGTTCGTGCAGTTTTACATGTGTTAGTCCAAAAAAACAAGTGAAATTGTGGGAAAAAGATAAATTGTGACCGACGTACATTTTAAAAATTGAGATATACTCCTGACTTTTTTGGGAAAAGATAAAATGTGACTGACGTACATTTGAGAAAATAAGATGTAATTTTTGACTTTATTTTCAAATTTTGAATTGAAAAGCTTGGTCTTCTGATCTGATTGGCCAACGCATTTTATAGTAGCGGGATAGAGACGCACATATTTGCCATTCGACATAAGTCTGTCCAGTAACACAGTCATTACTTGTAGTGGTGATTTCCCAGAAATAATACATAATATTCAGTGGGACACCATACTATAGCCAGCAGCTCAGCAGAGTTTTGCTAGCACTTATTTACTGTGTACTATATTCATATTTCTGGTAAGACTGAAATTAATTCTTTATACATTTTAATATTTGTTTAAGGTTCGAGTGATTTGATACTGCAATAGCATAATCTGTTCCTTACAACAAGTAAGGGTTCGCTCTAGACCCCCCGCCCCAGTTCAGGGTCTAGAGACAAATAAAATACATAAACTCCAGCAAGGATTAGGAAGGACAGATCAAGTGTTGAGATCAATGAAACATATTACCTATCCTATTTTTAGGGGAGGAAACTAATAAACATATTTCAGAATCTGTAGTCTGGGAGAACCTATCTGATGTGAAACCACCATGGTAAAATGTGCTGTATGGTCAGAGAGATCTGACCTGTCTATATGGTGTTGTTGTTGTGTAGTGTTGTGTCCAGACATGGTTAGAGAATGGAATTTTGACACATAGCCAATACTTTGATTGCAGAGCTGTGAGTTTCAGTTGGCACCAAGGTGGTGTCAAACGAGTTGTTGATTTTACCCGAGTGGATCCGTGCAGTAACCTTGTGTCAGAGCAGCCTATTATTGCCCCCAAGCACGGAGAGGTGGGGCCACCAGATCTCAGCACCAGAGCTACATCTTCAAAGTTGAGTGAGCCTCTGGTCTGCTGAGAATTCACCAACTCAACGTAGTTACTAACAATCCCATAAAATTCCTGCAATTTACTGGACACTGTGTAGTCAATATAGACTGGAGTGATGAGGCCACCCCAACAGCACAACCATTAAACGGTCTCCCAAATTAGATGACTACTATAAACACTAATAAAACTAAATAGTCTAGTAACATACATATGTACACTCTTGCATTTATTATGTAATATTCCATGCATTTCTTTCATAATTTCTAAACCTTTCATATGTTCTGGCCGAAATAAAACTCGGTCCAGATCAAATAAATGTAAGATAATTTCTATCAAAATTTTACACCCTTGAGTTAGTTCAGTGTATTATAACATTGGTTAATATTATTAGACTTAGTAAATATCTGTGTGTGTGTCTATAAACTATCACACCACATTACATATCATTACCCTAGACATTTAACGTAGCCACATTCATTAGAAAAAAAAGATAAGTGTGAGGTCGTAGTGGTAGCGAGAAGGGCCTTCTGACAACTCTCAGTTACATTTTATCTCAGGAGCCTTCACAGCTGACCTCATGCATCACACGTAGTACCATCACCACCATACAATACCATCAAACCCACTACACTTTGTCTATTTCATATATCTTAACCGGAGTTTTAGATTTCATTCACTCAGTAACTTCGCAGTCAAGACTAGAACAACCTACGTTCGATTCCTAAGAATCTCTGTTGATAGAAGATGGCATTTAGTTGGTCGAAGTGGATTTAGTTCTTAGTAGTTCTGTGTTGAGGTAAATATAATCTAGTATTTTGCGAGTGATTAAGTGTTAAATCGCTTATTATATTTCACTAGTTTCTTTTGTGCAGAGTGATTAAATTATAAGTCTGTTATATTCTCTAGTTGACGTGTTTCAGTGGAAAGCAGAATAAATTATAATTTCTAGCTTAACTCATGCAGCGATAATAAATTTAACTACTAGAAATCAGTCGAGAATATTTAAACAAACTGATAACTGCACTGATTCATCATTGAGTATTGACGAAATACACATGTATTTCTAATTCATGATGATTGATTTTATAGATATAACTTATTTCACGGGAAGTTTTAAACGATAAGTCAAGCTCTCTGCTTGCAGTTTATAATGTAAGTTATAACCGAGTACATAGTATGTATAAGTATTTTATATGTTGTTTTTCTTTATTCAGTGAAAACTGGGGTGACCCAACTCTACCAGCGTTTTGTACGGAGAAATATCTGTGAAGAACAAAAACATTTTTTCTTAAAGACTTGGGTGTATAAAATAAAACCTGTCTAGATTGCATTGGCATCCAGAACGACAGAGTACCCATTACATAAACTTTTTTTTTTAAAGATTTAATGAAGTAACGGGCCCATCGAGCCTGATTTAATTCTTCCAGAGAAAAACCTCAAATACATTTCAAGCAAAGTATTAATATCAGTAACCTTCCGACGGAGTTGTGACTAGTGGTGGTGTGACCAAATAAAGTCCTATACTGAGAGAAGGCAGTTACCTGACATTCCTAATTACTAGAAACCTAAGCTATTGACACTGTGCTCGCTGTTAACGTTCGTGCCTGGACAATTTTAATGTGACAGAACCAGATATCCTGAAATAAGTATAACCAAGAAAACGTTCCCTGAAGTAGTGAATTCAACCCGTCTTTTTGGAACTGGGGTTCTCTTGGCCAAGACTACCATTGGAGAGTCTGTATGTGCATGTCCTAAAAATTGTGTTTCTAGAAATTGCTACAAAAGCTGTAAGTACGAATGAAAGCACGTGATCACGGCTGACTGAATAGAGTGAATGCAGGACTGAGTGATTCCTTTATTGTTGTATTTTGGCACCCATTTTGCTGTCTAAAATTTCTTTATGCAAGTTTGTTTTGTTGCTAACAATATTTTTCCTTAGGATAGATCAGAGTATCCAAGTCTGTTCATACCTTTAAAGGGAAATCTTAGACTAAATCATATGTATCCGTGACTCTTTGGGGCTATCACTTTTCTTCTAACAGGACTACGGGCTATACATCGAGGGAAAAGATCATACCAACGGGTCTATCATTCTTGTAGCAATTCATTGACTTTATGACTATTTGTATATGTTTAAATGTAATTTTATATGTTGTGATGGAAGTTTATTTTGATAATTAAACTTCACAATTAAACTTAATCAGTGTGGCGGTCAGTTCGTTCCAAAATATCTATATTTTCAGTTGTCATAGGTTCACGTGTTGTGCGTCTATTGTCGTCACTTATGTGTGTGGGTATGTGAGGACATATATATTAATATATATTCTATTAGATTTGTCTGACTAATCTAACTCTGTTGTAGATGATAGGCTGACTGAGAGAAGTTTCTCGAGTGTCAGAGACAGAATCTAATATAGTTCCTCCACCTCACTCGTGAAATCTATTTCTATTTTATCACCTCCCACTGAGATTTCCCTTATTTCTATATCTATTCAGAAGGGACCAAACTAAGTCTTAATCACCTATCACAAATCTACGACAACAATATAGCCTTGCTTTCTAAGCCCATAGGACTGAATTAGAAAGACCCGTATACGCTTTTTTTTTAATATTCGTAATTTCAATTTTGCTATGTAATTGATGCGTGGTGTGGTTCCGCCAATATCCAGATTTCCTCTGTTTTAAGTCCGTCTTTCGTGTAGATTTTCACAGCTTATTTTCGGCTTATCATCTCACATGTTATAACTCTTTTGTGTTTTATATAGCGACTTCTGATAGCAAAGAGTTGGTATGAATATGTTGCATATCAGCAGCCGGTTCCATGGACATTTTATGGACTAGCTGCGCCAGTTGGTAAGCAACTTCGCTTGCCTTTTTCTTTGTCCTTCAAGTTGTCCATTGTGAATATTGATTCTTTGCATTTCAGCACTCCACGGAGCACTGATCTTTAATAAATACACGCCAAGCCTTCCTATATTGTGCTATAAGTTCAAGGTCTTCCATACAGTGATAAGTTGACTCAGAAATTCTGTCGATTTTCTCAGCGCTAGAACTGCCCATTTCTTAACGTTTTGTCTCCTCTCCTCTACTTTTCCGTTGGGTCTACTGTAAAATTCCAGACCCCATCAGTGTCCATCTTCATTTAGACAGCCCTACGATGTCTCTTCACTCATGCATCTGTTGCTCTTCTACACAGAGCCGACCGAATACTTTCAAACTGGCCACGGTGTATTTTCAGATGTCTAAAAATAATGGGAGAGCTACCTAATTAGTATTCCTATGCTCTCATCTATAATCTAACTTTTCGCGAGAAGACGGGAAAACGAAAACACCTGCATGACCAGGGCCTTTTTTTGTGTACCTGAGCTGCGTGGTCTTCGGATCCTTGGCAGGCCGGGCGCTTCTCAAATCTCCCAGTCAACCTGTGACGTTATTCTTTTATTTTGTTGCATCAAGGAGAATCCCCGTTCCGCCAAAGCCTTTGTCACTGGCCAGTCCCGCCGGTCTTTGTGGCCATCTTCCTCAACAAGAAATAGAGCAGATGTGCTCAAAATTATAGACAAACACGGCAACTTTTATGTGATGTGGACAATGCAGTTATCGTATTTCAGTCACTATAAGCCAACAAATACTCTTTCTGTTATGTAAGCGACACTTAGTTAAGTTAAAGTTGCACTGGGTTAACATATTTCTAACTGAACTTTGGTAAATATTTCTCGGTTAATTATTTTTCTAATCTTAATAAGTGAAGTGTTTTGCTAAGTAACTTAATTGTAGGGTGGATATAATCTCCATGAAGGGGGGAAAAAATAACCTAAAGTTTTACTTGAGATAAATTCATAAATAAATTAAGGCGTTCGACCTCACAAGTCTGGTGTGTAAATTGGTGGAGTTTTTTGTGTGTGGCGGGCCTCCAGCAAAAGGGGAAAGCCCCGACGCATTTGTAACTTGTATCATTTCATTATCACAGTATTTATGGTTATCACTGGGAACGACACATGCCCTTCATCCCAGGCGGATTATGGGAGCCGCCTTTAAAAAAAAATTACATTTTGCCTCATATTAGCGAGGCGCGTGCCGTTCACCCTAGTCGGTTATATTAGGGCGCATGTCCAAATATAAAAGACCTTTAGGTCTAATGAAGGAACCGTCTGAATATATATATATAGTTTGTGAATGTGAGCTCCCTGTTATAACAAGGGGTCAGGAGAGTTTTTTTAACCTTTACCCGGAACACTCAGAGTGAGATACACATCCTCTGGTTGCTTGCCTTTTTTGGCCGTAGCGAGCCACGCCCGAGAATGTAAGTGCATGTGGGACCGACACACCAACGCGAACGCGCGTCGCGAGCTGCAGTAGTGTGTTAGGTACCAGCTTATTGTACCTGTACTTTGTGAAGGGGGAGAGGGGTGAGTTTTAATTTGTGAAAAGGAGAGCTGGGGGTTAATTTGCACATATGTATTAATGGTTATAATTTGCTGCCATGTAATAATAATTAATATTCTAACGGGTATTATTTATGTATGTGGGCGTATGTCTCTTTTCAAACAACAACCAGTTCAATCGCTCGCCAGTCAAGGAGCAAAACATCGCTTTAATGGTGGTCAGGACCGAGCAGCAGCCAAACAACTTCTTAAACAACACAGTCACTCAGCCATACGGAGTCTGTTTAACTACAACTGTGCTGGCTTATACGTTATAATGAGCTTAATAAAGCGCTCCTCATAGCAGCACAGGGGAGCTGCGCTAATGTAATGGTTACCACACTGCGCTGGCGATCGGGTGATCCAGGTTCGAGCCCTGGCGAGAACATTTGAAACAGTGTCGTCGACCGGGACTTGGACTGGAATAATTCGAGCCCTGGCGAAGACATTTGAAACAGTGTAGTCGACCAGGTACTGGAATAACCTGAACGGCTCCTGAGCCGACCCAGCTCTAATGAGTACCTCCGAAATCGGCGAGTGTCTGCCTGAATGGCGAGATGACACCTGTCATTGTACAGGGAAAAAAAGGGATACTCACGTAACATAATTCTCAGGTTAGACATATTAACCGGAGATTTCACCTCGAGTAATAGCAGGTGTACGAAAAAAAAAAAAAAAAATAGCCGCACAGAAGGGTACTCAGTCGCCTTGTGACTTAAACCCCTTAGGGCCGAGATCTCATCTAGGTCTAAAAGCCCAGTGTGTTGGGTCAGCACACTGTAAAAGTAATTGTTGTTTCACATGTGATGCCATAATGCTTAGTTCTGTTTTCTCTAGACAGGAAGATAATCTTGTTTACACTCATTTCCTGAATATATATATATATATATATATATATATATATATATATATATATATATATATATATATATATATATATATATATATATATATATATATATATATATATATATATATATATATATATATATATATATATATATATATATATACTTACTTACTTACTTAGTCATTCCTCTTCTAATGTGAGGTATAGAGATTTAGAAGAGAGAGCGCCATACAATCCTATCAGCTGTCTTCCGACCTGGTTCGATTCTAGTCCTGGGTCCTTCAGAGAGTGTCTAATCTTGTCCTCCTAGCAGACTCTGGGTCGTCCTGGAGGTCTGGATCCCTGGCTCTTAGCCTCCCATACCTGCTGTGGCAGCCGATCTTCTCCAATTCTGCAGAAATAGCCAATCCATCTTAGTTGGGATTGTTCTACTTGGGTCTGCAAGGGTTGGGTTTTAAGGACTTGACGTATTGTCTGGTTGCCGACCATGTCTCTTCTTGTTACTTCAACCACCTTTCTCAGATACCTCATTTCTGAGGTTTGGATCTGACTTTTGTGGGTTGTAGACATTGCCATATATATATATTTGTATTTTTAATTTTTGATTGGAATGGCTTGTTTTCTTTAATAAATTGTTGTAAATTCATTGAGACCAGACACTCAGTTTCCCCAATCTTTATTTTGTCACTCTCTATGTGTCTGATCAGAATAATAGAGAGAGTGGGTGGCTACAACTAAAACATAAGTGGGGGTGCAAATAAAGATCGAGGTCTCTTAGTAGCCCGTTATCTTGGCGGTTGTATGTCACTCAACCCTCACACCCTGTGAGCGGTCTGTCCTACCACTTCTGCGCTCCATTTAAATTGGCAGTCCAATTTGGATGCGTTTGCCTTTGTTTTGGCATTACCGCCTCTTTGTGTGCGTCTAATTCGCTTGGTTTCAAATTTCTGCTGCAGTCTGTGCAGCTTTTCTTTGCTAGTTTAGTGTGCAAACATTCCAGGTGCACAATCTAGAAATTATCAAAGAAGAAAAAATCTTGAGTCAGCAACCCAGACTACTTTTCATTTTCTCTGGGCTTCTACTTGAATATCTTTAACTGAGTACCTTCTTCTGTCATGGATGACCGTCTGACTTATTGGTATTACTTGCTTCGGATGGCTCTATTAAATCTGTTGATTTTTCTTTTTTTCGCTTACAGTTTCTACACGATGGAGCAGCTAGTCCCATGCCTAATCCTTCTTTGTCACCCTCTATGACGTGCATTAGGTTACAGTGTTACTATTCTTTGATCCTCTTTCGGACCCAGGTAACACGTGGCGACTGTGAAGATGCTTACTAAAGTTTTATTTCTTTGAAATTAAAAAAAAAATCAAGGTACTGTATTACTGACGTGGATAATAAACCATCCTGTAATTCTGTAGACCGTGACTTCTATTCTTGTACATTTGCTTATCTTCAATGTATATCTCTCACACCAGGCAACACAATACTTTACGTAACCAAGCAACCACTTTCTAATATAACACTGAACACCGTCAAATGGAAGATACACAGTTAAAATATTTTTAAAAAAATTAAATTCAGTGGATAAAAATGTACTGTTAATCTCTTGATGGGTTATTTATTATTAGGACAGATGGAGTCTATAATTGTAAGTAATATATTCAAATGCAAACAAACAGTAACTTTCCTTTTATTTCTTCAGACAAGTATATTCAGAATATGCTTTCTGTTGACTATTGCCACGTGACCGCATAAATCAATAGATGTGTGCACCAAAGCTGTAAAGGTCACTAAGGGGCAACGGAACATTATAACGAATGTAAAATTTACAGTAAAAGCGGGATTTCAAATTAAAGAAAAGGCGCCTGAAACAGGCTATATACATGCAAACAATCCACACAAATCAAATACAGCACTACAGATTAATAGATTGAAGTGACTCTCAAGTTTGGGACCGGAAGGAAAATTCAGCTTGGGAAAGGTGTGTTAATGTGTCTAAACCATAAAGAGAATGCTGCTGTGAGGAATTAACTTAGAGTGATCAGATTTTAAAATGAAAAATAATAAAAGGGTCACTTTACCAAGACGGCGAAGAAGTATGTAAGGCATTTGTGCTCTTATTAAATAAATCTATAATACACATTTCAACACATGCTGCATTTATCAGATATTGTAGGAAGGAAACCTGAAGAATGGCGAATAGGAAAATAACGTGAAAGAAGGCGAAGTTCTTAAACCAGTACACCACACCCCCGGCCTTTTATATTTAGAAGGCCCGACCTCCCGCTTACACGAAGTCTACAACAGCGACTACTCCACTATATAAAATATACAGAAGGTATACCCGAACTTCTGGACAAAAGAAATGTTTGGTCCAATGTTCCTCTGCTGGATGTACCTTCGATATTTCTTTTATGATGACTTTTTTTATTTATGTGTTTGCTACTTTTCTTTGTAGCACGCCCCTTTCAACCATCTACCATGTACATGGAGCTGTTGATTATATCAGGACGTGTTTCATTTATTGTAATATGTTTTTGTTTGTATTTATTTTATACTATATTATCTCTAGTAGGTATTTTTCCTTTTGTAGTTATAGTTCAAAATGGCCTTTTTTTATCCAAAATATGATATTTTCTAATCTGGTATGTTTTTAATTTTCACTGGACGGTTTATTTGGTTAATCCGTATGTATCTGGGGGGAGTCTTTCACCAGTGTGGACTACTGGCTCGGATCCTTATTTATTTTTTACATGTTAGCTTTAGTTTTTGTAATATAGTGTTTTATTAACTTTTGCACTTCTGATGGGGTCTTTGTGCCTATGAGATTTTCTACACTCATTTCTACCTTGTGGTTACTACAGTATGTCTTAATGTTTTGCCTCTGCTGGTCATATTTTTTGCAGTCCACCAGAAAGTGTCTAATTGTGTTTGGTTCTTGACACTCTTCACATGTGTGTTCCTCAATTATGAAATATCCAGTTCCAAGCTTGAGCCTCAGCAATTTTTAATTAATCATCTTGTATTTGACATTTTTTGCGTGTTTATTTTAGGATTTTATATGAGTGTCTTGCTTTTTTACTTTGGTCCCATGCTGTTTTCCACTCTTTAGTTATTGCTTGAGCAATTAAGCTCTTAATTTCAAACTTCCCTAAGCCTACTTCAATTGTGTTATAGCTAGTTCTTCCCCCTTTGGCTTCTTTGTCTGCAAGCTCATTTCCTGCTATCCCCACATGTGATGGTATCCATATTAGTGTTACACTGCATCCTATAGTGTGCAGATATGTATTGACCTGTAGTATTTCCTCTATAATATCTGGCCTGCTACATTCATTTCTGTTTCTGATAGCTAATACTGATGAAAGGGAATCTGTGAGAATGGTTACTTTATTTGGTGGGTTTCTGCAGCTATTTCTAAAGCTTTTAGGACTGCCACTAATTCTGCTGTAAAGATGGATGTATTATCTGTTACTTTGTATCTTTTATAAATTTTTAATTTTGGTATTGCTGTTCCTGCTCCTAATTGTCCTTCTTCATCTTTTGATCCATCTGTATATATAGTTAGGCTATTATTTATATACCGTTCTATGTACTCTAGTGCTTTACTTTTTGCTGAGATTATGTCGTTAGATTTGCCTATGATTTTTGATACGTGGGAGTCAGTTTCTGTCACTTTTAGTTCCCATTTATGCTTTAGACTGAGCACTACTGTTTATCATATTAAATAGGTTTGGGTGTTGATCCACTTCATCCATTGTTTTCCACCCTAGCACTACTGTTTATCATATTAAATAGGTTTGGGTGTTGATCCACTTCATCCCTTGTTTTCCACCCTAACGGGTATCTATTATGGTTTAGTGGAATGTGGCCTATGTACTGGTTACCCCTATCAAAGGTTTTGTGTGCTGGGTGAGTTGGATCTTTTGCCACTCTTGCCCAGTAGCTGAATCTCAGTTCTTTTCTCCTTAGCTCCAGGGGTATAATGCCTAGCGCTACTTCTAATACCTCTGCTTATGTTCCCTTTGAGGCACTTGCTATTATTGACAGTGCCTGGTTTTGGACTGTGTCTAGCTTTTTCTTATTGCTCGGGGCGGCTGATGCATAGACAACACTGGCATAGTCAATAATAAATTATTTATAGAAGGTTAACATTGTCTTACTGCAGGCTCCCCAACCACTTCCTTTCATATATCTTAGCATGTTAATAAGTCCCCTACTGCTTTGCACGTATAGGTCTATGTGTTTGTTCCAGTTTAGTTGCTGGTCTGGGACCTCAAGACGCAGCAATAGAGACCGCAGTCAGCGACTCATAGCTTGACTGCCTGCGTCAGGACCAGCGAACCAGAGCTGGTCAAGACCGCACTCCACCTCCACGTGGTGGTCCTGGAAACAGTCTGCAGCAGTGCAGGCTGGCTGAGCGAGTGCGGATCGAAATGGGAAGGCAAACCCGGTCCTAAAAAATGCCGTGCTGAAGTCGGATGTGTCGGCCGAAAGGCGCAGATATCGCAGCTTCGCTGGAAACAGACACAACGCAACCAACGTCCTTTTCAGGACGAACGAGGAAGAAGAAGAAGAAGAAGAAGTTGCTGGTCTAGTACCATACCAAGAAATCTAGTTGATTTTGCTGTGCATACTTTTTGCTCATTAATGCTTATGTCAATTATATTATATTTAATTACACGCCCTCAACTGAAGATCTTTTCTACGGTTTTTTTTAACGTTTAGATTAAATCCCCAGTTGTGCATCCAGTCAGATACTTTATCTATTTGTTTTTATCATGACGTCCAAAAGTTGTAGGCTTTATGTACGCGCAGTGCTGGGCAGCGGTGCCACTCAGAATTTTGGGAAAAAAACCTAGATATCGGCGACTTGAGCGATTATGTCGCGACTTTGGGCGATTTTTTTGCGAAATCGAGGTGGCGTTCTTCAACTAATGAAGAAAAATGACACATAGACGGGACCAAAAAAACCTAGATATAAGTGAATCCACCTAGGAGTAGCAACGCTGGTGCTGGGTCTTCTAAATATGGAACCATAGAATTTCCGCGACTCATCAATTAAGTAAACGACGATCAGTGATTTCGATCGACAAGAGATTTGGAAGCAGATGAGTTGTGACCTCTAGCTTGTTTTTATTCAGGCCCTCATGAATTTGTTAATTGTTGCACGTGGTAACAAAGCCATGGACAATGTCAAGTGGTCAGACGTCATCACGTCAGGCAATTAATTCTATGGAGACACCGCACATCATGCGAACGTCACTTCCTGTTAAAACCCTGGGGCTAGAATGGAAAACGTTCTCCTAAATACACGCTATATTCTGAAAATAGTTCAAGGGAAATAAAGGCCCGAAGTTTTATTTAAACAAACTTCGGGACAGCAAACAGTGAGACCGCTGGTTACATTCAGCGCTTCAGTCAGCCTTGAAGTGATGGAGGTCTGCAAAATACATATTTTTTTTCCTAGCTCCCTTTCACGCAGAAGGCACTGACATAATCCCCATTAGGGCCTGTCTTGCGTGAACATACCCAGTTTATTTTCTAGGTCTTGTGTGCTCCTATCTGCTCTCTTTCAATGATTCTTCATATTTCTCTGAACTTTCCAATTATTCATTTCCCTGAAGGGCTCTTTCTTATGAACGCCAATTCAAAGCGTCTATTTTTAAAGCACTCGTAATAACGCATAGGTTCTTCTAAATCAATGTTTCCCAAACATTTTCGGGTCACCGCCCCCTTGGCTCTCAAAGCACATCCGCAGAGCCCCCACCATTTCCCCGCATTACATAAAAAACTATACAGAGTGGAATATAAAGCTTCCGCTACCTGTCTCTCCTATATTGTCCCCGCCTCACTGATGTTCTCTCAATTTCACAACCTTTTTTTTAAATGAAAGCTGCTATGCAATATTTGAATAGGATAATGCAATATTTGAATAGGATAATGCAATATTTGAATAGGAAAATGCAATATTTGAATAGGATAATGCAATATTTGAATAGGATAATGCAATATTTGAATAGGATAATGCAATGCAATTAATTACCAAATATTCCTTGAACCGCTGGACAAGCTTCTTGTACCCCCTGGTATGATTACCCTACGCTGGGAACCTCTGCAATTGGGTGTGTGAGAAACTGGGAGAAGCGACGTTAGGGAGGAGTGGTTGATTAGGGTTTGTTCAGGCTAAGTTCTCCTTTCAAGCCCTCACGTCAGTCGCGCGCACACACACACACACGCGCACACACACACGCGCACACACACACACACACACATATCCACCACCAACTAAAAAAAAATTGCCAACTTAAACTTTCAAAAACTAGTGTCTTGCAGACAAAAATAAAAATGAAAAGCACACAACTTGAAACCGCTAAATTTATTATAAATTGCAAGAACAAGTAATACTTCTTCTTCTTCCTCGTTCGTCCTGAAAAGGACGTTGGTTGCGTTATGTCTGTTTACGCCGGAGCTGTGATATCTGCACCTTTCGGTCGACACATCCGACTTCAGCACGGCAGTTTTTGGGACCGGGTTTGCCTTCCCTCTTCCATCCCTACTCTCTCAGCCAGACTGCAGTGATGCAGCCTGTTTCCAGGACCACCACGTGGAGGTGGAGTAGGGTCTTGGTCAGCTCTGGTTCGCTGACCCTGATGCAAGCAGTCAAGCTATGGGTCGCTGACTGCATTCTCTATTGCTGCATCTTTGGGTCCCGAACAAGTAATACAAAAATCTTTGATTATCTTTCTCAAATTCAAAAGAAAATGTTTTAGCACACAAATCATTCTGAATAATCTTTTGAATTGTGATGTTAAAATTTAAGACTCTTAAAATTTGCCATTTCAGGCACATCAAAGACTAAGTGTGCGTGCTTTTTCCTTTGCACATTTTGTTCACCAGTTCCTTCAGATCAAATAGCTGATGCTTGGGCATGTTCAGTTGATATAGTTGCCAAGCCAACTAGTTTCTTTTGCAACATTAATGAGTGTGTGTACATTTTTATAGTTTGAGCTTTGAGAAACTGTGTTCATCACTTGCCACTGACACTAGAAGTATGAGAAGGATCCTTAAAGAAAAAGAAACATTAGGCACATTATCCTGGAGTTTTTATTTATTTATTGTAGCACAGTATTAAGAGAAGTATTCCTTGTGGCGGTATAGACTTTGTAAGTCTTCAAACCATTGTTATAAGTTCACAGCAAGGATCTTCAGCATCAGTATCTCTACTCTCCACATGTAAGCCTACCTTGCCGTGGTTGGAGAGCTTGAGCGCCTCAATGATCCCGGGAGCTATGCCGGCGGGAGTTTTACTCCTGGCAGGGTCACCCAAGCCGGACAGGTCCTGGGTGAGGGCACAGACTTTTTTTTAAATGGGCTGAGGAGATGGGTGGAACCCTGAATAGGTGTAGATGCAGATGCCCACCGGCGAGTGGTAATATTTCTGGTCTGCACCAATCCACCCCCACTTCATGGGTTAAATGCTTTCTTGCCTCATTCTTCACTGTTTGTCGTCTATCACGCCCATGGCGACCGTTGCCTCAATTGGCTGTGTGTGGTGTACCCGGAAACGGGGCCTCCCAGTACTGAGGCAAAGTTAAGTCCCCGATGTCACTTATCGGTGCAGAATTGAGAGAGATGGCTGAGCATCACAATCCCTCCTGTGTTGCAGCACAACATGACAACACCAGCATTGCACACTGAGCTTGGGGGGATCACTTGGGCACCAGACTTAATACTGGCTCTTGACTGGATGGCCGCATGCAGGAGATTTCTACAATGGAGGGTTGGCTTCTTGGTGGGTATCGGGAAAAACGTTCGTTGCGTTGTGCAGGACGTGAGGATTCCTTCGGAGAGCCCAGACTTCACCAGGCAGTTTTTGGGGACCCGGGTTTGTGCAAGCTCTGCAGATAGTGAGAGCCCCCTGGATGACGGGGAATGGACAGTGTGCTACCCCACCTATCCCCAACTGCTAACTTAGAACCAGAAGTGGGGTCCTCTGTATGCGTGCCAGGCCAGGATAAAATGCCTGGGAAAGAGTTGGAGCACAGAACTCATTTTAATCAATCTTGTGCAGGATGGCAGAAAAGCCACGACTAATTGTGAAAGACAGGGCTATTTTGAAGATAACGCAACCATATTTTCACCATACGAGCTCGGACGCCGCCTCGGTAAACAAGGTCCGCGCAGAGCAGTGAACCCCCATGAGCTGCTTGCGTAATTTTTCTACTACTTTCACATAAACAGATTCAGGGATGAGCCACTGACCCGTTTGAACAGGTGCTTAAAGAAACGTATTAGGCACATACTGGGCCAGAAGGCGCACCGGAAACCACAGTATCATGCAACTCGCTTTTTTTTTCTATGGAGAGTACACCGTCAGTATCTCTGTTTCCATTGTGCATCAATGATTTTTCCAAATTCTTGCAGGCCTTAAGTACATCTTCAGTAGATTTTTTTAGTCGATATCATACAGGAATACAATTAGGGAATTATAGCTGTTGAAATCTCTCTTCAATAGATTGTATGACCATGTCTAAGACAGCATAGCAGAAACCTACTTTGAATTTCTGTTTTGATTTTTCCCATGCCTCTTCTTAGGCCTCATGTTCAAACTGTCTCTTCTTTCTCCTTTTTCTAACTTGTTCTGCCTCAAAGTTTGGTAGTATCTCTAGCACCTTTGCAATATCAGCAACATCTATCAAAACTTGTTGAAAACTCTAATCACACTTGCAGACCATAAGGTAATTCTTGGTCACTGTGATAATTATGACTCACATTTTCCTATTTGAAAGTCATACCGTTAACAAAGCATAGAACACTGTAAAAAACAGTGGTCACGGCGGTCGCTTCGTCACAAAAAAATGGTGTTGCAAAAACACTTTCTAAAATAAAACTAGTTTTTTTAGAAAACCTTGAGATACGCAAGCTGATTAATGACCTAAATTAATATATTAATTTCATTTTATTCAAAAAAAGAAACGCATAGCTATCCGAGGGCGCGTTTTTATGAGTTTGTAAGTAAAATTTGGTGCTAGGGTATATAAAACCAGCCTCAAATGTTCTTTGCAGTGTCAATTGCACGCGTTGACCTGAATTGCGTTTGTTTTTGTAATCGTTACAACGCAGTGGTCAATAGTGTTTATGACGCAATTTTTGACCACAGCTCATGTTGCGCGCACGTGAAAGCAACAAAATTTGGGCTGAACACTATTCACTGACAACGCAACTGAAACCCTGTAAAAGGATAACGCTACACACAAAATATTCAGTTCATTTTCAAGCAGACATTTATGGCGTCTCTATCGATAAATTTAAGGAACATTGCTGTTGGCCGACTGCATGCAGGCGAAAGTCAAAGTCAGGTTGCCAGGCATCTAAACGTGCATCAGTGTATCATCAGTCGACTTTGGCACCGATTCCAAGCCACTGGCTCAGTTGAAGACCGGCATCGCAGTGGACGACCCAGTTCAGTGACATTTTAAAATAAAAAACAGCAGTGTGGAGGATCGCTTTATTTTTCTTTGTCACCTCAGAGACATTTGTTTACAACAGCTTCCTCAACTGCCCAGTTATTGCCTGCAGGACGTCATGTGTCTGATCAAACTGTCCGGAATAGACTGCATGACGCTGGACTTTGGGCACAACGACCTCACCGAGGACCTGTCCTTACGCGCCGTCATCGCCAAAATCGACTTCTTTGGGCCAACCAGCATGGTCCCTGGGCAGCTGACAATCAATGAGGCGTGTCTGGTTTAGTGACGAATCTTTCTTTTTGTTGCAGCGTCATGATAGACGGCGTAGGGTCTACCGTAGGCGAAATGAACGTTTTGCCCAAAATTGCGTTGATGAAGCTCCGCCGCACGGTGGTGGAGGTGCAATAGTGTGGGGAATGAATCAGTTACAACTCGGTTAAGGAGTCAATTGGTGGCACATTGAAGGAGGTTTGAATGCGCAACGATACGTCAGTGAAGCAATTCTTCGAATCCAGAGGCCCATGTCCTTGGTCCAGCTAGCACAGTTTTGGCTGCCCAAAGAGTCTGTGTTTCATCACAGGATAACGCCAGAGTAGCCCCATTGTGCACCTCAAAAATTGACCACGCAGTTCCTGACTGCCAACAACATTCTCACCCTTCCCTGTCTCCAGACATGAGTCCGATTGAGCACCTGTGGGATGAGCTGCATACACGTGTTTGTCGCCGAGACGTTGCTCCAGCCAATCGTCGTGATCTGTTCTAGGCACTCCAGGAAGAGTGAGCAGCCATCCCACAGGCCCACATCAGACGTCTGTTGTTGTTGTGATCGCATCCATAACCCAGGAGTCATGCACAGTCGCTGATCGATGTATAAAGGAGGTACACACCAGTAACTCAACGGGAAAACCCGTACACTTAAAAAGATATCTCGTGACCCAGATGCAAAACAACTGTCAATTGATTGGTTGAACCCTAAGGTATTCTTGTGTGCAATTTGAACAATTAACTCATTAAATTAAAAAAGTTATTGAATGTCAAAATTATGGCTATGTGTGTGCCTTCAGTAGCTATGCGTTTCTTTTTTTGAACAGTATATTATGTAGACATTCAACTAATGCAGCAATGGGGATTACTGTAGTTCAGTTAGCTTCCAATCACATAACAGTTAGCTTCAAATCACATAACAGTTAGCTTCCAATCACATAACAGTTAGCTTCCAATCACATAACAGTTAGCTTCCAATCACATAAAACGTCTAACGTTTTGAAAATGATGGTTGTAGCCGTGGAGATGTTGTTGTCACTTTATGTTTTTTTTTATTCTGGAAGAAGAAAACTCCTTTCAACCTTACACAGATTATTACTAGGGTATATAGTGTGGGTCCTAGCCATCTCCAGTGTCTTTGTCTCATCTCTTGTTCCACTGGCACTCGCCTGGTTCTTGTCATCAGTTCCATATTTGTGATCTTGTCATAGCGCTAGTACGATTGAACAAGAGGGGAGGAGAAAACGCTGCAGGCGGATAGTGCACACATTGAGGTCACCTGTTGATAGCTTTACCAGGCAATCCTTGTCCTGGAATGCCCAGGGTGAGAGAGATATAAAGAAACCAAGGAACACGTAACGAAGAGAACTGGAGACAGACTTGGGGGACATTAAGAAGACATGGAAATGCCTTGAGCTGATGGCACAGGACGAAAGACATGGCATAAGTTTGCTGAAGGCCTACTCTCCTTGGAGAGTTGAAGGGTGATGCATGAATATTGCATACATAAAATTGATCGTGATTTATTCACTAGTAACGTTATTCTATTGTGATCGCTGACAAAATTGCTAAGCTAACGGCTAAAAAATAAATAAATGACAGTTTGCTTCGTAATGTCCACCTACATTTGCACTCCCTGTAGAAAATGTTTTGAAAAAGCACTCAGAAATTAATGTCAGATCAAACATACATAACCTGGCGAAAGCAGTTACAACTACAAAAATAAATAAATAAACATTACACACATAAAGGTATGTTTCAGGCACTCGTGAGAAATAAACAAGTAGAAAATTAGACAACAGAAAAACAACAGATATGAGTGGCTTACCGGAGAATTGAACCCAGGACCTTCAGAATGGCACCACCGCCTAGCTACGAAAGCGAATCACACTATCCTCTCTGCCAACTAGGCAACACTTTAAGTAACAAAAAGTACGTTTTGGGAACCAAAAACAGATATGCACCTCTTACCTTTTTCGATTAACTCTTTATTGTAATTATCAACGATGCAAGAATAATTTATCCTACCACAATTAATTAGTGTCAGCTCAAATCACTTCCCTCGCCCTATTTTTATTCAGTCTTTGGCATGAGTCGAGAACCCAGTCCAACAAGTTAGTGCAACCTGGCTCTCTGATAAATCGGTTTCCCCAATGACACTACTGTTGTGTGTGTTTTTTCGCATATTGAAGACCTCCTCCACACCTTAACATCCCCCGGACGGTAAAGCCTGTCACAGGCAGCAGGGCGAATTGGCTGATCATTGACGAGACATTCTCGCAGCAGAATTAGCTACGGGAACCGCCGTCGTGATTGGAAGATCGAGCTAAACGGTGTGTAGTCAATTTATGTGCCCGAGATAGAGAACCTGTGGTATGAACTTAATTAGGGTGTTTATTCAATTAATTATTTGTGTTTTTTAAAAAAAGCAATGTATTTTATAGCTACTTTTAAATCATTCGACGGGGGCTGATGGAAAGGTGTATGGTTAAACTAAGGCGAATAAACGTCTCACATAACTAGTAAGAGACAAAATTGCTTTTTGACTTTGAAAGGAAATAACATTTGAAATGAGTAATTAAGTGTTACATAATCTCTTCATTGCTGTATAGCGGAGAAACTTGGACAATGAACAAGCACTTAGAAGACAGAATTGTGGCCCTTGAAATATGGAAACACAGAAGAATGGTGCATATGTCACGGATAGAAAAGAAAACTAATAAAGAAATCATAGAAAATCCATGAATTACTTACTTTACTTTTTCGGTTAACTGTTGCAGTGAAGAGTAGTGGGGAGCCGAAATTTACCTTCTTGGGTCAGATGTGCATTCAAATATGTCCGGGATGCTTGAGTCTGGAGGGGGCCAGAGATTGGATGTGATCACTACCTGCTTACAATCAAAAGAACAACTGAAAGAGTTGCTCAGCCTAGGAACTGCCCAACATCACGCAAAAAACTAAGTAAACGAACGGGAGAAATGAGTATTAAGACCTACAAGCTGAGAGAGCCAGAAATTAAGACCAGATGTCAGGGGCTTATTGCTGCAGCGGTGAGCAACACAGAAGAACAACCTGATGACTTGGAAACCCTCTGGCTTAAATTCAAGGACATCATAAAGACAGCTGCTGCAGAAGCATGTGGTGAAGTCCGACTTGGGAACAAGAGAAAGAGGACACCTTGGTGGACAGAAGAAGTCAAAGAGAAAATAAGAGAGAAGAAAATGGCATGGAAACAACACTTAGGAGCTAAAAACACAACAGGACAACTGGAGAAATATAGAGAATATGTGACACTCAGAACAGAAGCAAAGAACAAGGTGCTAGCAGCAAAACAGAAGTCCTGGGAAGAATTTGGAGAAAAGCTAGAAAAAGATGCACAAGAAAACAAGAAATTGTTCTATAAGACCATAAAGAACATAAGAAAGGAAAAACTATGCCCTCTCAAATTTATAAAGGACAAGCAAGGCAAATTGCTTACTGCCCCGAAGGAAGTAATGGAACGATGGAAAGAATATTTCTCAGAACTGGATGGCGAGCAAGGTGAAGCATCAGAAATGATAACCACAAGCACAGAAGAGAAAAACCAATGATGGTGAAGGTGACATAAAGATGGAAGAACTGAAGGCAGCACTGGAGAAAGTCAAGATGGGCAAAGCAGCAGGGCATGATGGTATAACACCAGAAATGGTTAAGTACATGGGAGCATCATGCGACCTATTACTCTTAAGGGTCCTACAGGCAGCGTGGTGCAACAAGACCATTCCAAAGGATTGGGAGATTGCCATCATAACACCAATTTTCAAAAAGGGTGACAATCGACAATGTGGAAACCACAGAGGCATTTCCCTTCTCAGTGTCCCTGGTAAAATCTACTCTAGAATCCTAGAGCAGCGACTCCGACGCCTAGCTGAGCCACAATTGGATGAGGTCCAGTGCGGATTCCGAGCAAACCGAAGTACTCAAGACCTAATCTTCACACTCAGACAACTGAGTGAAAAGGCCCTTGAGTATAAGAGTGAGATCCATCTTTGTTTCATAGATCTGGAAAAGGCGTTTGACAGGGTCCCCTGGAGCAAACTTTGGGACTGTTTGGCAAGGATGAACATTCCAGCACCTCTGATTCATGCTATACAGAGCTTCTACAAGTCTTGCAGAAATTATGTGAGGACAGCAAACTATAAGTCAGAAGAGTTCAGGACCACCACTGGTGTAAGACAAGGTGATGTCCTGTCACCTTATCTTTTCATACTCCTCATGGATGATGTCATCAAGGCACGTAAGGAGAGAACAATAAAGTATTCAGTGGGGTACTGGAAGATGAGACAGGTCTGTATTTCAGAGCTGGCATTTGCTGATGATGTTGCCTGTGGTAAAGTGGGATGATATAAATATTTATAGGGACTTAGTGTACTGACTGAGATCAGCTGTGAAGGTATCTGTATCTAATATGTGTAGTGTTTTATAGATAACCTTACTTACTGCCACATATTTATATCTCAGTCAGAATTATTCTGGAATATTGTGTTGGCAACGTTATATGTCTAGGGTTATGCAAATGATGAAGTGTAAGTCACCACAACAACAAACAGATAAACAATTTAATTATTCCACCACACTTGACAACACTGTGACACTCACAAACAGTCAACACTCTAGAAGACTATCTTAAAAGATTCAATGATAAATTTCAGATATATACAGATGTATTGATTTTTTCTACAATAGTGATCCTGATTCAACTACACAGTGAACCAGGCAATATTATAACATGTAATTACAAATATTATGTACACAGATATAAATGTGGTCTTTGCATTGACATACAATATTAGTAATCTATGTGTGTGAGTTGTGATGTGGTAATATGAGGTAATACTGGTTTTGTTCTTCAAGATAGATTCTTATTAGACATCATGACTGCATGTGTTTGTTTCTGTTGGAACTAGTATTGGAGATGTTCTCAGTTCCTGTCATTAAAACAATTAATTACCCCTCTTTAATTAATACAATTCATTTTAAGAGGAGGTGGTACAAATTGTTGAGCTCTGTTGGCCACGAAGGGCTTAACTTTCGTGATGGCGGCAGGCAAAGACTCCTCTGCTAGACTTCTTCACTGGTTCTGAAGACACCTCACTGGTTCTGAAGACACCTCACTGGTTACTACAGGGACCAAAGAGTATGTTGTAACCTCTGGATTCAGCAAATGCTCAGACCAGGTGCGGCTTCAATAACTAGGACCACAGTCCCTGAAACAAGAAGGATGTACCTCCTACTTCAGAACTAATTTATACTATCTGGCTAGACTGAGCACAATACATCACAAACACAGAGTTCAGAGCTTTAGTTTAACTGCTATCTTCTTCTGAAGCAGTTTACTCCAGTATTAACCTCCCTAATGGTTACTACGCCTCTGCACTTTCAGCTATAAGTCCTTCCATGTCATAAGGTAGGTGTCAGTGTACTATGTGGTAATTCCATGTAGTTTGACTTTTCTCCGACACCTTCTGTTCAGGTTGGAGCAATATATATATAGATATAGGCCTTGTCTCATGTTCGCTACTGAACTGCACATATATACAGACATAAATTATCAATGTACATTCAATTTTCATTAAAAAGAGATCAAATATTTCAACCTACCACAATTCAAGGAAATAAACACAGATACGTTGACTAGCAATGAATGTAGGCACAAATACTGGCACAAATTCCCATCTGCTTATGTTCCAGGCTTTTATTTAGCAAAAATATGAGCTGGCTTCAACGCACTGTTGCTTTATCAAGCTTATTTGAACTAGTGGTCTCGAACTAACGCTATCAATTAACTATATTAACAGACCTAACCAATCAGGCCATTTCTACCCCATCGTTTGAAAAAAAGTACTCTTACTTCCGTCTCCCTTGACAACAAAAGATAGCATTTATAGTCCGACTAATCGTGTTTAGCCTTACATATCATTCCCTCCAATCAATTCAAATGTAACTTGTGGCCTATTTCCGTACAATGGTGGTCTAAAATTCTGCCACTGAGCGACTCCGAGTTTTTAGGTTGTCTGACACCCTCATTATTTTCTTTTGCCTATAATTTATTAATTCCTGGACTATTTGCGTAACACTTAACATATTCTGTGTCAGCAAGCCCTAAGGAATCCAAATATCTCAATCTAAGGGAGCTAGGTGGCTGCGTTCAAAATGTGCATTTTCTACCACCTCCTGTTCACTTCAATCCCCATGTGGTGTCTGGGTACTGTCATGTTTTCAAACGTAAATCCATCTAATGTCATCTTTCCTAATAAGCGTTTTTCAGGTTTTTTTAAAAACCTAACTCTGGGAAGGGTAGTGTTTTTATCACTGTCCGTCTGAAATAAAGTTAGTGCATGTGGCCTTACACGCGTGTTAGGGGTGGCATTAATATAGCGAGACGCGTGTTTAGTGTTGCTTGCGTTGCTGCCTTCAGCCCTCCCTTCTTTCCATCTTAGTCCATCTGTTCGTTCGTTTTGGTAACGTAGTATAATTAATGTTAGGATTAATTTAGGTCATTAATCACTTGTGTATCTCAAGGTTTTTCTTAGAACTGCAGTACACGTTTTATTGGGTTGTGGAAACGCATGTATTTATGCAGTGGCATATATTTAACGTGGAAACGTTACAATTTGCAGACGAAGCATAAAACAAAGGGGATTTCGAGTACTGTCATTGTGACAGCACTGTTCTTTACCATTCTTCTTCCTTTTATAGAATTTATTTGTTAGGCTTTACATTTACTTTTTAATTTATATATGTGGATTAGAATTTCTCACGACAAATCCTCCCCTCTTAAAACAGACGTTATATGTCAGTCTATAATTCTATATACACATAGAGAAATTTATTATTATTTCTGGGGCTTACGGTGATTCTCATCACACGGATGGCGGCTTAAAAAATCCGCTCCCAGATTTGTTTTTCCACTTATATACTCTATGCTAAACTCAAATGGCTGTAGCAATAATGACCAACGGAGTAATCTAGTGTTCTCATGCCTAGCTTGTGCTAGAAACGACAAGGGTTTGTGATCCGTTTGCAACTTAAATGCCTTCCCATACAGATAAATATTGAATTTCTTTATCGCCCATATTACTGCAAGACATTCTTTTTCGCTAGTTGAGTAGTTGGTTTCAGCTTTATTCAACTTTCTGCTAGCATATGCCACTGGGCTTAATTCCCCATCCAATGCATCTGATTTCTGTAGCAGAGTTGCACCTAACCCAATATTACTGGCATCAGTCCTTACTACAAATTCCTGACTTAAGTCAGGTAGTTTCAAAATAGGTTTACTTGTGAGCTTTTCCTTCAATTCTTGGTAAGCCATTTCACATTGTGGTGTCCATGTAATTCGATCTGGGTGTCCTTTACGTGTCAAATCCGTTAACGGTGCACATATGGAATTAAAGTTTTTGATATACTTTTGGTAGAAACCACATAATGAGACAAAGGATCTCACGTCTTTCTTGGTTTGTGGTCTCGGGGCTTTCTTTAGTTTTTCTAAATTTTTTTGGGTCAGGGGTCATGTTTCCCTGATAAACTGTGTGTCCCAAAAATTCCAATTCTTTACATCCAACGCAACATTTGGTTGGTCGGGCTGTTAAATTCGCTTCCCTAAGTCGATTAAACAGCATGTTCAGAGAGTCAATGTGTTCCTCAAAGGTTTCTGTTGCTATAAGGATATCATCCATGAAATTTGTAATGCATGGGTTATTCAGAGGGTCCAATAATTTTCTCATCATTCTAGAGAAGACACTAGGTGCATTCTTCAATCCAAATGGCAATCTGTTAAACTCATAGTGTCCTTCTGATGTACTAAAAGCTAGATATGGTCTAACCTCAGGCTTTACTGGAATTTGATAGTATCCTTTACTCAAATCCACTTTTGAGAAATACTTAGCTTTATTTAGTCTGGCAAACAACTGATTTGTATCCGGCAATGGATCCACTTGTCCTTCTGTAATAGCATTCAGTCTTCTGTAATCTATACAGAGTCTATGTTCTCCAGAGGGTTTCCTTAAAAGTACAACACTGGAACTATACGAAGATTCACTGTGTGAAATAATTCCTTCCTTCAACAAATAGTCTATCTCTTCCTTCAAAGCTTTTTCCTTAGCAAAAGGAATCGAATAAGGCTTCATACAGACAGGTGTGGGGTCTATCAGTTTCATATCATATTCCAATAAGTTTGTATGCCCCGGTCGATCTGTTAACACCTCTGTATGATTATCTAGAACCTGTTGCACTCTCTCCTTCTGATTTTTCGTTAAATGCGTACTGATTTTCACCTGTGCCGCTGTCTCACAGGGGTGTAATGGATATTCAAATGATGAAAGTGGTTCCTTCTTCATCTCCATTGCAATGGACAAGGTTAGCAAGTGTGTCTCTTCCTGATGTTCTCTTTCCAAATATTTCTTCAGGAGATTCACATGATAGATTTTTTCTTTCCCCTTCTTATCTATCTTATAATTGGTTCTAGACACCTTCTCTAGAACTGTATATGGACCTTGCCATCCAATTTGTAACTTATTCTGATTTCCGGGCAAAAGAAGCAGTACCTTCTCTCCCACAGCCAAATCTCTGTCTTTTGCCTTCCTGTTATAATAAGCAGCATGTTTCTTCCTGGCTTGTTTCAAATTTTCATTGGCAAGTTTCCAGCCAGTTTTTAAACGAGTGGTCAGCTCATTTACATATTGGTATGAGGATGTAATATTTTCCTCTGCCTTTTCATCCGTCCACGTTCTTAACAGCGTTACATATGGACCTTTAATTTTGTGGACCTATTTGTCCATGCACCGGTATGGTCTCTTCCACTCGAAGCGCTATAGTGATGATTTTTCTTCCCAGAATTATCATGCACAAAACGACCGCTACCAATTCTTTTCTTGGGGCTTTCTCCCCACTTAAAATTCTTGATGAGAGATTTCCTCTCTACATCCTCTTCCTCCAGTTTGTTTAAGTCCGATTGAGGGATTTTCGGCTTATCCTGGGGTAAGACATCTTTTTGCACTCTCCGCATAGTGGCCATTGTAAAACAGTTAAGTGAAGCTTGTCCGTGAAAAGGGGCTTCCCATTCCCTTTGGTCCACTTTATCAAATTTATTTTTCTTTTTATTTTCAGGCCTACTTTTGCCCCGTGGCGTGTCCAGGTCCTGATCAATGTTCCCACTTGTGGGTGTTCCCTCATGTGCTATGCTACACCTTTCTACAAAATTCTCAATGTCCCATCTTGCCTTGGGCCAATAATAATTGTGAGCCACCTTTTGGATGATGGTACCTATTTTCTCATGGTCCCCATCTGGTTTCACATGTAGGCTCCTTATTAATTCTGCCCTATATCTTTTAGGAAGTACCAGCTGTCCCTGACCTTTGGATCTAGCTCCAGTCTTCCTATACATCAACTTGTTTTTCATGTAAAAATCTCCCTTGCCTGGAGTTGTATGAGAAGTTGACAATTTCCTGAAACAAGGCTTGAGGGTCTTATCCCCAGCCTGTGCCTTCCTCATCTCTTCTGGAGTGGTATTCAACATAATATCCTCCTCCTTTCTTGAGGTCGACCTGACCTGAAGGGTGGCCATATACACAGGTTTCCTTCTGCAACGGTCAGTGTCATGATTGTCCATCTGACAATTCTTACACCACCTTTTTCCTTGGTTGAAAGATTTTCTTTCATCATATTTCCTTTCATCGAATTGTGGGGTTTTATTTTTATTGTCATACCGTGGCCTATCAAATTGGTGCTTACCTTTGTTATGATCCCTAGGATCAAATTTATTAAAGTTCTGTGGTGCCCTAAAATTTTCCACCTGTTTCTTTTTATTACCTGATACCTCTGCTTGAGCTGCTTGATACCTTTCAGCAACATTTAGCAACTCACCCAGTCTCTCTGCACCTTGTTCCATGAGAAACTTTCTCAGGTCTGGAGCCATGGACTCTCTTAATTGTTCTATAAGGACCATTTCCTTAAGATCTTGGGTTTTCCCCAGAGAAGTCCATTTCTCCAAGTATGTCTCTATCCGTGCAGAGAACTGGTGATAGGTTTCACCTGACAGTAGTTTAGCATTCCTAAATTTTTTTTCTGTAAAATTCTGCGTTCTTTTCATATCTTAACAAAAGAGCCTGCTTTAGCATGTCATAATTTTCCTGATCATCTCTGTGCATTTTGGCAAAAACTTCATAAGCTGCCCCACGAAGTCCTTGAGATAACTTTAAGCTCCACCTTTCTCTCTCTAACCCATATGTGGTAGCTAATAATTCGTATCTATTTATATAGCTCTCAATATCATCGTCTTTCTCAACAAAATGATCTAAATGAAAGTTCATAGCTGAGGTTGAGGCTCCCTGAGTAGCAGTAGCATCAGAGGCAAAGGGACTGGCACCATTTTCAGGAGCATGGCCCTGAAACTCAAACTCCCTTAGTCGTAGCTCATGTTCCCTTTGTAATCTCTCCTCCTCCTTTTCTGCTTCCCTCTCTGCAGCTAATCTTCTTTCCTCGGCTTCCCTTTCTGCAGCTAATCTCTTTTCTCTTTCTTTCTTCCCTTTCTGCCTTTTGTTCTTCTAATTGGAGCCTCTTAATCTCCCTATCAGCCTCCAATGCTTTAGCCTCTTTGTCAGCCTCAATCTGCAACCTCTTAATTTCTTTTTCAGCCTCTAACCTTCTTTCGGCCTCAAACCTTCTTTCTTCGCGTTCAATAAATTTGTCACATTCAGTAGTGACATAGGTAATCATAACTTGCCCATCTAATCCCAACTCTTTTGCAGTCTGTACAGCCGCAGATCGAAATTTGGCCAGGTCCGCCATTTTATATCAGGTAATTAAATAAAATATCTAACTAAACAATATAATCTGTAATTATATATCCAATAGACAAAACAGGCACCAAGAGCTCAACCTTATTTAATTCCACCCAAGGATACCTTTTAACTTTTTATATTCCCTGAAGTGAATTACCCCCAATATTTATACTAGTAAAGGATTCAATATCCCGGACCGGACCCCAATATATGTGGTAAAGTGGGATGATATAAATATTTATAGGGACTTAGTGTACTGACTGAGATCAGCTGTGAAGGTATCTGTATCTAATATGTGTAGTGTTTTACAGATAACCTTACTTACTGCCACATATTTATATCTCAGTCAGAATTATTCTGGAATATTGTGTTGGCAACGTTATATGTCTAGGGTTATGCAAATGATGAAGTGTAAGTCACCACAACAACAAACAGATAAACAATTTAATTATTCCACCACACTTGACAACACTGTGACACTCACAAACAGTCAACACTCTAGAAGACTATCTTAAAAGATTCAATGATAAATTTCAGATATATACAGATGTATTGATTTTTTCTACAATAGTGATCCTGATTCAACTACACAGTGAACCAGGCAATATTATAACATGTAATTACAAATATTATGTACACAGATATAAATGTGGTCTTTGCATTGACATACAATATTAGTAATCTATGTGTGTGAGTTGTGATGTGGTAATATGAGGTAATACTGGTTTTGTTCTTCAAGATAGATTCTTATTAGACATCATGACTGCATGTGTTTGTTTCTGTTGGAACTAGTATTGGAGATGTTCTCAGTTCCTGTCATTAAAACAATTAATTACCCCTCTTTAATTAATACAATTCATTTTAAGAGGAGGTGGTACAAATTGTTGAGCTCTGTTGGCCACGAAGGGCTTAACTTTCGTGATGGCGGCAGGCAAAGACTCCTCTGCTAGACTTCTTCACTGGTTCTGAAGACACCTCACTGGTTCTGAAGACACCTCACTGGTTACTACAGGGACCAAAGAGTATGTTGTAACCTCTGGATTCAGCAAATGCTCAGACCAGGTGCGGCTTCAATAACTAGGACCACAGTCCCTGAAACAAGAAGGATGTACCTCCTACTTCAGAACTAATTTATACTATCTGGCTAGACTGAGCACAATACATCACAAACACAGAGTTCAGAGCTTTAGTTTAACTGCTATCTTCTTCTGAAGCAGTTTACTCCAGTATTAACCTCCCTAATGGTTACTACGCCTCTGCACTTTCAGCTATAAGTCCTTCCATGTCATAAGGTAGGTGTCAGTGTACTATGTGGTAATTCCATGTAGTTTGACTTTTCTCCGACACCTTCTGTTCAGGTTGGAGCAATATATATATATAGATATAGGCCTTGTCTCATGTTCGCTACTGAACTGCACATATATACAGACATAAATTATCAATGTACATTCAATTTTCATTAAAAAGAGATCAAATATTTCAACCTACCACAATTCAAGGAAATAAACACAGATACGTTGACTAGCAATGAATGTAGGCACAAATACTGGCACAAATTCCCATCTGCTTATGTTCCAGGCTTTTATTTAGCAAAAATATGAGCTGGCTTCAACGCACTGTTGCTTTATCAAGCTTATTTGAACTAGTGGTCTCGAACTAACGCTATCAATTAACTATATTAACAGACCTAACCAATCAGGCCATTTCTACCCCATCGTTTGAAAAAAAGTACTCTTACTTCCGTCTCCCTTGACAACAAAAGATAGCATTTATAGTCCGACTAATCGTGTTTAGCCTTACATATCATTCCCTCCAATCAATTCAAATGTAACTTGTGGCCTATTTCCGTACAATGGTGGTCTAAAATTCTGCCACTGAGCGACTCCGAGTTTTTAGGTTGTCTGACACCCTCATTATTTTCTTTTGCCTATAATTTATTAATTCCTGGACTATTTGCGTAACACTTAACATATTCTGTGTCAGCAAGCCCTAAGGAATCCAAATATCTCAATCTAAGGGAGCTAGGTGGCTGCGTTCAAAATGTGCATTTTCTACCACCTCCTGTTCACTTCAATCCCCATGTGGTGTCTGGGTACTGTCATGTTTTCAAACGTAAATTCATCTAATGTCATCTTTCCTAATAAGCGTTTTTCATGTTTTTTTTAAAAAACCTAACTCTGGGAAGGGTAGTGTTTTTATCACTGTCCGTCTGAAATAAAGTTAGTGCATGTGGCCTTACACGCGTGTTAGGGGTGGCATTAATATAGCGAGACGCGTGTTTAGTGTTGCTTGCGTTGCTGCCTTCAGCCCTCCCTTCTTTCCATCTTAGTCCATCTGTTCGTTCGTTTTGGTAACGTAGTATAATTAATGTTAGGATTAATTTAGGTCATTAATCACTTGTGTATCTCAAGGTTTTTCTTAGAACTGTAGTACACGTTTTATTGGGTTGTGGAAACGCATGTATTTATGCAGTGGCTTATATTTAACGTGGAAACGTTACAATTTGCAGACGAAGCATAAAACAAAGGGGATTTCGAGTACTGTCATTGTGACAGCACTGTTCTTTACCATTCTTCTTCCTTTTATAGAATTTATTTGTTAGGCTTTACATTTACTTTTTAATTTATATATGTGGATTAGAATTTCTCACGACATTGCGCTGATTGCGAAATCAGAGGCACATCTCCAATCCAACCTGCAAGTCTGGAAGGAGGAGCTGGAGAAGAGAGGGATAGTCGTAAGCAGCTCTAAAACAAAATCCATGGTGATATCACTTCTTTTTCTTCTTCGATCCTTAATCACCGACCGTCAAAGCAGTCAGTGGCCATCACGCCTAGTGGCGTCTTGTAGGGCAACAACAAATTGACTCCACTTTGCACGGTCGGTGGCCATCCTTCGTACAGTGCCCTAACTCTGGTTCATTCTTTGCATCTCAGCCTCCACAGTCCTCCGCCAAGTTGTTTTTGGTCGGCCTCTCTTTCGCTTTCCTTCAGGGGTCCAAAGCATAGCTGTTCTTGTGATGGCATCGGGGTCTCTTCTGAGGACATGACCAACCCAGCTCCAGCGTCTGCCAGCTATGATGGTGTGCATGTCCTCTTGCTTGCTACGAGTAAGCAGATCTTGGTTGGTGATGGTATTCGGCCAAAAGATTCAGTGAATTTTTCTTAGGCATGTTGTGTGAAAAGAGGACAATTTTGACATTTCCTTCTCTGTGACTCTCCAGCATTCCGCACCATAGAGAAGCACAGAAAGCACGCAACTCTGGTATAATCTTAATTTTGTGCTTGTGCTGTATTGGGAGGACTTCCAGATGTTATTTAGGCTAAAGAAGGCTGTTCTTGCCTTATTCATTCTGATGTTGATGTCTTTGCCTGCCCCACCGTCTGGTGTTACTATGCTTCCTAGGTATGTGAAGGTATCTGTCTGTACCAGTTGCTGATTCCTTACTGATATGGGCTCAGGGTTGCTCACATTGAGCGTCATGACCTCAGACTTCTTTAAATTGATGTTCAAGCCCACCTGCTGGCTAAATTTATTAAGTCTATCCGTTTTTTCCTGGATGTGTTGATGTGAATGTGCCAGCAGTGCAATGTCATCTGCATATTCCAGATCTTCCAATGTAGAAAATGTAGTCCATCTTATTCCTCTTGGACTGCCCTCTGTTGTCTGGCGCATCACTCAGTCTATGACTGTTAAAAATAGAGTGGTTGATAAGGGGCATCCCTGTCGTACTCCTGTCTTCACCTCGAAGGTTAGGTTGCTCTGCCCAACACTACACGTAAAGTTGGCATAGAGGCTTTTTATGATTGACACTATGCAGCTTGGAATTCCATAAGCCCTCAGTATTTTCCATAAACTGTCCCTATGTATGCTGTCAAAAGCCTTTTCAAAATCAACAAAATTTATGTAAAGCTGTCTTTGCCATTCTGAGCACTGCTCTATAATGTTCCTGGGAGTGAATATATGGTCTACACATCTTCTGTTCTTTCTAAATCCGGCTTGTTCTTTCCTCAGTTTGTAGTCTACTGCCTTTGAAATTCTCTGTATAATTATCCTGCCTAGTATTTTGCTGGGAACTGAGAGAAGAGTGATTCCTCTCCAATTATTGCAGTCTGAAAGATCTCCCTTCTTGGGCAATTTGACAATTATTCCTTTGTTCCACTCTGATGGTGTTGTCCCCGTTTTCCACACTTGTGCAAATAGTGGTTCTAATAGTTCTGCTGCTAGCTCAGGGTCTGTCTTAAATAGCTCTGCATTTAAGTTATCATGGCCCGGAGCTTTACCGTTCTTTAACCCTTTGATTGCTGTGATGATTTCTTCTTTTCGTGGAATGTCTGTATTTACATCTAGATCGTTTTCAGCCTCAGGAACATTCAATTGTGTCTCTGGTATTTCCTTGTTCAGAGTTTCTCTGAAGTGCTCTGCCCATCTTGTTTCTTGTCCCTCTGCTGTCTTGATGAGATTTCCTTACTTATCTCTTACTAATGTAATATCTTTTGCACCTTGTTTTCCGCTGATGAATTTAGTTATTTTGTATACTGTGCTTTGTTCATTTCTCAGTGCTGCCTCTTCTGCCTGTTTTGCAAGATCGTCTAGGAAATTCCTTTTGTTGGCTCGGGTTTGGCGTTTAACTTCCCTGTCCAGTTGACTGTACTGTTCGCTATATAGTTGCTTTAACCTGGGGGACTTCGCTTCTGTTTTCTTTCTTTTCATTTCCTTTCTCTCATCTTTATGGTGTTTAGTGTTTCTGGTGTTATCCAGTCTTGCTTCTTCCTTTCCTGGAATCCTAAGCATGATTTGCTACTTTCCTTATATATTGTTGAAATGGTGTTGAAATTCTGGTCTATATCATCAGTCAATGTCTTTTCCTGGCTTTTGGCAAATTGATATCGTTTCTTAATGTCGGCCGCAAAAGCTTTTCTGGTAAGGGGGTCCTTCAATTTGCTGATGTCAAACCTTTTCTGTGCAGTTACAGTTGGTCCAGCCCTTCTTAGTTTCACTTTCAGTTTTGCTACTACTAAATGGTGATCGCTTCCCACATCTGCACCTCTTCTTACCTTCACATCTTGTAATGCATGTCTCCATCTACCGTTAACCATGATGTGGTCTATCTGGTTTCTGTCCCGACCATTTGGTGATTCCCATGTTAACTTGTGAATTTCCTTATGTGGGAAAAGTGTTCCTCCAATGACCAGGTTGTTAATGCTACAGAAACTTATTAGCTTATCCCCATTTTCGTTTGCTATTCCGCTGCCGCATTTCCCCATTGTTCTTTCATTATATGTATTGTGTGTACCAACTTTCGCATTGAGGTCTCCCATTACTATAACAAGATCATATCTAGGTGTGTCCTCCATTTCCTTCTGCAGTTGTTGATAGAATTCATCCTTGACCTCCTCATCGCTATCATTCGTTGGTGCGTAGCATTGTATTATTGTAGTGTTGGTGAATCTCCCTCTCAATCTCAATCGTATCAGTCTGTTGTTGATGGGTTTCCATTCCAGTAATGTCCTTTCTATCCCTTTCTGTAGAATAATGGCTACGCCTTCACTGTGCTGTCCATCCTCTCTTCCAGAGTAAAGTACTGTTTCTCCTGTTGCTGTTTTAACTTTTCCTGCCCCTGTCCATCTGCTCTCGCTTATCCCCAGGATGTGTAACCTATAGTTTCTCATTTCTGCCGTGACCTGTCTTAGTTTACCTGTCTCGTACAATGTCCTGACATTCCAAAATCCTATTCTTGTATCCTGTTTTGCGGTCAGGACATCCGTTTTCATGTCAGTGGCTTCCTTTCGGCTTTCACCACTGACAGTCATACGAGCCACAGACTCCGAATGTCCATCCCGCAGCAAAGTTTGTTCATTTGATGTTGTTTCCGTAACTTCATTATTTTTTTTACATAGACAGGGGTGTCAGCCCTATGCTAAAACCCCCAACCTGGAGGACCAGGGTACCAGCTTTTGTCTGACCCCTACCCACACAGACCAGTCCAGCTTGGTTGAACCTACCAGGAGTAAAACTCCCACTGGCATAGCTCTGGGGATTGTCAGGGTACGCAAGCTGCCATACCGCTACAAGGTATAGGTACCATTGATGGCAGGGTGATATCACGAGAAGAAAGAAAACATCAGATTAAGTTGGGAGATCAGGTCCTGGAGCAGGTCGACCACTTTAAATACCTTGGAGCTATTATAGACCAAAAGGGAGGCATCAAAGAAGAATTGGCCACTCGAAAAGCAGCAGCTGGGAGACTTTTTCAGGCCATAAATCGAGGATTCCTCAGCAAGAGAGAGGTTGGTAAGAAAACGAAGATGGCTGTATACCGCTCCGCCTATGTCCCAGTCTTGACATATGGATGCGAGTCATGGACAATGACTACAACCCACAAAAGCCAGATCCAAACCTCAGAAATGAAGTATATGAGGAAGGTGGTTGAAGTAACAAGAAGAGACATGGTCCGCAACCAGACAATACGTCAAGGCCTAAAATCCCACCCCATGCAGACCCAAGTAGAACAGTCCCAACTAAGATAGTTTGGCCATGTCTGCAAAATGGGAGAAGATCGGCTACCACAACAAGCATAGGAAACAAAGAGCCAGGGATCCAGACCCACAGGACGACCCAGAGTCCGCTGGGAGGACAACATTTTGAAGGACAATCTTTGAAGGACCGAGGACTAGAATGGAACTAGGCCAGGAGGAAGACAGACGATAGTATAGTCTGGCGCTCTCTCTCCCAAACCTCTACACCTCACGGTAGAAGGGGAACGACTAAGTAAGTAAGTAAGAGTCAGATGTGTCACACTGGCTGCTGTGAGCCCATATTGTTGTGGAATTCAGTGATCTTGTCTATCCATCTGCTTCTTGGACTCCCCGTGCCATGAAACCAGATCTTCTACTGCTGTAGGCACGTTCTAGGGCTCCATTCTGATGGGATGGTCAGACCACAGTTTTTCTATCTGTCGATATACTTGATTCAGAATGTAGTTCCTACAATTTTTCTGATGTTATCATTTCTCATTCTGTCTCTCCTGATAATAATTAGTGGCTTTTCCTAAGCGTCTCATCTCAAAGGATGCAATTTTCATTTCCTGTGATTTGGCCCAGGACCATATTTGACACTGACAGCAAAGAGTTGGTAAGAATATACTCCAACAGTTGTCATTTAGTTTCCATATTCTGGTGTATCAGTAGTAGTGACAGTTGCTAAGTCACATCACTGGCCTTTTGACATCATGTTTTAATTTCTCTGGCAAATGGTGACAAAGGCTGTGGGATGAGCCTGATAATATGACAAAAGATGGCATAATAGTTAACATAATAGTTAATTTTGCAATACTGCAAGGCTAGATTGTTTGGTAAATTGGGATGTCGGAAGATAGCAATCGTGACATTTGAGCACGAAGTGTGATGTAATCGCTTCTGCTCAGACTTTGTTGTAATAAACAACTATGAGAAAGTAGCATCTCGGTAGATAGTATCAGTAATAATTAGGATAGACTGGTGATGTGATTTTGATAAACGTGCCAAGTAACACACAAGCTGCATGACACATACGGTCATGGAATATGTTCACATGAAGATGGGGGAAACCCCATACCAAAATCATTCGCCTTGTTTATGGTTAATTTAGTGTTGGAATGCTAAACTAAACTACTTCTGATTGGATCTTTCCCCAACAGAACTACAGGAAAGCCACAATTCTTGTGCGTGGGCCGAAATTCACTTTTTAAACTAAAGCATTTTAAGTTTTTCGCACTGCAAATTATTATCTCGTCAGAGGAGATCACAGATAGCCAAAATAAGAGCTCGTAAATAGGATTCCCTATAGGACCGGCCACAAGATTAAGAGTAGCTGCTAAGATTAGAGAAGTGTAAAACTCCCTAATAATACTGGAAGCCCAAGCCTTATTTTCCTCTTGTGAAAATAGTAGAAGGATGCAGTAAGCAGTAACTTCATCTATCCGAGGGATAACTGCATCTTAAATTAGTTACAGTAAAGTACGGTCATTTTGTGCATCAAGCATGTGTTTGAATTCACCCAATGCTTTAGTTTGGGGTAAGTTGTAATATATATATATATATATATATATATATATATATATATATATATATATATATATATATATATATATATATATATATATATATATATATATATATATATATATATATGTTATCATTTAAAATGTTGCACTTGACATGTATAAATGGCTTGTGGGTGTACAGTTGCACATGGGACTGGCAACCTCATCACATAAAATATCTTGCCACATAAACCACAACTGCAAGAGCCGATGACTGCTTCGTACGACTTTTCTTCCAATGAACCAATAGCAGAGGTTGCCCCGGGTCCCATAGGGAGCAGGGACTGGACGATGATATCATGGTGTATATATTTATTATTCTAACATTTTAGTACGTTTTATATGTATATTTATAGATGTATAGAATGTTTCATTTGTCGTCTTCCGCTATCCAAAAAACACTTTCATCTGACTCAATGGGTCCAGATTTAATGCTCAGTGATAGGGGTAAAATTCTGAAGAAGATGGATGGAATGGTGAAGAGGAGGTCACCTGATGTTTATATCAGGAGACCAGATACTTAGAACAGACATTTGTCTCCTTTCAGTTTTTGGTCAAGTTTGCCACAAGTCAACGCTAGACGCCGACAACAGACGGGTCTTGAGTACACGTGACAAAGCAACCTAAGTAGTAACCTCAGCCGTGTGCAAGGGTCGTGCTGCTGGCATTGGCCATTGCTGTACACTACTGCAGAGCAGGGGAGACAAACCCGCTACAGTCATCTGCGAAACGTAACTCGTTCAGTGGTTTGTATTCTTCACTTGTGGGTTCACTTCGTCTCCTGGTTTTGCTTCTAGGCTTGCTTCTGGTGTTATTTTGTTCACATAAGTGTTGAACAGTAGCAGCGAAAGCATAGTCCTGTCAAACTCTGTGGTTGTAGCAAATGCATCAGTGAGACAGTCAGTTCTTCTTATTATACTTTTGAATGCTTTGTACAGAGTTCTTACTTTATTTAATAGCTGCCTATGTATTCCGTAGTTTGGGCAAAGTTTATTCCTTTCCACTCCATCGAAGACCTTTTCCTGATCTCAGAGCTACAGAGCTCTCACGTTAAAGAGAAGTAATGAAATAGATCAAAGTCAAACAAATAAAACATTTTGCTCATTTAAAAGACATAGCACTTTGCTGAAAAACTATAATGAAAGGACAAGTTGAAGATAAAAGTGGAAGAGGAAGACAGCGATGGATAAGAAAGAGTTCATCAGAGTGTACCATTAAGGCAGTATCAGAAGACGGTGAAGATCAATTTCAGCCAATCTTTGATGAGAGGATGAAGGAGCCGCGCTGGTGTAATGGTTACCACATTGCGCTGGCGATCAGGTGTTCAAGGTTCAAGCCCGGGCGTGGGCATTTGAAGCAGTGTCATCGACAGGGATTTTGACTGAATAACCGGGACGGCTCCTGAGATCAACCCTCTGTGGATGGTAAGGAGCAAAGCTCCTGACCGGGTTGGAAGGAAAGCCCACAGGCTCCCGAGCCTCGCAATGACACGTCATTGGGCCGAAGAGCTGAAAGCCCAAGTGCCGCTGGTTAAGAAAAAAACAAATAATGAGAGGATTAAAGTTGATCAGATCAGAAGCAACTGAAAGATCAACGTCTCGCAAAGTAAAACAGCAAAATGTGTGGCATGCTGGAGACGAACCTGGATAAATAACAAGATCCACGTAGAAAAGACTGGGGCCTCATTGCATAGAGGCGTCCCTAAAGTATTTGGCACCCATGGCGGATACTACCTTTGGCACCCCCTCCTCATAAAGAAATACACTTGCAAGCACATTTTAACATTAAGTATTATGACAATTGTGTCCGACGGCACCCCCTTCCTGGCTGTCACCCGGGGCTGACCGCTCCCCTCGCACCCGCCCCCCTCCCCCCTTTTAGTACGCCACTGTCATTGCATGCCGTATGTCACAAATGAAAGCAGTAAATCAAGGTTAAGAGGGAGAGAGAGAGAGAGAAGGGAGAGAGATTTCATGGCAAGAAACAGAGGACTGAGTTAGGGATACAATGCAGGCGACCTTCGATGCGGAGATACTAGCTGATCTGATCTAAAACAGTTCATATTGTGCATTAGTTTTACTTCATTTTTTTCCCTTGCAACCTTTATCTCTCCGTCTTTCATTCAAAAATAAATTAATAAATAAACACGCACGCACGCACGCACGCACGCACGCACACACACACACACACACACACACACACACACACACACACACAGACTTCCAAATACACAATCGGATTATGTAAACCAATACTGCAGTTAAATTCATATATGTAAACAAGAGTAATGATAATGTTATCTTTCCTAAACGTAAAATTACCGGGTTCAAAACCTGGTAGCATCACGCTTCAGCCTACCCAGCTGTAAATGGGTACCTGGCTCTGCTCTTGAGTTAGGAAACGCATCGAGGAAGCGAACCAGTCACCCCACCTCATAAAGCTGAGACCTTGTACAGTGGCCTCTAACACATCAGTTCCCTACGTCTGTATCTGCTATGGGACCAAACTCATCTTTACCGTGTCCAGGTATTGTTCAATTGTAAAAAATGGTATTCCTTCCCTTGTCTCGCAAACTAGATGGCCGTTGAAGAATCACTTTCCGTTGAAGGTTTCAATGTTTCTTGTCTAACTTTTCTCTTTCGTGCCAGCGTTTCGTAAAAGATATTTCCTATTTCTGAATACTGTCTGCCCGGTATATCTTTGGTCTAACCCGTTGTCTTGTACTAGGGTGTACAAGGTGGGGGAAAAGTGCTGGCTTTGTATAGGACACACAACGAGAAAACCAGCTGATAGTTTCACAAGGCAGATCTTATTATGGATTCTCTATAGTAAAAGAAATAGATGGACCCCCGACTCCTTTTCTCCAAAGTAAAAGAAATAGAGGAAACACCCCACCCCCTTATCCAAAGTAAAAGAAATGGAGGCAGCTCACCCCTTTTCCAAAGTGAAAGAAATATAGGGCCCCTCCTTCTCCAAAGTCAAAGAAATATTGGGTCACTTCTTAAGAAATAGTGGGAGCACCCTTCTCAAAAGTAAAAAAAAATAGAAGGACCCCCCCCCCCCTATTTTCAAAGTAAAAGAAATAGAGGGCCTTTCCTTCTTCAAAGTAAAAGAAATAGAGGGCGCGTGCCCCTTCTCCAAAGTCAAAAAAATAGAGGAACCCTCCTTCTCCAAAGTAAAAGAAATAGTGGGCCCCTCCTTCTTCAAAGTAAAAGAAATTGAAGGAGCATCCCCTTCTCCAAAGTAAAAGAAATAGAGGGGTCTCCTTCTCCAAAGTAAAAGAAATAGTTGGGACCCCCAATCTCCGAAGTAAAAGAAACAGAGGGATTTTCCAAGAACAAATACACACACGTACACACATGGAGAAGGAAACTGAAGCATATCTAAAAAAAATAATAAAAGAAGACATGGAAAGAACAAAAACGGATGGTACAGGTCAAGAGTTGACAGCCTGCGAACCAGAAGGAGCGGACGGATGATGATGGTGGTGGTCTTTTAATGCTGCTTTCTTATAAGCTGGCATTTCCAGGAACCCATCCCTGGCGTGAACCGAGATCTCCCGTGTAATATGTTTTAACATCAATCAATGGGGAAATAATTCTTGGAATTATCTACAAGACATAGAGCCGCGGTAGCGCGGTGGTTAGTGCACTGGCTTCCTAGCTCGGTGGTCCATGGTTCGATCCCTAGTTGAGGTGGGATTTTTTAGACCGCAAACGGCCTCATGAATTGGGTACCAGAAAGCCTAACACCGTATTCCCAATATGCCTTACTAGGCGTGTAACGGGCATCCTATCTACAAGACAGTGTTTTTTCCTTATTTTTCACTTTTTTCAGCAACATCTTCAACACCATCGGCATGTACTCACTACTGTTATTAATTCTTGCATGTAGATGCCAGGTGTACTTATTCCTCAATAAACTTCCAACCTGTTAAGTATGTACCCACTATGGATGTCCCGAGCTGTTGACGGGTACCTGACGAACTACATCGCATTTTAAATCAAAATAGGACAAACATGAACATTGGGATTAGTTTATTTTCACATTATTTATTTTCTTCTGAATCTAAATATGTCAAAATTATTTGTCAGAACACACTCTATGTAGGTGTATTTTGATTTTGTAAATTGAATTTTCTTACGAAATTGTGTTTTTCCTATGAAGAAAACCACGAATTTTTCAAAACATTATTTTATGTAACTAATTTTCTAATAACTTAACGTATTTATTAGTAAGATCAATATGAGAGTTGGCACGGACATGTTCTATTAGATAATAAAAAACTTTATTCAGATCTTATTTTTGATATCATAACAAAATTTTGATTTATTGCAAATAATGTTGTAAAATTTTGAAGAAAAAAAATTATTACTATTTTGTGGATAAAAACTTCTCAGGATCTACTTAAATTATCTAAAATCTAATGCGACAAAAGTTTTAAAATACAAGCAATGATCAGCTTCCATTTCAACTTTGGTGCTCATAACTCAACCAATATATATTTTTTTTTAAAGACAAAGTATCCTGTTCAACCCTTGATGGGTTATAATTAGGATATATAGAGTAACGTCAAGATAATAATATCTAGTTTCCGATATCCAAATATAGCATCTTCTCCACCCTCCACTCAGTTCAAATATAATAAATCAAAACTGTGATACTGTGGGAATGTGTGTGTGTGTGTGTGTGTGTGCCCTCTCCTTTCCAAAAAATAAAAAATAAAAAAAATAAAAAAACAACAACAAACAAATACAAACAAAAAAGTAAAGTCTCTCATAACTGCCCTGTTGTTAATAAGATGAACAGGGGTGAGAAAACCCGGGGGTGTCCGAGATGACACCCAATCAACAAGTTATCTACCATCATCAATATGAGCACCCCATCAAACTACCCCTTTTCCTCACACAATCATTGATCCTTATATATTAATTTTAGTTCTAATTATAAACTGTTTTACTAAATTGTGCAGTTCTCTAGGTCTGTCTATTCTCAACAACTGTTCCACAGTTATGGATGAATTGCATGCAAGTAAATAATCTAATATTGGTTTTCTCTGTTGTTAATACTTCCTACATTTTAGTAGCAAATGCTTTATATTATTTTTTTTCTAGTCACTCTGCACAGTAAGGTTCTTCTGTTCTGAAATAGCCCATCCCTAGTTGCAGTCTAAGAAGTTTCTTATTGCTAGGAATTTTTAGTTCTCTAGATACTTGACACATTCTTGTTGGAGTATGTAACAATTTATATGCATGTCTGCCCTTCAGACTTCCATCCCACTCTACTGTCCATTCGTCAGTTATTATTCTTTTAATTAAGCTTTTGATCTTTTTTTTACTCATCCCCACATTTATTTGGTGTCTATTAGTTCTACTTTACTTAGCTTCTTTGTCCTCCTTTTCATTTTCTTATATGCCAACATGTGAAGGTATCCAATCTATTAGAACGGAACATCCTATGATGATATGAAACTCAATACAGAGCGATACAACAGGAGGCAATCTGATCATCGGAAGGGTCCCCCCGAAGATCAAGTGTTTTGGCCCCTTAATCTCCTTTACACTCTAAGGGGGGCGGGCCCACTTAGGTCATGACTCCCAAGTATCAGCATCCTGTTGTCTAGTGCAGAGAATTGAACCCACTCCACCTTGGTTGCAGCTTTCAAATTCACTCCTATTTTCTGCCAGATGGTGGCAATTGTGAAAGAAACCCCTATTTTTTTTTTTTTTTTTTTTTTTTTTTTTTGCGTACGCCCGCTAATACTCGAGGCGAAATCTCAGGTTATTATTTATGTCTAACCTGACATTGATTTTACGTGAGTATCCCTTTATTTCTTGTACAGAGACAGGTGTCCCTCGCCATTCAGGCAAATACTCGCCGATTTCGGAGGTACCCATTGCAGCTGGGTCGGCTCAGGAGCCGCCAGTCCCTGGTCGACGACACTCCTTCAAATGTCCTCGCCAGGTCTCGAGTTAATCCAGTCCAAATCCCAGTCGACGAAAAATCCTCAAATGCCGTCGCCCGGGTTTGATCCTGTATCACCCGGTCGCCAGAGCGGTGTTGTAACCACTACGCTAGCGCGGCTCCCTACCCCTATGTTGAAAACAAATTATTGTCTCGAGTTCCACAGCCCGTTGCGGTTGTTTCACAGCCAGCACGATGCCTTTTCCGCAGTTTCACTGAGCCTCTTAAGTGCCCTTGTTCTTGACTGTCCCCTCAACCCCAACAGTTTAAGTAGATCATACAGTGAGTCTGCCGCGAGACCTCTTGCACCCACCTGAACAGCCATGACCCTTGCATTGAACAGATCGCGTCTCAAGTCCGCGGCCATACCATTATACTTGACCACTTTGAATGAGTGTTGCTCGTCCAATCTGGATTCAAATGGCACGGTCAGCTCAATTATAATTTATTCTGGTGCCATGATGAGGAATGCAGCACTATATCCGGCCGCCTTCGAGATCTTCTGATACTCTCTGGATATACCCCTAGCCCAGGTAGGTCTATTGCCATCTCCTAAGTCATATGCACAGTCAACAAGAGACGGTAAGCTGCTACTTGATTTGATTGGTTTGGGATGTGCTGACAGGAGTATAGGTAAGTATTTGCCAGCAATATCTCTTCTATTGTATCTGGCCTTCTATATTCTCGTTAGTTGTCTTATAGCTTGAATAGCTGAAAGTGAGTCTGTTAATATTGTCCATTGTGTGTCAAAACTAAAAAAAAAAGGGGAATTTAAATTTTGGAGTAAAATCCAACATGGCTGCTGTTTCCATGGCAACGAATAGCATTATACCATAAAATGCGTTGATTTGCATATCTATTACTGTCGTAAGTCAGCCCTGTGCATTTGTATAGAAATCCTGCAATTATTTAAGAAAACAACAGTCTACTGTAGCCCATTCTCTTAATGTGGATATACTGGGCGAGTCTAAATTAACGTCACTTCAGTCATGTAATTAAGTCAGTTCCTTTCTCCGCAGTTCCAAGAGCAGGATTCTAAGGGTACTTCTAGTGATGAAACTAGTGTTGTTGTTGTTGTTTAACTAAGGGTGCTGAGCTTCTTGAAGACTCCTTGGTATTATCTACGCTGTAGATCTATGCTTTTCCTGTGGCTTTTCTGCAATTCCGAAACATGTTGAGTTGAAGTCATGAGCTTCAGTTTCTCTAGCTTGGCTTGCATTTAAATGATTATCATATCTGGTCCTAAGCTGGGAGGAAGAAGCGTGAAGCATACTGTGCACTCACCGCCATCCAAGGGGGCTCTCCAAATATGTAGAGCTAAATTACTCTGCTCTGGTTCTGGGCTCTACCAAGGAATTGTCATTTAATACACATAGCCACTTCTCAGCTCCCCCTACCCATCATGGGCCCATAGTGAGATCCTCCTTCGTGCAGGCAACCAGGTAACAACCAGAGTTACGCCTGGGGCTCAAGTGACTCCTCCAAGCTTAGTGTGCAATGCTGGGATCTCAACATGTTTCGCCCACAATGGAAATCACTGGAAGTATGTGGATGATTTCAAGAGTCAATGCGGGAATTATTAGCCTCACAGACAGAGGTCCACTTCTACATTTGAATACTGTAGCATTGTGTTTAACTGGTGATCATATAATGATAACTCCAGCTATGCCTCCATGCAACTGGCACCAGTGTCGATATTAGTGCACCTGCTATTTGTCACGAAAGGGTGTTGATGTTATTGAAATCTAAAGTTATCCTGGACAAAAAGATGTATCAGATGATACCAGGATAGTGCCAGATAAGAGACTGGTCTTACAAGAAATACACCCTTTTCTGAAAAAAGATTAAGGGTGTATTGACATCAAAGGTAGAATCAGCTATATAAACCTCCAGGTGTGATGAGAGTGGATGTCCTGAAAGTCTATTTGCTCCCTTTCACGATTCTCCCCTGATATTATGTGTTATTATTATTATTTATTATGGCTAATTATGCTAGGGGTACTAATTATGGTCTATCTATATATAATATGTATCAACAAAACTTGGAACTCAATTTAAATAATTTCAGCAAGTCTGATGGTACATATTTACAATTTATTTAACCTATGCCGTTTCTCTTTTCGGTTAGGTAAGTTAAAAGAAACTCAAATGTATTTACAACATAAAATAAATAAACATAGAAACTTTAATTATCAAACAGAATCCTGTACTTACGTTTCTATTTTTCTACACAGATTAATCTTATAATTCAATATGGTTTGTCACTAATGTTGAACTGTGAAGGCAGTAATAGATACATTCTGTCCATAAGTAATCATCCTTCACTGTGTTTTTATTACTTTATATTTTATTTTCTAGTGGTATATGATGAATAGGCTGACCAGTGGCTTTGTGTTGCCACTTAACTTGTATTGTAGAAATAAAACACACTCCCGCCATGGACTACCACGTCTGTGAATTGCCAGGCAGTGGAAACTGGGAATCTGGCTCCAATGACTTCAAGAGCACTCGCTCCTCAGAGTCCAACAGAGATAGATGATTCATATACTTCTGGTAGTTTGCAGGATAAAATCTAGAATACAAATAATCACAACCCCTGTATGGTCCAGCACTATTCTGTTCTCACATACAATGGACATAACAAACAGTGTCAGACATTGTGCTAACATATGCACAGGACAATTGACCTCTTTACCACTCACAGCCAGTTCACTGTGACTACAATTTCCTTACAAATCCTAAGTTAGATCCCTTTGTCCATGATCTGCCTCCATACAATGATTTGGTCTAGTATAAAATACTAAGTAATACCTTGATCGATTTATTACAACAATTCCTGTCATCCTTCCTTATGTTCCGGATAAGTGTGTCGTTCCTTTAATAAATACTCCTTTAAATACTTTATCAAACTTTCAGTCGTACTTTGGTCATTCTCATTTATTCTATACATTTCACAAGGCTGGCTTTTGCCGCTAAAAGATTACACATGCTTGTATTTCAGCCTGCAGCACACTCGACCTGTATGTTTCTTAACACATGCTACACACTTCCTAACACACAAGTGGATTAATCACAGGAAAAATACATAAATATATATATATTCATTCTTACCCTCAGGCAGTACACACACACGGGCTGTCAATGGGTATCAATATTCTGCTCCAGATACAGAGGCTAAGGTACACAACATTAACACTGGTACTGTCAATCTGCCCGCCGTGTTTCAAAAATGAATGGCCTATTTTGGTTGCAAGGGCAAGGTCTTATATACTAGCATATCTTCCATATCGGATGGCATGGGGCAAAAGGGGTGTTAAAAATCTCAAAATGAGGCATAATTTTGCTCTCTGTTCAATTAGTAAAAACTAGTATTTCAAGTATCTTTCTTATTTATGGGGCGATTTTGGTCATATAAAGCTTGAATTATACTGTGAATTATTCTGATCTGTCTACCAATTGGTTAGTTTGCAAAATGGATTTTAATATATGCATGCTTTAACTAGCTACATTGGGACTAACCTGATGTAACGAAGCCCTTTCACTCAATATTTCTATCTTACTAAAATACTATTCAAGAAAGGTTTTACACCTACCTCTAATGTAACATTCCCGTTGTTGAATTATATAATCCTTCCCGGTGATACTTCTTTATTCTTTCCAAAATTAAATGGCATTGTACCATCGGTTACACAAAATGGACCTCTTGTGTTCAAGCCTAGTACGTTTCATAACACACCCCAAGAAGGACGCGTTTTCATTGGCTAGTGTATCAGACAGTTCTCAACATATGGCATGCGGTATGGTCAGATTTACTCCTAAGTATACAGAAAACCGTGTTGTGAGACAGACTAAATCACGACACTATTGTTGCGGCGAGATAGATGTTGCATTCGTTGAGATAGTATAGTAGTTCATAGAAATAGTGAACTCGTGGTAAGGGTAGCACAAGATAGTCAGGTAGTCAACCTCACGGTGCAGAAGAAAAGAACTGGTAGGTAAGTCACCTTCTCGCTGGAACTATCTTATGCTCCTAGGGAATGTGAATGGAGCTCGAAATTAATCCCCACCACTTTAAGATTGCTTTAAAATACTGAACATTGAAAATCAATTCAATAAATTCAGGTATGAAATTAATCAGGGTATTTTAATGATTAATTAAATATAATAATAAAAAAATACAATGGTACCTGGTATAATTTCCAACAAAAATTGCACATTTGGATTCAATGACAAAAAATTGTCTGTAAATAGTTCGTGTCATCACACAAAAATGTCTAAATTTGGTGGTATGTCCTCACTTAGGTGGACTTATCTGGGTATCACGTTGATAAGACTCCTGGTCCTCGAAGTCACAATGCTGAGGCCAGGTAGCAGCGATGGTCCACTGTTTCACACTGGTTGAACTGGTTACGACTATTGGTCCTCGAAGTCACAATGCTGAGGCCAGGTAGAAGTGGTGGTGCACTGTTCACGTTCCACCCTGTTTTAGTGTCACAATGAATGAACCCTCAGTTCGGGACCCAAAGATGCAGCAATAGAGAATGCAGTCAGTGACCCATAGCTTGACTGCTTGCATCAGGGTCAGCGAACCAGAGCTGACCAAGACCCTACTCCACCTCCACGTGGTGGTCCTGGAAACAGGCTGCATCACTGCAGTCTGGCTGAGAGAGTAGGGATGGAAGAGGGAAGGCAAACCCGGTCCCAAAAAATGCCGTGCTGAAGTCGGATGTGTCGGCCGAAAGGCGCAGATATCACAGCTCCGGCGTAAACAGACACAACGCAACCAACGTCCTTTTCAGGACGAACGAGGAAGAAGAACCCTCAATTCACGTAGTACTATGCCGACGGCAGCTGTTATGAAGCTTAATTGCGCACAGTGGCAGTATTACTTCTCTCTCGTACCACGCTATAGTGGCTTTCGATGTCTAGCAATAAGATCTCAGCTCCTCTCAACTCATTGGATACTATTTGCAGCTTCGTCGACTAGTTTTAGGAAGTTTGCCCGATGTCAAATCTAGGCGGTCTTATATAGGCGACTTCCCGGCGTATAGGAGACATGCGGAGACATTTTCTGTCGTCAACTCAATTTTTACAGAGATTTCGCTGGTTTGTGCTAATTTAGCAACAAATTTTGCAATATCTTAAACATCAAACCACAAAGTTATTTCCAACTGTTATTCATTGATTTATTAGTGGTTGTTATTTATATTCTTAAAATGTTATCCTATTTCAAGTGATCATCACCGAGATAATTCAAATAAACATGTGTGTTAAGAGATTTAGGCGAACATTGCTCAAAGAGGAAAATTTTCCGATAAGATGATACGTAAAATTCCTCGGGTCTTTCCGTAGTTTCCCCGACAAGCGAAGGGAGTTAAATGTCACATAAAAGAGGACAAGATACAAACCACAGAGAATTTCTTGATCATGTCATGGCAATTGTACAACATTTTTTTATACTGAATTCTGTCCAATGTAATCTTGTTAATGCGTGCCGCAGAGTCACATAATGTGCTCCACAAGCTATTTTTCTTTCGACAAAAGATTTATAGAACAGTCATTGAGCTTGCGCTCTATCCAAGTCCTTTCAAACATCTTAGCATATTATTTAATCATGTACACCAGTTTTATCTTCGTATTTATTTCAGTTAAGATTTTGGTTTTGTGTCGTGCCTAGGTATCGGGTGGTTTTGACTGAACTAATGTTATTGCCCTGTATGCTTGTGCCTTTTATTCCATTTGTTAGCAGTTTACATCTGCTGAAGAGCATTCCCGCTATTTTCTTTACTTTTAATTTGAATCATAATTGTGCCATCCACTTATATACGTTGATTCCCAGTTTTTGTAGACTCTAATATAATTTTAGCATATTTTTTTCCACTCCACCATATGTCAGAGCTGAGACGATTTAATTTTAACATCGTTAAACTTTTCATCGAAATCATTTATCACTACAGAAAAAAAAATTCTCTGTGTAGTTTCTGAGGAGACAGAGAAAATTATAGGACCATTGCTCCCTCAGCACGGCTGTTTGCCAGCGATCTTTTAGTTAATTCCCCTTGTTCCCCCGACCGCGCTATTTATAGCTATCGTGTCAGAGGTCACGTGGTAACTTCCTAACTGGAAAAAAAGGTGGCGGATTTTACTTTTGATAGGGCTTAATTAATGTTTTTAGGCTACTTTATTATTATAAATACCGGCTTTAATTTTGCGTAACGCTAGACTAGAAATGTTAGAGTAAATTTTAGAACAAGAACAAACATTTTATCACAATTAGAACAGAAGATATAATAGTCTGAAATAGTGTAAAATTTACGTTTTTTTTATATTTTGTTATGGTTTGTTTATACAGTAGAACTCCATTTATCCGAACCCCAATTATCCGAACATCCAATAATCCGAACACTTTTTCCAGAAAAAAAAAAAATCAGATGCCACAGTCACGTTAGACTAAAATTCTGAATCTTTTGATGCGGCAAACTTCAAATGTGTGCGACCAATTTGTAGAGAATGGGATGGCTAATGGTCGGTCGCTTACGTACAGGAAGTCAGTTAGATCATAAAGTCAGTTAATATCTGGTTTATCAATCCAGTGTACGTGTGCGTTCTAGGTAGAACACTGGCTAAACAGACAGTTCAACTTAAAATAATTGTGTCTGCTACTACAGCAGAATAATTTTGGTGTACAAGTATTTCTCTGTGCGATATGGCATCTTCCAGTAGGCCTAAAGCATATAAAAGGAACCGCAATGTTTTGTCAATTGAAACGAAAACAGAAAATTATCAAGAGACTAGGACAAGGTGAAACTGTGTCTTCACTTGCGAGGATTTTCAATGTTGGGAAAGCTACCGTCTCTGACATCAAAAGTAACAAGGATAAAATTATGAGTTTTGCATCGAAATTTGATAGTGAAAATTGGTCGAAGAAACGTAAAACCATGAGAAATGCGAAAGATGTGAAATTGGAAGAGGCTTTGTATATATGGTTTGTGCAAAGAAGAAGCAAAGGGGAACCTATCTCTGGTTCTCTGTTGTGTGAAAAGGCACTTCAGTTCAACAATCAACTTGACGGTCCTCCTGACTTTAAGGCTAGCCAGGGATGGTTAAGAAACTTTAAATCTCGTCATGGCATACGAGAATTGGAGATTCAAGGGGAATCTTTATCTAGCGATGCAACTGCCCCTAAAAATTTTAAAGAAACATTCTTGGCTTTTTTGGAAGAAGAAGGTTATTCACTCGATGATGTGTATAATGCCGATGAGACTGGCTTATACTGGAAATCATTGCCTCAAAAATCACTTGCATCTCAGCGCGAAGCAGCTGCCCCTGGGTTTAAAAAGTGCAAAGAGAGAGTAACAATTTTGGTAGCCGCTAATGCCAGTGGAAGTCATCGTTTACCGGTGCTAATGATCGGCAAAGCCAAAAAAACCACGTTGTTTAAAGAATGTGACATGTCTCCCATTGTGTTACAAAGCACAGAAGAGTGCTTGGATGAATAGTGAAATATTTCTTGATTGGTATACAAATCAGTTCATCCCAAATGTGAAGAGGTTGAGAGAACAAGAAAAGAAAACTGGAAAAGTAATTCTTCTACTGGACAATGCACCATCTCATCCAGAGAAGGATACATTGAATGCAGTTGATGCAAATTTTAAAGTAATTTTTCTGCCTCCCAATGTAACAGCACTGATTCAACCAATGGATCAGGGTGTTATAGCAAAGCTTAAAAAGATGTACAAGAAGGAAGTCCTGCGTCGTTTATTGTTGGCTGAAGATGAAGAAAGTGTGGTGGCGTTTTCCAAAAAGCTTAATATCAAAGACTGCTGCTATATGTTAGCTGATGCTTGGACCACCCTGTCACAAGATAATCTCAACAAGGCTTGGAGTAGATTGCTTGGGAAAAAAGGAGGAAATGAAACTACTGCAGTGGACACAAATGATGATTGTATAAATGAAGTTGTGGAACTGTTTCAAGCAATGCCCGGATTTTCGGACTGTGACAAAGATGATGCACACATGTGGCTAGAAGATGATAATGATTCTGGTTTTCAGTTTTTGAACGATGAAGAAATTTTGTCTTTTGTGCAAGAAGAAAACCAAATACATGTAGTGACCGATGATGAAGACTCCTCAGAAGTACATGATGCACTTGTAGATTATGAAGAAAAACCAAAACGTCGACCAAGTCCTGAAGAGGCCTTTATAGCACTAGAAACAGCGATGGCTTGGTACGAGCAAGAAGATGACAGCTGTCCTACACAGCTTCTGCTGTTGAAGAGAATGCGGGACTTAGCAGCCAAAAGGAGACTATCCAGTTTGGTGCAAAAGAGGATTCCTCATTATTTTAAATAGTGGGCTACATCTGTGCAAGTACATATATACGTAAGTTGCGCCTGGTTTTGAATCGTTTGTAATGTTATTTTGAAAACATTTCTCTTTCTTAACAAAAATAATTAATACAAGTAGTACATGCACTGCAGTGTAATAAAAGATTTTGGTGATACAGTGATCTAATACAGTGTGGGTATTATTATTACAGTACAAGTAAATATGTTTTATAGTGTATTTTCCTTGTGATGGTTAATTATTTTTAGAAATATGTGTACATGTACTCGATACATTATGTAATCCAATTATCCGAACATTTGATTATCCGAACGATGCTCGGTCCCATGGGGTTCGGATAAATGGAGTTCTACTGTAATACAATTTTCACTAAATCGGTCACAATCAACATGCATAACAAATTACAGAAATCAAAAGTAGAAAACCTGCAGAAAATGGATATCAAAGTTTTGTTTTGGTTTCATGCGTCAAACATTAATTATTGAAACATTAAATTGCAAGTCCACATTTATTACCTTAAAATAACACACCCAATTGTCCCCAAAAACATGAGAGCTAACAATTATCTCAATCATACATCACGATGGTCAAGTAAAAATAAGTATGGTCATGAGTAAAACGAAATGTTCAATTTAATAGATAAATAGGTGTATTTAATAAATACATCTATTAAATGATTTCCACACTCTGTTAATTCTGTCCATCTCAAGCAACAACTGCCATAATTTGCTCTAGCCCCAAAATTTCGCTCAATTATCATTCACACTTCCTTTTTTTTTATAGGATGAATCTGTACATTCACAGATGGAGAAATTTGTAACAAATGAGTTTCCATTATAAATTTTAATTGTGAAGTTATATTTTTAATACCTCTGGTGCGTCCTTCAATTTTCAATCTTCTCTGTTTTCTCTCCTGTGCCCACGTAAGACCTACTGTTTCCTTCATGGCTATTGCTAATTCTTTGGATATTCTAACTCTACTTTCAATGCCTGCTTTCCTGCAAATTTCCTGACGTGACGTTTCTGAACAGCGTTGTAGTTCATGTGCCTGCTGCAGGTCTAATGAATCAGTTGATGTTCCAGCAATATGTTTTCTAACAGTGTGAAGCAATTGAGATCGCTTACGTTTGTTGGCGTTCTGGTGACTGATGTTTCTCTTCTATGTTTAATTAGTTTTTGTAGTACAATAGGCTGTCCTCTGGTTTTGCATTTTATGATATTACTTTTTGCTGTTTCTAGTTTTTTTTTTCTAACAATGGATGTGAATAGGGGTTCTTCCTTTTGTGTTAGTGGTTGTGAAGGTGGCTTAGCAAGTAACTGTTGTACTGTGATGTCGCTTTTGAAGACAGGCGAGGTGGATGTACTTGTCGTATGTATAACTGACTTGGTAGGTGTAGATGTGGCAACAAAATCTGGCATGCTAGGGTGAGTAGTGTTATCCACCTCCAAATGAATAATGGTATCGCCTTTAATGTGAGCTGGCACATCAACCTCCAGTTGAACAATATCATCACTAATGTGGGCAGGCACATCAACCTCCTACTGTACAGAGCTATCCTGACTACAGCTAAATGACTGACTAGACATGGAGGGGTCAGAAAGAACATTACAGGGGATAGAGCAGCTTTTTGTTTTTAAAACACCAAAAGATGTCTTTGCAACACAATTGCACAGTTGACATTCACTTATAGTTAAATTATGGTTTTAGTCTTTCCAGATGTGCTGACTGTTTTCCGATAGTAACTTGGCTGTTTCAAGACACTTCTCATTATGCCTCCTTTTTGAATTTTGTATTCGTAAGTAACACTTCTTACAAAATATAGTCGAATGCTGTGTGGGTTTATCATCTGATACGTTAATTCCAAACACAAAGAACAGATCATTAACGTAATTTAGAACAGTTCAGCGCTTTCTGAATTGAACGTGTTGTTTTGGAAGTTAATGCTCTCTTGCCACAGGCTCTGCACAGTGCACTGGCACAATTCATATGATGCAAAACAGTATGTTCCATTTCGTTGTTATGTAGTATAGTTTACTTGTGTATGTATAAAGATAGAGGAATATTTGGGACTATCAAGTCTAACACCAGGATGTAGAATGTTTTATCTGTGAATGAAAGAAGATATACAAACAGTTACTTAGAATTCTTTGGCAGCCGTCGTGTGCACAGGATTGTCTACCAAAGAACACTAATGGAACAGTCCGTATCTCACACACAATTAAAAAAAAAAAATTCATATTATAAATACAAGATTAACAAGACTTGAAAGATAGAACAAAGTATGTAGAAGTAATCTATCTATAGATTTACATGTTTTCTGACGCTTATATACGTAGCTAAATATCATTATAAATGAATGAAAATGCAAAAAACAGATGGTGCTTTACAAAGTTATTTTGTTACAACCTTATTTAAGATTTGTGAGTATCAGGAATGCGTTTACAGTAATTTAAATGCTATAAAATCTGGTGACAATATGCTTGTTCTTGTAATGCCAAACTCACAAAACTGACTACCACACATTCTCAAGATATGAAACCAAAAAAAAAAAAAGTATGTGGAAATAATCTTTAGCTTCCCTTCGAGAAGTCTTTATAATTATAAACTCAAACGAATGGGCCGATTTTTAGATATTAAATTAATAAAAAGATTACTTATTTTATGAATTTCCTCAAATGATGACGCTGTTTTCAAAAGTCTGTAACTCCGTCAAAACTAATTTCAAACAAATAAAAATGCAATCAAAAATAGAGCAGAGAACAAAGTTATAGTACACAAAAGAATTTTAGCGCTGTGTTTATCCAGAACGAGTGTGTAATGATTTATATTTTACTGGTTTTACACACACATCAGCTGATTTTCCCCGCCAAAAACTTAAATAGTCTTTTACGGTGTACACGAAAATTTTATACCCGGTGTCAGAATTCCGGTCACCGAAACTAAAAGAGCGCTCTGGTATAGGGCACAAACAGCCGTATCAGGTATGTTGCAGGAGACGAATACTTGGAGGTTGTGCATTAGACAGCAGCCTCATCATGCCAAACAAACTGCTACAGAAACCAAACGCTACAACATCGGACCTGAATGCTTTTGTGCAGGCTTCCTGCAAGGGAAAGGATGACGTTATTGCCTCCCCTGCTCTGCAGCAGTGGTCCAACAGTGGCCAACACTCAAGAGTATCTAATATGGGCTTCAAATGTGTCTACCTTCGCACAAGATTGCTCTTGGCAGAGTTGCAGATAGAAGGTTAATGACGTTTCTATCACAAAGGAGTTTCACAAGACATTCAGATAAGCGAAAACAATGCTGCATTTGGTTGAGCACGTTAATTCTAGAATCTGCCGACAACTTTTGTGAAGGGTTAAGCAATGATTTATGTTAGCTCGTTTAAGCCCCCACCTCTGATTAACTCAGGGGAATTCTTATTATTCTAGTATATCTCAGTTTAGAGTGTGTGTAGTAAATTGGCTGAGACAAACATGCAGTAACTTTAAAATGATTAAAGGAAGTTAAATTTGTAAATTAACAAATAGCAAAATTTAATAATCACTTAAGTTTTAACAGTTTGAAAATAATTTGAATAGTTATGGATCAAGAAAAGTTACCATCACATTCGTGATAGGAGGTAACTGTTTTTTACAAGTTCAAGTGGCAGCATATATTGAACTTAGCTGCCAATGACGGTTCTGCTCCTTCTGATGGGTTGGTTCTTTTGACACTGCTCACACTCGTCGCTCGTCAAGGTTGTTGGGTGTAGCTCGTTTCCCAGAAATGTCAGGGAGAGTCTACAAAGTTGGTCCTTCGTCGTAAAGCTCAGGCCACTGTTCCCTTATTGTTCCAAAGATAATACTTTCTGCTGGTGCCACCAATAACTTTGGTAAAGAACAGAAACGAAACGCTCTTCTGAGTACTGCGTTTTCCAACCCATAGTTATGGGTCCCTATCTTCCCATTCCACCATCCTCTTTAACTCAGAATTTACACTCGATGAGAATTAAATTTAATCCCTTGGGATAAAACTTTCTTTACATTTAAATTGAATAGCTTTAGCTTTACATTACATTTAAATGCAAAGGTTAATAATACAGATAGAGTATGTTTACATTTACATTTCCACTGATTGAAAAGTTTTCACAATGTAAATTGCATATGTTTTCATTTATGTTTACACTGATTTGAAAAGTTTGAAACTTCCATTAATTTTAAAATGAATATTTTCACATAGAGATTTACACTGGTTTGAAACTGTAAGTATTATACTTAGAATGTACATCATTTCTTTCATCTTTTCCTCCCTGCTCCATATGGAACTTGGGACTACTTTATGCTTTTAGTTCTCTTTACAAAACTAGCAATAAAGTAATCACCAGCACTTGGCAGCGGTGGTTCGTGAATCATCATTCTATATGCTGAGGTTGCCAGCCTCAAATGACTGGGACATCCACTAGTGATTTTCACATTTTAACATTCACATGGCAATATACACATATATGTTAGTTCACATGTTAGTAATAAAATATAGAATGTAAAATCACAACTTACGCCAATCCTGGCTCACAGACTTTTTGCTCAGATGAATAAAAAGCACTGACAGTTACCTTATTACACGTGTACTTGGGGTCGTTAATTGGAACTTTAATTCCCTTTCTGACTCCGTGTGTTTCCTTCAGTTTCCTCAGACAGCGGCTTTCCTTATTAAAATGATAGAGATTTCCTGGGCTGTTTTTGTAAGTCCTGATAAATACTCAAATAAAAGGTGTCCGGTCTGATAAAATGGAATTCTGAATTATAGGCTTCACTCTGGTGTCTTGGCAAGTGACCTTCACAGTAGTTTTGACTGACTGAAGCATCAGGTTATATTCACTGCCTTCCCACGCATTCGTTGTTGTGAAACTCAGATGATCAGCCATTCTGATTTGAATATTTTGCATGACTCATCTAGTGCAAAATTTCAAACATCCCTTTTCTGAAAATAGGCTGTAAACACCCGATTGCCAGGCAGGTGAACTTATAGACATATCAGTAACCTCACACGACAATGTGTGTAAGATGTAACAAATTATTACTTTTGCTAAAGTAATGTCTTATCTGTTGCTTCAGCACACACAAAATCCGTCTCTTTACAACCTTGGTGGAGACGAACCCGTGCCTTATCCGTAATTAAGCAGATTGCACTGGCACGATGTACGTGTTAATCTGTGTACTGATATCGGTCACGACTGCGATTAACCAGTTAGTTGTCGATAATGTTCTCTCAGCCGCTCCTGCAAATGTTTAGTATTATCATCCATCAGGAGTGTCCGGAAAACAGACAAGACATAATATACTGAAAGTAGCAAAAGAATGTAGATACAAAATATCTGCTACTTAGCAGAGAAAGAAAGTGCGACAATTGAAAGCACACAATAAAATCCGATTTGTATCGATTCCTGCCGTAGTGAAACAGAGATTAGGAAGAAGAAGCGGTAGTCCCAATCCATTCTGTGACAGAAAGGGTGGTGAATATTATAGTAAAAATTGTAAGAGATAGTACTTATCCTTGAGGGTGTCCATTCTGTTGTCTTTATAGTTCTGACTTGTCATTATGTACCTGTTGTCTATACAGTTCTTCTTGTGCGAGAAAGCATGTGGTGAAAATTAACCTTATAACTGAACATCTGGTATGAAATAGCTACGCGTTATTTTATTTCACTAGTTTTACCAGCTAGAATTCTAAGTGAATTATAATCGTACGCTAACACTTTTAAACACGTAAGCACTAATTTCTATTACCAAAAAATCAGAATGAAAATCCCCACGAATGTTATTAACACATTTTCCACAATAGTTCCAGAACTACGTGCTTAGACTATCCAAAAATTCTGAGTGACAACTGATAGCAGGTTTAAGAAAACAGTTTATATATCATTATGTTTCTCTGATCTATAGATGATGTTACTTTTCGCACTATTGTTTGAGTAACGGAGAATCAGAAACTTGAGTTCCCCAGATAACAGTTTACGGTCGGCATTTCTCGGGCGTTCGACCGCCATCAAAGACATATATCCGTGTAACGGGGTTCTCGAAGATTTTTGCCTGTGAATCGACATCAAAGCGTACTCGGGAAAATCCTGGATCTCCCCACGTGGACTTCAAAGACTCTGTGTTTTTCACGTGCAGTCTGTCAGGTATCGTATGATTGACAGATAAGCTCACGTGAGAAAACTAGGTAAACAAACCTGATTCACTACCTGTTATGACTGACAGGTCAATCAGTTTGAAAATTGCGTTAGCTCATGTTCACAGAAAAAGAGGTGGGACGAAAAGTACGCTTGTATAAGTAGAACACAGGTAGAAAAATTGCGTGGTTTTGCTAGCAAATCATAGAACGCTACGAGGTTACAAGCCTGTCAGATTACTGTAGGCTCTCTTTCCATTTTACGCCACAGTCAGCTAGAGGTCATCGTTATGTACTGACATGCATTGATATGTGCACGCGCTGGCCAGAGGCTATTCCTCTAAAAACAATATCCACTACAGATGTTGCTGACGCGCTATTTTTAATCGATTGGGTTTTCCCGAAAACTTATTATCGAATCGGGGAACTCAGTTTATTTCTGACGTTATGACTCATGTTATGAGAGAATTTGAGATAAATAGATCTCTTAGTAGCATATATCACCCCATCGCAAATGGGAAAATAGAAATGCTCAACCGCTGCCTTAAAGAAATGCTAGGCAAGGTAACTGCAAAATACCTGCAGGATTGGGATCAAGTACTCCCAGCGGTATTGTTCGCTTATCGGGAAATACCAAACAAACATACTGGATTTGCGCCGTTTGAATTAGTCTTCGGTGCCAAGCCAAGAGGACCTATGTCCATTCTAAAACAGTTATTGGTTGGAGCTGACATGCATGAAGATGTTCAAACCTCTTACCAATACGTAGTTGACTTGAGAAAGAAAATTATCGACGCATGCCAGATAGCTGTAGACGCATCAGAAAAAGCTAAACTTAAGGCAAGATTGTTAATCAAAACAGAAAACTACGCCAATTATGGCTGGGTGATGAGGCCTATGTATTGTTACCCAATAAGGACAATAAATTACTTGTATCTTGGAGAGGACCATATACTGTACTTGAAAGATTGTCAGATGTTGACGATATTATATCTATTAAAGGAAAGGAAAAACACCTTTCACATCAACACGCTGCAACAATTTCACTCTCGCCCTCCACATCTTAAACCAGTCTTTGAGGCTGTCGACGAGCCCATTGATCGTCGCTCTCCCTTAGCTGTCATACAGGAAGAGTTATCTGAATTACCTGATAGTTCTGAACCTCTTTTATCTCTACCTACTTTACCACTTTTGTCTACTGAGAGTTGGAGGGATATTTCTATTTCACCAACTCTTGCTTCATATCAGAAAGATCAGATTTCGTTGTTACTACAATCTTTTCCTGACGTGCTCATGGATATTCCTTGGCGTACAAATATCATTGAACATGATATTCTTCTTACTGATTTCAGACCAATCAAGCTGAAATCTTATCTTATCCCTGTACATTTTCAATCACAAGTACAAGAAGAAATAAAGGATATGATAAAATTAAACATAATTTCTCCTTCTCAATCTCCATATAGTTTTCCTATGGTGTTGATTAGAAAGAATGACAAGTCCATTTGGACTTGCATTGATTTCTGGCGTTTATATGCTTTCACGCCGAACCTCTGCCTTTGTTAGATTCTCTATTGGATAGACTATCTACAGCTACTTTTTTCAGTAAATTTTATTTGTCTAAAGGTTATTGGCAGGTCCCCTTGTCAGACAGAGCAAAACCTTATACGGCTTTCGCTACACCTTTGGGATTGTTCCAATTTAATTTTATGTCTTTTGGTCTCGTTAACGCTCCAGCGATTTTTGTTCGTACGATGCGAAAAATTTTCTTCAATCGTGATGACATAATTACCTATATTGATGATATTTGCCTTTTCCATCAATCTTGGGAAGAACATTTTCTTGGAAATTGGTCTTTGTTGACTACTCTTCGTCTCCATCATCTTACTGCTAGACCTTTGAAAACTAAAATAGGATTCACAGAAATTTCTTTTCTTGGTCATAAAGTAGGAGGCGGTTTTCTTAAGCCTGAAGATTCCACTATCTCCAGGATCTTAAATCTAGAAATTCCTAAAACAAGAAGACAGGTTCGGAGTCTTTTAGGTCTTGTAGGATTCTATAGGAAATTCTTACCTAACGTTTCAGAAATTACTTCAGTTCTGTCTTCGTTATTAAGAAAGAACTCTCCAAATAAGATTGTTTGGTCACATTCATGCGATGTATCATTAAATTTATTGAAATCTTATTTTTCAAAATCACCAATTTTAAGATTACGTGATACTCGATTTCCTTTTATCCTTAGAGTCGACGCTTCTGGATCGGGAATCGGAGGTACACTTATGCAAAAATTCGATGATTGTCTACATCCAATTCTGTATGTCAGTCGTAAATTGACACCCACTAAACCAAAATACCCAATCATAGAGCGAGAGTTGCTCGCTGTGGTATATTGTTTCTCTAAACTACAGCGATACCTCATTGGTGCAAAATTTGTCTTGGAGACTGATCAGAGGGCCTTGTCCTATCTGAAAACGGCGAAGTTTAGTTATGAGACTCTCCAACCCTACGACTATGACATTCGTGCCATCAAGGGCAGTCAAAACGTGGTCGCGGATGTGTTATCACATTGTGTAAAGAACTCACTGTCAGCTAACAACATGGCAAATGCAAGTACCTTGTGAGGTTACAGCAAACCTATTAACTGACTTCTTCACGTGTTGACTAATGGAACATTGCACTATGTATGAACGTATTTTACTGACAATGCTGATAGAAATTTCCTGATTTATTGCTGCTGTGCAAAGATAAAATATACAAGGACTCTGTAGTGAATGCCAAGGCTAAGAACTATCGTAATGTTTTTCATCAGAAATTGAAGGAGATCACTCAATGACTCTTTTGACAGTACTTACAGGTATTGATCAGTTCACTCGACACCTGATGATGATGAATGCTGATATCGCCAATTTCAAGTTGTACCTCATTTTACTCAGCGCATTACATGGATGTCTTGTACCTTATTAACAGTTGTCATACTCGGTTTATGTGCAAAAACACACACATTCATTGATAATCTAAGAATAACGTGACATTTGAATATTTTGAATGCAAAATCTTGATTTCTTCTATTATTGGAACTGCATCTAAAGATTAAGGGACTTAACTCAAGGATGCTTTGCATGGTCAAAGGGACTTAACTAAAATAATCCTATCGTGCCCTTTGTGTTTGCTATCCGTTTGGACATTGAACATTCGTACTTAACGTAAACTTATAAAGAATCATGGACATGAACTTTGTGCTTGAATATAATTATTTTCACTGGACTTTAGTTGTTTATTATTCCACTAGTGTGTATAATACTATTACACTATGACTTTTAACTGCAGTGCTTAAATTGGCTATTAATTAATTTTAATTCGTGGGATAAGATTCAGTCTTTGACACACGGCATTAATACACTCACACTAATTATTGAGTAAACATTTTGAGAGTTCCCAACGCTATTGTCTATTCATACCATACATCAGCGTATTCTTACCTGATTGGTCACACACTTCATTAGGTGCAAGATAACATTTTTTTATTGGCACCACAATACACTTTTTCTGACGAGTACTTAAGATGTAAACTTGACTTTAATCTTTTAGCGTACGATGTTGCATTCATTCACTTTACTAATATGATTGTCTGCCTCATTTAATCTATTTATGCTGTTACATATTTGTTTATTCTTTAATGCTTTGCATTATTGCTGTTGATCAATAAGTTAATTACTTGACAAATGTTACTGGACTTGACTGATAGGCGTTATTGGACGGTGTGAGTTATATGAGTGCATGTATTGCTACCATCATTTTTTAATATGTTGAGTACTATTAGTTATGGCAACCTCACATTGCTGTTAAAAAGGAATTTGTCCTAAGTGAACATTGGCTTTGGTATGGGACCCCAAGATGCAGCAATAGTGAATGCAGTCAGCGACCCATAGCTGCACTGCCTGCGTCAGGACCAGCGAACCAGAGCTGGTCAAGACCGCACTCCACCTCCACGTGGTGGTCCTGGAAACAGTCTGCAGCAGTGCAGTCTGGCTGAGCGAGTGCGGATCGAAATGGGAAGGCAAACCCGGTCCCTAAAAAATGCCGTGCTGAAGTCGGATGTGTCGAACGAAAGGTGCAGATATCACAGCTTAGGCATAAACAGACACAACGCAACCACCGTCCTTTTCAGGGCGTACGAGGAAGAAGAAGAAGAAAGCTTTGGTATTAACCATGGACCACACTTTTAGTGTTGAATTGCCTACCCTATGGCAGAATCCTGGGTACCATGCTAGTTCTTACTTAGTGAAATTTGATGTTACCATATTTCACTCTGGTGATGTTATACTCACACCACGGAAATAATGAAAACTTTGTTTCCATTATTTCTGCGGGGGGGGGGGGGGGGGGGGGGGGGGGTGTGAGTAATGTTATGATTAAAATTCATAACGATTGTGTCGGTATAATAGTTAGCTCAACTGGGCTCCTTGTTTGTTTATTTTATACGGAGTCACTTATTAATACAGGAAGTGATGTCATGCCGATATGGTTTATTTGGCAGACGTGAAACTAAAACTGCAGAAGTGAGGAGATTGTCTGCTAGTCAATTATTCCATTGTGTGTCATGGCGAGTGGACGCATGTGTTTTAGCTACTGCATTTCAGTAGATATCCCTGTGTTATTCTATCACTAATACATCAAGATCTTCTGTGAGGTGTATCTAGTTATCTGCATTTACAGGGAATATAGCTTCCCAATGTCGAGTGTGAATATATATATTAAAAAAATGTTGAAAATGAAAAGGACAGCGTTCCAGACATGAACGGACTGCCTAGTGTTATATCGACGAGTGCATATAATATGCCATTTGTATATTGGCCTGAACTGTATTGAATTTGGAGCAGTGTCACAGTTTTAATAAAAATGTATACTGTCCACTTCGTCCATTGTGGCTCAAATAATTCTAATTGATGTTGGCTTGTTTCGGTGTCTGATACGTTTGCTACCCTAGAAGTGAACTTGGCCCACAGGAACCATCCTGTCACTACATATTAACATTGACAATATAAAAGACATGTAACAATATTGATACCTTTTTTCTTCTTGGAAAAGCTCCAAATCAAGCATCTGGAATGTTCTACCTGATGCAATAGTTGAACAAAGTTTGGAATGAAACTCACATCTTTACACTGAATTTGGGGACTACAAAAAGGCATTCAACAGTTCAGACAGAGAATCACTTTAAATAAGGATCATTAACATAATAAAGAAAACATTTGAAGACATGGAATATTTATTCCTTGAGATAAGAAATGGAGTCTAGGAGGGATGCCTCATGTCACCAATTTTATTTTTACTGGCTATAAATTGGGTTATGAAAACAACATCAGTCAATAGTAATGGAATTCAGTGGACTCTAAACAACTTGATGATCTAGATTTTGCCAATGACCTAGCCCTACTGTCTCACAGCAATATCCAGAAGCAAGACAAAAGGAAAATACCTGATGAGGGGTCACCGAAACTATGTCTGAAAATACAATAGGAAAAGACAAGGATTATAAGAATAAATGCAGCAAATGTCAGCCAGATTGCATTCAGAAAAAAATTTCAACATGAGAAGGACCCACAAATACACCTTAGCAGCAATACTGACAAAGTTGGAGGGACAGATAGTGATATCAAAATAAGAATACAAGAGGCAAAAGAAGCTTTTGTTGCATTGGGAAAAATATAGAAATCAAAAGAAATGTTCCTTCCTTTGGCGAGGCATGCCATGTTCAACCTAGACACAACATTAGTCACTTATGCTAAAGTGTATGTCTAAATATAAAGGACCTTATGGTTTGGTATAGCTTATCAAGTCCAAAATAAAAATCGGAATTTTCAACTCAAATTTCAAAGCAATACTACTGTATGGCTCTGCGACATGAAGAACAGCAAAATCAACAACAAAAAAGCTAGACTTTTATAAATGGGTGCTTGCGTAGAACAGCAGAATTGACATGGTATAACATGATCATCAATGTGGAACTGATGGAAAGAACCAGATAAATATCAATGACACAAGACACTGGTGTCAATTAGGACATACAATGTGGAAACAAGTTGACAGAAGTACAAATCAATCCATGTTCTGGAATCCCCAGGGGTAAGAAAAATAGAGGGAGACCCAAAAAACACATGGAATTGGAGACAGACAAGAAAGGGAAACATAAGACATGGAAAAACCTGAAACTGATGGCACAGGACAGGCAGGTGAGGCATGTATTTGTGATAGGCCTTCGCTCCACGAGGAGCTGAAAGGTAACGAGGAATAACTACATAAACTGTGTACAGAAACACACTATACATAAACGTAACACACTACGTACTAACTGTCATGAAGTGAATCTGTATGAACAACACGCTCAAATTCCCCGCTCAAAACAAACTAGCTATCGTATTTTTAAATCTATAAATAACTACAGTATTTGAAATTTGTCTGAGGGCCCAGTCAAATTTACCGCCAACAATTTAACTAGAGTATTTGAATTTTTCTAAGAATCAAGTTAAAAGTTACCACCCTCCCCCCACACACCCACCCCAATATTTATCGAAGAACGTAGTTCAATTTAACAACCAATCAAATCGTTACCTCTTTTTTGTAAGGACAAGAAAATTTTGGGTAAAGTGGAAATAATGCCTATTTTGTGTTTTTGACTGAACTTAGATAATTTATTTCTCCATAACTAAAGATAATTAAAATGAAAGGGATATCTCGAATTATAGCGCTGAGATTGCTTAACACATAAACATAAGGGTTCCCTCATAATAAAATTATCTTAACTTAGAAAAATTTAATTTAGTGATATTTTTACATCAGGGTAAGGTCACATTTAATTATTTAAAAATTAACCAGATGAAAATGCAAAAGAATAATTAAAGGAAAAGTATATATAACGATAGGGAGGAATTGGCCGTTTAATTATCACTTTTGATAATTAAAATCGGTCCATAAATAACTATGATATAAAATAAACAAATTTGGTCAGATTAGACGAACACACTTAAAAAACGCCCAAGTTTATGGTTTCAGAAATAGTTAACTTTTTGACTCGTCTTCTGATTGGTTGGGTGTAGTTTGATAAAAATTAACAACTTCTTGTAAGTTCCGCCATTAAACCATAAGCTTCCATGCCGAGCTGACATATACTGAAAGAGACAGAAGGACAAGCCTTTGCCGACTGTACTGCGAGCTCAGTGCTAGAGCCTTTTACTGCCTGTCAGCTTGTGTGTGTGAATATTCTTTACTTGAGGGTAAGACAGATAATTTTGTTTGCCTATTTTATTAACCTAAGTAACAGGCTGTGTGTGCCATATTTTTTCGATACTGCCGCCGGGAGATGTGTTGTGTCACGACGACCTCAGTACGAATGTGCCTATAGCAGGCTTATTCGGAGTGAAAAATGTTTGCCAATTGGCCTTACAAATTTGCGACTGTAAGTGCAGTATTAATAAATTGGTATTGGCTTTTGGAGTAACACATTGTTCAAATATCATATGAAAACATGTATGGAATGTTAGAATGAAGTAATCAACAGGTCGCATGCTATTGTACACACCATGATTATTGTATGGAAGACAAACAATGTATGAGGGACATTGGCTTTGAATCAACACTGAAGAAGAGTGATTACACGAAACTGATTGTAGACAACGGAATTTAAGGTCTGGTGCGACTTGTTAGCACAAATGTCTGAGTTTGGTAAGTTTTAGTATTGATTAGGTGTGAAATTGATAGAGACAGGCTCTACATAGGATGGATTGTCCTTCTTATTCCAGGTTGTATTATGAAGTACCTTGTTGCTGCAGTAAACTAAGAAGAAGAACGTGTGGGAGTTGAGCGCTCTGAATACAAGTGGAGCTTGACCCCTTATCTTCAGCCAGGAGTCACATGTTGGTGCTCCTGACTATTATCACCAGAACAGCAGCAGTACAATAATAAAGATAAGTCCTTTAGTAAGGCACTGGCGACTCATCCAACGCTCTTCCACCGTAAAATAAACTTACCATTTAGGATGATGACAATAGCAGACCCTGTAGTGTAGAACCAACAGCAGTAGAATTAGTTTTAACTGGAACTGTGTGTGTGCAGATATTATTGTGACCAAGTTATACTAATGGAACAGAATTTCCAAGTTATTTATTTTCTCATGTAAATATAAAGTTCTTGATTTTTGAAAAGAAAAGTACTGACCCAAAAAGATTGAGGTTCAGTACCATTAAACTGTGTATATATATATATATATATATATATATATATATTCAGACAGTCTTACTTACTTACTTTTCATTAAAGTTAAAGTTCTGTTTGAAATTTTAAATTGTTAGAATATATTACCCTAGACACCTTGCCAAATAACACCACACAGATATCCTACTCTTGGTGAGATCTCTAGAGGTAGCTGATAGGGACCCAGAGAATTTCATCATCATTCCTTACTCTGGGAACTTACATAGCTTGACCTCACCTTGATTGTCTATACACCCTTGCTCTTTTCAGAGAAGGGGGTATTTCTTATAAGACCAGTCTCTTATCTGGCACTATCCTGGTATCCTCTGATACATCTATTTGTCCAGGATAGCCTATAATTAGTAACATCAAAACCTCTTATCACACTAACGCTAAACTGTAAAACATCATTTATAAAAGTCATTTAATGAGGAAAAAAAAAACAGCAGATAATCTTTTTCATTGCATCTATATATCTCATACTGTTACCTTTATATATAATACACATAAAGAAGTATGTTGCAAGCACTCGTAAGAAATAAAGAAGTGGTGCCTAGTTGGCAGTGAAGTTAGTCCTGATTCACTCATGTAGCGAGTGAGTGGTGCCGTTCAGATAGTCCTAGGTTTGCGTCCCCGGTAAGTCTATCCCTTCTGTTGTTTTTCTGTTGTCTAGTTTTCTACTTATCTCTGACGAGTGTCTGCAGTATACCCCTTCAATGTGTATTATTTATTTACTGTGTAAAGGCCTTGTTTTTCCCTCTTTATTTATCTTTATAAATGACATTTTACTTATGATTACAGTAACAAGCAAACCATTTACTGTTGTATAGGTACAACAAAAATTTTTAATGAAGTAAATTATTACAAACTGCTTTTAACACTGTTAAAAGTCATTTATACCCAATAATGGATTTACAAAAATTAAGACGACTTTAAATATTAAAAGAAGAAGTTATGAGATTTCTGGTTCCTTAACAACAATTAATATAAAAAAAATTTGAATCATTAAAAAATGAAAATAAACACAGCAAGCAGAGTTACATTCATATTAGAAAATAAATTATGAAGAAAAAAAAAACTGCCTGTGCAGAGGCTTTAAGAGTTGGATTTTGGTCCAGGAATTTAAAAAAATCTGGCTAATCAATACCTATTTTCCAAATCCTCAGATGCAACTGAGGAAAGCTAACTGCAGACTCGTATTTGAAAAATTATATGACCAGTAGGTAGTCCCACTGCAAATACTGTCTTAGGGGAGTGTAGTGTCAGAGACTTCATTATATTAGATCACAGTTTTAAGAGTTGGGGTAACCATATCCCTTCCTCACTGTCTTTGCATTCTCTAAGTCAAGAGCAGATACCCATTTACAGCTGGGTAGACTGGAGTGTGACACTACCTGGTAACTTTGACATAAGAAGCATGCACTCTATGACTCGGCTACTCGATGCTCGTAGGACGTATAGAAACAACTACTAAGAAAGTGTATAATTAATGACCTTTATTAGCAAGACTTAGTGCACTGGCTTCCTAGCTTGGTGGTCCATGGTTCGATTCCCAGTTGAGGTGGGATTTCTTAGACCTCAAATGGTTCGGGGTCGACCCAGCCTCATGAATTGGATACTAGAACAACTCTGGGAAGGTTAAGGGTGACCACATGACCCCTAGTGATCCGATGGTCAAGAAAATATGGGCCTAACACCGTATTCCCAATATGCCTCAATGGGCGTGTAACAGGATCCTATTAGCAAGACAGCCAGGACACTGGTTGATCATTATAAGAAAATGATACAAGTAAATTATATATGATGAAACTATGGCAATTTACAGCCACTGAAAATGCTGTCATGAAGAAAAACTGAAGGCTAACTGCCAGAAGGATAGTAATGAATTAAGAAAACCTGCAAAGAGCATTCACATGCTCTCGCATTAGTGGTTTCTGTAGCAATTCAGCATCGTGTACAACTTCCTGTTAGCCACCTTGTACGACACACATGATGGAGCAGCAGTTCTATTATTTCTTTGTTTTATAAGAGACCCCTGTAACTACAAGAGTCAAAGAAAGACATGAGGCTCCTAAAGTTTGGATATGAAAAAAAAAAGCATAATAAGAATCGTATTTTACTTGTACATTAGGGGTTGTCCACATATGACATCACGCAGCCGTGGTGGGAGGGGGTCTAAATTTTGTGACGTTATGTGACAATTGTGGGAGTTCGGAACAAATGTGGCGTCACACAAAAATATAAGTCATACTCACTTCTGACATTCATTATATTTTTACTTTTATCAGCAATAGTTAACTTTTATACGGAATAGTTAACTTGTATCCACATTTGTTAACTTTTATCTGCAATGGATAACAAATCTCTTGTGGACAACTGATATTCCCTACATATATATACTTCTCTTAGGCATCCCCTTCCGTCACAAACTTTTTACCACTCACCAATGGTGCTGTCTTAAAATTATATGAAAGTTGCAGTTACATTTTAAATAATAAATATAAAAGACATAGTAGAGTGTCAAAAATCTATATATGTTTTATTTTTATTATTTTTTTGCCATTTGAATGTTTCCCTTTGACAGGGGAGGGGATAAATTACATACCATGAAAAAAAAAGCCAAGATGTTTTTTCAAAACTTTACAAAATAGTGTAAAATAATGTCATTCAGAATCAACAAAATGAGTTCCCCGGTCTCCTAAATGTGCTCCACATGCTGAAAGCGTAACACTTTAGCTTTTCTTCTTTTCTCTTCACTGTTTTGACAGATATATTTACTAAATATTATAATCTCAACTGAAATATCAGATAGATTTAAAAATAACAGTAACAGGTTATCAGAATCGTGACAACAATCTGATGAGATCAAAGAAATGGGTGGAGATCAAAAGAAGTCTTGTCCAACACAAAACTCAGAATCAATTCAAATGTCAAGCGTCACCGGATGGCCTACGTAACGCAAGCTAGCACGTTAACAGTAGTTATAAGAATAGCAAAAGATCTTGAGCAAGATTAGTTGGTAACAAAACATCACTGGTCGAACATGACCAATGAAATCGTCGATGGCTATTTTTGCCAACGGCAATCAGAAAACAGCTCAGTCACGTAGTTCACAGTTCAGTGAAGCAGACGTGTTCACGGGAGAGGTTTCAACCTTAGTGCGGGCCCCGTGTTTTTAAAGGTTGTGTGATTAACCTCTGGGCGAGGAAATACCTTACCACTGAAAGTTTCAATGTTTCACAAGTTATGTTATTCTAGGAGATTGTGTTTTCCAGTTTTGTGGGCTGTATTTACACGGTTTGTATAATCTCGATTTTTCCTAATATAATGATTATTCTGCTATGAAATATATATTTAGACTCTAGGCGAAGCCTATCGACATTTATAGATGAGCTCAAGCAGACATGTTATTTATGACGATGTCCTTTTACAAAGACATCACGATTTATGTAAACCACAAGCGTTCTGGCCGCTGATAGCCAGGATATTGAGTTTTGTAATTGACCATGCTATTAGTCCCTTGGACTCTACTAATAAACAGTTTTCCATGACTTGCAACTATTACTTCCTCATGTATGATGAGTATGGAAGCACTAGGAAGATACAAATGATCACTGACAACCTGCGTTGAGTAGAAAGAATTTGGTCCTGACAAAAGTCATTTGAGTAATTACACCTCTGGCAGTCACCAGTTAACACTCATAAGATAAATTTGCAAACCAGTAACCACTACGATAACTTGGGAAATGTAATAACAATGAACTCAGAAGAAATATGTACCACCTGTGACGAAAGGTTTACGTGGTGTGAAGGTTTGTCATATAACCTTGGTAGATCTTCATAAAGCGGTCACATTAGTTTACATAGTACCGTCACCAGCGGTGACACAAGTCATATTGTATGGCTATGAACACAGAGAACAACAAAAACAACAACCAAAAAGCTTCAGACTTTCACAAATGGGTTAAAAAAAAAGGTAGTCTCATAGAAGATACTGCCATAAGGGAGTGAAGTGTTAGAGACTACTATACTAGATCAAGCAACCACTTTCGCTCTTCGCTGCTTTTGCCAGTCCTGACTGAAGAGCAGTTAGATATCCATTTACAGATGATAGACTGTAGCGTGATGCCACCATGGTTCCAATCCCCTACCTTTGCCACGAGGGGCTTGCGCTCTAACCAAGGATGTTCTCATAAACAGGTGCTTGCTTAAAATAGAAGAATTGTAGTGGTATGACCAGATCACTAATGTGGAATTTATGAAACGAACCAGATAATTGCCAGATTGGACACACACTGATCAAACCTGCTAACAGATTTACCAGACAGCCATTGTTCTGGGATCCCCACAGTAAGAGAGGAAGAGGAAGATCAAGGAACACGCAGAGACAAGAACTGGAGACAGGCATGAAGGGGATGAAGAAGATATGGAAACACCTTGAGCGTATGCTCCTTAGGGAGTTAATACGTGATGATGATGATGATGATTAGATAACTAACTTACATATGATTACGTTGTTGCTTATCAATATTACCCAGAAATAGTTAGAAAAAGGGGGGAGGGGGAAGGAGAGAGTTGTGATGTCACGAAGGGGGGGGGTCTGGGTTTTTGTGAAGAAATATGACAAGGGGGGATTCTGACATATCACATAGCATAATACTTTACTGAAAACAAAAAGGAGGGAAACATTATGTCAAATATGACTAGGCAGCAATATAGTGGGAACGAAACAACGAGAACAGACAAATGACATTTATTTCATGGGCAGAAGTAGAAAATGTTGGAGATCTGTTACATCCAATCTTTGATGCAAAGATGGCAGCTGATCTCATATGATCACACATCAGCCACAATAATCTCTCAAATTTATATCGTACACATTTACTTCACTTAATCTCTGTATGACCAACATGGACTAGCATAATTTCTCTACATCACATAAAGGGTTCAATAATTCCTGCATTACACAAATTACCATAATCTCTTATTATCATACAGACTACAATGATTTCTCTATATCACACAGAATACGATCATTTTTCTGCATCAGAAATACACTACAAGAATGTCTATATTATACCGATATGACACTTTCTACCACTGCCTAACACAGGCAACTCACTCGCTCATGAAGATAACATACTCTCTCAAATTATTTTACACAGATAACTCATTCTCACTCAGATAATATATTTTCCCTCATTTTTTTACACAAATAACTCATGCTAAGGTAACACTTCCACCTCACTCTCTGACACAGATAACATGCTCTTTCTTGCACATATGACACACACAAAGATATGTGTCCATAAATGGACAGAATAAAGTTCTTAGTCCTTTGACGGTTAAGTCTTGCTGCTCAAGAATCCCCCTTCCTCCTTCTCCGAAGCCCAGGCCAGGTATGTATTCCAGCCAAGGGCCACAAAATTCCCAAAAAGAACTCTGAAATTATAAAAAAAATTGAAAACATCAGCAAAATTAATAACATTTTCATGTTAGAAAACAGAATGAGACAATACAGTTCACAAATGAATGAAAGTGTCATTAAAATTTCCTATTCTGAAATATAAAAACAAAGGTGGCAGTTGGAAGCAAAACAATGTACCTGTAGAATTCTTTGAATTGCTAGGTTAAGATGGATGGGAGTCTACACAACTTCATAATCAGAATACTAATGTATTTGGGCTCATATTCATTCACTACCCTTAGCTCCTTAGGGAGCATAGGCCTTCAACATATTCATGTCAAGTCTTCCTGTTCTGTGCCATCTGTTCAAGGCCTTGCCATGTCTTCTGTATCCCTTTCATTTGTCTCCAAATTCCCTTATCCAACATTTTTTTCAGTCTCCTACCTCTTTAGCCTTGGTGATCCCAAAACAAAGACTGCCTTGTAATGTTATCAACAGGTTTCCTCATTGTGTGTAGAATCCAACACCAGTATCACCTTCTCACATCGTGTACCCCTGGTATTTGTCTGGTTCTTCCATCAGTTCAGTACTAGTAATCTTGTCACACCATTTTAATTCTGCTTTTCTATGCAGGCTCCCATTTATAACAGTCTGTAACTTTTTGGTTGTTCTTTTTGTTTTCTCCATCTTTTGTATGGTTCACAGCAATACGATAGAACTGTCTTGACATTTGAGTTGAAGATTCAGGTTTTGTGTTGGACTTCATTTCTTTTGATTTTCATATATTCTTTAATGCAAAATCTCATCTTGTCTGTTTATATCATTTGGATATCACTGTTCCTCCAACTCTGTCTTTATTACTGCCAAGATACATGATATGAGTATATGAGGAGAACTGCCATAAGACGGGGGTAAAATGGTAGAATAATTAAAAAAAAAATTTATACAAAAACACACAAATAGTAATACGTCTTACAAAGAGAAAGGACACGAAAAACCTACGTTGCGGCCACAAGGCCTTCGTCAGGGACAGGCAAACAAGAGACAGGAGGGAAAGAAAATGAGAATTAAGTAGAGACAATGAAACTATAAAAATAAGAGAAAAAAAACATTCCCTTATGTCCAGTCACATGGTGGAGCAAAGATGGCTGCCACTAAACCGGAAAGCGGATGTGGATAGTACATTAAAAATAACAATTAATGAAAACAAGGACTGGACAACAGAGTGAGGGAAAAGTGGGGGGAAAAAAATTATTATTTTTTTTTTTTTCATTCTACCAAGAGGGGGCCGCGCTAGCGTAGTGGTTAGAACACCGCTCTGGCGACCGGGTGATACAGGATCAAACCCGGGCGACGGCATTTGAGGATTTTTCGTTGACCGGGATTTGGACTGGATTAACTCGAGATCTGGCGAGGACATTTGAAGTAGTGTCGTCGACCAGGGACTGGCGGCTCCTGAGCCGACCCAGCTCTAATGGGTACCTCCGAAATCGGAGAGTATTTGCCTGAATGGCGAGGGACACCTGTCTCTGTACAAGAAACAAAGGGATACTCACGTAAAATCAATGTCAGGTTAAAATATTAATAATAACCTGAGATTTCGCCTCGAGTATTAGCGGGCGTACGAAAAAAAAAAAAAAAAAAAAAAAAAAAAAAAAAAAAAAATTCTACCAAGATACATGAATGGTTCTTGGTAAAATGCACCGGTAAATTATTCAATTTGTTACCCTCTTTTTCAGCTTAAGAACTGTGAAGAGTATACAGCTCTTTGCTGTAAAATAATGGTTGAGAAACGAGCCAGCTAGTCATTTATCTACTATGACCAGTGGACAAAAGACAAATGTCTTCTTCATTTGTCCACAGTATGTTAATATCAATAAACAGTGATGGAGTGCAAACAGGGACATTTGTACCACCTAAATATATCACTGTCGACATTCAGCGTCATGAGACCACACATGATGTGATAACTAAGACTATTCAAATGAAAAGAGGCTTAGAGGAAGACAAACCTGACAAGAAGGGAGAAAGAGCTATAGTGACAGCAAACTATTTAAAAAGCATTACATCAAGAGGCAATCTGATCATCAGAAGTAGTCCCCTCATCGGACAAGTGTTTCCACCCTATTTACTCCTTTAAACTCTAAAAGGAGGAGAGAAGGTGAGCATACTTGGGTCATGACTCCCAAGAAAGCCTCCTGTTGTCTTTTTCCCACCTGCACTGGGAATTGAACATACTCAACCTTGGCAGTGTCTTCCTACTTCACTCTGGTTTTATCCATGCTGCCAACTTGAGGCAACTGTGAAAGTAACCATGATGTATATAAATTACTGTCCTGAATTCCTTTGCCCATTGCCACTGCTCCACAGCCAGCATGATGCCCTTTCTACAGTTTCACCGAGACTCTTAAGTGCCCTTGTTGTTGACTGTCCTTTCACATCCAATAGTTTCAGTAGATCATACACAATGGCAGCCACTAGTCCTCTGTTACCTACTTCTACAGCTTTGATTTTTGTTGTGAACCCATCATGTCTCCCATCCGTGATAAGATCATTGTTTTTGGCCAACTTGAATTATGAATTAAGGGATGATGGTTATTTCCTAATACTCATGGCTGAACGCTCAGCAGTGAATATGTGTAAATTTCGTACCATTTAGAGTTAGTATTAGGGTCAGGGTTAACCCATATTCACTGCTGAGCGTTCAGTCACAAGTATTAGGAAATTACTGGGATGAGTTTGGAGACTAGGCAAAGCCCCTAGTCCAAGAGAAGCTTATTAAGTAGAAAAAGAAAGTTGTTGCTCTTCCATACCTGTCAATTTGTACAGGAAAGGGATAATCTATACAGGAATGTAACATTTTTGTCTGTGTACAGGCATACAAGCAGTTTGTACAGGCTTTTTAAGTACAGTTTTAAGTTGTTAATTTCAGCTAACAATATGTACAATTTTTTTACTATTTTTTTTAAACTGTTCATCTGCTACATTACAAAAACTGCTGTGTACGGTTTTTTTTCTTTCTCACTTTTTAATGTTTTTATTGGTATTGCTTACAGATTTATACAAGAACAGCTATGCTTTGGACCCCTGAAGGAAAACGAAAGAGAGGCCGACCAAAAACAACCTGGCAGAGGACTGTGGAGGCTGAGATGCAAAGAATGAACCAGAGTTGGGGCAATGTACGAAGGATGGCCACCGACCGAGCAAAGTGGAATCAATTTGTTGTTGCCCTACAAGACAACACTAGGCGTGATGGCCACTGACTGCTTTGACGGTCGGCGGCTAAGGATCAAAGAAGAAGAAGATTACAGATTTATGTCTTACTTTGTACAGATTTTTATTGTTATGCCGTACAGGTTTTTTATCTCAGGATGTTGACAGGTAAAGAGCCAGGGATCCAGACCCCCAGGACGACCCAGAGTCCACTGAGAGGACAACATTAGACAATCTTTGAAGGACCAAGGACTAGAATGGAACCTGGCCAGGAGGAAGACAGTCGATAGGATAGTCTGGTGCTCTCTCTTCCAAACCTCTACACCTCATGGTAGAAGGGGAACGACTAAGTAAGTAAGTAAGTATGTTGACAGGTATCCTCTTCAACATCTAGAAAAGCAAAAAAAATGTAATAACTTGATCAAATAAACCTTCTTGTGCATGACTCCTTCTCTACTATAACCATCCTTTCTGTCTCTTTCCCCACTATAACCATACCCATGTGTTACCTGGGCCTACATTAGGAGCAATGAATAAAGGACACTGGTACCACTCATAAAAATTGACTACAAAATAAGAAAATGGATAAAAACTTTAGTATGACAATATATAAGCAGGACAGGAACTACATAATGGCTCACAATGTCTGTCAACATATCATTAAGGAGCTGGAAAAAAAAACAACTACCTGTGCTGTAAAGGCAGAAAATAAAAGTTGATGAGCTGTGCTGCTGGCCAAATCTGAAATTGAAAACAAGTTAAATGAGATAAGTGGGTTTGTTTTACAAACAGAACAGTCGGTGTAATAAACATAAAGGGGACTAGGATGTTTTCTTTCTTTATGTTTTTTTTTTCAATTTTAGATCTGATTGCATGTAGATTAATAATAGATGTATGTAACAATTGGACAGAACAGAAATCTATCGACTAATATAAAACATATGTGATTAGCGAGAAAACAGAAATCTATTACCAATATAAGACATGTGATGTGGAGAAAATAAAAATCTATGAACTACTATAGGACATACCTGACAAGTGAAGAGAACAGAAATCTATGAACTAATATATGACACATGTGACAAGTGAAGAGAACAGAAATCTATGAACTAATATAGGGCACATGTGACAAGTGAAGAGAACAGAAATCTATGAACTAATATAGGGCACATGTGATAAGTGAAGAGAACAGAAATCTATGAACTAATATAAGGCACATGCGACAAGTGAAGAGAACAGAAATCTATGAACTAATATAGGGCACAAGTGACAAGTGAAGAAAACAGAAATATATTCACTAATATAGGGCACATGTGACAAGTGAAGAGAACAGAAATATATTCACTAATATAGGGCACATGTGACAAGAGAAAAGAATATAAACATATGAATTTAGGAGTGTGTGACTATTGGAGCAGAAATCTAAGGACTAGTATGGGACATGTGTGACAAGTAGAAAGAGCAATAGTCCGTACGCTGATGTAAGACTGTGGACTGCTAATGTAAGACATCTGGACTAGCAAAAATAGCCAAATCAGACTGATTTTAAATAAGGTAAAAGTGCTGAAGGTGACTGGTGATAAATACAAAAGATATAATTCTATTTACCTTGTAATTGGTCATGAGGATTGTTAGGTAGTCCTGAAATGAAATAAATGAAAACAGCAAAAAAATGTACATTCTAAGCTTAATATTAGATAATCTTTAAGAAATGTCATATGTTTAACAGCACTTGCTACACTGTGTGTATCTGTTGCAGGAAAAGTTCAGTTTTCAGTGAACATTCAGAAATGTAACTTCACAAAATAAGATTCTACAATCTGACATCAGTTCTCTGATTTCTCAGAAATACAAAGCAAAAACATATGGTGAAGGTAGTAGGCCGAGTTGTTGTTTAACTAAGTGTTACGTGCAGTCTTTGATATCTTACAATATAATACATTTGTATGCTTGTTATGTTCGCAAATATTTTGTAAACAAAATAGATACTTTTTAGTGCTTAAGGAAAAGTCATTATTGAGTTACTTCCCTTGAAAGGAGTGTCTTAACTCGCGAGGATGAATCCAGTTTTTAGAAATAGGTTGTTCTTGCTTCAGTGTATCTATGGCCTGAATTTATGTGTATTGTTTGTCTGGGTAGGACGAGTCTGTCTTATATCTGTATATCTTTACATAACTAAGTCGAACTATATGGTCTTTTGTCGATAGGGCTGTTCGGCGGATGTGTTGCTAGAGAGGTGTGATTTGGCTTCGCCCTGATGGGGCTGTGATTTTTTCTGTGTAGCGGCTTGTCGCCGGAAAAGATCTCAGTTTATGGGGAAAGTGATACGTTCAGACCTATCGTGTATGCTTTACCCCAGTGTTTATTCATTGCCAAGGAAAAATCATATTTCTGATTCAAGGTAACAACAAGATTCTCTTATGAACTCTTACGAAGCCACCGTTTTTCGATAGGCACGATTTGATTTCTCAGAAATACAAAGCAAAAACATTTAGATGAAAAGGACATTCATTCCTAGAGCACTTATCTAGTATGATGAAGTCAAATCTAAGAGCTATTGAGCTTGTCATTTAATGAATGACTAACTTTAATGCAGATTCATGATCTGTATCCAAACGTGAGTGAAGCTCACGAGAGAAGCCATCTTGTATCCAAATATTTTTGTGACTTTCAAGAAGAGGAAGGGGTACCCTGTATTGTCGCTTGATGAATCCAGAGATCACTGCGACACTGGAGAACCCAGTACTAGCGGTTCAATATGATGATATGAAAAATATGTGCTGACCATTATTGTAAGGAATCTTCGCTAGACGAGGTTAGGTCTAGAAGCCATCTTGAATATTGTTTATCATTTGACGTGCTTTGTCAGTAAACTCAGATGATATATATATGTGGGCAATACTGAGTGCTTGTCTACTGACAGTCCATCATGCTATTATTCTACATGAGTGCCCATGTATCATTGCAAGACCATTTATCCACTGTACCATGATGTATTATGCCAACCTGTGATTTGTCACTATTCGTGCTGTCGAGTGTGTACATCCAATTAAACTGTAGCAAAGGTACACAGTCGTTGGTGTCGATGACTTCCAGCCATACATGAGTGTGAGAAAGAGACCTTTTGTCAACACCATGAACTCTTCTTATCATTCGCATATTATACTCACAATCTATGTCTACACACCACTGCGTAGGTCGAGTTGACATTCCATACTCAAACCACAAGCAACACAACAACACAGCACGTAGCTCTGGTGATGTTCTAGTGAGCTTATACTTATCAACTGATGATGAGCAAAAAGAACAGACTTTATCAACTAAGAAGGAATTTATCACTAAGGTTGCTTGTCATTCTTTTGCAACCAAAGCTAAGTTGACTTCCCTTCGAAAGGGTCCACCCTAAGCTACTGGTAGTCACCTTCCCCTGAACTATGGAGTGAAGGCACAGAGGCAAATGGCATGAGTTTTTGAAAGATGTCCAACATATGAAGAACAGAGAATGCACATATGGCCGTCTCCAGTACTATTTTCGGAAAAAACTCTATGGAGATGCAAATTGCCTGTAGCTGACCATTGGTTTCTTTGAAAATATTCAAGTAGAAGTCTCAGAGTGTACGAAGTGCAGACGACTTCCCTGGCATTATCTACAGTGTAGATGTAGGGTTTTCTTGTGGCTTTTCTGCAACTTGTTGAGTTGGAATCATGAGTTCCAGTGTCTTTCCTGGAAAATCCGTCATGGTTCAGCATGCATTTCAAGAATCCTCACATCTGGTTTTAAGCTAACATGGGAGAAGAGCTAGGGGCAGCCTACTGGGCAGTCCCTGCCACCCAGGGAGGCTCTCCAAATATGCAGGGCTAAAATACTGTTTTGGTTCTGAGCTCTCCCAAGGAATCATAATGATTTGCACAGAGCCATTCCCATTTCCCCTCTCATGTCACCTATGCATATTGTGATCTTCCTACAAGCAGTGGACTAAGTAAATGCCGGAGTTAAGTCTGGGGGCTCAAGGGATTCCCCCAAGTTTGGTGTGCAATGCTGAGTTTCTCAGCATGTTAAACCACAGAGGGAATCACGGTGTTAGTTCACTCTGGTGCAGATACCTTGACCAGGCAACTTGACAAGTCAGAGGTTGACTTTTCTGGGATGCACCGCATGGAGGTGCTTTGGAATCTTGGTCAATTGCATAACTCTGGAACCAACATCGAGCAACACAAATTCCTTTGCATCCCAGAAAGCCAAGTATACTGTATCAATGTGTTTATAAACAAATAAATAGTGTTCACAAATAAATACATAAATAATCACATGGCTAAGCTTTTAGAAAAAGAATTTAAAGTCTCACCCTTTTCAATTTTGCCTTGATCTTGTCAAAGCCATCATTCCGTAAAATTCCCATCCCTGACAGAAAGGTGCCAATAAATAAAGGGGCCATAACAAGCTGTAGATTACACACACAAAAGTACCTGTCAGAAAGTGTACATCACATATACATATAAAAAGAAATCATAATAGACAGTAGCTCTTCACATACACATAGAAAAGCAAATATTCATTTGTGCATGTGCTTTCACACAAACATATACACAACCATACAAAACCGCTGATCACACAAAGAAATGTACACACAGAAACACACAAGGAACAGTGCAAAGTTGCAGAAGACTGTATACCATGCACACATAATACACATCCATATAGATATAACAAGCAAAATCAATGTTAAAAACTATTACATTTACAAACACGGGGGGAATAAACATGTGGTGACAAGAACATAGGACAGTGTAGTTTCCGGGGTCTTTGAGGAGACTAAGAAAGATTAGGACTACTTTTCCCTCAGCCAAGTAATAATCATCATCAACATAACCCTCCACTCCCAAAGGAGCATAGGCCTTCAAAAAACACATGCCAAGTCCTCCTGTCACGTGCCATCATCTCAAGTTCTTTCCATGTTCTCCTCATCATTTTCACCTCTGTTTCCAGCTCTCTTCTCCATGTGCTTCTTGGTCTACCTCTGCCTATCTTGCCCTGGGGGTTTCAGAACAAGGACTGCCTTGTAATGCTATCAACAGGTTTCCTCAGTGTGTGTCCTATCCATCGCCATTGTCTTCTTCTCATCTCTTGTTCCATTGGCATTGTCTGGTTCTTGTCATCAGTTCCACGTTGGTAACCTTGTCATACCATTTTAATCCCTCTATTCTACACAAGCACCCATTTATGAAAGTCTGTAGCTTTTTGGTTGTTGTCTTTGTTGTTCTCCATGTTTCAGAGCTATACAATAGGACTGACTTCACATTTGAGTTGCCTAAAGACCCAATTTCGTGTTGGATCCAATTGGCTCTTGATCTCCACATGCTTTTCCCAATGCAATGAAAGCTCACTCGTTGCTTTTTGATTCTTATTTTAACGGTCACTGTCTGTCCCTCCACCTTTGTCTATATTCTGCCAAGATATGTGTACAATTATACATTTTGTAGTGTATTTGTTGTTTCAAGTTTCAAACCATTAATCATTACCTGCACTTTATTTCATTATTTTTGTCTTTTCCCTGTGTTGGATCCAATTTCTCTTGATCTCCATATATTTCCCAATGCAATGAAAGCTCCTCTTGCTTTTTGTATTCAGGAGAGCCAATATCACTGTCTGTCCAGATCATCCAACTTAGTCTATCCATTGGATTCCATTTTTGATTGTGTACAATTCTACATCTTGTAGTGGTATTTCTTAAGAAAAAAAATGAGATCAAGAGGCATTTATTCTCATTATTTTTGTCTTTTCCCTGTGTATTTTCAGACCCAATTGCTGTGACCTCTCATCGAGTATTTTCAATTTGTCCTGCATCTGATTATGGTTATGGGACAGGAGAGCCAAGTCGTCAGCAAAATCGAGATCATCCAACTGCTTAGTCAGAGTCCACTGGATTCCATTTTTGTTGTGTGTTACGGTCGATTTGACTGAATAACCAGTCTATTGCACAGTAAATCCCGTGTGGAAAAGAAAATGACCGGGACAAGAAAGTCCACTGACCCCCCAGCACTCGCAATCTTATTGGGCCGAAAATGGTTCTGTAAGCTGTCCTTCTTGAAGAACTCTGCATGTCATGTCTTCATATGTTTTCTTTATTAAATTAATGGTCTTCAGGGGAACTCCATAATGCCTCATTAATTTCCAAAGTGATTCTCTGTCTACACTGTCAAATGCCTTTTCGTAGTCCACAAATCCAATGTATAGTGGTGAATTCCATTCCAGACTTTGTTCAACTATTAAGTGGCTATCCTGCTTATTCATCTCTCAGTTTCTTGTCTATGGACTCTTTTAATCTCTCGAGGATAATCCTGTTTAATACTTTTCCTGGCACTGATAGAAACATTATTGCTTTATAATTGGTGCACTCTTGTAAATTTCCCTTCTTAGGCAACTTAACCAGATATCCTTCCTTCCACTCTGCTGGTATCTCTTCCTTTTCCCAGACTTTACTAATTAATTTATATAACATCTCTGTAGCCGTGTCGATGTCTGCTTTGATGGCCTCTGCTGGAATGCCATCTACTCCAGTCGCTTTTCCATCTCTTAGACGCTTTATGGTTTTCTTTATTTCTTCCTTCGTTGGTCTTTCACAGTTAATTTGTAGCTCTTCTTCTGCTGGTTGGATGTCTGGGGGTTTTGTGGAGCTGGTCTATTGAAAAGGTCCTCAAAATATTCTGTCCACCTCATCATTTGCTCTTGTATATTGCTGAGCAGTCTTCCATTCTTGTCTTTTATGAGGCAACTTGTTTGTTTGTATTTCCCTGTTAGTCATAATAGGTAACTAATATTAGACTGTGCATGGAGCTTTAATCTCATCATGTAAAATAAATTGTTACAGAGAAAACGGCTGCAAAAGCACATGAATGTTGTAGTGCAGCATTCCTGTAAGGAGACCAGATAAAGTGGTGGATCCATGCTCCACAGGGAGCGAAAAGGGAAACAAATTAATGAATGAAAAGAACATACACTTGCTGTTAACCTTTTACCCCACAACTGACCACTGTCCTCACAAAACAAAGGAGACTAATAGCTGTGACTACCCCTTCTCTCTCTATACAAGACAAATACAGCATTCTCCTCAGCTATAATAACATGACAGACTAATGTTATCCACTCAAATTAATGTTATATCATTAAACTCAGACAAAATATAAAGTTATATGTTATACACAGACGATATTCAAACCAACACTGCTCATCAGCTCCTTAAAGACCATAGGCCTTCATAAAATGATGCCAAAACTTCCTGTCATGTGCTGTCCACTCAAGGTTTTTCCATGTCTTTATCAATGTTTACGTCGGTCACCAGTTCCTTTCTCCATGTGGTTTTTTTTTTGGATCTCCCTCTACCTCTCTTACCCAGGGGATTCTGGAGGAAGAACTGTCTTTTAATGCTATCAACAGGCTTCCAGGGGTATGCTTTGCAACGTGATCATCTTTTTTTTGACGCTTATTTCACTGAAACATGTCTGGTTCTTGTCATCAGCTCCCCACTTCAGATCTTGTCATACCACTTTAATACTCCTAGCAAGAACTCATTTATGAAAGTCTAACTTCTTCATTGTCATTTTTGCTGTTCTCCATGTTTCACAGCCATACAACAAGACTACCTTGACACTTCAGTTGAAGATTCTGATTACAAATACTCATATGATTTACGTTCTTTCTATTTATAAACATTTTTGTTTAAATGGGTCTAGCCTAGGAGCAGTAAAATTTAAGTGTCACAAGTAGCTATGCAACAGCTAGTTCCAATTTTTGTTGTCGTGGGTTTTGCTTTACGAAGCCATGGCCCATTCTAGTGCTTCATATAAACACACATATTTATGGTGTCAACAACTTCAACTTTCTCATTCAAAGCAAAATGTTTACTACCAATGATTTTAAAAAGGTTCTTTAAGTAATTTCTGTATTTATCTTAAAACTTCACAGTCAATACCCTTTAGCTCCCCAAGGAGCATATGCCTTCAACAAACACTTGCAAACTCCTCATGTCACCAGCTCAAGTCCTCATGTCACCAGATCAAGTCCTCATGTCACATGTCATCAGCTCAAGTCCTCATGTCACGTGTCATCAGCTCAAGTCCTCATGTCATGTGTCATCAGCTCAAGTCCTCATGTCATGTGTCATCAGCTCAAGTCCTCATGTCACATGACATCAGCTCAAGTCCTCATGTCACGTGTCATCAGCTCAAGTCCTCCTGTCACGTATCATCAGCTCAATTCCTCCTGTCACGTGTCATCAGCTCAAGTCCTCATGTCACGTGTCATCAGCTCAAGTCCTCATGTCACATGACATCAGCTCAAGTCCTCATATCACATGAAATCAGCTCAAGTCCTCATGTCACATGACATCAGCTCAAGTCCTCATGTCACATGATATCAGCAAGTTCTTTCAAAGTTTTCCTCATCATTTTCACTTCTGTCTCCAGTTTGTTCTCCATGTGTTTTTTTATCCTACCTCTGCCTTTCTGTCCCAGGGGACTCCAGACCAAGGACTACCTTGTAATACTATCAACAGGTTTCCTCAATGTGTGTCCTATCCATCGCCAGCGTCTTCTTTTTATTTCTTGTTCCCCTGGCACTTGTCTGGTTCTTGTCATCAGTTCCACTTTGGTGACTTTGTCATACCATTTAAATTTTTCTATTCTAAGCAAGCACCCATTTATGAATGTCTGTAACTTTTTTGTTGTTCTCCATACAATAGGACTGACTGAACATTGGAGTTGAAGATTCTTATTTTTGTTTTGGACTTGATTTCTCTTGATCTCCATGTTTCCCAATGCAATGAAAGATCCTCTTGCTTGTTGTATTCTTATTTTGATATCATTGTCTGTCCCCCAACTTTGTCTATATTACTACCAAGATATGTGTACGATTCTACATCCCTTAGTCGTGTTTCTTCAAGTTCAACCTTGTTATCATTTCTTGCATTTATTCTCATAATCTTTGTCTTTTCCCTGTGTATTTTCAGACCCACTTGTTGTGACCTCTCATTGAGCATTTTTGTTTTGACTTGCATCTGATTATGGTTATGGGACAGAACAGCCAAGTCATCTGCAAAATCTAGATCATCAAGCTGTTTAGTCAGATTCCACTGATTTCCATTTCTGTTGTGTGATGTCAATATTTCCATAACCCAATCTATTGCTAGTAAGAAAAGAAATGGAGACAAGAGGCATCCCTTTCGCACTTCCATTCTTATCCCAAATGGTTCTATAAGTTTTCCTTCATGAAGAACTCTGCATATCATGTTTTCAGTCTTTTTTCATTAAGTTAATGATCATCATGGGAGCTCCATAATGTCTCATCAATTTCCAAAGTGATTCTCTGTCTACACTGTCAAATGCTTTTTCATAGCACACAAATCCAATGTATAGCAGTGAATTCCATTCCAGACTTTGTTCAACTATTATTCTCAATGTGGTTATCTAGTCTGTTTAGGATATGTTTTGTTGAAAATTATCTAGTCTGTTTAGGATATGTTTTGTTGAAAACCTGCTTGTTCATCTCCCAATTGTTTGTCTATGGATTCATTTAATCTCTCAAGAATGATCTTGTTTAATACTTTTCCTGGCACTGATAACAACATTATTCCTCTAACTTCAGAGTGCTAAGTGTTTATTTTCATTCAGTGATCAGAGTTTACTGCCAGGCCTGTATGTTTTACAATGCCTTTTCTTTCAAGTCTTCTTCTTCCTCCTCGTTCGCCCTGAAAAGGATGGTGGTTGCGTTGTGTCTGTTTACGCCTAAGCTGTGATATTTGCACCTTTCGGTCGACACATCCGACTTCAGCATGGCATTTTTTAGGGACCGGGTTTGCCTTCCCATTTCGATCCGCACTCGCTCAGCCAGACTGCACTGCTGCAGACTGTTTCCAGGACCAGTGTTTGCTGGTCGCTCAGCATCTTGGGGTCCCTTTTTTCACTTAGAGCTGCCAGGCTAATCAGCCCCACCCTGTATGTTTAGAAAACAATGGCACATTATTTTGCAAATCTTGGCCCAAGGGGTCAATTTTTTCAAGTGAAGAGATACAATTAAGAGTAAATAAATACAGTCAAGCAAGTTGTAGCTAATCTCAAGCAAGTTGTAGCTAATCAGCCCTGAAATTAACACTCTTGCTCAAACTCCTTATGCACAGCTTGTGTGAGCCACAAGGGTTCTGTAGATCACACAGTAGAAAACTATTAAATAATATATATATGTGTCTTAAAATGACATTTGTGACTTTAATATGTGTGAAGAAACATTATTTTAAATCACACTTTGAGATCACCTGGTCTGTTGCCATCATTTTGAGTGCTGCAAACTTCTTTCCTGAGTAGAGTTTGTCTAAAGTGAAGTACCAGCCACGCAGCATAGGACCCTGTTGAAAGGCAGATAACTACAGCTGCAACAACAATATTTCTGAAAACCATACATGCTGATACAAGGATGTTCTTGTGATCTGAGAAATGAATGTTCACACACAGCCTGTGATACCCTCACCACACACCTTCACAAGGAGCACAAACCTTTAATAAATTTGTGCTAGGTCCTCCTGTCCTGTACCATCCATTCAAGATCTTTCTAAGTTACCTTTATCCTTTACTTTTCCATCTCCAATTATTTTCTCCGTGTGTTGTTTGGCCTCCATGCATGTTATAAGTGGCTCCTAATATGAAGGTAAAGCAAGAACAGCCTTTGCTGTTCTCAACAACATTTGGAAGTCTTCCCAGTACAGCACAAACACCAAATTAAGACTGTATGAGAGCTGTGTACTTTCTGTGCTTCTCTATGGTGCGGAATGTTGGAGAGTAACAGAGAAGGAAATGTCGAAACTGTCCTCCTTCCACACAATCTGCCTAAGGAAAATTCTCCAAATCTTTTGGCCAAACACCATCAGCAACCAAGAACTACTTATTCGGAGTAACCAGGAGGACATGCACACCATCATAGCTGGCAGATGCTGGAGTTGGGTTGGCCACGTCCTCAGAAGGGACCCTGATACCATCACAAGAACAGCTATGCTATGGACCCCTGAGGGAAAGCGAAAGAGAGGCCGACCAAAAACAACTTGGTGGAGAACTGTGGAAGCTGAGATGCAAATAATGAACCACAGTTGGGGCACTGTAAGAAGGATGGCTGCCGACCGAGCAAAGTGGAATCAATTTGTTGCTGCCCTACAAGATGCCACCAGACGTGATGGCCGCTGACTGCTTTGACGGTTGGTGGTTATGGATCAAAGAAGAAGAAGAATATGAAGGTGTGCATGGGACTGGCAGCCTTGTCATGTAAAACACAATGCTACATAAATCACTACTACTACAGTTAAGAGCACATGAAGTGTTTTGGTGAGACTTATTGTAAGAAGGCCTACTACAGCAGTGTCCCATGCTTCTAAGAGTACACAGGAAAAGAACAAGAATATATTAAAAGAGTTTAATATCTTTAATTATGAGATATTTTACAACTTCTTTCCTGAAAATGAATCAAGTGTCAATTATTTGGTGTTAAATTGACTTGTTCAGCCAATTTTTCAAACCAAAACTGTAACTTATAAGTTCAGAGAATATTATGAAACATTTTCAGAAAAAATGTAATGCCTATTTCTAAATAATGTGAATAATTTCTGTCTGACAAATCTTCATAAACATTTTCTTCTGCTTAATATGTATCAAACCTTCTATTCAAAATATTAAACATTGCTTTTTTTCTTTGGTTATACATTCAAACCTTCATTATTTTCAGTTACAATTACAGTACGCTTCTCAATCTTTCGATAACAGATAGAGTCAGTATTATTTTATTAATCAGTTTTGTTAAAATAAAAGGTAATTAAAAAATAATGTTAAAATAAAAATATGTTTAAAGTTATCTTTTTATTGCTTTTTTTTTAACATAAGCTGAATGCATGGAGGCATATCTGGAGTCACCATTATATGACCACCAGCCAAGCACAAGGCTACAGTATGCAAATGTGGATGTGAACCTGTCTGTGAGGCTAAGTGCACCCTCATTGACTCTTGAGATCACCCACTCACTTCCAGAGATTCCCCCTGTGGTGAAACATGTTAAGAACACAGCATTGCACACTTTGCTTGGAGGATTCACTTGAGCCCCAGACATAACTTTTTACCTGGCTGGTTGCATGCAGGAGGATCTCACTATGGGCCCATGATGGGCAGGAGAAGATGAGAAGTGGCTCTGTGCATGACAATTCCTTGGGACAGCCCAGAACCAGAGCACAGTATTTTAGCTCTGCATATTTGAAGAGGCCCTTTGGATTGCGGGGAATGTACAGTGTGCCATGTGCTTCTTCCTCCTAGCTTGGGACCAGATGGCATTGTCAATAACAACAACAAGATGTGGATACATTACACTGGTATGTCAATAACAACAACAACAAGATGTGGATATGACCTGTCAATCACCTTATAGATGTGACAATTCCAAACACTTACAAACACACAAAACCCAATGATGAAAAACCTTCCTGTCCTAATTCCATCATATGCTGTCAATGGCTTTTTCTCTATAACAAGTTGACTAATACAATCTCCGGCAGCCATAAGTGTGCCTGAAAATCCAGAACAAAACAGTATTTACAAATTGTCATAATAAGATAACTTTCACTGATACAAATATGTTAAAAGAAAACAATATTCAGGTCATATTAGCAAGCTCGTCATCATTTATTTCCCTTTGTTTTTCCATTTGGAATGTGGGGTCACCACTGTTGCTGGTTTCCTTGCAGAAAGTCTGCACCAAACAGTCACATGCTCATGCAGTTGTGGTTTCTATGACAATTTATTTCACATGATGAGGTTGCCAGCCCCACAAACAACCTCATATTGGTCACCTTGTACAACGTGCCTGAGGGAGCAGTAGTCATATTCTTTCCTTGTCTCTTCTTTTTGCCCAATCTGAGACAGGAGCATCACCACAGTTTCATCCTCCCAGGTTGCTGGATTTATGTCCAGTGCCTTCATGTCTCTCTAGCATACATCTTCAAGCCTCAGCTGTGGCTGCCCAGATGCTCTTTTGCCAACTCCCAGTTGTCCGTAGAAAATACCTTTAGGGATGCAACCATCTTCCAAGAAGCAGATATGGCCAAGCCAGCGTAGTTGTGTTAGAAGGATATACAGAGATAATAAAAGATAGAAGCCCTGTATTGTTCCTAAAGTGGATGGGGTAGTGTTGTCAGAGACAACCAAAGAATAGGAATCCTGTTTCTTCAGGCATGTCATAAGAGGTGGCTAATATGAGGCTGTGCATGAGGCTGACAACCTCAGCATGTGTAACAAACAGCTACAGAAACCACTGATGCAACACTATATGAATGCTTGGTGCAGGCTTCCTGTAAGAGGGCCAGCTGTAGTAGTAACTCCATACTCCATAAGGAGCAAAAAGGGAAATAATGATGACGAAGCCATAGAATGTTGATAAAATGATGATGATGAAGCCATAGAATGTTGATAAAATGATGAATATTTGACAAATAGATAAGGCCTTCAGGAGAAATGTCTTAAATGACATTTAATGAATATTTGACAAATAGATAAGGCCTTCAGGAGAAATGTCTTAAATGACATTTAATGAATATTTGAAAATAGATAAGGCCTTCAGGAGAAATGTCTTAAATGACATTTAATGAATATTTGACAAATAGATAAGGCCTTCAGGAGAAATGTCTTAAATGACATTTAATGAATATTTGACAAATAGATAAGGCCTTCAGGAGAAATGTCTTAAATGACATTTAATGAATATTTGACAAATAGATAAGGCCTTCAGGAGAAATGTCTTAAATGACATTTAATGAATATTTGACAAATAGATAAGGCCTTCAGGAGAAATGTCTTAAATGACATTTAATGAATATTTGACAAATAGATAAGGCCTTCAGGAGAAATGTCTTAAATGACATTTAATGAATATTTGACAAATAGATAAGGCCTTCAGGAGAAATGTCATAAATGACATTGAATGAATGTTTGAAATATGGTGAATGCATGTTGGAAGAATTCAGAGATTAATATTCAGAGATTGAAACATGTCTGAAGGACTGAGAGAGAAATATATGTTGAACGATGGAGAGGTTAATGCATGCTGGAAGGATAGATATTAATGTATGTTGAACAATGGAGAGAAAAGTACATGTCCAGAAAATGGACAGATGAATATACATTTAACGAAAAGAAAGATGAATAAATAAATAAAAGTTAGAGAATAATTTATATGAAAAGTGGAGAGCTCGATAATTGTCTGATAACTTGTGAAACCGATGGATGTGCACACAGGAACAATGTAAGTATTGGTTTCACTTGCTAAAAACTTCAGTTACATCATACTTAATAGTTGCATATTTAAATGCCACTGAGACAATGAGATACATGCTCGGATTGATGTTTATTAAATTCAGATATGCGATGGCCCAGGCAAAAGCCTATATGGGGGTAAGCACCGACAAAAGACATACCCCTACATGAGAACGTAGCTGACATCAAAGGAGGAAGAATAGAGAGGTGGATGTCATGGATGGCAAGGCAGAGGCTACGATTGGTCAGGTGACCAGGGTAAAAAATATATCCAAAGGGAAAGAGTGGAGTAAGTCAAGGGAGAACTGATAAACTACCAGCAGGTCATTATTAGCCTTGGCAGAGAGTGCAGATCTTGGGGCAATGGAAAAGCAAAGCTGGAGATTAATCAGCTGATAAGTGATCAAGCTGGGGATGATGATGCCATTGTGTACACTGATGGGTCTGCAGTGCATAGTGAGAAATCAGGATGGGGCTTCTCTGTGAGAATAAAGGGCAGGGTCATTGCTGAACAGAGTGGAGCCTGCATGACAACAACCTCCAGCATGAGAATGGAGGTAGAGGCAGTTACTGTAGCACTAATGTGGCTGTCTGAAACTCCATCAACCAGGGCAGTTATATTGTCAGACTCTCAAGCCATGCTTCGGAAAGTTCAGAACGGATGGCTGCGGCAGAAATGGAAACCATCAATAATCCTCAAGTCTTCAAGAACTGGTGTGGATCTACTGACCTCGTCATGTAGGGGTAAATGGCAATGAGAGAGCTGACAGACTGGCCTCGAGAGCATCCATAGTGGGGACACTGGACATGAATAAGGGAGAATACTAAGGACAATTAATGATCACCTGCTAGATAATGACACTGCAATGGATGAATCAATAAGGCTGAGACTGTTGGAGTTTGGCATCACACGTGGGACTAGCAGAGATGGACGTTAGAGAGGATGCATGCGTCTTATGTACAACCAGCATGCTACAGGTACAATTAGCATTCATACTCTGCGACATTTGCTGAAGGAGACTGAGCACCTATGAGTTTACCCGGAGTGCAGTGAGGTTGATTTTGATCAAGAATAACAATATTTAAATGCTTGTCAGTTGTTTAATTTGTCACAATGATTTTAATATATAGTTTGTGATGAGCTGATGATAGCTTCATGAAAGTAGTTTTAACAAAGAATATAAGATGAAAATTCGAAACGGAATAAAAAACATTGATTTGATAAATTAGGACGTGTGAAAATAATTAATTAATTACTGAATACTTTTCTTACCCGTTGTGCTTGCCATTGTTCGCAATGGGTATTTTTCCAGCACTTTTAAATATCTTGTCCACAGTACAATAGCCATGTTCCAAGTTTACCTAAAATGTATGTAGGTTACAATAAAAGATTAATTACTCGCGAAGCTACGACTGTACGATCTTCTCTCACTGACTTCACGTGTAGGTTACTGATTCACAAGCCGAAAGTGCTCTGGGCAGTACTAGGTCAACAATTTGAGGAATACAAATGAAATGCCTGGACATTAGTGTCTTATCTCATCTAAAATCTGTCAAGAAGTTCTGAAAAGTTATTTTAAAAGTTTACTGCAACCAGGAGTAATCCTTGTCAGTCGAAGCAGCTTCCCGAGTCTCAAACCAGGTTACACAGACATGTATGCTGCTATTTCTCGTGTTTAAAATTTTCATTGTAACTTCCCTTTAATTAGAGTTCATTGCAATACTAATCCTAATAAACTGTAAGAGGTAATTTCCTATTACTCGTGGGTTTTTGCTCCGCATTGAATATGAAGTACGGTATGAATAACAGAGAATACCGATATTAGATTATTTGCAGGCATGGGGGGTCATCCACATGACATCAAATATTTGGCGGGGAGGGAGGGGGGGGGGGCGCTAAAATGTTGTGACGTTATATGACGATGGGGGGGGGGGGGGTGGGGGGGGGGGGGGTGGGGGGGGGTGGGGGTTGAAGAAAAAAAAATGTGACGTCACATAAAAAAATATACGAGTGACATTCGCTTCTTTGTTGTTTTGCTAACATAATTACCCATGTATACTGTTCAAAAAAAGAAACGCAACATTATTGCAGTGGTTATGGACACCAAATTTCAAACTTGTACCAACATTTTATTTTACGGAATTAATGTTTCAATCTTGGCATGAAGAAACTTTCAGACTTTAACAATGAAATGATGTTCATTAAATTTAGTTGGGACTTTTATTCTTTGCGACTGAGGCCTCCGTTTCAGGAAGGTGTATGGCCTCCTCTGGCCTCTATCAGAGAACGACATCTCCTTGACATGGATCCGATTAGCCGTTGGATCTGTTGTTGTGGGATGGCTGCCCACTCTTCCCGCAGTGCAAGAGACAACTGTCGGAGATTGGCTGGAGCCACATCTCGCTGGCGGAGTCGTCTGTCGAGTTCATCACATAAGTGTTCTATGGGTGTTGATATGGTCCTTGTATATATAATCCTGTTTCGATGTTTCTAGAGTTACTTGCCCTTTATGGGAACTCTTCTGTTACCCCTCTTTACTACTTCCTGTTCTCCAAGATGTCCGATTAAATATGTGTCCTGTATTCAGTGTGTTCGCCTTAGTGATTAAACTTCATAACGTGAGAATGTATGACAGCCAGCCACGTCTCATTACTTCTATCAATATTTACTACACACGACGGTAAAGATCAACATGGTGGCAGCGGTGTTTATTTCTACGGAATTCGAACTATTCTGATGAATATCTTCCGACACGTGTGCTGACGTCACAGACTCTGGTAGGTTATATTGCTTGCATACCATTATTAGACATTTCGTCATGGCAGAACGGCCCTTATTTCAGTTACCACCCTGCCTAGACATAAATAACGTCGAATCAGACACATTTCGTAAATGGAGACGACAGTTAGATCTATACATGCAAGCATCTGAAGCGGCGTCTAAACCTGATTCTGTTCGGGCGGCCACTATCCTACACTGTGCTGGACCTCAAGCTGTTGAAGTTTTTGATCAACTTGCAGAGGAAGGAGATCATTCTAATCCTACTAAAATTCTCGATTTGCTCCAGAACCATTGTAGCTCACGAAGCAATGAAGTATTACATACGTTCAGATTCTGGAACACACCTCTTCAAGATCCTTTTAATTCCTTTTTGACTGAACTGAGAACTAAGGCAGACTTATGCAACTTTAACGACAAGGATCGTATGATAAGAGACAAAATTGTCTTTACTGTTAACAAAAGGTTACAGGAGAAACTCTTGAGAGAAGCTGACCTCGATCTAAAGAAAGCCATTCACATATGCAGAGTCTTCGAGCAAACTGGAAACGACATAAGAGAGATGAGTAATACAGTTCAACCTTCTGAAGCAAGGGTTGAAAAGGTACAGAAAAAAATCACTCAACCATAAACCTCCCAAGAGATACACTGGGCATACTGGTAAAGCCTGTCATTACTGTGGACAGAAACATCTATTGATTAAGAAAAAGTGTCCTGCATGTGGGGAAGTTTTGCTCAAACTGTGGGGGAAGAAACCATTTCAAAGTTAAATGCAAGAAAGTTCACACTGTTAACACAGAGTCAGTGGAAGATTCTGAAGTTTTCCTTAATTCTGTGAAGTCTAGCAAAGCTTGTACATCTGCACAACTCATTATCAATGGGAAAATGGTAAAATTTCAGCTAGACACAGCTGCTGATGTGAATACAATATGTCAACGCTTTGTGATGCAAGAACAACTGTTACCCACTAAACAGAGGCTTGTTATGTGGAATGGTACTAAGATGACTCCACTGGGAGAAGTTATATTAACTGCTGAGAATCCTAAGACTGGGACAAAACACAATATAAGGTTCACTGTTGTGAAAAATAAATTCACATGTTTGCTGGGCAACAACACACTGCAGGATCTACAGTTTGTGACAGTCAACACAAACAAATTTATTGCTAAGGTGGCTACTGACAGTTTAGATAATGATCATAACTCTGATAACCATCTAGGTGTCCTGGGTGAAGCTGTGTTGCATATTGATCCTAATATTCGTCCAAAGGCACTGCCGTGCAGGAAAATACCATTTTCACTTAAGAGCAAGGTAAAGTCAGAGCTTCAAAATGTAATGAACAGAGGTATATTAATACCAGTAGAGGAACCGACTGAATGGGTTAACCAAATGGCTGTTGTTGAAAAATCTGATGGTTCCTTAAGAATATGTATTGATCATAGACCCCTGAATGAGGCGTTGCAGAGAGAGCATTACAGATTACCAACTTTGGATGATGTATTGCCTGAACTCAATAATGCCAAGATTTTCACAAAGCTGGATATCAAGGAAGCATTCTGGCATATCAAACTTGATGAGAAGTCTAGTAAACTTACAACAATGATTACACCTTATGGTAGGTTCAGATGGTCTAGACTACCATTTGGGTTGAATGTAAGCAGTGAAATTTTCCAGAGGCATCTAGCACAAGCTCTGGAGGGTCTTCATGGTTGCATCAATGTTGCTGATGACATAGTTATTGCAGGTTGTGGATCAAGCAGACAACAAGCAATTAAGGACCATGATCTGAAGCTTAGAGCACTGAAACATAGGTGTAAAGAGAAAGGCATTAAACTGAATGATGCTAAAGCTCAGGAAAAGAAAGAAGAAATTACCTTCATGGGTCACCTTATTACTGCTCGAGGTGTTGAACCAGACAAGAAAAAGGTTGAGACAATACTAAACATGCCCGTTCCTATGGACTGTCATGAGGTTCGCAGATTTTGCGGCATGATACAGTATCTAGCAAAGTTTCTCAACAATATTTCAGAAGTTCTTCATCCAATAAGAGAACTTACCCGTAAGGATACTCCCTTTATCTGGTCTGCTGAATGTGATCAAGCTTTCAAGAGAGTCAAGAAACTGATTACTTCTACTCCAGTACTCGCATACTATGATCCTGATGAATCTTTGTGTATTCAAGTTGATAGTAGCAGCTATGGACTTGGGGCTGTCCTCCTACAAAATGGTCAGCCAATAGAGTTTGCTTCTAGAGCTCTAACTGAAACAGAACAACGCTGGGCTCAAATTGAGAAAGAGCTCTTAGCTGTTGTATATGGTTTGGAACGCTTTGACCAGTACATTTATGGAAGGAAAGTTACAGTCATCAACGACCATAAACCTTTGGCAGCCATCGTTAAGAAACCTCTGAGTGAAATTCCTCGAAGACTGCAGAATTTACTGATGCGCAGCCATCGATATGACTTTGAATTCCAATGGGTACAAGGTTCCGATCTTCTTATAGCCGACACACTGTCCAGAGCTTGTATTCATAATGTCACATTGGATTCCTTAGCTGATAGAGAGAGCAATGCAGGAGCTGATGCACCTGTAAGATTACCTGAAATACCAGATGTGATGATGGAAAAGATTAAAGCTGAAACTCTCAAAGACAGCATGCTCCAGAGGTTGAAGTCAACCATTTTGGATGGGTGGCCTAAAAGAAAGTCTGATGTACCAGCTGAGCTTATGCCTTATTTCGACATTCGTGATACTCTGACAACAGAACAAGGCATAATACTTAAAGGAGAGCGTATTCTTATCCCAAAAGCACTGAGGCCTGAAATCAAGCAGAAGCTGCACGCTGCTCATCTTGCATTTGACAGCATGATGCGCCGGGCCAGAAGTTGTCTGTTTTGGATCGGCACGACAGCTGAGATTCGACAGATAGCTGACAGTTGTCCAGAATGTCAAGAAACAAAGGCAAGGAATACTAAAGAACCTTTAAACCAACACTCAAGAGGTTTATCACCCTGGGAGAAAGTTGGCACTGATATCTTTATTATAGAAGGCCGATATTATTTAGTCCTGATTGACTACTTCTCCAACTTCATTGAAGTAGACTTTCTACCCACAATGACAGCACAGTTAGTCATCAGGAAATTGAAGTCTCATTTTGCTCGTTATGGTGTTCCCAAAGTTATTGTATCTGACCAAGGTACTCAGTTTACGTCTGCACAGTTTAGATCATTTACTGCTAGATGGGGAATACTTCATGTCAAATCAGCACCAGGTCATCATAAAGCCAATGGATTAGCTGAATCTGCTGTGAAACTCATTAAGGGTATGATGAGAAAGACTGTTCAGGACAATACAGATGCATATGAGGCACTACTTGAACTTCGTAATACGCCAAGACAAGGGTTTGATCAAAGTCCAGCAGAGATACTGTTCAACAGGAAACTGCGTACACTGATACCTTCTGCAGTGAAACCCGTTGCATCTCACAGCAGAGTTATTGAAAGTAGAGGCAAGAGAGACAGATCAGTGAAGAAGTATTATGATAAAACTGGTCATGATCTGCCCAAGTTGTCTCACCAGCCAGTCCACTATCAAGACCCTGAACAACCAAACTGGCAACCTGGAAGGATTTATAAGAGGCTCTCTGAAAGAGCAACACCTTTCACATCTGATCCCGAGGACCTGGAAATTGATGTCTCATCTCCAGTTCTACCCGAGCAACAGTTTGTTTTGCCAGACATGGAGAACACTGGTGAAGTGAACATTTCCAATCCTCCAGAAGTTGATCCTTCAGCTCCAGCTACTTCTAGTCCTGGGAAATCTAGCCCTGGGAGACCGCAAAGAGATCGCAAGAGACCCTCTTGGATGAAGGACTTTGTCCGCTCATAGAGAAGGGGGGATGTTGATGTGGTCCTTGTATATATAATCCTGTTTCGATGTTTCTAGAGTTACTTGCCCTTTATGGGAACTCTTCTGTTACCCCTCTTTACTACTTCCTGTTCTCCAAGATGTCCGATTAAATATGTGTCCTGTATCCAGTGTGTTCGCCTTAGTGATTAAACTTCATAACGTGAGAATGTATGACAGCCAGCCACGTCTCATTACTTCTATCAATATTTACTACACACAACGGTAAAGATCAACAATGGGGTTCATATCTGATGACATGGCTGGCCACGGAATGGTCTGGACGTTGTTGTCAGCGAGGAACTGGGTGGTGAGTTGTGCCACATGAGGTCGAGCGTTATCCTGCTGAAAAATCGACCCTCGTGCAGCCAGAAGTGGAAGGACGCGAGGACGAAGAATTTCAGCGACGTATCGTTGGGCATTCAGGCGTCCTTTAATTTGCACCAGGTCACTTCTTCCCATGAAGTTGATCGCCCCTACATCAGTACACCTCCACCACCATATGGAGGAGCCTCATCAACGCTGTTCTGGGCGAAGCGCTCATGGACTCTGCGGTAAACTCTTCTCCGTCTATCGTGTCGCTGGAGCACAAAAAATGATTCATCACTAAACCAAACTGATAAACCTCCTTTTTCATAAATGATGTCCACCAGTGTTGAATGGCTGTGTTAGAACATCAGTGTTAAATAGATGTATTGGGTTGTTGTTATCTATTTATTTTTCCTGCTGACATCAACTGTGTACAGGACCACGGTGTTAAGAGGATGTTTGGAAGCTCCAGTGTTAAAGACTCGTCAGAGTGTTGCTCGTGGTTTGAATATGGAATGTCAACTCGACCTACGCAGGGGTGTGTAAGCATGAAGTGAGAGTGTAATACGCGAATGATAAGAAGAGTTCATGGTGTTGACAATTGGTCTTTTTCTTTCACTCATGTATGGCTGGAAGTCATCGACACCAACGACCGTGTACCTTTGCTACAGTTTAATTGGACGTACACACTCGACAGCACGGATACATTGACAAATCACAGGTTGGCATAATACATCATGGTACAGTGGATAAATGGTCTTGCAATGATACATGGGCACTCATGTAGAATAATAGCATAATGGACTGTCAGTAGACAAGCACTCAGTATTGCCCATATATATATATCATCTGAGTTTACTGACAAAAGCACGTCAGTTTATAAACAATATTCAAGATGGCTTCTAGACCTAACCTCGTCTAGCGAAGATTCCTTTAAATAATGATCAGCACCTATTTTTTCATATAATCATATTGAACCGCTAGTAATGGGTTCTCATGTGTAGCAGTGATCTCTGGACTCATCAAGCGATAATACGGGGCATCCCTTTCTCTTCCTGATAGTCCTTAAATATGTGAATACAAGATGGCTTCTCTCGTGAGCTGTAACTCACGTTTGGATACAACTAGGAATCTGTATCAAAGTTAATCATACATTAAATGTTCTCATTACTTTGTAGATTCTATCATGATACAATTGACTTCACTTTACAATATGGTGCTGCTATGAATGAATGTCATCTTCATATAGTTAAATCTTCCCTTATTGAAAAACGATGGCTTCGTAAGAGTTCATAAGAAGTGCTTTTGTTTTACCTTGGTATCAGAAATAACTGATTCTGCCATCCCTTGGCAATCAAAATAAACACTGGGGTAAAGCATACACGATAGGTCTAAAACTACTATCACTTTCCCCTACACATATATCGATCACTTTTTCCGGCGACAAGCCGATTCAAAAAACCACAGCCCCATCATCAGGGCGAAGCCAAATCACACCTCTCTAGCGACACATCCGCCGAACAGCCCTTTGACCTTTCTAGCGACAAAAGACCATATAGTTCGACTTAGACATGCAAAGATATTCAGATATAAGACAGACTCGTCCTACCCAGACAAACAATACACATAAATTCAGGCCATAGATACATTGAAGCAAGAACAATCTATTTCTACCCAAACAAAGAATAAATCGCAGTAAAACTGGATTCATCCGCGGAGTTCGATCGAAAGTGACGACACTCCTTTCAAGGGAAGTAACTCAATAATGACTTTTCCTTAAGCACTAAAAAGTATCTATTTTGTTTACAAAATATTTGCGAACATAACAAGCATACAAATGTATTATATTGTAAGATATCAAAGACTGCACGTAACACAAACCCGTCTCCAGTCATTCCCAACGGTCCATTGACGATGCTGGTTCGCCCACTGCAGTCGGTTCTGGCGATGCCGGTCCGTAAGAACAGGACCTCTGTAGGGTCTTCTAGCCCAAAGACCAGAGTCGTGCAGCCGGTTCCTGACCGTTTGATCTGAAATTCGACGAGCTGCTGACATTGACTGGACTGTGGAGGACGCAGATGCAAGTCGACTCCTGAGGTGACGCAGCCGTATGAAGCGGTCATCGGCAGGAGTTGTGACTCTGGGTCTTCCACTGCGCGGCCGGTCTGCCACTGAGTCAGTTTCTTGAAATCGCCTCCAAAGGCGACTAATGGTGCTTCTAACCACATTAAATTGTCTGGCCACTTCACTTTGTGACTGTCTAGTCTGTAAACGTCCAATGATGATGAGTCGTTGTTCTGTAGTGAGATGAGCCATACTTGCGCATTGAATTTTCAACTGAATTTATTCGAGGAGCGTCAATCTTTTATAGGCATTCAATAATATGGTCAGAGAGTTTTGTGTTCAGTAAGTTTCACGGGATTCTCATGAACCTGTCACGAGTTATTGTCAAAAATGTTGTTTTGACCTTGACCTTTTTCATGACCTTACGAATCATGAGGTGAGTACAATTCAGGTAACCACGAGAAGTTAATGACCAAGTGGACAGAGTCGATAGGTTGACTGATGTCCAATCAGCGAATATCTATTATAAAAGTAACACCAAAAAAGTTGCGTTTCTTTTTTTGAACAGTATATGTTACGTCGGTCGGTCTCACTCAAAATAGTGATATATTAGGGACCTAAGACGCGTCAACAGTGAGAAATGCAGTTAGCGACCCATAGCTAGACTGCTTGCGTCAGGGTCAGCGAACTAGAGATGACCAAGACTCTACTCCACCTCCATGTGGTGGTCCTGGAAACAGACTGCAAGTCGGATGTGTCGGCCGAAAGGCGCAAATATCGCAGCTACGCTGTAAACGGACACAACGCTATCAACGTCTTTTTCAGGACGAACGAAGAAGAAGAAGAAGACTCAAAATAGTAACTCGCGCCAGAAAAAAAAGTGCGCAACGCACGGTGTGCAACTTGCGCGGCGTGGGTGTTATATAAAACAAATACTTTGGTTTTGTTTTTTATTTTTTTGTTTATTCTTTCACGAAATTAGTAGCGCTCGACAAAGAAAAAGTGCTTAAAAATTAGTGGGCATGAGCCCTCACCCGATGTACAAATCATGAAAACTTGAAAGTTTTTGTTAAAACCACTTATTATCAGGGAACACTCTTTGACAACAATCCACGCACTTTCACACGAAATGTTGTCATCAAAGAACTTTTAAATTGAATCTAAAATAACATAATTCTCGCCGTGTGTACGTTGGTCACAGCTGAGGAATGCAACCGAGTTGAAAAATTGTATTGTTTCCATTATATATACTCTCCCGAAAATAGTTACAATCAACAAAGAAAAGCGTTCAATTGACGGTGTTCATGAACAGTTTGATTACACTGTATAATGGAAAGAAGCCAAAAACACTCTAAGAATGTACTTCTATCTGCTCATCCGGGAACGGAAACAGCACACTATAATTAAAAACCCGTCAAGTTTGACGGGTTATTGCTAGTTAATATTATAATCTCAGCTGAAATATTGTATAATTGCTATAGCCTTTAGCTGGTTTAGATTGTTTAAAAAAAATTAAAATTAGATTTAAATAAAATAGTAACAAGTTATTGCCATCACGACAACAGCTTGACGAGACCAAATCCACATAGGTGTCGCAAGTTGTACCAACTAGTGTAAAAGTTTACAATCGGTGTGCGTGTGAGAATGCGTGAGTGGGTGGCCCGGGGGGGGGGGGGGGGGGGAAATGCAAACGCATTTAGCTCAGCACGGCAAAGGTTGGGCCCTTGTGCTGGGAGGAAACATAAAAAAGGGAAAATCTTTGTAAAAGCCTGATTTAATAAAACACTGTTTTATTTAAAAGATTATTTTGTCTGCACTAGTGAACGCACAGCTAGCAGTTTGGCCGACGAACTGGCTGTTCTGTACATATCCAAAATCAGATGCAAGACAAAATGCAAATACTTGATGAGAGGTTACAGCTAGTGGGTCTGAAACTACACAGAGAAAAACAAAGATAATGAGAATAAATGCAGGAAACGATAACCTTACTGCACGTGAAGAAACATCACTACAAGATACAGAATAATACATATACACTGACTGCAATATAGACAGTTGGAGGAACGGACACTTATCAACATAAGAATACAGAAGACTAGAGGAACTTTCATTGCATTGGGAAATATATGGCGATCAAAAGAAGTCAAGTCGAACACAAAAATCAGAATCTTCAATTCAAATGTCAAGTCATTCCTATTGTATGGTTCTAAAACACGGAAAACAACAAAAACAACCAAAAAGCTTCAGACTTTCGTAAATGGGTTAAAAAAAGGTAGTCTCAAAGCAGATGCTACCGTTGGGGATTGCAGTGTTAGAGGCTTCACATTACTAGGCTGAGCTTAGTGTGGTAATCAGTTCTCTTCTTCGCTGCCTTTCCCTTTCCTAACCCAAGAGCAAAGTCAGGTATCTATTTACAGCTGGGTACTCTGTAGTGTGATGCCATCGTGTTTTAAACCCGCTACCTTTGACACAAGAGGCCTGCACTCTAACCACAGACGCTCTCATAAATGGGTGCTTGCCTAAAGTAGAAGGATTGTAATGATATGACAAGATCACAAATGTAGAACTAATGACACGAACCAGACAAGTGCTAGAAGAACCAGACAAGTGCTAGAAGAACCAGACAAGTGCTAGAAGAACCAGACAAGTGCTAGAAGAACCAGCCAAGTGCTGGAAGAACCAGACAAGTGCTAGAAGAACCAGACAAGTGCTAAAAGAACCAGACAAGTGCTAGAAGAACCAGACAAGTGCTAGAAGAACCAGACAAGTGCTAGAAGAACCAGACAAGTGCTGGAAGAACCAGACAAGTGCTGGAAGAACCAGACAAGTGCTAGAAGAACCAGACAAGTGCTGGAAGAACCAGACAAGTGCTGGAAGAACCAGACAAGTGCTGGAAGAACAAGACAAGTGCTGGAAGAACAAAACATGAGAAAAAGACGCTGGAGATGGATAGGACTCACACTGAGCAAATCTGCGGATAGGTTTACCAGACAGTCCTTGTTCTAGAACTTCAAGGGTAAGAGAGGTAGAGGAAGACCAAGGAACACATAGAGAAGAAAACTGGAGACAGACATGAAGGGGATGAAGAAAATATGGAAAGACCTTGAACTGATGGCACAGGACAAGAAGACTTGACATAAAGCATATGCTCCTTGTGGGGCAGAAAGATGATGATGATGACTAGTTGACTAATGTACATTTGATTACGTTGTTTCTTTTCAATATTATGAAAAAAGTAGGAAGAAAAAAGGGGAGAGAGGTGCTAGAGATTTTTGACGTCACATAAGGGGTCTGAGTTTTTGTGACGAAATGTGACAAGGGGGGAGGGGGTAAAAATGGCAAAAATTACATGACGTCATATGTGTGACGACCCCCATGCAATTCACCCGTAACTGTAGAACGGATGTTGAGAATGGACCGACCTAGAGAGCTTGAACTACACAATATAGCAACACAGTTTATAACAAGAACGAACAATCATACATAAGGATAAGTGAGGGCATGCTGGGAAAGTGAAGGTCTGGTGAGGTTCTCGTTGTCACGGGTTGCCGCCCTTTAGCTCTGCAGTAGTGGTCCAACAGTGGCCAAAACTCAAGAGTAACTAATGTGGGTCTTCAAAGGTGTCTACCTTCGCACAAGATTCTTGGCAGAGCTGTAGATAGAAGGATAATGATACTTGTAGCTCAAGGTAGTTTTCACAAGATATTCAGAAAGCGATAACAAAGCTGCATGAGGCTGAGCAAATGTTAACGCTAATATCTGCCGTCAACTTTTGTGAAGGATAGGGTTATCTTATAATTCGTTAGCTCGTACAAGCCCCCAGCTGAGTTAATTCAGCGAAATTCCTCTTATTATTATTGTATAGCTCTGTTTAAGTGTATTTAAGAAATTGTATGAGACATACGGATGTAGTACATTCAAAATAATTAAATCAACGTTAGATTTGTCTTTATACAAGTAACACATTTAAAAATCAATTTTGTTTTAACAGTTATAAAAATGAATAATTCCTTATAGAAAAAATTGTCATCAATCGGTGATGTTACGGGGTTAAAAAATTGGATAGTGCACTTGGCAGCTTTTATATTTCTACTTCGCTGCCAATAAGTTTGTCTGTTCTGCTCCAGCTGACGTTTGGGTCTTTGCAGATTGATGACTGGATCACACTCGTCACTGATCAAGTTTGAAAGTTGTAGCACGTTCCAAGAAGTGTCAGAGAGTAACTACCAAGTGTGATAAAATTACATTGATACACCGATTAAATTATTATTTGTAAGTATAAAGTTAAGATAAAGTAGAAATAAAAATAGTTAGGTTGTGACGCGTCTTCTTTCCCCACGCCAGTCATCGCGCTGAATTTTGCAGGACAGAAACGTAGTGTAAGGGTAATATCGTTTGCCAGTGACCTTGGAACTATTGGTAACAATTTTGACAGAATAAGCCTTGTTTCGGACCAAATGGTACATTTTATGACGTCACAGACTTGTTGTTTCGTTTTGAAAAACGCAAAAGCGGGAAAGGGATGGCGTGTTTATGTAATAGTAGAGATTGAAACTAAAGATGGAAAATATATGGAATTCTTTAATTCCAGATAGAGGGCCATAAAACTTAGTTAGTTTGATAGCTTATCTTCTCCTGAGAAATAATATGTTTAAAAATACAAAATCCCCCAGATAATAAGAAAGTTATTGACAAAATACTGTATTGGTTAGTGCACACAGACAAACAGACGCTCGTCCCTGCATTCACTAACGGTTACTTTTTGGACGCGTTAGGGGAATTGAGACAAGCAAGGGTACATGTAATCTGATTGAGGGGGTAGAAAGAGGGAGAGATATTATGGGATGGCCCTAAAACTGAATATATTTAGCAGTGGAAAGTCAAGAAGTGAGTGAGAGGAAAACTTGTTAGGCCAAAAAGCAAGTCTATTTTTAACTTTTAATGCCCAAAATGTGACCGACGTACATTTGAAATTGGGCTGTAATTTTGTCTTTATTTTCAAATTCAAATTGAAAAGCTTAGTAGTCCGATCTCATTGGCCAACGCATTTTATAATATGAAAAAAAACTTAGCAGGCTGGACGCCATTTGTTTAAGAAACTGTCCAGTGTCAGGACGATGTACTAATGGAAAGAAATTAAATACTATATTAATTCAATACAAGATTCCTAATCACGCAAGCAGCAGTGCTGAATCTGTGCCAGTCATCGTTCCTGTGTTTATTCTGTGAATCTGTGGGTTTGTACTGGCACTGGGACCCAAAGACGCAGCAATAGAGAACGCAGTCAGCGACTCATAGCTTGACTGCCTGCGTCAGGACCAGCGAATCAGAGCTGGTCAAGACCGCACTCCACCTTCACGTGGTGGTCCTGGAAACAGTCTGCAGCAGTGCAGTCTGGCTGAGCGAGTGTGGATCGCAATAGGAAGGCAAACTCGGTCCTAAAAAATGCCGTGCAGAAGTCGGATGTGTCGACCTAAAGGTGCAGATATCACAGCTTAGGCGTAAACAGACACAACGCAGCCACCGTCCTTTTCAGGACGAACGAGGAAGAAGAAGAAGTACTGGCACTGTGCTAGTGCCAGCTTCCTGAATAAATAACCAGCAGTTCTGTTGAAGTTGCTGTCGTGGTGTATGACTTGTAGTCTTGGTCCAAGTTGCTGCCAAGATTACTGCAGGAAGATCAAGTCAGTGGCAGTGGGCCGCACATTCAACTATCAACTAACGTCCCGGGCCAGATAAGTACAACAGCCCTGGTCCGGAACTCTTCATCAACAAGCCACCAACGTAGAAACAAACTGTTTGACATAAAAATCAATAAAGAGCATAAACGTGAACAGAATAGGTATAAAAAAAGACAGGGTTTGATGAAAACAGCCCGACCAGCAATCCAGTAACAGTATAGTGATATTAAATCAGACCAACAACATAACTTATAATTCATAGAATGTTTTGTAGACAGATTGTCCTTTTTGGTTAATTGATCTTGTTTATATCTGTATATATATATATATATATATATATATATATATATATATATATATATATATATATATATATATATATATATATATATATATATATATATATATATATATATATATATATATATCCATAAATTTATTACATTTTGAAATTGACAGTCCTGAACAAAATAATATCTCGTTCAGGACTATATAAAATTGTAAAAAAAGTATTAACTATCAAAATTTTAACCCAAGTGTTAGTTCAGTTGATCATAGAATTAAATATTTGTTTATGTGTGTGTGTGTGTTTAAGTATTGAATTAATATCACACCACATGTTCATAACCCTAGACATTAGACGTAGCTATCAGACATACTAGTCAAGAATAAGTCTGAGTGAGATCTTAAGGTGGTAGCAGAAAGGTTCTCTGATAACTCACTCTAACCTTAGATATTCAGGGACCTTCACAGCTGACCTCACTCAGTACAATAGGAATACAATAACACCAATCATAACATCAAAAACCACCACACCAAGCTGGTCCCGAGTCTCTGCTAAGACCCGTCCGATAATGATGTCTAGCGTCGACTTCAGGCCACTTATACCCTCACTTGTTCCAGAGATAGTACCCTTAACTGGTACCACCAATTAGTATCACAAAAGAAGAGAACAAATACCCTCTTGAGTATTGAGTTTCCCGACACATACTTATGTGTCCCTGTTGAGGACTGCTGCATGGTATGTAATCATCTTGGTTGGTTTTATTTTAACTGAGATGATTGCACCATTCAGCATCACAACTAGATAACCTAGAACGTTACGCGTAGTGAATGATGACGCGGAAGACTTGGTAACCACAGAGTCTGTGTTCATGCCTTTATGGCCACCGGTTGTGTTCCAACCTTCTTAGTGTGGACTTATTAACCACTTCTCAGTGTGATAAAATATATGTCCGTAGACATCTGAGATTTATTATTAAAATGTGTAAGGACCTGAGAGTCCATTTTGAAATCGTTTTAGGAGTATTAATGAAGTGAATAATTGAAACGTGGTATTCGTTAACTACCAGCGTCGAGGCTAGTGTTGTCATTTAAAGTATATATATTTTGAAGGTCAAATAAACGTTGGCGTGTAAAGCCAAAGAACTAAATTCAGTTTATGAAGAAGGAACGTGCTTTTTAAACTAGATTACCGAGCAGTAATTCTAGTCAGTCTACGAATATAGATAATTCAACATATTGAATTTTTAAAATAAGAACTGATCGTGATAGTGATCAAATAATAAACTTGGTAGACTCAGTTCTAACGGTCGTGATCAATGCACTAGGCCATGTGATAAACAGTGATAGCTTACATGAACTTGAATCTAATTCAGAAATGCGGATTATATAATTCCAAAGTGTTGTTCGTGGGTTTCCACATTGTCGGTTGTCACCTTTTTTTGAAAATCGGTGTTATTATGGCAATCTCCCAATCCTTTGGTATGGTCTTGTTCTACCAAGCTGCCTGTCGGACCCTTAGGAGTAATAGGTCGCCTGCTGCTCCCATGTACTTAACCATTTCTGGTGTTATGCCATCCTGTCCTGCTGCTTTGCCCATCTTGATTTTCTCCAGTGCTGCCTTCAGTTCTTCCATCTTTATGCCATCTTCATCACCATCGGTTTTCTCTTCTGTGCTAGTGGTTATCATCTCTGATGCTTGACCTTGCTCACCATCCAAGAGTTCTGAGAAATATTCTTTCCATCTTTCTATTACTTCTTTTGGGACAGTAAGCAATTTGCCTTGCTTGTCTTTTATAAATTTAAGAGGGCACTGTTTTTCCTTCCTCATATTCTTTAGGGTCTTATAGAACAATTTCTGGTTTTCTTGCGCATCTTTTTCTAGCTTTTCTCCAAATTCTTCCCAGGACTTCTGTTTTGCTGCTAGCACCTTGTTCTTTGCTTCTGTTCTGAGTATCACATATTCTCTATATTTCTCTGTTTTTCCTGCTGTGTTTTTAGCTCCTAAGTATTGTTTCCATGCCTTTTCATTCATATTCCTACTCCTCTTAAATGTGGGTCACCTCCAGAGTATATTTTAAATTTATCTGGCTGATTAATGCCTGCACATGTCAATTTGACGTCACTTATTCCAAGAATATATCTTTCATTCTCTTCATTCCTCTCTTTCAATTTTCTAGTTCCATATTTTCCTTCAGTTTTCGAACATACCATGTGGCCATTTAATGTTGTTAGTTTTTCCAACAGTGCTTGATTATGGTCTGGTATCACGCGTGGCTCGGGACGAGACTTCCCCACTGAGACTTTCATTTATGTTGTTCACCATCATGAGTTGTACATATTTATTTTGAGTAATATTTGTTTATGGAAATATCTCTTGGATAATAGATTTTCTTAGGGTTATCAGTGGTTTTAAGGGTCTTCCAATTCTCCCGACAGCCATTTCATTAAGTAAATGCGGCAATTTATAGAGATAGCTGAGCCACTTGCTGTTTCACCTCGCTTTCCATGACTTGGAAATTCTGTTTTTAACATGTTGATGATCAGTAGGGAAACTGTCACAGTATCAAACTGAACTGAACGAAAGGCCGAAGCTTCAAGAATAGGTTACCCAGAGGCGTCCCAAAAGTATTTAGCACTCGGGGCGAATCTTACCTTTGAATCCTTCCCCTATAAAGAAACACACTTGCAGTTATGTTTTCAACAGTAAGTAATATCATAATAGTGTCCGACGGCACCCCTTTCCTGGCTGTCACCCGGGCCGGACCTCCCCCTTCGCACCCCTCTTAGTACGCCAGTGGGTTACACAACCGCATGGATCACAAGAAACTTTTAAAATCATAACAAGATCTGTCAGCAACGCTTAATACATCAGTTATCATGGTTTTCCTGTGTGCTCCTTACGGTGCAAGGGGCATCCACTGTAGCTAGTCCCCTTGCATGAAGCCTGCAACAAGCGGCGGTGGATTCTGTGTGAAATACAAAATGAAAGTTAAAGTCAGAATGCAACCTCACGCAAAATTGACCTGTCACCAACTGCATGGCGCTGAGAGTATTAGCTCTAAACAAATCCCAGCATTGTCACACGGAACAGACAGGCCTTAACTCAACACATTGTCCTGAAACCTTGAGAACGGAAAAATGTAATCTGTCGTAAATCAAGGTCGCATGCGCAACCAGGTATCAGTGTCTCGCGCCCTTGGGCAACTGTTTCCAACGAGTCCTGCACGTGAGCGTGTGTCAATGTTAGCATCAAACATAATCACCGGAAAATCCTCATCCAAGCCAGCCAAACACATCAAAGCAATTCTCCAAGTGCCGCTAGAATGCCCTACGCAACCTTACAACCCTGGCCGGATTAATGCTCTCAAGAGAACAGCTTTCAAGGCAGTTTGAATCATCTTCGTGAGAAATGGGTTGAGGTCGACTAGTCTCAGGTAGAAAACGGTTAGGATGTTGTCGTAGTAACGACAATGACGTAGCGGGGTAATCTGTTTGCATGAAGTAGTTTGAAAGGTCTTTATTTGTTCTGGGTATGATTGACACATGAAAACGAAGATTTGCGTGCAATCGTGTCATTTTAAAAATGTGTGTGTTTGAATGGGGGAATGGAAGAATCATCATCATCATCACAATCTCCTCTTTTGCTGTTTATGAATCAAGGGGCAACAACTGCAGCTGGTCCCCTTGCAGGTTTCCTGCGTCAGAGTGTTCGTTTGTTCTTGTAGCAGTGGTTTCTGTAGCAATTCTTGACATGATGAAGTTGTCAATGCCATACACAACCTCATATTAGTCGCATAACAAGAAATGTATGAGGAACGAACGAACGAACGAACTTTATTTTCAAAGGGTTGAGAATTGGGCACGCAGGCCCGTCTAACATTCTGCCCTTCCTTTCGCTCACCTTTCATACTGAATTCATTTATTCTCATATGCATGTTACATATCAATTTCAAGAAATTCAACGTAAAGTAAAATAATAATATAGCACACTCATATTAACATTAATTACTTATAAGCATGACATAACATATGTTGAAAAGTACAAACATCGTTATTAGAACCTACAGTTGATGTTATAAGAAAAGATAATCCGATTAAGGGGGCATGTAATCAGATTTCAGAAAGTATTCAAAAAGTCTATGATTGTATGAATAGGGACTCTTTTTTGCAAGTTTTATCTGCCTTTTCATTTCCGGGTACACCACAATGAGATGGTACCCACTGAAGTATGGTTCTCTTTTTGGCAGCTACCTTGTTTAGTTCATTTCTCAGATGCGGAGTTTACCACCCTTGAGAGCTTGCAGGACAGACAGTGCATCTGTGAGGATGACTACCTGGTGGCAGTCAGAGTTGTGTGTTATAAATCATATTTGCAGCTTGCTCTAGAGCTTGAACCTCAGCTGTATAGTTGGAACAGAATTTACCAGTGGGAATGTGCCTAGTCTCATAGTGGTTGTCAGGATATGAGATAAAGATACCGGCACCTCCATTCCTAACAGCATTAGTTGCTGATCCATCTGTATAGGCATGTATCCATGATTGATCGGGATAGATTTCTTGGATCATACTCAATGTAGCAGTTCGTTTTTTGCAGATCATTATACTCACATCCACTTGTGAGACCACTGACTGTTGTATTAATTTGGAGGGCACTGCTGGCCTGCTCCCATGGTACAGGGTATAGGGTGGGCTTCAGTGGTGTTGTCTTCATGGATAGGTCTTCTTGATGCTGTCTTATAAGTCTTTTCCCCCGATGCACAAAGCTGCTACGCTTTAGACGTCCCAATGCCAGATCATCTAGTCTTGCCTTCATTGGGTGCATTGGCATACTGTTGTACTTTTCCATCTGGATCATGGTTTTTGTGTCTCTTCTATGGGACAATGTCTGTAATCCAGCAACCTTCTGCATCTCTGTTATTGGTGTAGTTTTCATGGCTCCTGTAATGAGCCTGACAGCTTGATTTTGCACCTTGTCCAAAGACTGCAGATGTGAGTTAGCAGCTGATGACCATGCTGCTGAGCTAAACTCTAAGTGTGGTCTTATTACTCCATTATAAATCTTCTTTAGATTTCGTCATTTGCTCCCCAGTTGGTACCTGCTAATTTTCTGAGTATGCCTAGTCGTCTTCGGGCCTTTCCTTCTGCATTTTCAATATGCTTATTCCATGTAAGCCTTTGGTAAAATGTCACCCCAAGATAGGTGGGGTAGCTTTCTTCCTTGATCACGGTTGTCCCTAGGTGTATGTTAGCTGATTTGTCCTTGGGGGCGAGGGAGAACAGTGTTGTGGAGGTTTTGTCTGTGTTTATTGTGATAAGCCATTTCTCTGCCCCATGACACTAGCATGTCTGCTGCCCGCTGCATTCTATAATTTGCTGTGGTGACATTTTCATCAGCGCACCAGAGTACTAGGTCATCTGCATATAAGGCAGCTTTAACTCCTGCAGGGAGATCTTTCACCAGGTCATTGATGTAAACAAGGAAGAGTGTTGGGGAAATTACTCCTCCTTGAGGTACCCCCTGATGGAGCAACACTTTTCTGCTCTGCAGACCGTCAAGAGTGACTCTAGTTCTCCTGTTATGCAAGTATGACTGGATCCATTTCATCATGTTGCCTTGGATTCCACTTCTCCTAAGTTTTGCAATGAGGCCATCTTTCCACACCTGTCAAAGGCCTGCTTGAAGTCGACCCAGATCGTTAGGACCTTTTTCTTCTCCTGGAAGGCATCTTCTATTGCTTGAGACAAGTAAGTAACTTGGTCTTCTATACTGTAGCATTCTCTAAATCCAGCTTGTTCCGGCACCAGGATCTGCTCAGAGTCTAAATACCATTTCAATCTGTGGTTGACTATTCGCTCCATAGTCTTCCCAACACAGCTTGTGAGACTGATTGGCCGGTAACTTGCAGCCTCGGTCTTACATTTCCCTTTCTTTAGTATGGGTTTTGTGATGGCTTCTCTCCATACTTGGGGTACCGTTCCTTTCAACCAGCTGTGGTTGAATATCTCAAGCAGTTTTGTCTTTGCTGCTGAGCTCAGATTTACTAGCATTTCGTTGCTGATTTTGTCTGGGCCGGGTGACTTTTGAAACTTAAGCTTGGAAATAGCCTTCTGTAGTTCTTCTAGTGTGATGGGTTCCCTCATTGGGGCAGGAGTATCTGTCTGTCCCATGGTTGCCAGTATTTCTTTTCTTATCTCTCTCTGATGGTCTATGTTAATGGGTAAGTTGCTTTCTGAACTGTATCTTCTAGCAAACAAGTCTGCAGCTTGTTTTCCTCTGAAAAGTTTGCCACCTTCATCCAATGTGATAGTCTGCCTTGGTGAGGAATGCTCTTCATTTAGAGACTTGACTAATCTCCAAAGTTTCCTGCCGTCTTTCTCAAGGTTCAGCGATGCCGTTTTAGTTCTCCAGCTTTTCCGCTTTTCTTCTAGCTTTGTTCTCTGAAACTCTGCTACAGCCTTTTTCCATTTGTTGTGAGTTTCAAGTGAAGGCTGAGACTCTGCGTCCTTTCTAGCCTTGTCCATAGCTTCCTGACGTTCTTGGAGTGTGCTGGACCAGTATGGTATGTAGTTACGCCGGCATCCTTGGGAATGGTTTCTTTTGCAGCTTGTAGTATGCATCTGTTGAAGTCTTTTACCACTTCATTAATGTCTCTGTTCTGTACCTTGAGGGTAGACAGCAGCGTGTTCACCTGATGCCTGAATAAACCCCAGTTGGCTTTTTTGTAGTTCCATCTTGTAATGGCTGGGCCTGTACTGAGAGTTGCACTCTGGACAGTAAGAAAGATTGGGCGATGGTCGCTTCCCCCTAGTTGGTCTCCTACTTCTCTACTAATAGATCCAGCTATATCTGGTGTGGAGAAGGCAAGATCTGGTGTTGAGGTTGTGTGCCATCCTCTGGAGTAGAAGGTAGGAGTATCTGTGGCATTATTGACTAGGATTAGGGAGTGATCATCTTGCCAAGTTTCAACCTCTTCACCTCTGTGATCCAGATGGTTATAGCCCCAGCTCTGGGAGTGGCTATTAAAGTCTCCAACTGCTATAAAGTTGGTGGCTGGTACCTGTATAGAGCTGAGACTCAGGGGTTTTGTTGTTCGGACAGTAATAGTTCAGGAGTTCTATTTCCATCTTGTCTACCTTTATCTGCAGCAGCTGATATTCTGCTCCATCCATGAAGGTTTTCCTTTCGTGTGCAGGAATGTTATTCCTTACAAGAGTAAGTACTCCTCCTTTTCGTCTATCTTGTCTGTCGGATCTGAAGCATTGATATCCCCTTATTTTAAAGGTTTGATCTGCTTTCAAGTGAGTCTCTTGGATACAGCAAACACTGACTTGCTTCTCATACAAGATGTTTTCCAGCTCTGTCTTTTTGCTGTATCCAGCCTGCTTGCTGTTCACTCCCTCTGCATTCCAGTGCATCATGACAAGTGGCACTCTGGGTTTCTCTTTTTCTGTTTTGTTTTGGTCAGTAGTTCTCCTCCGCCGTCTGTTGACTCCACAAGACGGTCTAGAGGGTCCTCCAGTAGCTGAGGGTGGGCTCTGTCGAGGCTCAGAGCCCGGCACTGCACCTGCCTGGTGGAGCTCCACAGGGCGAGCACCAGAACGAGATTTATTTGACGGTGTACTCTCCATAGAAAAAAAAAAAAGCGAGTTGCATGATACTGTGGTTTCCGGTGCGCCTTCTGGCCCAGTATCTACGACTTTAGCACCTGTTCAACGGGAGAGTGGGCTCATCCCTAATCTGTTTATGTTCCCAGTAGTAGACTATTCGCAAGCAGCCTGGGGGTGTCACTGCTCTGCGCGGACCTTGTTTACCGAGGCGGCGTCCGAGCTCGTATGGTGAAAATATGGTTGCGTTATCTTCAAAATAGCCCTGTCTTTCCCGTGGCTTTTCTGCCATCCTGCAACTTTGAGTTAGGGAGTTCTGAGCTCCAGTCTCTTTCCCAGGCATTTTATCCTGGCCTGGCACGCATACAGAGGACCCCACTTCTGGTTCTAAGTTAGCAGTTGGGGATAGGTGGGGTAGCACACTGTGCATTCCCCGTCATCCAGGGGGCTCTCCAACTATGCAGAGCTTGCACAATGCTGTGCTCTGGTTCGGGGCTCTCCCAAGGAATCCTCACGTCCTGCACAGAGCCACTTCCCGATACCCACCACCTGCCAACCCCCCATTGTAGAAATCTCCTGCATGCGGCCATCCAGTCAAGAGCCAGTATTAAGTCTGGTGCCCAAGTGATCCCCCCCAAGCTCAGTGTGCAATGCTGGGTTCTCATCATGCTGCAACACAGGAGGGATTGTGATGCTCAGCCATCTCTCTCAATTCTGCACCGATAAGTGACATCGGGGACTTAACTTTGCCTCAGTACTGGGAGGCCCCGTTTCCGGGTACACCACACACAGCCAATTGAGGCAACGGTCGCCATGGGCGTGATAGACGACAAACAGTGAAGAATGAGGCAAGAAAGCATTTAACCCAAGAAGTGGGGGTGGATTGGTGCAGACCAGAGCATGTACCACTCGCCGGTGGGTTCTGCATCTACACCTATAGGGTTCCACCCACTCCTCAGCCCATTTAGTCTGGCCCCTCACCCAGGACCTGTCCGGCTTGGGTGACCCTGCCAGGAGTAAAACTCCCGCCGGCATAGCTCCCGGGATCATTGAGGCGCTCAAGCTCTCCAACCACGGCAAGGTAGGCTTACATGTGGAGAGATGTGGAAGACAATTCCAAAGATGAGCAGCAGAGTACGCTAAGCTTTTCTTGAATACGTCAAGCCTAGGCTTGGGTACGTGCAATTTGTTTAAGCGTTGACTGCGTCTTTCGTTATATTTGAACATTGGCCACAGATATGCTGGAGGATTATGTGACAGGATTTTGTGAATAAATTTAGCTTTGTTAAACAGAAGGCGCTTTCTTAAGGGCAGTATTCGGAGGTTTTTTATAGAAATCTACACAGTGAGTTAGGCAGTTGTCAGAGGAAGTAATTGTAGTCCTGTTCTTTCATTGTCTCCTTAAATACTACTCCACAAACTTGAGTAGTGGTGGTTACTGTATCAACTTGTTTTACAAGATGAGGCAGGCAGCCGAATACACAAACTCATATCAGTGGCCTTTTATTATATTCCCGAGGGGACAGTAGACCTATTCTTTCTTTGTCTCCACAGAGACCCCCAGAGACTACACGTGTATTGTCTATAATTAATTTGGAATACTCATTTCCCTGGTTTTTAATCCCATCCCATCACAACTAACATAATTACCGATGTATGTTACGTCGGTCGGTCTCACTCAAAATAGTAACTCGCGCCAGGAAAAAAAAGCGCGCAACGCACGGTGTGCAACTTGCGCGGCGTGGGTGTTATATAAAACAAATACTTTGGTTTTATTTTTTTATTTATTTTTTTATTCTTTCACGAAATTAGTAGCGCTCGACAAAGAAAAAGGGCTTAAAAATTGGTGTGCATGAGCCCTCACCGGATGTACAAATCATGAAAACTTGAAAGTTTTGGTTAAAACCACTTATTATCAGGAAACACTCTTTGAAAACAATCCACGCACTTTCACACGAAATGTTGTCATCAAAGAACTTTTAAATTGAATCTAAAATAACATTATTATCGCCGTGTGTACGTTTGTCACAGCTGAGAAATGCAACCGTGTTGAAAAATTGTATTGTTTCCATTATATATACTCTCCCGAAAATAGTTACAATCAACAAAGAAAAGCGTTCAATTGACGGTGTTCATGAACAGTTTGATAACACTGTATAATGGAAAGAAACTAAAAAACACTCTAAGAATGTACTTCTATCTGCTCACCCGGGAACGGAAACAGCACACCATAACTAAAGGTAAATGTAAAGCCTAACAAATAAATTTAATAAAAGAAAAGAGAAATGGTAAAAGAAACAGTGCTGTCACAATGACTGTACGCAAAATCCCCTTGTGTTCTCATTCGTCTGCAAATTGTAACGCTTTCACGTTGATAGTAAAAGCCTACTGTATTATTACCCGCTTTCTTCAATGAAACGTGTACTGTATTTCTTGGAACAACCTTGAGATACGCAAGCTGATCAATGACCTAAATTTAATATTTCATTCATTCCATTTTATACACGGCGTAACTAAAAGACAGATAAAGCAGGAGAGAGAGAGAGAGGGGCGAATGAAGGCAGGAAGCATGCAATACTAAACACGCGTCGCGCGATACACAATTGCTGCCATCACGCGTGTAAGGCCACATGCACTAACTTTTTTTCAGACGGACAGTGATAAAAACAATAACCTTCCCAGAGTTAGGTTTTAAAAAACCTGAAAAACGCTTATTGGGAATTATGACAATATACTGGTTTACGTTTGAAAACATGACAGTACCCAGACACCACATGGGGGATGGAAGTGAACAGGAGGTGGTAGAAAATGCACATTTTGAACGCAGCCACCTAGCTCCCTTAGATTGAGATATTTGGGTTCCTTAGGGCTTGCTGACACCGAATATGTTAAGTGTTACGCAAATAGTCCAGGAATTAATAAATTATAACCAAAATAAAATAGTGGGGATGCCTGACAGCATGAAATCATTTCTGCTCATAAAATTTTTTTTATAACGTGTTTGAAAAAACATTACGTTACGGAAATAGCCTACCATGTTAACTCCTATTTGATTGGAGCGCAACAAATATAAGACTAAACACGATTGGTCGGGCTATAAATACTATCTTGTGTTGTTATGGGAAACGAATAGAAGGGGTACTTTTTTTGAAAAGATGTGTAGACATGGTTTGATTGGGTAGAGCTGCGAATATACTCAATTCAGAGCGTCTGTTCATTGCCACATCTTGTAATAAACCTACTAAGAAGCAGTGCGTTGAGCACCAGTGTATATTTTATATAAAATAAAGCCTGGGACATCGGCAGATCGGAGTTGTGCTATATTCATTGCCAGTCAACGAAACTGTTTATTATTTCTATGAATTGTGGTAAGCTTGAAATATTCAATATCTTTTAATGAAAATTGAATGTAAATTGTTAATTTATGCCTGTATATATGTGTAGTTCAGTAGCGAACATGATGTAAAGCCTATGGTACTCCAGCCTGAACAGAAGGTGTCGGAGGAAAGTAAAACTGCATGGAATGGCCAAACAGTACACTGACACCTAGATTATTGACTAGAAAGAAATAATGCTGGAATTGCAGAGGCGTAGTAACCATTAGGGAGGGAAATACTGGTATAAAGTATTTCAGATGAAGCTGACAGTTGGCCTAACGCTCTGAACTCAATGTTTGTGATGTATTGTGCTCAGTGTAGAAATACAGTATAAATAGTTCTGAAGTAGGAGGTACAACCTTCTTGTTTCAGGGACCGTGGTCTTAAAGTTATTGAGCAGCACCTGGTCAGAGCTTTGCTGAAGCCAGAGGCAGACAGCATACTCCTTGGTCCATATAGCAACCAGTGGGGTGACTCCAGAACTCATTAAAGTAATCGAGCAGAGGAGTCTTTTACTGCAGTCATCACGAAAGATAAGAGAGTGTGGCCATGGAGCTCAACATTATGTACCCCCATCTTAAAATGACAGTGTAAAATAAAATTAAGAGGGGAATTTAATTGTTTTAATATCAGGAACTGAGAACATCTCCAATACTAGTTCCAATAAAGACAAACTATTGAAGTCATGATGACAAATACCAACAGAGCTTGAACAAAACAAAACCAGTATTACCTCATATTACTACTACACAACTGACACACATAGGATACTATTAAAAATATATGTCACTACAAGATTCATATTGATAAATTCTGTACATATAACTTGTAATTAAAATTGATTGTGATTCCTGGTTCCCTTTGTATTTGAATCAGGACACATATACATTCATGACAGCACTGAATACATATTGTTATTTGAAAAGTTATCAGTGACTCCTTTAAGATATCCCGTAGAGTGTTTTATGTATGTGAGTGTCACAGTGTTGTCAAGTGTGGTGGAATAAATTAAATTGTTTATCTGTCTGTTGTTGTTATGACTTACACTTCATCATACACATACCCTAGACATATAACGTAGTCATCACACTATTCCAGAATAATTCTGACTGAGGTATAATGTGGTAGCAAGTAAGGTTATCTGTAAAACACTACACCTATTAGATACAGATACCTTCACAGCTGATCTCAGTCAGTACACTAAGTCCCCTATAAATATTTATAACATCCCACTTACCACATATATTGGGGTCTCGCTCTCGGGATTTTGAATCTTTCCCTATTACAAATATTCGGGGTAATTCACTTCAGGGAATAATAAGAATTAAAAGGTATCCTTGGGTGAAAATAAATAAGGTTGAGCTCACAGTGCCTGTGTTGTCCTAAGTTAATTAGTCATAGAAAAAATTGTTTAGTTACATATTTTAGACATTTATCTGTTAGACAATGGCCGACCTGGCAAAATTTCGATCTGCTGCTGTACAGACTGCGAAAGAGTTAGGAATGGACGGGCAAATTATGATTTCTTATGTCACTGCTGAATGTGACAAATATATTGAACGGGAAGAAAGAAGATTAGAAAAAGAGGCCGAAAGAAAGTTAGAGGAGGAGACTTAGAGGTTGCAGATTGAGGCTGAGGCTAAGAGGTTGCAGATTGAGGCTGAGGCTAAGAGGTTGCAGATTGAGGCTGAGGCTAAGAAATTGGAAGCAGAAAGAGAAGACAAAAGATTGGCTGCAGAAAGAGAAGAGAAGAAATTAGCTGCAGAAAGGGAAGAGAAGAAATTAGCTGCAGAAAGGGAAGAGAAGAGATTGACTGCAGAGAGGGAAGCAGAAAAGGAGGAGAAGAGATTACAAAGGGAACATGAGTTACGACTAAGGGAGTTTGAGTTTCAAGGCCATGCTCCTGAAAATGGTGCCAGTCCCTTTGCCTCTGATGCCACTGCTAGCCAGGGAGCCTCAACCTCAGCTATGAATTTTCATTTAGATCATTTTGTTGAGAAAGACGATGATATAGAGAGCTATCTAAATAGGTATGAACTATTAGCTACCACGTATGGGTTAGAGAGAGAAAGGTGGAGCTTAAAGTTATCTCAAGGACTTCGTGGGGCAGCTTATGAAGTTTTTGCAAAAATGAGCAGAAGTGATCAGGAAAATTATGACATGCTAAAGCAGGCTCTTTTGTTAAGATATGAAAAGAATGCAGAATTTTATAGGAAAAAATTTAGGAATGCTAAACTACTGTCAGGTGAAACCTATCACCAGTTCTCTGCACGAATAGAGACATACTTGGAGAAATGGACTTCTCTGGGGAAAACCCAAGATCTTAAGGAAATGGTCCTTATAGAGCAACTAAGAGAGTCCATGGCTCCAGACCTGAGAAAGTTTCTCATGGAACAAGGTGCAGAGAGGCTGGGTGAGTTGCTAAATGTTGCTGAAAGGTATCAAGCAGCTCAAGCAGAGGTAACAGGTAATAAAAAGAAACAAGTGGATAACTTTAGGGCACCACAGAACTTTAATAAATTTGATCCTAGGGATCAAAACAAAGGTAAGCACCAGTTTGATAGGCCACGGTATGAAAAATAAAAATAAAACCCCACAATTCGATGAAAGGAAATATGATGAAAGAAAATCTTTCAACCAAGGAAAAAGGTGGTGTAAAAATTGTAAGATGAACAATCATGACACTGACCATTGTAGAAGGAAACCTCCTCATTGTGCTGCTATGACATCGGGGAAAAAGGAAAAGAAGGTCAACCTGAAGAACTACAGGAACCATACCACCCCCCAGTGTGTGAAGATGTCATCTGTAATGGTGTCACTATAAGGTGTTTATATGATACCGGTTTAGATTACGATTCCGTTGTGAGTTCTCACCTGGTGCAGGCCGATCAATACACCACAGAAACAGTGGAGATTCAAACTGCAACCAAGGATGTAGCTACCATGACACTTCCCGTCGCCCGAATAAAAGTGAAAACGCGATATGTGGAAGGAATCATAAAAGCAGCAGTGATAAATGAGCCAATCTACCCTCTGATATTGGGGTGTAGATATGTCTTCTTGGGGAATCCCAAGAGACCTGTGATATTGGCAACAGTGCAGACCAGATCACAGTCTAAAAAGGAGGAGGATAATCCAATAAATACTCACCCAGATGAGATGAGGAAGGCACAGGCTGAGGACAAAACACTCAAGCCATGTTTCAAGAAGTTGCCCAAATCTCATACACCTCCAGGCAAGGGAGAGTTTTATATGAAGAACAAACTGATATATAGGAAGGCTGGATCTGAATCCAATGGTCACGGACAGCTGGTCCTTCCCACTTCATATAGGACTAAAGTGTTGGAACTAGGGCATGCGATTCCCTTCAGTGGTCATATGGGAATCAGCGCAACAGGACAGCGAATAGCTTGTCACTATTTCTGGCCAGGAATAACTGAAGATATCAAACGATATGTAAAATCCTGTCCAGAGTGCCAACGAGTAGCACCTAAACATTGGACTGCACCAGCAACTCTGGGGGAAATGCCCATAGTGGGAACACCCTTTGAGAGAGTTGCCGTGGATCTTGTGGGACCTCTCACCCGAACCAAGAGAAGGAACAGCTACATTCTGACTCTGGTGGACACTTGTTCTATGTGGGGAGGCAGTAGCCCTGTCATCGATTGATTCTAAACATGTGGCAGAGGCATTGCTCACAATTTTCACAAGGTTAGGCTTTCCCAATCAAATCTTGACTGATAATGGCTCTCAGTTCAAGGGGAAACTAACTGAAGAAGTTTTCAGGATCTTCCAGGCCAAACACTTCCATTGTAGTGTGTACCATCCCCAAGGGAACGGCCAAGTGGAAAGATTTAACGGCACGTTGATGTCGATCCTGAGAAAGTTGGCACACGAAAAACCAGATACATGGGACCAGTACCTGCACGCCGCCCTCTTTGCTTATCGGGAGGTACCCCATAGTTCAACCGGTATGGCCCCGGCAACATTATTGTTTGGAAGGCCAATAAAAGGTCCACTCGAAGCTTTGTTAAGAACGTGGACTGATGAAAAGGCAGAGGAAAACATTACATCTTCATACCAATATGTGAATGAGCTGACCACTCGTTTAAAAACTGGCTGGAAACTTGCCAATGAAAAATTTGAAACAAGCCAGGAAGAAACATGCTGCCTATTATAACAGGAAGGCGAAAGACAGAGATTTGGCTGTGGGAGAGAAGGTACTGCTTCTTCTCCCCGGGAGTCAGAATAAGTTACAAATTGGATGGCAGGGTCCATATACAGTTTTAGAGAAGGTGTCTAGAACAAATTATAAGATAGATAAGAAGGGGAAAGAAAAAATCTATCATGTGAATCTCCTGAAGAAATATTTGGAAAGAGAACATCAGGAAGAGACACACTTGTTGACCTTGTCCATCGCCATGGAGATGAAAAAGGAACCACTTTCATCATTTGAATATCCATTACACCCCTGTGAGACAGCAGCACAGGTGAAAATCAGTACACATTTAACGAAAACTCAGAAAGAGAGAGTGCAACAGGTTCTAAATAATCATGCAGAGGTGTTAACAGACCGACCAGGGCATACAAACCTATTGGAATATGATATGAAACTGATAGACCCCACACCTGTCTGTATGAAACCATATTCGATTCCGTTTGCTAAGGAGAAAGCTTTGAAGGAAGAGATAGACTATCTGTTGAAGGAAGGAATTATTTCCCACAGTGAATCCTCGTATAGTTCCGGTGTTGTACTCTTAAGGAAGCCCTCTGGAGAACATAGACTCTGTATAGATTACAGGAGACTGAATGCTATTACAGAAGGACAGGTGGATCCATTGCCGGATACAAATCAGCTGTTTGCCAGACTAAATAAAGCAAAATATTTCTCAAAAGTGGATCTGAGTAAAGGATACTATCAGATTCCAGTAAAGCCTGAGGTTAGACCATACCTAGCTTTTAGTACCTCAGAAGGACACTATGAGTTTAATAGATTGCCATTTGGATTGAAGAATGCGCCTAGTGTCTTCTCTAGAATGATGAGAAAATTATTGGACCCTCTGAATAATCCATGTATAACAAATTTTATGGATGATATCCTCATAGCAACAGAAACATTTGAGGAACACATTGACTCTCTGAACATGCTGTTTAATCGACTTGGGGAAGCAAATTTAACAGCCCGACCAACCAAATGTTGCGTTGGATGTAAAGAATTGGAATTTTTGGGACACACAGTTTATCAGGGAAACATGACCCCTGACCCAAAGAATTTAGAGAAACTAAAGAAAGCCCCGAGACCACAAACCAAGAAGGACGTGAGATCCTTTGTCTCATTATGTGGTTTCTACCAGAAGTATATCAAAAACTTTAATTCCATATGTGCACCGTTAACTGATTTGACACGTAAAGGACATCCAGATCGCATTACATGGACACCACAATGTGAAATGGCTTACCAGGAATTGAAGGAAAAGCTCACAAGCAAACCTATTTTGAAATTACCTGACTTAAGTCAAGAATTCATAGTAAGGACGGATGCCAGTAATATTGGGTTAGGTGCAACTCTACTACAGAAATCAGATGCATTGGATGGGGAATTAAGCCCAGTGGCATATGCTAGCAGAAAGTTGAATAAAGCTGAAATCAACTACTCAACTAGCGAAAAAGAATGTCTTGCAGTAATATGGGCAATAAAGAAATTCAATATTTATCTGTATGGGAAGGCATTTAAGTTGCAAACGGATCACAAACCTTTATCGTTTCTAGCACAGGCTAGGCATGAGAACTCTAGGTTACTCCGATGGTCCTTACTTTTGGCTCCATATAATTTTAGCATTGAGTATATATCTGGAAAAACCAATTTGGGAGCGGATTTTTTAAGCCGCCATCCGTGTGATGAGAATCACCGTAAACCCCAGAAATAATAATAAATTTCTCTATGTGTATATAGAATAAAGGACTGACATATAATGTCTGTTTTAAGAGGGGAGATGTCGTGGAATATTCTAATCCACATATATAAATTAAAAGGTAAATGTAAAGCCTAACAAATAAATTTAATAAAAGAAAAGAGAAATGGTAAAAGAAACAGTGCTGTCACAATGACTGTACGCAAAATCCCCTTGTGTTCTCATTCGTCTGCAAATTGTAACGCTTTCACGTTGATAGTAAAAGCCTACTGTATTATTACCCGCTTTCTTCAATGAAACGTGTACTGTATTTCTTGGAACAACCTTGAGATACGCAAGCTGATCAATGACCTAAATTTAATATTTCATTCATTCCATTTTATACACGGCGTAACTAAAAGACAGATAAAGCAGGAGAGAGAGAGGGGCGAATGAAGGCAGGAAGCATGCAATACTAAACACGCGTCGCGCGATACACAATTGCTGCCATCACGCGTGTAAGGCCACATGCACTAACTTTTTTTCAGACGGACAGTGATAAAAAGCCAATACACATACCAGAGTTAGGTTTTAAAATCCTGAAAAACGCTTATTGGGAATTATGACAATATACTGGTTTACGTTTGAAAACATGACAGTACCCAGACACCACATGGGGGATGGAAGTGAACAGGAGGTGGTAGAAAATGCACATTTTGAACGCAGCCACCTAGCTCCCTTAGATTGAGATATTTGGGTTCCTTAGGGCTTGCTGACACCGAATATGTTAAGTGTTACGCAAATAGTCCAGGAATTAATAAATTATAACCAAAATAAAATAGTGGGGATGCCTGACAGCATGAAATCATTTCTGCTCATAAAATTTTTTTTATAACGTGTTTGAAAAAACATTACGTTACGGAAATAGCCTACCATGTTAACTCCTATTTGATTGGAGCGCAACAAATATAAGACTAAACACGATTGGTCGGGCTATAAATACTATCTTGTGTTGTTATGGGAAACGAATAGAAGGGGTACTTTTTTGAAAAGATGTGTAGACATGGTTTGATTGGGTAGAGCTGCGAATATACTCAATTCAGAGCGTCTGTTCATTGCCACATCTTGTAATAAACCTACTAAGAAGCAGTGCGTTGAGCACCAGTGTATATTTTTATATAAAATAAAGCCTGGGACATCGGCAGATCGGAGTTGTGCTATATTCATTGCCAGTCAACGAAACTGTTTATTATTTCTATGAATTGTGGTAAGCTTGAAATATTCAATATCTTTTAATGAAAATTGAATGTAAATTGTTAATTTATGCCTGTATATATGTGTAGTTCAGTAGCGAACATGATGTAAAGCCTATATTGCTCCAGCCTGAACAGAGGGTGTCGGAGGAAAGTAAAACTGCATGGAATGGCCAAACAGTACACTGACACCTAGATTATTGACTAGAAAGAAATAATGCTGGAATTGCAGAGGCGTAGTAACCATTAGGGAGGGAAATACTGGTATAAAGTATTTCAGATGAAGCTGACAGTTGGCCTAACGCTCTGAACTCAATGTTTGTGATGTATTGTGCTCAGTGTAGAAATACAGTATAAATAGTTCTGAAGTAGGAGGTACAACCTTCTTGTTTCAGGGACCGTGGTCTTAAAGTTATTGAGCAGCACCTGGTCAGAGCTTTGCTGAAGCCAGAGGCAGATAGCATACTCCTTGGTCCATATAGCAACCAGGGGGTGACTCCAGAACTCATTAAAGTAATCGAGCAGAGGAGTCTTTTACTGCAGTCATCACGAAAGATAAGAGAGTGTGGCCATGGAGCTCAACATTATGTACCCCCATCTTAAAATGACAGTGTAAAATAAAATTAAGAGGGGAATTTAATTGTTTTAATATCAGGAACTGAGAACATCTCCAATACTAGTTCCAATAAAGACAAACTATTGAAGTCATGATGACAAATACCAACAGAGCTTGAACAAAACAAAACCAGTATTACCTCATATTACTACTACACAACTGACACACATAGGATACTATTAAAAATATATGTCACTACAAGATTCATATTGATAAATTCTGTACATATAACTTGTAATTAAAATTGATTGTGATTCCTGGTTCCCTTTGTATTTGAATCAGGACACATATACATTCATGACAGCACTGAATACATATTGTTATTTGAAAAGTTATCAGTGACTCCTTTAAGATATCCTCGTAGAGTGTTTATGTATGTGAGTGTCACAGTGTTGTCAAGTGTGGTGGAATAAATTAAATTGTTTATCTGTCTGTTGTTGTTATGACTTACACTTCATCATACATATACCCTAGACATATAACGTAGTCATCACACTATTCCAGAATAATTCTGACTGAGGTATACATATGTGGCAGCAAGTAAGGTTATCTATAATACACTACTCTTATTAGGTATAGATACCTTCACAGCTGATCTCAGTCAGTACACTAAGTCCCCTATAAATATTTATAACATCCCACTTTACCACAAGCTCACTGGCTGTTATATGCTGATTCTTGTTCAGGTGATATACCATTTTAATATGTTTAGTAGCTACCTGGGTAAGCCTATTCCTATTTCTTTATTGTGCCATTGTCGAGTGCCCTAACCTTGACGAAGACTTGTGGTTGCAATGTGGACTTACCAAGAAGAGATCTTCTTCTTCTTCTACTTCTTCTTCTTCTACTTCTTCTTCTTCTTCGTACACTCTCAGAAGCCCACTTGAATGTTTTCAAAGAAAGCAGTTGTCAGTTTGAGGCTTTTCCACGAATTGTACTGGTGTCGGCGATATGCGCTTTCTCTGTTCCGCGTATGTTGGGCAACTCTGAAGTAGATGTTCAGCAGTTATTTTATCAGCGCCACAGTTACACTGGTCAGTAGTTCCTATCTTTAGCTTGTTGAATAGATGGTATCTTAGTCTGTTGTGTCCAGTGCGGAGTCTGAAGATTACCACTTGTTCTCTTCTGTTCAGCTGGTTGTATGCATCATTTTGTGTGTGACCTGGATGCTCTACATCCAATTTGTTTCTGTATCTGATTCTGATAAAATTCTTTGCCTCTTCGAAAGTTACGCTTAAGAAGAAATCAGGTGATTATGAAAGAATTATGAGACAGATCGCCAACTTTATGAGGAATAAATGTGGTTATATGCGAGCGAAGGAAGAAGATGAGGGAGGAGGAGAAGTAGAAGAAACTAGGCATGCATAATGGTCTTCTTCTATTCACATTTCGTTCCTCACGAAGCATGGTGCTACTTCTGCATTACGTGCCCTTGCAGGAAACCTCCATCAAAGCGTTCATGTGCTGTTGCAACTGTGGTTTCTGTAGCTATTTGTTTTAAATAACTGGTTTGGTTTTAAGGACCATCTTCATTGCACACGGACAACTCCATCAGTGCTCCGATCTCCCCCCTTAGATCACACAAGGATGATCTCAGCACAGTGCACGAAATCCGTAGCACCGGCGAGAATCCCAATGTTTGTATATAGAAATCACACATTCTATAAATATTTTTGTGGTGGGTAGGTTTCTAATTATTTTAATTTTGCCAGGGCAGCGGCTTGATAGTCCTACTCTTTACAATTTCCAACTGCAGTGGGATTTTCAACGTGCGCAACTTGCACACGGGACCTCCTAATTTTTTCGCCCTTATCTTTAAAGGCTAGGCATCCGATCTCACCGCATAGGAGACGGGAAAAGGGGGGGGGGGGGGGGGGGTATGACATCATTAGGACCACTGGTTCTGAAAAATAAAATTTCCATAAATTATATTCCCTCAGCTGAGAATCGAACCTGGTACCTCTAGAACTCAAAGCGGACGCCATGCATCTTAGCTACTCCGATCCCGATGTTTTAAATGATGAGGTTGCGAAACACATGCAAACCTTATATTGGTCTCCTGTTATGACAAGTGAGGTAGCAGTAGTCCCACTTTTCTCTGTCCCCACAGAGCCTCCGTGAACTTACATAGTGCATGATGAAGGGGGCCAACCCTGCTTTCCTGAAAACGTAAATGAACAGATAACTCTAGGTCTCACTGTTGACCAACACCTAAGTTGGAACTCACATGTACATGCACTCACAAAGCAAACAGCACAAAAAGTTTACCAATTAGCCAAAATTAAACATTTCCTGAATGAGGAGGCAAGGAAAATGTTCTACATATCTTATATACAAACGCATCTAGACTATTGTTACACAATCTGGGATGGTTGTTCTGTCTCCATGTGACGTATAATGGAAAGATAGCCTACAGTAATCTGACAGCCTTTGTAATCCCGTTAGCATTCTGTGATTTGCTAGCAAAACCATGCATTTACAGTCTGTTTACTCACTTTTTAGTGCTACGTCTTTTTCTGTGTTTAACACGAGCTAACACAAGGTTTACAAACTTTCGTGACCTGCCCGTCATAACAGGTAGCGAATCAGGTTTGTACCCCGTCCGTGTGCATATATGTAGCTATATAGAATAGTAGCATTTTTCCATAAATGTTTTTTTAAATATATTTATGCAGACCAGATCAAGGACGTCCAGCGGTCTTCATTTACTGATTGGTTAATGGTGTCTTCTTCTTGGCTTGTGCGTCACCAATTTCATTTGGGAGCCAACGATACATGAGAAACATTTTAACTTGTAAATGTAAACGGGACTTACAAAAACCCAGCAATATTTTTTTCAAATTTTATCAGCCCACTGGGGTGTGAACCAAATAACATTATCCCCGATTTCTGACAGTCGTATCCATGCGGATTTATCCAGAAAGTTACGCTGTTTCAGAATCGGCACTCTCCCATAGAGACAGCCGATAGGATTATCATCATCATCGTTTGTAACATTGTTAGCAACCAGATGTTTCCCAATACTGGAAGCATTTTCATTCTTTTTTAACTGTGAACCTCAAGAGCACGTCTTGCTACATTAACTATTCGCGGTGATATTTTGTTCATCCAGGGAAAATTAAACCACCAGATTCGGCGTCCACCTCGCTAGCCTTGATTTGTTAGAGGATGGACTGGGGCCAATTTGGGAAATAAAAAACCTGGCAATTTTATATTCAGGATAATTGTATTTCCAAGGGATATCACCAAGAGTAGGTAAGCGTGATTGAGTGGCCACTGTATAACAGAGAGAGTGAATATTTTTCATTTGTTACAGGAACTTTACTAACATTGGATTTTGCTTAAACTTGTTAATTTTACTGGGTAGCTATAGTAGGAACTTGTTTCTTTACTGTCTATTCTGTAACATAGTGCTAACCTTTGACCTTTGGGTTATTAACTTTTTGGGTTCTTTTATCCATAGGGGGAGGGCACTGTCACGAAATGGATTTAGGACTAGAGACTGTCTACCTATAGTGACAAGACACTAGTGAGAAGAAAGACTGAAATGTTAGATTCAGATAGAAATATAGTGCAAACTGTGAAAGTTGAGACCATTGGCTCCGAGGTTGAGAACCGAGGTTGATTCTTTCCTCGCCACTTCGGACGTTTAAATTGCTATGGCCTCGAACCACCTCTAACTACCCTATGGGGATAAGGTTCAATTAAGATTCACAAACACCAAGGTACAGACAACATATAGCTACTGTACTAAAGGAAATGACTGATGCCAGCTACAATTTATACAAGTTTATTATACACCTATAAACAACAAACATATGCATGTCCCATACATCAAGTGCGAGGATGCACTCCTGAAACAAAATCAAGCACAGTTAAAAATGCATCCACCCCAACCCTTCTCCCACAATTGCAACCTGTATGGAGAAAGAAGGTAAGGTTAACTGAAATGAACTACACTGCACTTGATGTCGCCTACACTCCAAACTAGCTGTTCTAAATTCTAACTCTAACTCTAAGTCCACTGATAGCTGGAACGACTGCGAAGTGACTACACAATCTCTGCACAGACTTCGGTTCTACACAGCCTATCCTGGAATCTCCTGAGCACAACTAACTGCACCTCTAAACTTCAGCAGCTGTCCTCTGCTATGATTCACCAAAACTAACAGTTCTGCCTATCTGTGCTGACTTCAGTAGAGAGAATGTTTACCCTATCTCTCTCCACCACTCTGGAACTGACTGAGGTTTAACAGAACCCCCCTGGATTCTGGACTGGAACTGTAGCTGACTTCTACCACTCTGAAATTACCTGCCCGAGTATCTATAACTGGGCCGTCGGCTTTATTATGGCCGTGAAGAAACGAACACAAAATTACCACAACGCTGGCAGCCTGCCAAATCTGCGTGTGTAACGAGCGTCAGAGCTCAGGATTTATCCACAAAAATCCTATTCGCTGGAAAATGTCTTCCCCTGGCTGGGAAAACGTATTTTCTTCCTCTCCTTCCACTACTGGCAACTAACGTAAAACCCTTGCGGTTCTGCGAATGCCCCAACTTTGCCGTGGGAGAAATTTTGTGGTCTCAAAATTCCGCTCTCATTCCCACAAAAAAGCCGGCACCTGCTGTTTAGACAAAAGCAAAAACAACAGCTAAACAAAACGTTAATACTCTATTACAAATAACAATTAACTTCCTGACAAACCCTTAAGTCTTTAACACTTAAGTCTCCCCCGTCTATAATCAATACAGCTCCCCTACTCTCTCCCGTTATGCACCACCATACAAAATCATGCAAACAAAGTCCGCTCCCCCACTGAGCTCCCTTCTCTACCTGAGCCCACAAGGTAAACATTGGCTAACCCAGATCGCTTGTTCTGCCTGACTAACTCCGAGCAACAACAATATTTTCAATGGCCCGTCTGGGCAGACGTACTGTGGCCTACTTCTTACGCTGACACTAATGCCGTAATGTTTAACACAACTAAAACTAGCCTTCTCTTGGAATTCCTAAAATTCCCGTCAATAATAGTAATCACATTCAAAATGTAATACAAAATAATTCCCTTTAAAATTACTTCTCCCATCTTCTGAATTCACAGAACAATAATGCACAATCAATAACTTATCACCCTGCTTACGCTAGCATCTACCTGCCGTCAAAAGTTATACATAATGATTATCAATTAAATCTCAGTAGTTAAAACACGTGGTTACAAATTTATGACCACGTGCTTCTCTCCCCCTCGTCCCTCTGAACATCGTATCAATAAAGATACCGTAACCACGCGCTCACGTGCTTCAATTAATACCTATTCACTCCCGTCCACAGATATATTCGGAACTATATAAATAGCGAGCATCAAGACTCTCTTTAAAATCGCAAATGAAAGTCCACTTTACACACGCTCCCGACTATACTCTCACTAAAATCACAACTGAAAATACACATGATTCGCAGATGCGAGTTTCTCTCCCGACCGACTTTGCAATAATACAAAGCGGTGATATCTCAACACTTCAACCATGCCGCTGTTCTTTCAACAAGGAATGAAATGGACCTATAAATTTTCAAGTCTATCACTAAGATCGTATTGATGGCTCTGGAGTTAAGAATTAAATTAAACTAAAACTTCCCAAGAAACTTAAATGATCGGCTAGGACTAGAAAAATTAAATAAAGTCCTCACGCAAAAATTCATGCTTACCAAATCTCGAATGTCCAACTGAAGGCAATCGACAATTTGCTTCTGGCACCCGGCTTTGGCAATTTTTTCATTAAAAGAGAAAGAAGCTATGTAATATAGGCCTTTTATAATCAAGACCCCCACGCGCCGACTTCATGACGTCATATGCGCGGCGTGGTTCTAAAGCCAATCGGAGCTCTGCATTTCAACTGCAGGTATCTCTCAGCCAATCAGAACCTTAGATCTTTCTGATGCAACCAGTTTCTGCTAGACAAAGAACCGGGAATTGGTCCTAGCCCTATACTGCGGAAATGAAGCAAAAATGGCCGCAAATAATTCAACTCCCGAAAAATGCGTATATGGCCACGCAATATCTTTAAAAAAAAAAAGACACTGGTGCAAATCCTGATCTAGCATCTATAATCTTTCTTCTAGAAAAATACTGTCTAATTCCCTACACCCCCATTCTAAACACATAAAGAAGAACCATAAAGCAGATGAGATCAAACTCCCTCGTGATCTCATCTTAAAAAAACGTAAATAATAGAAGGAGAAGAAACATGGAGAAGGATTTCCTGTAATCCCTCCTAAAATAGTGAACAAATGCAAGGAGAAAAAGACATGGGCCATTTGAAAGACAGAATCTCAGTACTTTCGTCACATCACTCCCACCTTCGAAGATTGAGCATCGATCTCATTACTGAAATCTCTGTGTTTCACACTGGCCCTTAACTCTGTCTACAAGGCTGTCTGTCCTTACCCCTCCTATTCAGTGTTCTTCGACCTTCCTCTTTTGCGTTTCCTCCTTCTTCCTCTCCTAGAATGAGCTTCTATGCTCCGTTGGGAGAGTTGATCTCTCTTCGGACCTGTGCCGTCTAATGGCGGGTCTGAACTTTCCCTTGCTATGACCGTCAAAAGGCTGTCCTGGTCAGCTGATGTGACCGACGGGCGCTGTGGCGACCTGGCGATGACGACTTCCTCGCTGCGCGTCAGCAGGGTTGTGACTGCTGGTACCGTGCGAGAACGATGCAACGTCTCGGGTTCCTCTGGTGTAGAGCCTCCGATTTCTTGCTGGGTGTCTATTGGATCCCGATCGACCTCAATAGCTTCTACCTTTGAAGAAAGGTAGGTAAGATCTGCCCCTGGCAGTGGTTCTGGACTCGCTCTTCCCCTACCAATCTGAAGCGGGACAGAGCTCTCCAAAATAGCTCCTTGCAAATGCGTAAGGTTGCTTTTCTCACTCTTTTCTGGCCTGAAAAGTTGGTGAGATGGAAATGTAGACCACGGGAGCTCTCCGTCTAACACCCTGGTTCTACCTTCAACCTTGCCCTCCCCTGTGAGAGTTACTGGCGTCAGTTGGAATGTGTCCTGCAGTGACACTTGACGGTTTAAGATCCCGTTAGATCGCGGAAAATCTGAGTTAAAGCTCTCAGTGACTGGTTCCAATGTTCCGTGAAACGAATTGGAAAAGATAGCCAATTTTTCAGGCTGCTCGTTACAAGAGTCGTTTCCTGTAAACGAGATACGAGAGTTGTGGGGCCCATCTCCGTCTATAGGCAAACGGATACTCAGATCACTGTCCTCCTCCGTTTGAGTAAAGTGCTGGTCGGATGGGGCTCCAGGGCTGGTTGGAACTATATGCTCGCTCAGACCGCTATCTTGTGCCCTATGAAGATGGCGCTGGTCGTTGACATATGTAATACAGCTCTTGTCAGTATGTCCCTCACTTGAAGGAGCTAATACTATCGGGGGCCTAATTCCCGACAACAAAGAGTGTACTTCCGGAATCAGAGGCGTCGTCACCACTGTTTGGCCTGTTGGCTGAACAGGGCTGGCGGGCGAATTTGCCTCTGCAAATAACATATCACTGTCGTCAGAGGCGTTGCACCCCTCCTTGGCACGACAGCTATGTTTGAGCTCGCTCGGGGCTCCGTGAATTAGGGGTTCTCCTTTTCCACTTATCTGGCCTGCAGTAGGCCCCCTTGCATCAGCAAGGATCGGTGTGGGCGGGTTCCCCAAAACTAAATATGGGTTACCGAGAATGAAGTCGTAGGCCGGCTGAGCCGTTACAGCTGCCTTGATGGTGCCAGACACGAACCTACATTTCACCTCAATATTGGCTACCGGAAAGCACTGTGAAGTCCCTTTCCTTAAAACTCCACCAATATTCACTTTTTCCTTCGTCATCTGCCAGGGCTTCACCAGATGTCGGGCGACTATGCTGGGGTATGTAAGCCCGCTGTCAAATCAGCATGTTGTCTCAGTCCCGTTCACTTCTGCTGGCCCGCTGTTGGAAAATAACTTCTCTGACTGGAAGGGTTTCCACTTCTTCCCTTGTTTCACCCTCACAGGCCTTAAACAAGCCATCTGATGAGCGGGTTTGTTTGTTTGTGCACCGTGATGTCCAGTGAGAAGTAGTCCTACAGAACCCGCACTATCTCTCATTATCTCCCCGGTTCCTGACGGGTTCATGAGACGTCGGCCCCTGTGTTCTGGTAGGCGGCTGGGAGCGCATGTTATGACTGGGAGGGAGCTCCTTGCGAGACGGCCCTTGCTGCTGTTGATCTGAAGAGGAAGGCGACTGCGATGAAGATGCTCCTTTGTCCGGGGCTGGCAGGTCAGGGGTGTTTTCTTTTCTGTCCCCAGTACTTCGGCCTGTGCCGACTGGAACCTTTCAGCAAAATAGAATAAATCTGGTCCAGTTGCTGGGCGCCCTGCTCCACCAGGTACTTCCTTAAGTCCGGAGACATGTTGGCCTTTATCTGTTCGCACAGGATGAGCTCTTCGAGTCCTTCAAACGATTTAGCCAAACCCGACAACTCTCTCCAGCGAGTGAGGTAATTCCTCAGCCTCTCCGCGAACTGGGGAAAACTTTCCCCTTTCTCCAGACGCCTTTCCCGAAACATTGTTTGGCACTTCCGGGGAGTCCATTGGAATCGCTGTAACAGGGCGTTCCACAGAGCCTCAAAGTTACCTTGGTCATCTACCAGCATCTTGCTATAGACCTCATAACCATGTCCTCTTAGAGATTGAGATAATTTGAGACACCAAAGACTATCATCCAGCCCGTATGCCTTTGCCATCCGTTCAAATTTTTCTAAAAATACCTCAATTTTCTCATTCCCGTTAGGAAAAGAGTCCATCGGAAAATTCATGGCTGCCATCCGGGGTCCTCCGTTTCCTGAGGTGTCTGTTGCCCCTGCTCTGGGAGAATCTCCGCTAGCCGAACTGCCTTCCGAAGATCGGTACTGCAGTTCCAGTGAACGCAGGGCAAGTTCATGCTGTCTCTCTGCTGCCTTCTCCCTCTCTTGGGCTTCCCTCTGTGCTAACTTCTCCTGGGCTTCCCTCTGTGCTATCTTCTCCTGGGCTTCCCTCTGTGCTATCTTCTCCTGGGCTTCCCTCTGTGCTATCTTCTCCTGGGCTTCCCTCTCTGCTATCTTCTCCTGGGCTTCCCTCTCTGCTTTTCTCTCCTCTGCCTCCCTGTCGGGTCTTCTCTTCTTTCTCCGCTTCCCTTTTCTCTCTTTCCGTCTGCCGGTCCTGTTCCCTCATAATGTAAGCCCTAGTCTCGGCCTCATTCATCCCCATGCTTTTAGCTGCGTCCTTCCATGCAGTAAGTAGCTTGACCAATTCAGCCATCTTACCTGACAAATCAGCAGTACTCACAACGAGGGGAAATGACAAAAAAGGAACAAGAAAAATTTACTGTTACCAACTAGGAATATGCTGTCGCAAAAACCCGCACTCAGACTAGCACCAAGTCTGACTAATAACTACCTGAAAAAAATTCAAGTTATCCAGCTACCCAAAACCCGAATTTACTTTCCTGTTAAGAAAAAAAAAATTCAATTAGCCATCAATTACCTCTAAGTCATAAACAACCTTACTACAACTATCATCTAACTAACTGTAACCTGTGGAAAAAAACTTATAGCTGGATCAGTCTTAATATAGCTCAAGTCTAGGGGATATTTAAGAAATCTATTTCCAGAACTTTCTTCAGAGACAATCTATGAATCTAGAATTGATCCCAACAAAGATGATCCCAAGGACGACGCCACCCACTTTGTCACGAAATGGATTTAGGACTAGAGACTGTCTACCTATAGTGACAAGACAATAGTAAGAAGAAAGACTGAAATGATAGATTCAGATAGAAATATAGTGCAAACTGTGAAAGTTGAGACCATTGGCTCCGAGGTTGAGAACCGAGGTTGATTCTTTCCTCGCCACTTCGGACGTTTAAATTGCTATGGCCTCGAACCACCTCTAACTACCCTATGGGGATAAGGTTCAATTAAGATTCACAAACACCAAGGTACAGACAACATATAGCTACTGTACTAAAGGGAAATGACTGATGCCAGCTACAATTTATACAAGTTTATTTATACACCTATAAACAACAAACATATGCATGTTCCCATACATCAAGTGCGAGGATGCACTCCTGAAAACAAAAATCAAGCACAGTTAAAAAAATGCATCCACCCCAACCCTTCTCCCACAATTGCAACCTGTATGGAGAAAGAAGGTAAGGTTAACTGAAATGAACTACACTGCACTTGATGTCGCCTACACTCCAAACTAGCTGTTCTAAATTCTAACTCTAACTCTAAGTCCACTGATAGCTGGAACGACGGCGAAGTGACTACACAATCTCTGCACAGACTTCGGTTCTACACAGCCTATCCTGGAATCTCCTGTACACAACTAACTGCACCTCTAAACTTCAGCAGCTGTCCTCTGCTATGATTCACCAAAACTAACAGTTCTGCCTATCTGTGCTGACTTCAGTAGAGAGAATGTTTACCCTATCTCTCTCCACCACTCTGGAACTGACTGAGGTTTAACAGAACCCCCCTGGATTCTGGACTGGAACTGTAGCTGACTTCTACCACTCTGAAATTACCTGCCCGAGTATCTATAACTGGGCCGTCGGCTTTATTATGGCCGTGAAGAAACGAACACAAAATTACCACAACGCTGGCAGCCTGCCAAATCTGCGTGTGTAACGAGCGTCAGAGCTCAGGATTTATCCACAAAAAATCCTATTCGCTGGAAAATGTCTTCCCCTGGCTGGGAAAACGTATTTTCTTCCTCTCCTTCCACTACTGGCTAATAACGTAAAACCCTTGCGGTTCTGCGAATGCCCCAACTTTGCCGTGGGAGAAATTTTGTGGTCTCAAAATTCCGCTCTCATTCCCACAAAAAGCCGGCACCTGCTGTTTAGACAAAAGCAAAAACAACAGCTAAACAAAACGTTAATACTCTATTACAAATAACAATTAACTTCCTGACAAACCCTTAAGTCTTTAACACTTAAGTCTCCCCCGTCTTATAATCAATACAGCTCCCCTACTCTCTCCCGTTATGCACCACCATACAAAATCATGCAAACAAAGTCCGCTCCCCCACTGAGCTCCCTTCTCTACCTGAGCCCACAAGGTAAACATTGGCTAACCCAGATCGCTTGTTCTGCCTGACTAACTCCGAGCAACAACAATATTTTCAATGGCCCGTCTGGGCAGACGTACTGTGGCCTACTTCTTACGCTGACACTAATGCCGTAATGTTTAACACAACTAAAACTAGCCTTCTCTTGGAATTCCTAAAATTCCCGTCAATAATAGTAATCACATTCAAAATGTAATACAAAATAATTCCCTTTAAAATTACTTCTCCCATCTTCTGAATTCACAGAACAATAATGCACAATCAATAACATATAATCCTGTTTACGCTAGCATCTACCTGCCGTCAAAAGTTATACATAACCCCCGATTATCAAATAAATCTCAGTAGTTACAACACGTGGTTACAATTTTATGACCACGTGCTTCTCTCCCCCTCGTCCCTCTGAACATCGTATCAATAAAGATACCGTAACCACGCGCTCACGTGCTTCAATTAATACCTATTCACTCCCGTCCACAGATATATGCGTAACTATATAAATAGCGAGCATCAATACTCTCACTAAAATCACAAATGAAAATACACATTACACACGCTCCCGACTATACTCTCACTAAAATCACAACTGAAAATACACATGATTCGCAGATGCGAGTTTCTCTCCCGACCGACTTTGCAATAATACAAAGCGGTGATATCTCAACATTTAAACCATGCCGCTGTTCTTTCAACAAGGAATGAAATGGACCTATAAATTTTCAAGTCTATCACTAAGATCGTATTGATGGCTCTGGAGTTAAGAATTAAATTAAACTAAAACTTCCCAAGAAACTTAAACGATCGGCTAGGACTAGAAAAATTAAATAAAGTCCTCACGCAAAAATTCATGCTTACCAAATCTCGAATGTCCAACTGAAGGCAATCGACAATTTGCTTCTGGCACCCGGCTTTGGCAATTTTTTCACTAAAAGAGAAAGAAGCTATGTAATATAGGCCTTTTATAATCAAGACCCCCACGCGCCGACTTCATGACGTCATATGCGCGGCGTGGTTCTAAAGCCAATCGGAGCTCTGCATTTCAACTGCAGGTATCTCTCAGCCAATCAGAACCTTAGATCTTTCTGATGCAACCAGTTTCTGCTAGACAAAGAACCGGGAATTGGTCCTAGCCCTATACTGCGGAAATGAAGCAAAAATGGCCGCAAATAATTTAACTCCCGAAAAATGCGTATATGGCCACGCAATATCTTTAAAAAAAAAAGACACTGGTGCAAATCCTGATCTAGCATCTATAATCTTTCTTCTAGAAAAATACTGTCTAATTCCCTACACCCCCATTCTAAACACATAAAGAAGAACCATAAAGCAGATGAGATCAAACTCCCTCGTGATCTCATCTTGAAAAAACGTAAATAATAGAAGGAGAAGAAACATGGAGAAGGATTTCCTGTAATCCCTACTAAAATAGTGAACAAATGCAAGGAGAAAAAGACATGGGCCATTTGAAAGACAGAATCTCAGTACTTTCGTCACAGGCACATTTATTCTGCTATTTCATATGTATGAAATCTGATTTTATTTGATCTTTCTTTAGATATTTGACGTTTAAATGATAATAAACAACAAAAAGAACTTAACTTTGTGTGTTGGTCAGACCCATACCCAATTAACCATAGTTTTTTTTAGATAGGCTGGACTAGAGAAACTTACTCATTCCAGAGACATATCTTCTCCTTAAACTATTCCCCCGTGAAATCTATTTCTCACACCTTTTTTTCTCACGTACTTATCACCATCCACTCTACTCAGACGTGACCAAAAATAACTCTCAAACCTATCGGTACGACACTCCAACACATAAAGGCTCCACTCGCTTCAAAAACGCGCAATGCGCCTTGTTGCTGATAAACACCAATCACATTGTATAGATTTATATAATTATCTTCAAATATTACCCCTCAGGGTTACGGGTTCATCTAGTATTTCAAATAGCTGGAGTATGGTGTCTAGGGTAGAGTTTAATTTTAGTCCAACTTTTGCAAAGTCCTCAAAACGTAAGGCTAGTCTTCAACAGTAGAAAACTCCATAATGCCTGATTGACGTTTTGACAATATATATTTTAATGAACGAAACGTTGCTCCTCAAAGAATGCATCCATAAAATAGACAATGACAATCTCTAGCCCGTCCATAAATCAGTCTATCGTCATGTAGACTACGGCAACACTGTCAAAGTCATCTTGCTGAAGTATTTAATATAATATTTCTCACTCATTCCTCTCCTTTCAGCGCTGACAAGTCCGTATTAATATAATCACGCTTAGGCTCCAACTGTAGGACGACCTAGCTGATATGAAGATCATAAAACTCTATAACAAGAGTACACTTTCTGGAGCTCGTTCAGACACGTCTTTCTCACACAGAGAATACACAGCCAAAGAGACCGACTTACAGCTCAAATCTTCGATCTGAAGCCGGCAACGAATCGTCTGCTTAAAATCAGCAGACTATATGACGTACTTCTGGGGTAGTCTGGGCAACGCTTTATCAACAAGGAAATGAGTACATAAAACCTGTCGAGTGCGATAGCGACTGTTATGAATTAAGTCATAACACTCAGGAAGCGCTTCCTCTTTAACAAAGGGAAATTTATTCACAAAATCCTGTCACAGAATGCTCCAAAGTATCTTTGGCCGCTTTTAAAATATAATGAAAGACTTAGTCAGCGCTTAAACAAATTACAGGTACCCAAGACCAGGCTGGACCTATTTAAGACTAGTTTGGCTTACTCAGCTGCTCGTCTTTGGAACAATCTTCCCAATGACCTGAAAAACACGCACAGTCCCTACTCATATAATCGTATACTGTTCAAATACTTTATGAGTGCTGATTATATGCCACCCTAACTGATTGTGTTGTACTTTTATCTAATATACTGTATGGAGGCTCTGATGATCTAATTTTTCATTACAATATACTTATTCTTAATTTTGTGATCAGGTACTGTTAATGTATGCCTTAAATTTAATACTTTAAGTACGCTGGAGAATGTTTGAGTAGCAGTAAGAAAAGATGAGCAAGAGGAAGGAAGCATGCAAGAGGGGACTATGCCCGATGTTCAACCCTTGGCAAATTAATTGCTTTCGTATATGTCTATCTAACTATCTACCTAGTCTGATTCTGGTCTTGAGTTTGGGACGGCAAAGACAGCGAGGAAAGTAACTGTTTATCTCACCTCATCTTGATGAACCTAGTATCATTGCACGCATTGCAGCAGTATCTGCTATGAGACTCAAAGCTGCTCACTTCTCGTAAAGTCTTTCGCGTGCATTGGAAAAAACACCGATTCCCTAGTCATTCAGTAGCAGACCGTTTGAATTTTTCACGAGTTCTTATAACACACCTCTGAATGTCTCAAATCACTAATTTACTGTTTGAGGAATTCGATTTTTATCAGTCTTGTTGTTTGTTTTGTGTTTTTTTTTTTTCATTTTCATTAATTTTTTTTAGTATTTTTTTTTAATTCTTTATTTTAAATTTATTTTTTTCTTTTTTTTAAAAACATACTTTAATTATAATGGTTATTGCAAATGTATGATGTTATATTACTTATATAATGATAAATGTCTTAAATAATGCTTAAAGTAAATATGAGGATGAAAGGATACAGTATACATGATGTGAGAGAGAGGAAGGGCAGAATGTCAGACGGGCCTGCGTGCCCAATTCTTAACCCTTTGAAAATAAAGTTCGTTCGTTCGTTCCTTAAGGAGCAAACATATTTTTTAAAATCACAGATAGAAGAAAAGACAAAGATCCCGAACAGAATTTAACAAAACAATTAAAGTGATATTTCTGTTCACCATATATTTGAAACAACCCAAATCAATATTTTTGAAACTACCCAACCAAACATTATTGAAACAACCAAATACTTTTTTAACAACCCAACCAAACATTATTGAAACAACTAAATATTTTTGAAACAGACAAACAACCAAACATTTTTGAAACAATCAAACAACCACACATTTTTTAAACAACCCAACAAAACATTATTGAAACAACTAAATATTTTTGAAACAGACAAACAACCAAACATTTTTGAAACAATCAAACAACCAAACATTTTTTAAACAATCCAACCAAACATTACTGAAACAAGAAAACATTTTTGAAACAACTAAACAACAAAATATTTGTGAAACGATCAAAAAACCAAACATTATTGAAAGAACCAAACAACCTAACATTTTTGAAACAATCGAGCTAAAAACATTTTTGAAAGAATCAAATAACCAAACATTTTTGAAATAACCAAACAACCAAACATTTTTGCAACACCCAAATAACCAAACATTTTTCAAACATTCAAATAACCAAATATTTTTGAAACGATCAAATAACCAAACAATTTTTAAACATACAAACAAAAAATATTCTTGAAGCAACCAAATAACCAAACATTTTTGAAACAACCAAGCATTTCTTAAACAACCCAACCAAACATTTTTGAAACAACAAAAATAATTTTGAAACAACCAAATAAACCAAACATTTTTGAAACAACCTAACAACTAAACATTTTAGAAACAATCAAATAACCAAACATTTTTGAAACAATCAAACAAATAAACATTTTTGAAACAACTAAACATTTTTCAAACAATCAAACAATTTTGAAAAAAATCAAGCAATTTTGAAATAATCAAACAAGCAAACAATTTTGAAAGAATCAAATAACAAAACAGTATTGAAAGAACCAAACAACCAAACATTTTTGAAACAATCGAACTAAAAACATTTGTGAAAGAATCAAACAACCACACATTTTTTAAACAACCCAACCAAACATTATTGAAACAACCAAGTATTTTTGAAACAAACAAACAACCAAACATTTTTGAAACAATCCAACCAAACATTATTGAAACAAGAAAATATTTTTGAAACAACTAAACAACAAAACATTTTTGAAACAATCAAATAACCAAACATTAATGAAAGAACCAAACCACCAAACATTTTTGAAACAATCGAGCTAAAAACATTTTTGAAAGAATCAAATAACCAAACATTTTTGAAACAACCAAACATTTTTGCAACACCCAAATAACCAAACATTTTTCAAACATTCAAATAACCAAAAATTTTTTAAACAATCAAACAAAAAACATTCTTGAAGCAACCAAATAATCAAACATTTTTGAAACAACCAAGCATTTCTTAAACAACCCAACCAAACATTATTGAAACAACCAAATAATTTTGAAACAACCAAATATTTTTGAAACAACCTAACAACTAAACATTTTAGAAACAATCAAATAACCAAACATTTTTGAAACAATCAAACAAATAAACATTTTTGAAACAACCAAAAAACTAAACATTTTTCAAATAACCAAACATTTTTGAAACAATCAAGCAATTTTGAAATAATCAAACAATTTTGAAAGAATCAAATAACCAAACATTATTGAAAGAACCAAACAACCAAACATTTTTGAAACAATCGAACTAAAAACATTTTTGAAAGAATCAAATAACCAAACATTTTTGAAACAACCAAACAACCAAACATTTTTGCAACAACCAAATAACCAAACATTTTTCAAACATTCAAATAACCAAACATTTTTGAAATAATCAAATAACCAAACATTTTTTAAACAATCAAACAAAAAACATTCTTGAAACAACCAAACAACCAAACATTTTGAAACAACCAAGCATTTCTTAAACAACCCATCCAAACATTATTGAAACAACCAAATAATTTTGAAACAACCAAATCAACCAAACATTTTTGAAACAACCTAACAACTAAACAATTTAGAAACAATCAAATAACCAAACATTTTTGAAACAATCAAAGAAATAAACATTTTTGAAACAACCAAACAACTAAACATTTTTCAAACAATCAAACAATTTTGAAAAAAATCAAGCAATTTTGAAATAATCAAACAATCAAACAATTTTGAAACAATCAAACAACCAAACAATTTTGAAACAACCAAATCACCAAACAATTTTGAAACAACCAAATCACCAAACAATTTTGAAACAACCAAATCACCAAACAATTTTGAAACAACCAAATCACCAAACAATTTTGAAACAACCAAATCACCAAACAATTTTGAAACAACCAAATCACCAAACAATTTTGAAACAACCAAACAACTAAATATTTTAGAAACAACCAAAGAAACACATAGTGACCTTGTTAATGTTGCATGTAGTCCCCGGGGGTCTTTGATGAGACAAAGAAAAAATAGGACTACTGCTACCTCAGGCATGTCGTATAAGGCGAGGTTACTTATGTGTGACTTGCAGTCTCAGCATCTAAACTAACTGCTTCAAAACCCACTGCTGCAAAAGTTTATGAATGCTTTAAAATAGGCTTCTTGAAATGGTACCAGTTGCAGTTATGGCTTCGTGCTCTATGTGGAACGAAAATGAAAATGAAGATAATGAGTGTCTACCCAGGCAATAAAAAGAGTCTAGAACGTGGGGCCAATGGGAAAGCAGAACTGGAAATCAATCAACTGATACATGATCATGCCGGGGATAATGATGCCATTGTGTATACAGATAGGTCTGTGATCCGCGGTGAGATATCAGGTTGGGGCTTCTCTGCTAATAAAGGGCAGAATCGTCGCCAAACATAGGGGGACTTACAAGATAACAACCTCCAGCATCAGAATGGAGGTAGAGGCAGCTACTGCAGCTTTAAGGTGGCTAAGAGAAACTTCATTAACAAAGGCAGTCATTTTATCAGACTCTCAGTCCATGCTTCGAAAGGTTCAAAATGGTTGGCTACGGCACGAATGTAAAACATTCATAGAAGCTTCGAATCTGCGGGAAGTGGTATGGATCTACTGTCCTGGTCATGCAGGAGTACGCGGTAATGAGAGAGCTGACAGACTAGCATCAAGAACTGGTGTGGATCTACTGTCCTGGTCATGCAGGGGTACGCGGTAATTAGAGAGCTGACAGACTAGCATCAGGTGCTGGTATGGATCTACTGTCCTGGTCATGCAGGGGTACGCGGTAATTAGAAAGCTGACAGACTAGCATCAGGTGCTGGTATGGATCTACTGTCCTGGTCATGCAGGGGTACACGGTAATTAGAGAGCTGACAGACTAGCATCAAGAACTGGTATGGATCTACTGTCCTGGTCATGCAGGGGTACACGGTAATTAGAGAGCTGACAGATTAGCATCAAGAACTGGTGTGGATCTACTGTCCTGGTCATGCAGGGGTACGCGGTAATTAGAGAGCTGACAGACTAGCATCAAGAGCTGGTATGGATCTACTGTCCTGGTCATGCAGGGGTACGCGGTAATTAGAGAGCTGACAGACTAGCATCAAGAACTGGTATGGATCTACTGTCCTGGTCATGCAGGGGTACGCGGTAATTAGAGAGCTGACAGATTAGCATCAAGAACTGGTATGGATCTACTGTCCTGGTCATGCAGAGGTACACGGTTATTAGAGAGCTGACAGACTAGCATCAAGAACACTCACAGTAGGGACTCTGGGTATGGATAAGGGAGAGATACTGAGAACAATTAATGATCGCCTGTTAGAGAATGACACTGCAATTGATAAATCAAGGTTAAAACTGCTGGAATTTGACATCAAAGGTAAAGCTAGTAGAGATGGACGTATGTGAGGATGCACCGTCATGTAAACAACCAGCGAACTACAGGAACAGTTAGCATTTACACTCTTCGACATATACTGAGGGAGACTGAAAACCTATGGGTTTGCCCGGAGTGCAATGATATCGATTCTGTTCAACAATAACAATAACGATTTTTATTTGAAATAAAATGTATTATTTGTTTGTAGAAATTTTAATTATGCGTCTATGTCATTTTTCTAAGAAGGGGTCCATGCCTTTACTGGACAATCAAAGGGATCCGTAGCCTTCAGCGGACAATTAAAAGGGTCCATGGCACAAGAAAGGTTAACAACCCCTGGTCCAGTACAAAGCAGATCGAGGAATAATAGACCTCTTTTAGCATACGTAAATAAATAAATAAAGAGCAGTGGTTCTCAAACTGGAGGAAATTTCTCTCCGAGGCACGGTCAGGTAGTAATTGCGAAGCCCAATGTGTACCATACTGGTGGGACTCTCTGGAATTAAGATTATAGTTTTGGTTTAATCCTTTTGATGTCAACGTATAGTTAATGAATATAGATATTTTAATGATGGTAATACAATATAATAGCAGACACTCCTAATATGCAATTTGAAATAATCTTCTCTCCTTATTTTCTTCAACATTGGAGGTGGGAACCTGAGAGCGGGACCCCTTAAGGGCGCGAAGTCTGATTAGGTCAAACAGGTTAAATCGGCCAAAGGCCAGGCCTGTTCTGAGGGTAACTCTGTTTACAGCTGTGGTTTGCTGTTTAACTAGGACTGCTGAGCTTCACGCTCTTTTGCAGCCAATACCAATTTGAAGACTCCTTGATATTATCTTTACTGTAGATCTAGGCTTTTCCTAGGGCTTTTCTGCCATTCCGAAACTCGTTGAGTTGAAACCATGAGCTCCAGTTTCTCCAGCTTGGCTTGCATTTAAAGAATCATCATACCTGGTCCCAAGCTAGGAGTAAGAAGTGCGTGGCATACTGAGCATTCCCCGTCATCCAAGGCGGTTCTCCAAATAAGCAGAGCTAAAATACGAGCCATTACACTAACCACTGCACTACCCTGGCTCTTCAATTAATTCAGCCAGCTGTATTTAGTTATATTTTTTGTAATGTGCTCTGATTCTGGGCTCTTCCAAACGCTTTCCCGTTTATTGTATTATAAATGACTGCATTAGCACTTCACTAACAACGGCAGACATTGTGTCAGACTCAGTCCATGCTTCGAAAGGTTCAAAATGGTTGGCTACGGCATGAATGGAAAATATTCATAGAAGCTTCGAATCTGCAGGAGCTGGTATGGATCTGCTGTCCTGATCATGCAGGGGAACGCGGTAATGAGAGAGCTGACGGACTAGCATCAAGAGCACCCATAACGGGGACACTGGATATGGATAAGGGAGAGATACTAAGAACAATTAATGATCACCTGTTAGAGAATGACACTGCAATAGATGAATCATCAAGGTTAAGACTGTTGGAATTTGGCCTCAAACGTAAGGCTAGTAGAGATGGACGTATGAGAGGATGCATCCGTCATGTATACAACCAGCGAGCTACAGGAACAGTTAGCAATCACACTTTCGGCGTATACTGAGGGAAACTGAGCACCTATAGGTTTGCCCGGAGTGTAATGATGTCGATTCTGTTCAACAATAACAATAAATCACTGCAAACAAATATAACAACACACTACAGTGTTCATTACCGCGCGACAACACAAAGATAACAGACACATTACAATTATTAAATACGAACCGCAAACATATAAAAGCGCACTGCATTATTCAATGTAGAGTAGTAGACCATAGAAACATCCCAGGGGGCCTATAATATCACGTGACCTGTGTAGTTCTCGGGGCCCCTGAAGAGATAAAGAAATATTAAGACTGCTGCTGCTGCCTCAGGCATTTTGTGCAAGGCAATTAATATAAGATTGTGCATAGGGCTGGCAGCCTCATCATAGAAAACAAATGACTAAAAGTCCCTGCTGTAAGAACATGGGAATGCTTGGTGCAGGGTTCTGCAAGGGAGCCAGCTACACTGGTGGTCCATGTTTTACGATGAGCGAAAAGGAAAATGATGATACATAACAATGACACAAACAAGACATAACAATGTCAATAACAATTGCACAAACAAGACAAGCAACTATGCTATCATCTTCACCATTTGTCTTTGCGATCCCTACAGATCATGGCGCCCCCACTACAGCTAGTCCCATGTAGGAAGCCTGAACCATGCTTTCAATGTTACCACAACAGCTAGTCCATTGTAGAAAGCCTGAACCATACTTTCAATGTTACCACTACAGCTAGTCCATTGTAGGAAGCCTGAACCATGCTTTCAATGTTACGACTACAGCTAGTCCATTGTAGGAAGCCTGAACCATACTTTCAATGTTACCACTACAGCTAGTCCATTGTAGGAAGCCTGAACCGTACTTTCAATGTTACCACAACAGCTAGTCCCTTGTAGGAAGCCTGAACCATACTTTCAATGTTACCACTACAGCTAGTCCCTTGTAGGAAGCCTGAACCATACTTTCAATGTTACCACTACAGCTAGTCCCTTGTAGGAAGCCTGAACCATACTTTCAATGTTACCACTACAGCTAGTCCCTTGTAGGAAGCCTGAACCATACTTTCAATGTTACCACTACAGCTAGTCCCTTGTAGGAAGCCTGAACCATACTTTCAATGTTCAGGAAGCGGTGGTTTCTATTCAATTTGTTTTTACATGATGACGTTGCCAGTCCTACGCACAACCCCATATTAGTCGCCTTGTACGACATGCCTGATGGTGCAGTTGTTCTATTCATTTTTCTCTTGAGAGAAACCCTCGGAAACTAAGTAGGGCATACGGATGTATACAAGTAGAGGGATAACAGGGTAATTAACTTAGTTTTCAGAGATGAAGCGGTAGGAACATTGTGACCATTAAAATCTAGTTTCTTGCAAGACTTCTTTCAAATCAAATAGTTGCTATTTGGACTTTGGTCGATTAAATGGCTTATTTTTTCTCTGATCAGCTCTTAGCTTAACACGGCTTTTGTTTTTGTGAAACGGAGCGACATGACGGGGAGAGTGACGGTTGGTGGGGAATATTGTTTATCGAGGTAACGAGTCATTGTCATCTCAACCAAACAATCACATGAACCAATGAACGACCAGTGAAAAGTTCTTGGCCCAAGAGAAGGGACTCAAGTTCCGGGGTCTGGCTTGAACAAGCAGGGCCAGCATATAAAAACCCGAGTCTCTCATCTTTTCCATATAAAGAACTGAACTTTATCTTCAGCTGATGTGTCTGAGTTTCTAAGGAAAACTGAAAAAAAAGCCGTGTGATCTAACGTTTACTAAAATTTATCACGTCTGCGATTCTGTAAGTAGTAACGTTTGTGTCTAGATATTTGGATAAGTGGGAAAATTTCGCAGTTTTTAAATTACATAACCTATGGAACAATGAATGCATAAGAGGCAGATAGCAAGACTTGTTCGTGAAATAAATAGTTCGAAATATTCCTCTACATTTTTTTATAATCAAAATAAGTATATTCGTGTGTACCGTCAATGAGGTAAGAAAGGGAGAGAAGGATTTCAATTTCTCCGCAACATTAATCATCATCATTTTCTTTTCGCTCCCTATGGAACATCGAGCCACCAGTGCAGTTGGCCCACTTGTAGGAAGCTTACACAAATCATTCTGATACTCTTGCAATGGTTTCTATAGTAATTTGTTCTACGTGATTAGGCTACCACCCCTCGTGCTCAGCCTCATAATAGTCGTCTTGTAATGCATGCCTAAGGGAGCAATAGTCACATTGTTTCTTTGTTTCCTCTAGAACTACACGATCATAGATATGAACTTTCTTTGTTTGATCTAGAACTACACGATCATAGATATGAACTTATTATTATGCCGTTTTGTTAAGGTAAACATGCAAGAAGACGAGAGTACTATAAGCGTGAAAGGCAGATCGAGCGATGAGTAGGAAGTCGTCTGTCAGACTGTACCATCAACGAGACGGAAAACAATGGATATCTTATAGCCAAATCTCAATATAATGAACGCACGTGATCTATCCGATGTGGCAGTTTGGCTCATATAAATGCTTAATCAGGAGATCAGTTTTATGTTTATGGTCTGGTTCTTAAAAGTATTTATTTTTTATAAAAAATGTTAATTAATCACACTTGTATTATTATTATTATTGTTTCATTAAAAGGATAACATTATGGAATTTCTGTCACGGATGTAAACATTAGATATAAAAACTAATATAAACACTGCGTTCCGGTCATAGTATTTATAATAATTACATTCATTCATAAGAAATCTAGGCTAATAATACATATATAATTTTCCTCATGATTATAACAATTCAGAAAAGGGGGGGGGGGGGGTTTTGTGACTAACTACACTGTAATTTGTACTTAAGCATATGAGATTGCGCATGGGATGGGAGATCTCATTATGTAATACAAAGTGGTACAGATACCACAGGTGCAGCAACATTGGTAGTAGCTTCTTACAATGAGGCGCCAGCTAAAGTAGTATCTCAATGCGCCATTAGAAACACAAAAATGAAAAGAAGAAGAAGAATAGTTTAAATGAAAAAAATTTGTTGACCTGTTGTCCTGAAAGGTTTATTCATCATCATCTTACTGTTCGTTCCTGGTGGAGCATGGATCCACCACTGCAGATGGACTTTGAGGAAGCACATGTCAAGGCATGTACTCTTGCAGTAGTGGTTACTATGGTGATTTGTTGTCCAAAATGAGGTTGCCAGTTCAATGCACAACCTCCCTCATGATTGTCGCCTCTTACGACATGCTTATAGGAGCAGTAGTCCTATTCTGTCGTCGTCATCTCAATGACCTTCAGGAACTACTCAAGGTCATTGAGGAGGTACATTAGAGCCATGTTACATAAGCAGGAGTTTGAATCCAGGCATTGTCGTGTACAAGAACAGAGAAAGTCACAAAAGCCGGCCAACTAGAGCCGCACAGACTGCATAAATGCATTGATGTATATTGGACTGACTTGCATGTATCTTTTCTTCACCAGAGCGTATTGACAGAACAATCTAACAGACGTGACGAATATCCACCCATCTTGAATACCACAAACTGAACTTGAAGATTCAGGTGGTGTAGATCCAAGCTAAGAGTACCTTCTTATCGGAATAGTTTGACCACGAAGTCTATTTCATACAAAGATTTCTGGGCTATTGCTCTATAAGATTTTTTGAGCTGGTCAACAAGTTTCTTCTAATCAACATGCGAATGTGGGTCAACATGGCAATTCTACAAGCTGTTACGTTGATGTCTTTCCTGGCTGGGCTCACGCAAGGTAAGTGTAACTATGACCACCTACATAGAGACATCTGGCGCAACCTCCAACTTTTATTTCTGTCATAATTTTCACTCGTAATCCTTGCACCTTCACTAGTCCTCTAATTTTCCAGTGCATGACAAGATAAGATAGAGTTCATGATGTGATATGTTTAGTGTGCGTCCATTGTTTTTCATGTATACTTTCGAGCTTATGGAACACCTCACGTCAGATACCAGACGTAAGTGTGTGTAAATGTTCATGAGAGATTTGCAGTTAGTAATTATGACTGTTCGAGATACTAATAGTTATGAAGGATAAAGAAAATACATTTTGTTGCCATTGGAAGCTATGTTGTGCAAGTCTTTTTCTAGTTTATTCCAGATCTTTCCCTCTTCTTATCTCTCCCTCGTACTATTTTTCTGTGTCCCTTTTAACTTTCCATTCCTTAATTCTATTATGCCATGTGACCGTATCTGTTGTTTATGTATAAATAATACGCCTTCTAGTTTACTTCTGGAGATTATTACATAAGTGTAACTGCTGTATAGAAGAATAATGTGTCAGTATAATATACGAGGGGCGTTCAGAAAGTAATGCACCACATCGTTTTTCTCAGGAGCTGTTTATTCAAAAAGCATGAAATTTATACACAATATACATGGATATGTCATGTAAACATCGGTATTATTCAACATAATCCCCATCAACTTGTACGGTTTTATGCCAGCGCAAAACAAGTGCATGTATTCCTAGCCCGTGCCAGATTTTGTCTTGATCATGTAGCCATTTCTTCGCTGCATGAATCACTCCATCATCTTCAAACCTTGTCCCACGGAGTGCATCTTTAAGGGGACCAAATAGATGAAAATCAGAGGGTGCCAAATCAGGACTATAGGGTGGATGGGGTAGTACAGTCCAACCCAATTTGGTGATTGCTTCCCGTGTTGCCAGACTTGTGTGAGAGCGCGCATTGTCGTGAAGGAGAAGCAGGTCTGCTGGATTCTTGTGCGGCCGAACTCTGCGAAAACGTTGATTGAGTTTTTTTCAATGTCTTAATGTAAGCTTGCAAATTGATTGTCTCTCCTCTTGGCATAACGTCCACAAGAATCACACCTTCAATGTCCCAAAAGACAGTGATCATGACCTTTCCAGCTGAAGGAATTGTCTTGAATTTCTTTCTTCTTGGTGATTGCGGATGATGCTACTCCATTGACTGTCTTTTTGTCTCAGGTTCAAAATGGTGTGCCCAGGTTTCGTCACCTGTAACGATCTTAGCCACAAAGTTCTCTCCATCAGCATTGAACCGCTTCAACAATTCAGAAGAAATTGCTTTCCTTTGCAATCGGTGGTCATTTGTGAGACTTCGAGGAACCCATCTTGCACAAACCTTAGAAAATCCGAGAGTTTTATAACTGCATTTGCACTACCAATGCTGACTGACAGCTGTAAGGCCAATTGTTGAGTAGTGATTCGCCTATCAGTAAGAATAATGCCCTCAGCGCATTTCAACATTTCTGCGTTGGTGGCTGTGGCAGGACGTCCACAGCGCGGCCGATCAAGCAGCTCCGTATCTCCCCTTCCTGATTCTTTGATTCTCTTAATCCAGCGACTGACTGTACTCCTGTCGACTGCAAAACTTCCATACACATCACATAGACGCTTGTGAATATTCACAACAGTTTCCTTCTTTGCAACGAGAAATTCTATCATAATTCGCTGTTTATAACGCAAGTTGCTAACACGCTCCATTTCAACGGTTTAGGGCAGCCGTATTATTTGGCCGGTAGCAGTGCAATTTGGTGCACACAATTGGCACATGCCATGTGTGAAGTGTGCAAAATTTCATGCTTCTATCTTTAATATTAGCTGAGAAAAACGATGTGGTGCATTACTTTCTGAACGCCCCTCGTAAAAACAATATCTAATAGTCTGACATTAAAATTTGTTTATGTCACTGGTGTTTTATGTTCTAATTTAAAGTTATTATCACGAAAAGAGTCATACTTTTGTTGAACTACCATCACTTGTAGAGACAAATAAATTTGATTAGGGAATATTTCAGAGCCAAAGTGAAGCACTCATTTCAACGTAAAACACCACATACAGATTTATCAACGTTTTCCAATTATCTCTTTACTTTTAATTTTACAGACTTTGAACTGTAGCAATAATAAAATAAGATGGTTTACGTGAAGTATTTACATATCAATCCTGCATAACCCGTTTTTTACCCATAACTGAAACCCGCTTTAGGGAGTAAATGTGTAAAATTATCAGGGACATATGTGTGCAGAAAAAAATAATATTTCTAATTGTGTACGCACGACGTCAAAATAACTCGGAAAATGTTGCTGAGAAATATAATTTTGTATTAGTGCATAATACTAAAACAAATTGCTATATAAAGTACAATAATAATATATAGGAATATATATAGTGTCATCCTTTATGTCCAACGAGTACCTGTTAATTACCTTTATTTATTGATTTACTATCCACAGGACTCAGGTTTCCTTCATTATTTATATAGGAATATTGCTGCATGCCAGGGAAAAATATTTCAATACATTCAAATACCATAATCAGAAGAAATAAGACTCGAACACCGATCTTTCATACAACAGTTAGTGCAATAGTTATGTTGTTTGTGACCCGGTAAGCAGTTTTGTCCATCTCTTCTGGACAGGGAAGAAAATCTTCTGCTACTACAGCAGTTTTGCCCAAACCCGCCATGGAATAGGAAGGTTTCTGCCGGAAGACATCAACCCTCACCTATGCACACATCTCATCTACGCCTTCGTGGACATCACCCCTGATGGAAGAGACCTCACCCCCTTCAACAGGAATGACCAGGGCCCTAAAGGTTCGCAATATATACGTTGAACTAACCAGTTCTCTTCTGCTGCCTCTTGCTCTATTCTCCACAAGTTTATTAGTTATAGAAATCCTTATAAAACTTCATTTTCAGAAGCAGTGAGTTTCTGGTCATTGCAAAGCTTGGATCATATTCAAATGAGTTACAATGACTAGGGCCCTGTAGGTTCGTAATAGATACGTTGAATTAACCAGTTACCTTTTGCTGCCTCTTGCTGTATTCTCCACAAGTGCATTAATTATCTAAATCCTTATAAACCTTTATTTGCTGAAACAGTGAGTTTCTGGTTTTTGCAATCTTGGGTCATATTCAAATAAGATAATGTTTTTTCTGAAATAATATACTTTTGCACTTGTATTTCTCGTATTTTAAAATTTCAACCTCTTCTTCTCTCCCCCCACTCCCCCAACCATTCCCCCAATTTCTTAACTGTTCCTTGAGCTGTCGTGCCTCGTGTTGTCTAATAATGTTTTACGCACTGTTAATTTAATTTTCATCATTTGTTTCTTTATTTCAGAAAAATATATTTACTCTCTTAATGTTTCTGAATTTTTTTTTATATTTGAAAAAAAGGGGGGGGGGGGGAGAAAAAAAAGAAGGGGGGGGGGGAATTGAAGGTTATTCTTTTACTGTTTGCTTGAATGAGTGTCATTTCGTCGCTTCTTCCTTAAGAGCATGGGGAACTCTTGTCCCAGTTGTACCCTGCAGGAAGCCTGCAGCAAGGCACCTCGTGAAATCTGGCAGAGATTAATTATGTAACTATTTGTTTCACATGATAAGGCTGCTAGTCTCATGCATAGCTTGACCTCTATTGCCTCTATTCTTTTCTTTCTTGATTCTCTCGGGAGACCCTGAGAACCACACTGACAACTGTTTCTTGATTGTTAGTTGTTGTTTTTTATTTTAAATATTCTTTATAATTGGTCGTTGCCTGCTCCTATTATTTTGTTTGTCTGTTAGTTGTACTCAGCAAGTTTTGCCAGAAAAATAGTAGCAGCGTGAAATCTTTAGAAAAGATAATATACAAGATATACTAGTGTTATCTTTTGTTTTTGTTACTTATATCTGTACTAGTGTAAAAGCCCGTCATAAGACGGGAATTAAATTCAAAAGCACCAATACCTAACGGCAATTTTACTTATTCAAAAGTATTTAAAAAACTACTGTGCATCACCACAGTACACGAACCACATGGCAGCAGCGAGGATCCCAATGTGTGTATACGAGATCACACATTCTATAAATATTTTTGTGCACACCGTCATTTGCACATTCATCTTTGGTAAGTGTTACTATTTTCGGGAGAGTACATATAAGGGAAACAATACAATTAATGTCTAACTTTCAACCAAAGTGGCTTCCTTTAGCGTTACGCACTGACAGAAAAAGCTGAGATTTTATATATAGGATTTTCTCCGGCACAGGATTTCTCACCAACTTTTCGTTCTGAAAATTTCCACACTGCTTGTCATTCATTTCCTTTTTATCCCTTACGGAGAACGGAACCACCACTCCAGCTGGTTAGCTTACAGGAAGCCTTCGTTAAAGCCGCGTGCTTTTGCAGTGGCCGTTTCTGTAGCCAATTGTTTTTATGACGAAGATGTCAGCGTCATGCGCAACCTCATATTAGTAGTCTGTTACGACATGCTCAAGGAGATAGTAGTTTTATTCCTTCGTTATTTCCTCAAAGATCCAGGGGAAATACGTCAAGCCCATTACAGGCATACAGTCTTATCTTTTTTCTCATAATTCTCCCATAAAATAAAACAAAACGGAACAAAACATTTTTCTCATTTATAATCTATCCTTCCCTTCCACTCTCTTTCTCTCTCTATTTCTTTCTCTCTCTCTCTTTCTCTCTCCATCTCTTTCTCTTTCTCTCTCTCTCTCTCTCTCTCTCTCTCTCTCTCTTTCTCTCTCTCACACACACACCCATAATAGTTGATATTTGTACTTCCCTCTCACATCTCGCTAATCTTTATTTCTCATCAACAAACTGCGAATTCTGTATAACTTACTACAGGATGTCCATCTCCTCTCCTAGAAATCTGGAACACAATGTCAAGATCAATATCTATCAGCACACATTAACACCTGCACTAGTTGTACAGAAGAGCTAGTTTCACCTTCTCCACTGACATTGCACATTTACATACCATGACCTTCACCATCACATAATGTCGAATGTAAGATTTCTCCATCATCTTAGCCACCATAACTGCACACCGAGAGTTGAGTGGCACAGTGGTTAAAGTTCTTGCTCCTCCAATAAAAGTTATCCAGGTCGAAACCTGGCTGCGGTCACGCTCCAGTCAACCCAACTGTTAAATGGGTATCAGACTCTGCTTTCGAGTTAGAGAAGGTAAAGGCTGCGAGGAAAGGAATCGGTCACCCCACGTATAAAGCTCAGATATGTGTAGGTGAAGTCTCTAACACTTCACTTCTCTGTGGCAGTATCTGTTATAGCAGTGGTTCTCAACGTGGGCCATATGCCCCCACTAGGGGGCCATGCCATATTTCTAGGAACCTTCACATCACGTCCTCTATTTTACTGTTGTAAAACCATTCTAGTTTTACAGCCATCATTAGCACACGAGCCCCGTGTAGCTAATAGGCGTCTCTAGTGCAGTGTTTCTTAACCTTTTAGAAGTCATGCACCCCTTTAAAGCATCTTAAGAAGCCTCGCACCCCTTTATAGCATCGAAGCCTCACTTCTTTACAGCATCTAAGAAGCCTCACACCCATTCTAGCTCGCAAAACATGCCAGAAACTCTTAAAAGAGATAAACGTTTATTTTGAGAAAATGTTATTTACAGAATGTGACTAAGGTTCGGTACCTAATTCACGTTATCAACGTTCTATTTTGTACAAATACATTTGAGTTCTGTGTATTATATATTGTTTATGATGACTCACGTTATCAACGTTCTATTTTGTACAAATACATTTGACTCTCTTTCAACAATTAAAGCACTTAGAAACTTACGAGAATGTAGTAGACCTGATATAGCAGAGGAGATTTTTCTGGCTACTACATACTTATATTCCAGAGGATGTTCAGTATTAATTGCTTGGATACCTTCACAGGTTGGCATAGAAGGAAATGAAAAGGCAGATAAAGAAGCCAAGAAAGGTAGATCTGATAAAAATTTAATAAATGTAGGGATGAGTAAATCAGAAATTAAGAGCTTAATTAAAGATTTAATAACAGATTAATGGAAAGCAGAGTGGGATAAAAATCTGAAAGGAAGACATGCATATAAGATGTTCAGGGCTCCAACAAGAAAATGTCAGATATCTAGGGAATTGAAAATTCCCAGTAATAAGAAATTTCTCAGACTACAGCTGGGAAAAGGCTATTTCAGAATAGAAGAACCTTACTGTGCAGGATGTCTTCAAGACAATAATATAGAACATTTCTTGTTAAAGTGTAAGAGGTATGACCAAACAAGAATACCAATATTGGATTATTTGCAGGCATCCAACTTACCTATAAATATAGAGGAGGTGTTGAGAATAGACAGACCTAGGGAACTGCATAATATAGTCAAACAATATTTAACACGAACACATGTTAATATATAGTGGCTGGGAATGTGAAGGTCTGATGCTGTTCTTACAATGCATGTGACTTTAAACAGATGAAAATCAATTAAATATCTGGTAAAGTCTGTTATATAACTAGAACCACCGGGCCTTTACACCCCTCCACTTTAATATTATTCTTGTTCATAGTTTCTTCTTGATTTTGTTTGTTTGTTTTTTATTTTTCTATTTAACGTATAGGCCTAGCACAATTGTGAGTATCCCTATTTTCAAATGTGATGCCACTTTCTCATGTCGGCAGTTGTTCATATTATTTGAAATTGAAAACAATATATATCCTAATTATAACCCATCAGAGGTTGAACGGGATTTCTGTTTATCTTCATTAATTTAAAAAAATAAAATTTGAGTTCTGTGTATTATATATTGTTTATGATGATTCACGTTATCAACGTTCTATTTTGTACAAATACATTTGAGTTCTGTGTATTATATATTGTTTATGATGATTCGCATGCTAAAATATTTAGCATATCTCGCACCCCCAGAAAGTGAGTCTCGCACCCCCAGAGGGTGCATGCACCCCTGGTTAAGAAGTACTGCTCTAGGGAGACAAAAACAAAGAATTGGACTACTCCTTCAGGGAGCGCATCGTATGAAGCGGCTAATTTGAGTTTGTGCATGGGGCTAGCAACCGCGCATCGTATGAAGCGGCTAATTTGAGTTTGTGCATGGGGCTAGCAACCGCGCATCGTATGAAGCGGCTAATTTGAGTTTGTGCATGGGGCTAGCAACCGCGTATCGTAAGAAGCGGCTAATTTGAGTTTTTGCATGGAGCAACCTCATAAAGCAAAACAGGCTGCTATAGAATCACAACTGCCAGAGCACATGGAAGCTAATTGCCAGCTACCAGCAAGATGGCCAGCTACAGCTGTAGTTTCATGCTCCACAAGAAGCGAAAAAGGAAATGATGACGAAAATACAGATACATTACAACGTACGACAATTGTCATATCTCAACCTCATCATACCACACAAGGGTGACTAGGGTTTCTCTATCTGTTTGTTTGCTTTGTGTTTTTCTTCTTTTTTTCTGAGTTCTTAAATTCGTTACTTAAACCAAACAGTGCTGTTCTTTATTATTCATATTCTTCTGCGATCTATTCAAGAAAATATCGAGGCCTCTGTGTGTTGTTGTTGGCCAAAACTTGAGAATGAGAATCCGATTGGCAGAGTGGTTAGAGCCCTAGTTTCTCGCGGCAAATGTACCGGTTTCAAAACACTGGCGTCGTTTTCCAGTCTACCCAGCTGTAAATGGATACTTGACTCTTCACTTCACTCTTGAGTTAGGAGAAAAGGGGCAGCGAGGAAGGGACTTATCACCCCACCTCTGGAAGCTGGACCTAGTATAATTAAATCTCTAACACTTCACTCCCCCACGGCAGTAACTGATATAGGACGACCTTTACCTTTGTATACTTAAGAATAGGAAAGTTATGGAGGTGATGAAGAACGTGGGTTGTTCCGGGTCCTTTATTCCATAATTTCAGTAGTGTGATGAGGGCTTTGGTTATGCACTATTGTTGGGGTGCTTAGCTGGTCGTGTGTCATATCATAGTTTACTCTCGTAGCAAGGCAATGGCGCTTTTTGGATGGTCCCTGCTTCGATTTCCTGGAGTGCCTATCACTTTGTTATTTGTCTGTTGTCAAGTGTCCTACTTCTTCATTTATTTCTTACACGTTCTTATCGTTTACCTATTTTAAAAATAATTTTTAAGAACCAGTATAGCAACTCTCACATCACAGCTTACATCGTCAACAGGACGTATATAACAGCCCTCACATCATAGCTTGTATCACAACGCAAATTCGAGTATAACAACATTCACATCATAATTCTATCACCACACAAGATTGAGTATAAATACTCGCACGTCACAGCTAGAATCACCACACAATGCCAAGTATAACAACCCTCACATCATAGTCTCCATAACCAAACAAAGCCGAATATAACCTCTCACATCAGCCTTTATAACTACACGCCTACATAAAAAACACCAGTAACGCTCTTTTTTCACCACCTGCAGGCCTCTACGCTAGAACGCTGGCACTGAAACAACATAATCCTTCACTGAAGGTCTTACTGGCTGTCGGTGGATGGCAAATTGGGTCTAAGCCATTTATACCTATGATTAAAGATGAGGACAACAGACAAGTATGGATTCAAAACGTGGTCACATATCTTAGAAAGTGAGTACGCAATATGTGTGGTATTGAGGTTTGTGGTGAGGAAGTGAGCCTATTAAATGACGGTTAATCAAATCTATAGGAAGAAAGTAAGCTTTCTTAAGAAGGTGAATCGAATCAGTAATAATAGATTAAGACTACTAAATTAGGGTGACCATATCATTTTAATTCAAAAATATTATATTTTTCTGACTTTTTGACGTAAACGAGAGGACAATGCAAGCCAAAAAGTAGGACAAAAAAAGGACATTAATTTAAATCTATAGATGCATTATTGTGATGGCTAGAGCTAGTTTTATAAAGGGTAGAAAAATTAAAAATAAAATGTCCTTTAAATTAAATATTTTAACTTCAAAAAATAACTTTCCATTTGTTAATCAGTATTAATAAAACTATTATTATTATTTTAATATTATTTATTTATTTGCGAACACTATCTTCATCAATGATTCAGTATTTTCTTTTACTTAATCATGGAATTGACAGCATAACACTTTTGAAATTATATTGCGGAAGCGAAATTCCGTTGATGGAATCCAAATAAAAACTTGTCCTTTATTTTGTCCACTGATTTTCCATCAATGACTGTCCACGTTTATATTGTGACCAGGTGTCGCAAAGAAATATTGTGCGATTATTAGAAGTTCAGAATGCAGTTCAATTTTTAATGATTGTTTTAAAAAAATTGATTCATTTCTCATATGCCAGCAACTGCATTAATCCTTTATCATTAATCTTACTGTCAACAAATGTTGTTAGATTGTTAAGTTGATCACAGCACTTGTGTCCTCAAATACATCTTTATCAATTAAATATTGATCAGAAGCTTGCACATCTTCCCATGTTTGTACTCTGTACCAGATCATTCATGAAACATATGTGAAATCTTTTAATGGTTTCATCTGTATCTCAAAGTATTCTAAACAAGTGATGTACAGGCATCTATTACCATCACGAAACTTGTCACACAAACTATCAAGTCCGTCTCTTGGTTTTTCATCAAGCGTATTCGGTATCTTCAAGGACACAGACCCTTGACACAAGCGCTGCTTAAGAATATCTGTTACAGTTAACAGTCTAGAACTTGATCAACTGAACTACATTTCATGCAATTCGTTCAATTTTTACTTGTAAAATTATTATTATCAACAAGCTTGGGCGTTGGCGTAGCTGGCGAGTCCTTTTTAGGGCTTTATGCTAGCAGATAGATAATGTTAGTCCTTTTCAGGACTTAGTATCTATCAACGCTGATCGGATTAGCAGTCAACAGAGTTGACTTTTTTAAAATGGTAAATGGGCTCTGATATAACCAAATAGGTTGAAAGGCACGCGCCTCGCCAGAAGAAGGCAAAAACCGAACCAAATAAAAAACAAAAAAAAACGTAAAATATTTCTTAAAGAATATACTTGCGTAAGACAGGCTTTATCTAAATTATGTTCAATCTCCGAGAAAAGCCAGACAAAATGCACTTTCGAAAAAAGCCGCCCGGACGCTCAATCTTTAGGTAAAAAAGAGGACAAATCCGGGGGAAAGAGGACAGGTTGTCACCCTAAACTAAATGAGGGTTAATCAAATCTACCGTAAGAAAGTAAGCCTACTTAATGAAGATTAATCGAAGCAGTATTAGAACAGTTAGCCTTCTTAATAGAAATTAAACGAATTAGTAGTAGCAGCCTACCAAAATGGTTAATAAATAGCAATAGCCTACTAAATGAAGGTTAATAGAATCAGTAGCAAGAAAGTTAGACAACTTAATGAAGGTTAATAGAATCAGTAGCAAGTTAGATAATTTAATGAAGTTAATAGAATCATTAGCAAAAAGGTAGACAACTGAATGAAGGTTGATAGAATCAGTAGCAAGAAAGTTAGACAACTTAACGAAGGTTAATAGAATCGGTAGCAAGAAAGTTAGATAACAATGAAGGTTAATGGAGAAAGAAAGTAAGGCTGCAAAACAGTTTAAACCAGTAGTTAAAAGGTAAACATAGTAAATAAAGTTTAATCAGAATGTGTACAAATAAGAGAAAAAACAAATTTCAGATATATCTGTACAGCAAGATTATGATAGCATTATCTTTCTTCTCCTTGTCGCCCCGTTCAAAGCATTGTAAAACACAGTAGAGATTCCTAGAAAGCTTGTACCAACTCTTTTACTCTCCTTACGAAGCTTGGAGCCAGATTTGCAGCATGTCCCCGGGAAGTCTGCGCCAAGCATTCGCATTCGCTTGCAGTGGTGGTTTCTATGGCAATTATTTTGACATGATGAGGCTGCTAGCTCCACAAAAAAATATAGCGTTATACCGAGAAGATCATTCTTCTTGTGAAAGTACTTATATAACAGGAAAACAGTGACTCACGAGAACTCATTTATCACTCTGTGTTATCTACAGACATCTTTCAGTGCAAGTTTCTTTTGGAAATTTGATACTCTGTTCAACCGACCCGAGGTGGGTCCTTTCGGTTATAATTGGGGCATGCTGTATGATTTTTGTTTCCAATTGTGAACCATTGACTGTTGTTTCAGTCGTTAATTTTAGCTAGTAATGATATCAGCACCAAAAAGAGCTGGTTCTGACAAGGGCAGCTAGCTGTCTGTCTGGAGTCTTCACGTCTTGACCATACGGGCTCTTCAGAGAAAAATTTTATAACTTTTGTTTTTCACAACGGTAACATTTAAATACTTATAAGTAATGAAAAAATAACGTCTCTTTTGTATATATTATCTTATTGGAGCTCAAGACGTTGGCATGATGTTGTGTTGTATTGTAATATTTTAACTAGCGTTGTAGCTCACTGCACCAACATGATCTCCCTTTTAAAAAAAAAATATATTAACTATTGTTGGAGCTCAAGCTACCATTTTGATAACCCTTTTTGCGTATTAACTATCTGAGCCAAAGCTCAATGCATTGATCTCCCAATATGTTGACAATATTAACTACAGTTGGAGCTCAAGGGAGGATGAAGAAGCCTTAACATATTTTGGTCAGTTTGGATTAGCTCATTATCTGATTAAAAGTAGTGATAATAAAAATTGATTACGTCTTTGTTTATGCCTGAGCATCAAACTGGCAAAAATTAGGCATTTTGTGTCCTGTTTTTTAGCTCGTAATTTTAAGTTAAGCTTAGTTGTTAATTTAATTTTAAAAAGAAATGTTTAGTTTATCTTTAAGTCCTTTTGTTTACTTGATGACTAAAAATAATGTCTTTTATGTCGAGTGTTGAGTAAGTGTTCATCAAGGAAAAAAAAAAAACCCCAGAAAAATCCTTCGATGTACTTCACCAACGAAACATACTGCGCAGTACAATGCAAAAAAAGCATAATGTTTCTGTATTACTCACTGGCACACACAACATTATTCTGGCATACTTCACATGACTAGTAGAAAGTACTTCACGTGACTAGCAGAAAGTACTTCGCGTGACTAGCAAAAAGTACTTCGCGTGACTAGTGAAGAACAGCAGGAAATTAATGCTTGTTGTCCTTTTTTTTTCTCCAGACACCAGTTTGACGGCTTCGACATGGATTGGGAATTTCCCGCAACCAGGGGAAGTCCACCTGAAGACAAATACAGATTTACTCTACTTATGAAGGTGGGTGAGCAGTGGATAATGATTTTTAGCGGTCTGTATGTGATGTGTATGCAGGTGGGTGAGCAGTGGATAATGATTTTTAGCGGTCTGTATGTGATGTGTATGCAGGTGGGTGAGCAGTGGATAATGATTTTTAGCGGTCTGTATGTGATGTGTATGCAGGTGGGTGAGCAGTGGATAATGATTTTGAGTGGTCTGTATGTGATGTGTATGCAGGTGGATGAGCAGTGGATAATGATTCTGAGCGGTCTGTATGTGATGTGTATGCAGGTGGGTGAGCAGTGGATAATCATTTTGAGCGGTCTGTATGTGAAGGAGGGTGAGCAGTTGATAATGATTTTCAGCGGTCTATACGTGATATGTATGCAGGTGGGTGAGCAGCGGATAATGATTCTGAGCGGTCTGTATGTGATGTGTATGAAGCCGAGTGGGTTGTGGGTGAAGTGTTGAATGATATTTTGTTGAGTGGACTGTTGGTGAAGTGTTGGATAATATTTCGTTGAGTGGACTATGTGTGAATTGTTAGGTGGCATGTGATTGAGTGGACTACAGGTGAAGTATTCGGTGATGTTTTGTTGAGTGGACTGTTGTGAAGGGGTGGGTGATATGTGGTTGAGTGAACAATGGGTGAAGTGTTGAAAAATACTTTGTTGATGGGACTTCTGGTTAATGGTTGGATGATATGCGGTTGAGTGGACTGTGGGTGATGTTTTGGGCGATATTTGGTTTGAGTAGACTGTGAACAAACTGTTTGGTGATATTTTCTTGCTTGGACTTTGGGTGAAGTCTTTTGGTATAAGTGGTTGCGTACACTGTGGGTGATATATTAAATAAGCTAGTGAGTTGTCCAAAGGTGAGATGGGTCCTGAGATGCTGGAAAATGTCGGTGAGATATAAACTTAAATATAAGAAAATAGTGTACATATGTACAGAACAATATAGTTTAGTTAAATACATCCCTTTGGCAAACCTTTCTGTCCAACATTCATAGGGCTTGTATGAAGCATTCGCTGAAGAAGCGGCTGAAACTGGTAATGATAAGTTACTGCTCACACTCGCTACGGCCTCAGGTACCTTCTACATTGATCAGAGCTACGAACCTGAAGAGATTATCAAGTGAGTTTTACTTACTTTTTTTTCTCCAGGAGAATGTAATCGTTACTTTTATTTTGCTTACTTTTCCCCTCCTGCATGTACAATGAATCTTGGAGCTGACATGCATTTTCTGTTCTTTAACACTAATGTGAGGCTATAACTAGCTTTCATTTATGTTACCGGTACTTCAGTTTTTAGGTAATGTATGTCCTGGCTTTTTATGTTTGTCTCTGTGTCCTGTACCTGACTCTGCATTTGATTTAGGACGTAAACGCAGCCAGAAATGGAACTGGTCACTCCAAACCTCATAAAGCTGAGACCTAGTATAGTGGTCTCTAACACTTCAATCCCCTACGGCATACTTTACCGTAAATCATATCAGCTGTTATCTCCGCATCGAAGGTCGGCTACAATAGATCTCCAGTGTCTTCTATCTTTTGTCTTAGTGATACACTCTGATAGTCTATTTCATGTCACCTTCTTGATGTTATCTTCCCACTTACATCACTGTCTTTCTATTGCGCGTGTGCCTGTTTTATGAGACAAACTGTATATGAAGCCCATGTTCCAGATCCAGGTCAATCAACGTAAGTGATATCAAGGGCTGGGTAGGATGCTTCACTTGATGAAGTCCTTCATCACAATGGGCCTGTGGCTGAAGACTGAAACACACGATTTGGTTTGTTTACACATGCCTCTACTGTGAGCCCTTTCTTCTGGTTTTTGTTTTCATTATAATTTTGCTATAAACATCAATATCTTTTCTTACTGGAGCTTCGATAGATTACTTTATTTTTCTCTTCTCATCCATGATTTCCAAGCCTTCTTTAAACATGGAAATCTGATGAACTTCTCTTTAGTGCCATTTTAGAGGAGTAATGAATTGTAAAAAGATTAATAAGATGATTTTAAATGATCAAATCACTAGAAAACACAGATTTCACACTTTGATTAACGTTTTCAAACTGGTTTTCACGATGATCGCATGTGCAAACTAGGTTCGCTAACTCATGACGTCAATAAAAAGAGAAGGTCGCACTTTTTTGAGGAGAAAAAAATCTCACACTTGAAGTCAATGTTGACAATGTAGAATTATTTCACTTTTCATAATCGCAATTTCATCTGCTGCAAAGATGCCCAACATATGAGAACATAGAAAGCCCGTATGGCCGCCACCAGTATCATTTCTGGAGAAAATCTATGGGGACACCAACATCCTCAGGCTGACCACTACTGTCTTTAAACCTATTCAAGTTGACATCTGAACGTGTACGATTACTGTACGAAGACAAATATATTTGCACTTTCAACGTCGAGCTTTTAATACGTTGAAAAAAAAACATAGACGGTACATTATTGTAATATACAGAGCTTAATATGGCTAATAACACGTACTTGGTATTTCTTCTACCTGTTTTGTTCCTTAAGTAGCAATGATTCACCACTACAGTTGGTACCATTTTATGGAAGCTGCATCGAAGAAATTCATGTTTTCTGCAGTGTTGGTTTCTGGTAACGCTTTTTTAACATGATGAAATTGCCGTCCCTAAGAACAGTCTCACACCAATCACCAATTATGACTTCCCTGGGGAAACAGTGGTTTTATTCTTTAATTGTCTCCTTACTTACCACCTGAAATCACACATAATTTATGGCAATATTTGCATGTTTTTAATAGTCTTATCTTGCACATGTTAAAATTTAAGAAATAGTCGTTGGGAAGTTGGCAATTTAACGCTGAAATATCTACAACTTTAACTACACGGCAAGTTGCATAATAAATATTCTCATCGTTTTCTGTATCGTTTTTCCAACACTGTAAGCAACAGCTTCTCAAAATTATCCTCTGTATTCTCTTTCAGGTACATCGACTTCATGCTCCTTATGACCTACAACTATCACGGTCAGTGGGAGAAGGTCACCGGACATCACAGTGGACTTAACCGCCACCGAGATGACCCGACAACCGGCGAGAAATCTCAGCTATATCAGGTGAAACTTCTTTGTTAAATATGTATTGCACGCGCGACACGTCACCACCTGTCTTCTTCTTTTTCAAATACCATGCCTGTTGGCGTAGGCGATCAAGTCTGTCCACAACTTCATGTCTCCAATACTGTTCATTAACTTTGCTGTTGACCTCCCTCCATGCCATGACGGCAAACTAGCCAGTTTTTTTAAATCCCTTTGTTGCCCTCTAAATCTTTTTCTTTTAATCGTTCCTGTTGTTACAATATAATCCAGCCTTCTTCTTCTCATTACATGCCTACTAATTGTCAGTGACTCACTTCTGTGTGCCAGGATTGGTTCTATATAACACTGAAGAGCACTCTTTCTTACTTTCATTGACAAAGAATTGTTGCATAAAATACTTTTCATTTTATGAAACGTTGCTTTTACCGAGGCTATTCTACTCTTCACCTCTGAGATGCAACTTCGATCTGAAATAACATACCTAGGTATTTGAATCTATGGACTTGTTTTAAAACTGTTCCAATTACTTTAATACAGCCTTGAGAAGTCAAATTTCTTCTAAATGACCTTTGCATCTGTCTTTTTGCAAAGGCCTTTATTTTCACTTTCTGTCACTTTTGTGTCGACCATTTCCCCCGTAATTCTTTTTTTTTTTCACTTTTTGCTTTTAATACTGTTTAATAACAGCATATTTCAAGTTGTTTATATTATGTCCATCAGCCGATATTCCTGACATGTACTCTGCGGATGTCATAATATTTTCACTGCACAAATTCCCGAGCTGTAGGCACAACAAAAAGTGCTGCCAAGAGAAAATAAACCTCCTGAAATCATATTCATGAAATTTTCTCTAATTTCTTCTTTCGCTCACTCTATTTACACTTACTTATCAAATTTGTTATAACTCTTTCCTTTCATTCACCAATTCATCTTTTTCCAGCAATGGTCCATTGACTACTGGCTGAATATTGGCATCTCCAAAGACAAAATGATTATTGGGATACCCACATACGGTATGTCCTTCACCTTAGCCGACCCATCAAACAATGGCATCCGGGCACCCGCAATTGGAGGTGGAAGAATGGAAGATTACACGAGAGAAACAGGCATTTTGGCTTATTATGAGGTCTGTAGTGCACATTGTTATTTCTGGTAGATATTGTTATCATGTTGGACAGAATTCAGAATCTCATTATCTTGTGTTATTAAACAGTGAACATGGGAAGAAGAAAAGTTTGATTCCATGGCGAATACTACACTGTTGATATAAATGAAAGCAGTCTTCATCCTCACTTCCCTATCAGCTCCCTATGGAGTGTAGAGCTAACATTGCAAGAGGGTTGCACCGTAGCTTTTGTGGGTAATATTGGAATAAAGTTCGCCGAACGCTTAGCAGTGAATATGTGTAGGCCTATTTTCGTACCATTTAGAGTTAGGGTAAAGCCTAATCCTAACTCTAAATGGTATGAAAATACAAATAATAACTGCTGAGCGTTCGGCGAACTTCATTCCGATATTATCCTTTTGTGGGCCCTTGCAGAAGTGGTTTCTGCAGCAATTTGTTTTACATATTAAAGCTGCCAGCGCCATTGCACAACCTCGTATTATTTGCTTCTTACTAGATTCCTGAGGGAGCAGTAGTAATATTCTTTCTTTGTCACCTTAGAGAATCCTGATAACTACACCGGGTGCCCTGATAACTACACCGCGGCTGTGAAGACAGTGCCTGCAGTAGAATTAAAACAGTTGTAAACATTTTACACAGACATATTGGGAGCAGGTTTCTGACATAAGTATTGTATTCACGTTTCGCTTACAACGTCTGTAGGTCAGTGCTCCGCAACCAGTGTGCCATGGCAGCAGGCAGAATACAACATATAATGGTATACACAATTATATGTGATGGTAAAATATTACGAAAGAATCTCACTCGTAGAATTTTATGAATAATAAGTTAGTTGTCATCATCCATCAATCCATCAAAAAAAAAAAAAAAATAAGAGAGCGTTGTTTTATGATTGCAGCACATTTTTTAAATATTTACTATGTCTACCAACTTAAATATTATAGTGTGCCGTGGAATTTTGAGGCGCACTTAAGTGTGCAGTGAAGTTTTTTTTTATGTTGCGGAGCTCTGCTTTAGTGCAACACAAATGTTATAACGGTAAAAGATGTAAATGCGGATACACCGGAACAGAGCTCAAATATGACCATTCTTTTCACAGAGCTTGTCTGTATGATTTATAATTAATAGACTGGTCACATTTTATTGCACTGTAATCCAAAAGTTTTATTTCAAAGATGCCAGCTTGCTCTAATATGATTTTTTCTTTCGCCGTTTTGGTCTGTGCTTTGCCACTCTGAGAAAGGATAAATCAATCAATCAGTCAATACCCTTTAGCTCGCCAAGGAGCATAGGCCCTCAACAAACACATGCCAAGTCCTGTCACATGAATGAGTTTACATTTTTTGGATGGCAAATGCGCTCTGATATGACCAAATAGGTTGAAAGGAACGCGCCTCACCAGGAGAAGGCAAACAAAAAAAAAAGTCCTGTCACGTGCCATCCACTCAAGGTCTTTCTGTGTCTTCCTCGTCGTTTTCATTCCTGCCTCCAGTTCTCTCCTCCATGTATTTTTACTCCACATGGTGACATGGGGGTTCCAGAACAAGGACTGCCGTGTAATGCTATCAACAAGTTTCCTCAGTGTGTGTCGTATCCATCACCAGCGTCTTTTTCTCATCTCTTGTTCCACTGGAACTTGTCTGGTTCTTGTCATAACTTCCACATTGGTGACCTTGTCATACCATTTAAAACCTTCTAAGGAGCCGCGCTAGCGTAGTGGTTACAACACCGCTCTGGCGACCGGGTGATTCAGGATCAAACCCGGGCGACGGCATTTGAGGATTTTTCGTCGACCGGGAATAGGACTGGATTAACTCGAGACCTGGCGAGGACATTTGAAGGAGTGTTGTCGACCAGGGATTGGCGGCTCCTGAGCCGACCCAGCTGCAATGGGTACCTCCGAAATCGGAGAGTATTTGCCTGAATGGCGAGGGACACCTGTCTCTGTACAAGTAAAAAGGGATACTCACGTAAAATCAATGTCAGGTTAGACATAGTAATAACCTGAGATTTCGCCTCGAGTATTAGCGGGCGTACGCAAAAAAAAAAAAAAAAAAAAAAAAAAAAAAACCTTCTATTCTACGCACGTGCCCATTTGTGAAAGTATACAGCTTTTTTGGTTGTTATTTTTGCTCTTATCCATGTTTCAGAGCCATACAATAGGTCTGACATGACATTTGAGTTGATTACTCTTATTTTCATGTTGGAATAGATTTCTATTTATCTTCATATTTGATATTTGTACGATTCTACATCTTGTAGTGGTGTTTTTTCCTGTAATATCTTGCTATCATTTCCTGCATCCTGCGAAAGAATACCTGGATTTTATATAGGTTGCCCGTATTTTTGTGATTTCATGAAAGTATTTCTCAGATTTATGAGGTGAACTTTCTCGTTGTCCTTAATGTTGACGTTCTAAATGAGCTGTTTTGTTCCAGATCTGCATGAACCTAAAATACAAGAACTGGCAGTCTGTATGGATCAAAGACCAGGCTGCTCCTTATGCTTACGGCGGTGACCAGTGGGTGGGGTATGACAACAAGAACAGCGTTGTTATCAAGGTGAGTAAAACGTCATAGATGTTTGTTGTGATGTCAACTAGAAACTCATGTTTATATCTGAGCTCGAAGGAGGTGACAGTGTCCCCGAGGAAGCGAACCAGGGACCATGTGAACGGCGCGGTCGCCTAGCAGAGGGAATGAATCGTCACAGGCCTTTCTGTTCGGATGGTCCCTGGTACGATTCCCCGCTGTGTTTTTTCACTGCTGTGACTTTTTTGTTGTCTAGTGTTCTCTTTCTTTCTTATGAGTGTTTGTCACATACCTCATCATATCTATTCTTAGCTATTCTCAGGCCACACGTTTCCCTCTTTCTTCCTGATCACAGAAATTCGATAGAAAAAGAAATATAACATACTCAACGACGGAATTGTATAACAAATACGAGGGGCGTTCAGAAAGTAATGCACCACATCGTTTTTCTCAGGAGCTGTTTATTCAAAAAAAAGCATGAAATTTATACACAATATACATGGATATGTCATGTAAACATCGGTATTATTCAACATAATCCCCATCAACTTGTACGGCTTTATGCCAGCGCGAAACAAGTGCATGTATTCCTAGCCTGTACCAGATTTTGTCTTGATCAAGTAGCCATACGATCTTAGCCAAAAAGATCTCTCCATCAGCATTGAAACTCTCCAACAATTCAGAAGAAATTGCTTTCCTTTGCAATCGGTGGTCATTTGTGAGACTTCGAGGAACCCATCTTGCGCAAACCTTAGAAAATCCGAGAGTTTTTATAACTGCATTTGCACTACCAATGCTGACTGACAGCTGTAAGGCCAATTGTTGAGTAGTGATTCGCCTATCAATAAGAATAATGCCCTCAGCGCATTTCAACATTTCTGCGTTGGTGGCTGTGGCAGGACGTCCACAGCGTGGCCGATCAAGCAGCTCCGTATCTCCACTTCCTGATTCTTTGATTCTCTGAACCCAGCGACTGACTGTACTCCTGTCGACTGCAAAACTTCCATACACATCACATAGACGCTTGTGAATATTCACAACAGTTTCCTTCTCTGCAACGAGAAATTCTATCACAATTCGCTGTTTATAACGCAAGTTGCTAACACGCTCCATTTCAACGGTTTAGGGCAGCCGTATTATCTGGCCGGTTGTGGTGCAATTTTGTGCACACAATTGGCACATGCCATATTTGAAGTGTGCAAAATTTCATGCTTCTATCTTTATTATTAGCTGAGAAAAACGATGTGGTGCATTACTTTCTGAACGCCCCTCGTACATTTTAAAAATGAACTCCATTCCTTCTCTTTTCACTCCCCTTGAAGCCGCCACACTGCAGCTGACATCCTTGCAGGAAGTCTGTACTAAAGCATGTCATGAGCTCTATCTACATATACCTGGTATAAAGACGTCACTGTTATGGGCCGATGCACGTCACTGTTATGGTCAGATACCATCTAAAATGTTCAATCAACAGAGAAATCAACCTGAGCTTTAAACCAACTAATAGCCTTCTTCAGTCATAACTGACTATGGGAATGATGCACCCATGAGGTGACAGCCGCAAGCTTTTTTTTTTCCTGATGTTCCTTTTATCGTGTTCTTTTCTCTTCTGCTTGTTGCAAAAGCTTTTGTCCCCAATCTGAGGTAGCGAGGTAGGATGCATCACCACTTGATGTGATCGGCAGCTTCATCCTTCCTGGATGCTGGATTTATGCCCAGTGCCTTCATGTCTCTCTAGCATACATCTTTGAACTTCAGCTGCAGTCGCCCGGATGTTCTTTTGCCATCTGCCAGCTGTACATATTTAAAAAAAATATTAATAAAGAAAAATATCCCGTTCAACCTCTGATGGGTTATAATTAGGATATATATTGTTTTCAATTCCAAATAATATGAACAACGATATGAGAAAGTGGCAACACATTTGCCAAATCATTGTAAATAGGGAAAATCACAATTACCAATTATGCTTGTATGTTTAAAAAAAAAAAAAAAAAAAAATCAAGCAGAAACTCTGAACAAGAATAATATTAGTTGTACATGGAAAATATCTTTGGGGATGCAAATATCTACCGTCTTGTCAGCTTAGTCTGCGCTGTCTAAGCAGTGTGTACATGCTTGGAAGGCCAGCACGTGACAACAATGTGAAATCAATAGCCAGTGAGAGCTGAACACGTTTCCGTTCATCTCTTGTGTTCTATATGACTTTTCTTTCAAAGTTTGAAGTGTATGATTCAAATTAACACCAGAAGACCTGCAGCGAGTGTTATGCGTTGGGTCATATAACTATTTGGGACCCAAAGATTCAGCAGCAGTCAGCGACCCATAGCTTGACTGCTTGCATCAGGGTCAGCGAATCAGAGCTGACCAAGACCCTACTCCACCTCCATGTGGTGGTCCTGGAAACAGGCTGCATCACTGCAGTCTGGCTGAGAGAGTAGGGATCGAAGAGGGAAGGTAAACCCGGTCCCAAAAAAATGCCGTGCTGAAGTCGGATGTGTCGGCCGAAAGGCGCAGATATCGCAGCTCCAATGTAAACAGACACAACGCAACCAACGTCCTTTTCAGGATGAATGAGGAAGAAGAAGATATAACTATTTGACTGTAACTACATTAACGATTGCGCAATCACTGTGATTCAGCCAGACTGCTCAAAACAAAAACAAAAAAATAAGCACACTCATCTCATCTCATCTCAACCCGTAACCCGTCATGGGTCGTAGGGGTGCCATGGTGGAAGCATCAGCAGACAGGGTCCTCCACAGCTCTCTATCCTCAGCAATGCGTACAAGTGTGGAAAAACCATGTCCTGCCCATTCTTTGATGTTATCAGCCCAGGATTTTCTTTGCCTTCCTCTTCTCCGTTTACATTCGACTATTCCCTGGAGGATCGTTTTCGAAAGGGAGTCGTGACGAGTTACATGCCCAAACCAGGCAAGCTTTTGACGTTTCACTACTGACAAAAGTGGTTCTTGGTGGCCTGCATAGGTGTTTATTTTCTTTCTAACATAGACATTTGTTTTGTGCTCTTTATAGCAAAGCACACTAACAAACGAAAAGAAAAAAAAAGAATATAACATATTCAAATCAAATGAACAGTACATTCGTGGCAGTAACTTCAGTCGCCTTTTTTTTTTCCATCTTTCTTTTAAATAACACTAGAAAGGGGGAAGAAAAAAAAACAGTACAGGAAGTTTGACAGTAAATTAACTAATCAAATCTCAAAGCTTCAATGTATGTGTTTTCTTTTATCATTCATTAGTTTCATCCGCAATTGTTTTATGTAGTGTGCATGTTTTTAATATCTTTGTTGTTCCTGTATGTCTGTACACTGAGGATGATAATTTTGTCCATACCTCCGGCCTTTTTACAGTTAAAGATTAATCTTTTATACTATTACGTCGATGACGTCTTCTCACTTAACATTGTTAGAATATATTGTACAGTGAATTAAAAATTTTTTTTTCTCCAGGCCAACAATATCATGTCACGTGATTTAGCTGGTGCTTTCGTGTGGTCAGTTGAAATGGATGACTTCAGAGGAACTTGTGGGGATGGACTGTACCCACTTCTGACAACCATAAAGGACATTTTGGGCGACCAGTCTCATGTGAGTAATGTATAGTTTTTGGAACAATTGTTAGCCACAGCAGCGTTAAAGACAGCCATAACACATAAATAAACTTCCAGTACTTCTTCTTATGTCACGTCCAGTTCCCTGGGGTCTCTGATGAGACAAAGGAAGAATAGGACTACTACTACTTCAGACATGTCGTATGAGGCGACAAATATGAGGCTGCGTTTGGGCCTGGCAACCTCATCAGTTACAACAAAAATGTCTACAAAACATCTGCTGCAAGAGAACGTATATGCTTTTGTATGAGCTTCATGTTAAGGGGTCAGCTGCATGTGTGGCCGAATGCATCATTTGGAACATAAAGGGAAATAATGATGAAAACAATCCACGGCAGAACTGAGAGACAGTACGTAGGACCAGATGTTGGGGAGAGAAGTGGTAGCCTAAGTTTGTCAGCATGGCACTTGCCGAAGAATAGCATGCACTGTAATTTCTGAAGAAAGACAATTAATAAATTTAAAAAAACGTCAGTAGAGAAAGAGTTAATCTTGTTGAAATTTCTGTCTCCAGTCCAAGGCAGCAGCCCGACAATCCAAACCAAACCCTCAGCCTGTGGAAGAGTTAACTAAAAAAGTGGAGAGACAAACACGCATGCATATGAAAGTTATCGCGAGATCTTAAAACACACGGTAATGACTCAAGCAACATGGGACTCCGGAACAAGCAAGTTTGGGATACACTGCACAGACTTCTAGAAGTAGGGAAAAGTTTCACAACCAGTACCCCTTTACCTTCCACCAACGCACCTCTACCTTCCACCACCACCCCAGAAATGGAAATGACCACAAGCAGCGGGCAAGACCGCTTACTTGTACGTTGGTGGACTGGTCCTATCTGGCGAAAGGCCAATACAATGAAGCCTTGGTCTTCTGCCCGGTCCAACAGACGAAAGGCTTTGAGACATCAGAGCAGCCGGAGGGAAACACAATAATGAGAGACAACCCAAAGGTGAGTAAACTTAAGTTTGCTCAAGATTGCGTATATTATTTCTAGGAAGCGTTCATTATATTATGTTAATAAAATATAAAACCACATTCTTCTCCTTTATTTGCAGTAGACAACAAATCGCTGGTTATCCTTTAAAGCCAAACCGTTCTGCGAAGATATCACTTAATCTGATCTGATGTGTATTTTCCTATCTCTTCACCATGTGTTTTCAGATTTCTTGTATCCTGAGAATATCCTAGATCTGGTTTTCTCCTGAGTATCCTATCAAAGACAACATCTTTTATAGTCTCTTACTCCACTAGTTCAAGAGTCTGTCATGTCTTGGTCATATAATAACAGAAGATGGCAGATGTGAAAGAAATCAAGAAGAGAATAAGGAATGGTCAAAGCTACTTCAACATGAGATAGATACTAACATCTAAACAACTAACTCACAAATTCAAAACTGAGAATCGTCAAATGCTATATATATTCATTATTATACGGTACAGAAACAAGGACAATGAACAAGCAATTTGAGATGTGAATATATAGAAGGATGAGGCACGTCTCATGGAAAAGGAAGAAAACAAATAAAGAGGTCCTAGAAAACCTAGGAATGAAAAGAGAAATGTTTAAGGAGATCAAAATTAGGCAGCTTAAATATTTTTGGCCATGTAAAAAGACAAAATACCTTATGGAAGACCATAACAGAAGACAGTTGAAGGCAAATGTGCAAGGAAGACAATGCTAGAAGTGGGAAGATAACATCAAGAGATGGACAGGAAAAAGTATCAGAGTGTACCATCAAGACATGAGACAGAAGACAAATGAGATCCATTGAAGCTGACCTTCAATATGAAGATCGCATCCGATGAGCATGATTCCACTAGTTAAAAAAAAAAAACCTACGATTTCAATCAGTTCTCTGTCGTGCTGTAAGCTCTTATAGCTAGTATTGTGCTGTCCTGATAAGGACTTTTAGCTGCCTAATGCTGTTCAGGTTATATTCACTTTGGAAACCAATTTCATTTTTCAGCACAGGATTTAGAGTAACAAGATTAAGATATCAGCAGGCAATGTAAAGTCAATGTTAATATTAAGTATTACAGCAATTTACATAACACCAAAATACTTGTAACATAACGATTAATACAAGTTTAACATACCCTTCAGACACAGTATTACAGGTCTGAGCTTATCACTTATGTAAGCAGGTCAGCTTTGCTTTTCTCAGTTATGGGCTATGGCTATGTGGCTTCGACAAGCGTGTCAGTCCACTGGACTTCTTTTCGGCTATGAAATTTTGAGAGTCCAGAATCTAATATGAGTGAACTTGTATACCTAATCTCAAGTCTAACCCTTGTTTTCTCAGAGGTGTGCTTCGGCGTTCACTTTTCCTCTTGGAACTTTTGTGGGATTTTCAATGCTGATGTGCGATATTCCCGAAAAAAAATGATGATTTCCTCGTCAATTAACAAAGATAATGAATTCCCACTGCCATAATTACATATATTTGCAGTTTCTTTTCAAATCCCAAAAAGAATTTTTTTTTTCGCGCGGGGCATTAACCATAAAGTTATAGCATAAATTTTTGTTGTGCAATTCATAATTGATCATAAAGACCACTAGTTTACATGGAAATTTCAGAGTGTCTCTAGCCCGTGTGTTACAATGTCATCGTCATGCTCTTTCTGCTCCCTATGGAACCTGGGGCTACCTCTACTATTGGTTCCTTGTAAGGAAACATGCACGAAGGAGTCACCAGCCCTTGCAGTAGTTATTTATGTGGAAAATTATTTTATATGATGAGGTTGCCAGCCTCATACACAATGCAATTATAAAATAGGAAAGTGTACACATTACAACTCACCCCAATATGAATGAGTTAAATTTTCCAGGACTTTGATGCACAGGATGGCCAAAAGAATGCCCTGCATCTTTTTAAGATGCAGTCTCTTCCCTGCTGGCTAATAATAATTGCTATGTTACAACTATTAGCTTTTAACACAGGGGCAGATTTCTAGGGGTCGGATTTATTTAAGTTCTAAGCAAATTTTACCACTTATAAACGTTTACGTTTGACTACAATCACTCCATGGCAAATCTACCTGTCCTCTCCTGGTCTGGTCCCCTTGATGAAGATGGACAATGCAGTGGGGAAACTTTCAATACCCTCAGGTTTTAAAGTTAACATTTTCGCCCAAACGAAAACGTAACCTCGCGAGTTTAGTTGGCTAAAACCAATCGCATTTCAGGCTAGTTCATTTTCGATTAAACGCTAATCGCAAAGTAGGGCGCCTTATTTTAATAAAATTTCCCCCTACCTAACATCATAATAATTGACGTGACCATATATGGTATTGCACTAAGTGTTATTAACATCACCAAAACCCATTATGTCAAATCACCTGTCCTAATACTTCAAGATTGTTAAGAGATCTTTGCCGGAAATCATTACGTGATCTGTCTGGTGTCCAAATTGTTACAATCAACATAAACTTGGAAGTTGCATTTTTCTGCAAGTCATGCCCGCCTGAGTAGACATTCACTATCTTAAATCACGGTCTTCTACTAGCGACACCATTTTTTTGGTTGTCGCCTTTGCCGGCTGGGTTGAAGAAGATTACTCGCTTATCTATCAATAGTCCGTCTGTCTAAACAATAAGTCCGGCGACAAACCAAATGTTGATTTGATCGTATTGTCCCACATGGCTAATTGTTTACTGCCCACATCAGATGATGGCATGTCATGTGGGGGTCAAGCCTAAAACGTGTAGGTTGATGAGGAGTGTCCCCTCCCGAGGATAAGATAGCTATCGGTAGATGAAGGCGTAAAAGTATGATAATGCACGGATGAAAAAAAAAGAAAAAAAACAAATGGTCGAATTTATGACGTTCTTATGTTCTGTTTGTTTCATCACAGACATGTTCTGAGAAGAGGTAAGTTCCAATACACAAAGCTTATCGTCTAAATTCATAGAAAGCGAGGTAGAAGACAGATAACAAAACTACAAAATAAAGGACACCATAATAACATTGAATGGAAGTCAACTCGACACGGGTAATAACATTGCGCATACGTATCCTGCGAATTTTGCACCGGTTTTCTCCGTGCCTTCCTTTGTTCTTCATATCTGCAGCTGTCTCACTTATTCTCTTTCTGCATTCTTTACTTTTTTTTCGCAATAATCTGTCAAGTTGTTTTTAAGTTTCTGAGTCATAATCTTTGTCTCTTGTCTCTGTGGACTTTAGGTGAATATTACACAGGATACAGTGATATTATTCTTTACTCGCCAATCAGGACTCGGTAAACACACCAAATAAGAATATAATGATATGGGCTGTCAAAAATTGTGGAAAAAATACCTTTTTTTAAAAATAAATTCCAGGTCTCCAAATTACGGTGTTTTATGTGTTACATATGACTGGGAATGTACTAATTTGATTAGCGAGAGTTTTGTTGTTGAATTAAATTAATCCCAATTTAAGGAAAAAGTACTGTTTATTATGTTTTCACAGGTACTCCAGATGAGTCCTAAGATGGCATTAAAGCTTGCATCAATGAAGTTCACGAGGTCAAATCCTGGCAGACAACGCGGTGGTGGTGGACAAGCGCTTCTGAAGGGCTAGCTGGGTACCGGGCAAAGAACAAGAGCTTGTGTTAATGCTCGAAACCACAGGAAGAACTGGCCATGGGTTTACTGAGATAGGAGACAACCACGGACAGCAGAGCCCACTCAGTTGTACATATCAACTACACAATAGAAAGCCGTTCAGGATAACGCAGGTGAGTACGAACATCAACTAGGAAAATTGTTATTTATCGAACTTGCAGGCTGTTAACCAGAAATAAAAGCAACAACTTAGGTCACCAATGTGGAATTGTTGGAAGAATTAGGACATATACCAATGGAAAAAGAGGTAAGGAAAAAGGCAATAGCAATGAATAGAAAACCAAGTGATTAAACTTGATCCGTGCATGAAAGGACAACTGACAGAAACGTTGAGATAATAACCGTGTCACAGAATTGCCTCCCCTGCCTTGGCAGTAGTGGTCCAACATGGGCCAAAACTCAAGAATATCTATATTGGTCTTCAAAGGTGTATACCTTCGCACAAGATTACTCTTGGCAGAGTTGTAGATAGAAGGATAATGATTAAATATAGTTATCTCCCGTAGTGCTATCAAAATTTCAGCGCACCCTGGCCTTATCAGTGGTTAAGCCAAATGGATTTTGATGCTATCTGTAGGACCTCGATGTCGGCCACCACCCGAGATTAACTCTTAGTATACGAGCAGCCTCTTAGAAAGGCCGATGATCGATCCCCGTCAATAGCGAAAATGTATAGGTGATTGCATGTTTAAAACCAATGAACAATTTAGTTACGTGCATGATATAGGGGTTTTCATTTCTTCAACATTTTGATAATATAACCACCTTTATGTGTTATCTTATAAATAAAATTATTTATTGCAAAATCTGTAATGGTAGTCATGGAAATTAGCTCGTATATAAGAGTTAACCAACATGGTTGTCGGCTAACATTAATCTTATCAGTTCCTTCCCCAGCAGGGATGGTCGGGGTAAGCAGACAAGATGAATTATCGCTGAGAGGAGGGTAAGAATGTTTGAAAATACCTCAAATATCTGCTACATATCAGAGAAAGAAAAAGGTGGTGACCCGGAATATTCAGGTAATCAGTCCTCACTTCAATTGAAAAAATGGGTACTGCCATAGTGGAGAAGAGATCGAGAAGAGGGTCGCCCCAAATCCATCTTGTCACAAACCGGAGTCGGGGTACGGCAGTGATGGTGTATCTTGTTACTATTTCTCTTCTTACATAACTATAGATCTGGATTTAAAAAAACCACAAAAAAGATCAAATAAAAGTAATGGAATCCAGTGGACTCCACACAAAACAGCTTGACAATGTGGATGACCTTGTCCTTACATGCCATAGGTAAAAACCAGCTACAATACAAATGAGAGGTTGACACAATAATTTGTCTAAAAATTTACAGCGAAAAGACAAAGATAATAAGTGCGGCTAATGATACGCTAGATTACACTTGAAGAAGCACAAGATGTGAACTTGCATTATGAATGCAATCATTTACCAAAGATGCAGTAATGGAGAATGATATGAAACAAGAAAACAAAGGCAAGATGGAGTTTTCACTTCACTGTGAAAAAATCTAATTCAAAAAAGTAACGAACTCTGATATACAAAAAATACGGATTTTTCAATTTAAAACATTAAAGACTGTTGACTGTTTGGCTCTGGAAACAAGGCGCAACAAAACTGACAACAAAGATAAGTTATATACTTTTCATAAATGGGTGATGTGTAAAACAGGCAGGTTAAATGGGTTGTGACAAAACAATCAATTACCAGTTTAAACAAGAGGTGAGCAAAACATGCTTAGCGATGACCAGGACATATCAGCTAATGGCGTTACAAGGCAGTCCCTTGTTCTGATAAATCCCCACGGTACGACAAGATAAATTAATCTGGGAAAAATCCTTTTTAAAATCACGGAGAAGGACAAATTACATACGTCCAAACAAGGATATAGAAAAATTATAAAGAGAACGGACTGGTACTGAGCGGGGTGGGAACTTGGCGTGAAACAATTGAAGGTTTTATGCTTTCACAGGGATCCTAAACGTTATTATTAATAAAAGCGGGACTTTAAGATTGGCAAGGGATTTTTCATCTTTTTTTATATTACGAAAACAATTTAAGCTCAAACAGCAAACTGGTTTCAAAAAGAAGTTCACAAAAACTATAGGAAGTTCCAGTCAGTTACCAATGGGACTGTGGGATGAGGACAAATTCGTTGGCTATGTATATAACACTATTGAGGAAATCAGCTAATAGCATCAACAGTGCAGACTTCACCTGGATATAACCCCAGAGATGTGAAATAAAGGGGAGACCTAATCAAAAACCGGAGATGATAAATGCAGAAACAAAAACACACACAAGCTGGGTAAAGAAAAAAACATGGAAAGAAACTAACATTATGGGCCAAAAACAGGTGGGCATCATGACATGAACGAATTGAAGCCTACAACTACACTGAGAGCTGAAAGGCAATCATCATCTCAACCTGTACCCGTTCATGGGTCATAGGGGTGGGGTGGCCATGGTGGAAGCATCAGCAGACAGGGTCCTCCACTGCTCTCTATCCTCAGCAATGCGTACAAGTGTGGAAAAACCGTGTCCTGCCCATTCTTTGATGTTATCAGCCCAGGATTTTCTTTGCCTTCCTCTTCTCCGTTTACCTTGACTGTTCCTGGAGGATCGTTTTCGAAAGGGGAGTCATGCGACGAGTTACATGCCAAAACCAGGCAAGCTTTCGACGTTTCACTACTGACAAAAAGTGGTTCTTGGTGGCCTACATACGTGTGTATTTTCTCTTTAACATAAGGCAATAGGGAAAAAATAAATGTTTTATTTCTATAGATGAACCCTTGGACAGTGCTCCTGTCTACGTGCATTTTAAATGTGCATTTAGGCTTTTTTCTTTAAACATTTCTGCCTTAAATAACTTACAAACTAATTTATCTGACATGGTACATACAGTGTAAGTGCAAGTTAAATGTGTATAATTTTTATAAGTGATTTGATATTAACGGAACTAAAAATGACCATTTCAGTTGATAATATTATAATACATTTTAGAGCACTCTAGGAAAGAAAACAGGTGTAATTGTTAGAACGTTATGTGTTCGAGATACCAGCTGTTTCATGTAGGAAATATAGGTGTGACGTTAGAAAGTTTGTATTCAGATACAGGTGTGCCTTGCCAAAAATAAGAGGTGTGATGTTAGAAAGTAATGTATTAGGAGAACACGGCTGGCACATGCAGGAAATAACAGAAAATTACCATAGAAAAGCAACGTTCAGATACGGTGTGGGACACATAGGAAATATAATCGATGAAACAATCAAACTCAAGAACAAACAGGCCTACCGGAATTAGAACTGCCTAGGTCAAAGTCTGAAAAGACTTCAAAAATATTCCGCAGACATGTCTTAAAGTGGAGCCCTCTGGGAAATATGAGGCTAGACAGCACCACGAGTAGGTGGGGGACCAGCAAGGACCATTTGGCCTGGGGACTTCACTTCAGACAAGGCTTGCAAGACACACTTTTTTACCCCCTCTTCCAAACAATGAGGGAAGTCTCACAATGTGAAATGAGTAGGGCCTCACCTGAGCTTTCGGAGGGCCTGAGGGTAGTGTAATCAAAGAACGCACAGAGAAGGAGATCGGTAAAGACATGACAAGTAGGTACCTAGGGGAATAGGTGGAAAATGACTTCCATGAATAGAAATGCAGTAAATAATGGTGCAGACGTACTAGGCGCCATTGGAACCCATGAAAATAAGTAAGACCGTGACCTCATTCAGCACTATTACATCACTCGCTAGTTAGCTATTTTTATTATTCTTTTCTTGTGTTAAGTACAAGTCTCTTAAAAGTCACACATCAAATTTACTATAAAACTTTTGGCCAGCAGGGAGCGACAGATACCAAACTGTGCAGAGGTCTGGGAGTAGGCACATTCGCCGACCCCGATCTTGTGACCGCTTCATCATCTGTTATGACAGGTAACTGGATTGAACTACCCACCTTCACATCATGGCATGTCCAGGCTGGCACAAGGTTCGACTCAAGTCTCAAAAATCTGCAGCAACTATGCTTCCAGGTTTCTTGTCAAACACTGAGGGACTCAGTGCTTTGTTTTTTTTTAAAAATATTATTATTTAGTCTGTGGTTCAAAAAGTGGTTAAACTGAGTAAAGACGCGCTAGTGAGAGTGAAAAAACTGCAAGCAACTAAAATGAATGAATGAATACCAAAATTTGACATATGACTGTTGAAGAGAAAACTGTTTATCTGGCCACACATGACAGTTTAAATTTTTTTTTTAAAGCCAAGTGATTTGGCTTGATCGAATAAGTCCGTAATGTAACCGGAAAGTTTTAAATGTGTGCATAGACTAGAAGATTGAAATGGTATGACAAGATCACCAATGTGGAGCCAGATGGTTCCAGTTGAACACATGAGAAGATGACGCTAGCGATGGATAGGACACCCATTGAGAACATCTGCTTGATAGCATTAAAAGGCAGCCCTTTTTCTGGAAATCCCCAGGGTAAGAGGAGAAGAGGAGCTGGTGACATTAATGCAAGGGATAAAAAAGGCACGTGAAGACATTAGCACCAAACACACTGCCAACGTTACGATAATAACAAAATGTGTTGGGCATGCATTGAAGTGTGCTGAGATGCCTTTATTACAAGGGAACCAAAAAGCATTCACTAACCGGCTATTTTAACTGCACGGTTAGTCCGTATTGTTTCAAACTGAATGCTATCTAGTGGATTGCTCATTATATGTTTGAGTACAAATGAAATTCGCTGTTGTATATTACTTCGTTAGCAGGCCTGTGCCAATTAATTAACTATTGTAAATTTGTACAGTATACCATTTTATTCCAAATGCACCTGTAATTGCACATCTGTCATCGTTGTAAATATTTTTTTGCTGCATAAATGACTATCCATGTGTCCTCTGGAAATATTGTGTAATACAAGGTTTGTTTGCTTGTTTGTTTTTAAGTGTAAATGGCGTATGATTCCCTGCTATGCTTAACAGCAAAAATGTGGAGGAATATATACCTACGCAACAAAATGTTAAGTTAGATTGTGAAAATTATAGACAATCAGCGTAGTTTTAAATCTGTTCATGTATATTTTAACCTCATTTGACAATCAACGTCAGTCTATTGTATGTGCAACTTGGGCTGCAGGGGGTGTATGTACTGCTCTTTTCACTTTTTTCCCCGTTGCTCCACTTCTCCGCTTGTATTTGTTTTACTGTATTTTTGTCATCACTTCGTTTGTAAGCATTTACTGTTTCAATTTTATTTTCCAGTCCGTTTTATTGCGAGTCCTAGTTGAGTCTGCATCAGTCGTTTTATTGTCTCAATTTTAGGAGTCTCATCAGGTTTTTATGCCTCAATATCTGAGTCTGCATCAGGTTTTATAATGTGTTGGTTCCTCATTATTAGAGGCTGCATCAGGTTGTATTGTCTCCAATATTAGAGTTGCATAGGTTTTATAGAATCCAATATTCAGAGTCTGCATCAGGTTTAAATGTCTCAATATTAGGTCTGCATAGGGTTATTTGAGTCTGCATCAGGTTTGATATTGTCTCCATATTAGAGTCTGCATCGGTTTATAATGTTCCAATATAGAATCTGCAACAGGTTTACATTGTCTCAATATGTAGAGTCATGCGATCAGGTTCTATTGTCTC